>CM061112.1:8475000-9135000 GCA_030770545.1 Macropodus opercularis
CTGGGTGCGGATGATTGACAAGTTGTGAGTGATAATTTGTCACTTTCTGTCATTATTCCTTTATGCAGACTCACTGTTTATTCGGCAGCGCACTGTCAACCCGAACTGTGATGACACCTGACAGCGACACACGAGAGAACACAGCCTTCTCCTCGTATGAGTGAAAAGGCCTGAACTTCTGTTAAGTGTCTTGTACACAGGGGGGAGAGAACGCGTGTTTGTTTATCCCATCAGGACTGTGCGCGTCTTCAATTCATGCTCTCGACTTCTTTATATATCTTCATCCAGAGATGATAACCTGCATGTGATGCATGCGCAGAATCCGCAGAAATACATAAACAACCGGCTGCGAAAGTGCCTCTCGTCTCATCGACCCCAGCCGCCGTCCCTGCAGCCAGCTCTGCGTGGAGCTGTTTAGCAACTCGTGCCATTGATCGCTTTAAGTGAGTACCCTCCGCAATCGGCATCCTATCACGCAGGGGGGAAAGCGGGGGAGTGCAAGGGGTGCAATTAGCTGCTCCTGCGAGTATCGAGGGAGTGACAGACAATCAACATGGAGGGAAGAAGGGAAAGGAGTGAGGAGGAGGAGGGGAGGCAGGTATATAAACAAGGGGAGGAGATGAAGGAGGCAGAGTAAAAGACAGAGAGAGGGGAAGTGAGGGATTGGGCAAGATGGTCATTACCCAAATGGGTTGTTATGCCCCATCTATCCATCCCATGCTGCCATACCCACTCGCCCACACCATAGGAGTTTTAATTGGCCCAGTACACAGTGTTTGCTCAAGCACTCGGCAAGTTTAGAGAAGGGCTCTGTAGGGGAATGCGGTGAGCGCAGTCATGCTGGAAATATATGAGATGGAGAAGAGTGGGAAGAAGCGAGAGGTTTACTCGTGTGTGTGTGTGTGTGTGTGTGTGTTTTCTGTGCGTATTGGAACGCACCTAAAACTCATATCAACGCAGAGAATTTTATATGCAGCCACACAGATAATGAGCAGCTAGAGTTTTAGTGATTTCCTGCGAGGGGCACATAAAGGAGAATCAGCAGTCTTCAGGATTCATTATGTTGCTGCTGTCACTGCATTTAAAGTAGTGGTCACTAAACCTAAACTCCGTGTTAAGATGGTGGAGCTCTTCATGTCTCTTCCGATGCTAGAAATGAACATTTCAGTGAAATCCATATGCTTTGCACGTCATTGTTAATTTAGAGCGGCCGTTGAGCAGAGGGTGGAGGTGGAGTCTTGGTGGATCAACCCTCCGTGGGATTATCTCGCCAGGCTAGAAGTGCTAGTCCTTGGCTACGGGCCACGTCTTTGCCTGTGGGTGTTATACGCTATTATACGAACTCCTATTGTCTGCGCATTTCTTTTAGTGCTAGGAATGAAAGATGCTTTCAAACTGAGCAAGGTTAGAGTCTCTTTCAAACTGTTCACTGTCACTTCGCTGTACAGGAGCCAAACACGTGGCTAGATTTGAATCTTAGATGGTTTCAGTGAGTTCGGCCACAGTTACGTGTAGATTTTCTCCCCTATCTACAAGAGATAACGCAACAGATTTTTACTAAAGAACTTCTTTACACATTAACTGATTCTGAATACAGTGTAAATCATTTTTCAGACATTTAAAAATCATCGCTTGTTGATCCTGTTATCCAAGAGAGCGGTTGTAAAAGTGTTTTTATTGCACCGGGCAGCAACACTGAGACACATTTAGAGCTTGAATTAGTTGGTTACCTAGATTCTTATACATATTGTTCATGAAATACCGTGATAATACTTTACTTTACACAGATGTGTCTGCTCTGACGAGTCCTTCAGAGCAGGGTTTTTAGGAGTGCATCAATAATTTCAATGAACGTTCTATAAAATCACCCCGCGGCCTCTCTTCCTTCTTCCTCCGTAGCTCAGACGGCAAATCAGAACGACATTTTCTGAAAGGCCCTGTCTGATTCAGGCTCGTCAGACACAAACACAGTCATGTCCAAAATGAATATGTTCAACTTCTCCGGCTGGAGCAGAGGATCGGGATGTTGAATTAATCATCGAGCTCGTAGATGAGCGTTGATGAAGGCTAGGACAGACGGGGCCGAGGCTGTAAATGTGCTAAAAATAGTGGGCTGAGCGCAACGTCACGTGGCTTCGATGTGACACAGTTCACGCCAGGTGATGTAATAGCTGACCTCATAATTAGAGCAGTGAATCACTGCTGGGACACTGTTTGACTGGCTCTTTGATTTTAAAGGCATAATATCATTAGACTGGTGGTTTTATTCGATATTATTGTAATAATCTGTCACAGAGTATCTGTTGTGGAATGAATGTGGCTAAATCAGCGTTTCTCGAGTCTGGTGCCGTTCTGCCTCCCACCCTGAAAAGCTGGCGGTGCTTTGTCGGAGGATGCTTAACGTCCACAACGTCATCTTTAAGATTTATGAAACTGCCCGATGGGTTTATTGTTATTTTCCAATTAGCGGCACATTATGTGGGACACGTACGGTGACTGAGCTCTTTCTTATGAAGCAGGATTCTCTCAGGGCTTGGGTTCATTTCAGATAAAGAACTTTTCTTTTGTGACACGTTTGATTCTGATTTTGACTGACTCGCACCTAGTGGATTAGAGAAAAGGGCAAAATGTAAGTAACTGACAAAATCTGACTGAAATGACACAGCTGAGAGACAGAGGGAGTCAAACGGCAGAAAAACAGGAAGGAAAAGCCGAGTTATCGCGTCTTTTAGAGGGCTGTTAATCTTCAAGCTGCCGGTTCAACTCGTTGCACTCGTGAGATCCAAGTCAGTCATCATCCGCTGTACAGTACATGGCCTTTAAATGTGCATCATACCTGCCTGGCAATACATTTTCATTGTCTGAGTACAACTTAAATGGCCTGTCCAGGTTTTTCAGTTGCGGCAAAAGTACCATCCATTTCGCTAATGTACCTCACAAGGACAAGGCGACATTCTGCTAAGAACAACAATGAAGGTAATTGACGTGAGAGGAATCTCGCCTCCTGGACACTTTGAGCTTCAGGGTCTGATGTGAAGCAGCGTAATGATGTGACTTTAACAACAATGAAGACAACTCTAAACGGCCTCAGACGTGGCTCTTACTAAGACTCTGGCACCGTTTCTAATAAGTGCTTCAGATGTACTGCACAGGAAGCGTGTGCTAGGGCGAAGACCCATGTTTCATGGTCCAACTACTTCTCTGTCGCTCCCCCTCGGTGCACCTCCTCCATCACTTCCTCCTTCTCAGTATCTCTGCCTGTCTCTCCCTAAATCTGTTCTGCTCCAGTGGACTCTCGTCTCTAATCCTATCTGATGAGGACCCCGGTTGCTTCACCCCCCCCCCCCCCCCCCCCCCACATGGAGAAATGTATGCTAATGTGGCCCGACTGCGAATGGAAATTAGACTCCTCGCACTCAGGCAGCAGCCGGAGACAATGCAGCCGTGAAAGACGCGGCGTTGTTCCACAACAAACCCCAAACAGGCAGATAAGAACTTGTCAAATTTGATCAGTGATGAATTATGCATCACTGGCCACTGAGCATAAGCGTTGTGCTTTTTGATGAATCCCCTTCATCTCTTCATCTGTTTCAGCAATCACACGCAGCTGGCGGGAACCTTATCTACATAAACGCAGTGACTACACCCCTGTGCAATATCACTAGCATGTTAAATAATTCACAAATGCATCTTAGGACAGAGAGGGTATTTTATTTAAAATTAATAACAGGCTACATTAAAAATAGAGAGGCCAAACTTTGATGCACCTGTGATTTGCATTTAACACCGATCGTCCATGGAAACCTAACCTCACAACATCCCAAACTTAATTTCTTTGTATGAAGAACAGTTACAAAAATATATATGTATGTTTCATATATATTTCTCTGTCTACATGATAGATGTACTTTGAGGCTGTTGGTTTTGCACCACTGATTAAAAAAAAGTAAAGTAATATTTTTAGACTTGACTCCAGATGTGTTCAACATTTGAAACAAACATAAAAAAATAATTCCAGTTTTGTTAAATTTGATTCTTCACCTTTTCTGTGAGATGCATTTGAGAAATATAACTTTTTTTTTCAAGAACTTATCTAATAATGGGGAAAACGTAAATCCTTTAATATTGGTGCACTCGACTACAGCTGGTAGTGTGATCTATGTGAATAGTAATTCATAATCAGCATTTATTAACTAATAATTCACGTTGCATCTAGAATGTGTTGGAGGACAGTGCAATGCAAACTGGAGCTGATTGTTTCAGGGCAGCTTGTGAGCCTCTACAGGAAGCGTGTAACAGGTTAAACCAGTGCCTCTGGTTTGGCACATGGGTTGTTTGTGGAGCTGGTGTTTTGCAGAACCGTCAGTGGGAAGGACGAGTCCAGCGTGGTTCGCATGTCTGCTGCCACCACGGCGACTGCGAGGTGCGAACTGTGAAACGTGAGGTGGGAGTGTGAGGAGCTGGGGCTGCGTCATGCCAATTACACATAGACCTGCAAATACAACATTGTAATGGATTTGTCCAGATGTTTCTACACATTTATTTATATTTGTTTATTATTTATTCATAGCGGGCACATTTACACTATGTATACTTGTTGAACAAAGTCAGCCTGTAGACATCTCTTCTAGGGAGGCCTGTAGATCTCACCCTTAGCATAGATACCTCTCCATTCGTGAGTGATTGAAGAAAGAGCTGCTAACGGGATTATGTCTTGCGTGTTCACCTTTCCGAAGCCGACGGGAGCAAGATCGATATGTGACTAATGTGATCAGGGAGGGCTACTACCGCTCATCCTCTGCTTTCTCTGAAGCCCCTATTAACTAGTGACTGCGCAGCTCCGGCACATTAATGCAGTTTTCCTCCACTTCAAGCCCAAGAATGAGCTAAACCCGAGAGGACAATATATCGTTTAAATGAGATGTGTCATCGCCTGGTGTTTCTCTGCATGAAAATATGAATCCAGACTGAGGCGGATAAGGGAAGTGGTTGTGTTGCTTACAGATCAAGGTTCCCGTCAGTAACAATTCTGCATGTGATGGTGCATCATTCACCTGCAGTCTATGACTACCGCTACGACGAGTCAGCAATACCTCATTAAAATAGTGGAGAACGGTGTCTGCTGCGTCTGTTATGTTCAGTCATTCCTTGGTGATGTATCTTCCTCCAGCTCAGCTCCTGAACCTCCTTTACCTCTTTGTTTTTTCTTTCTGCAGAAAAGAGTCTGATCCAAGTTAATGAAATTGTCACAGCACCTTATGAAATCACCACCGTGTAAGCAATAACATCTGGCAAATAGATGGCGCATGTAATGTCCGCTGAGCATCACTACGCACAGCCCTGTTAGGCAGCAGAGGGACAGACAGGAGCAGATTGACAAACAGAACGGACGACAGACAGGCAGACGACCGGCCAGACGGGAGGATCGGCGCTTCAGTGTGGGAACGCAAAGACTAAAAGACAAAAAAGAGTGGAAAGACTCGTTTTGTAATTAATTGAAGTTCGATCTGAACAGGTTTCAGATTTAGTCAAAACTGTGTTGTCATGTGCCTCGTGTGAAGGGTAAACGGAAAAGCCTGAAAGAAAAGAAAAACAGATGACAGATGAAAAAGGTGCACGACAAGTTTTTACGCTTTGTATTTTTAGACGCACCAGTCGCTTTGGAACGAGTCATAATAACTTCACACACGCTTCCCTCCTAACAGCATCATCGTGTCAGAAATGTAATTTGTTAAAAACGGTGGCGGTGTTGCATTAATTAGCACATGTTAGCATGCGAACATACTAATCTACAAGAGTGAAGAGGGTGAACAGACCTGCTAAACGATGACAACAACATACTGTCATGATGGTGTAATGTAACACTGCTCTTCATCAGACAGGCTGGGGCACACAGGACGTATATATATTTCATCCAGGACGTTTGCGTTTGGTCTATGGCAAAAGTCAAAGTTCCCCATGTTGCTTAGTGACTCATCTGGTGAAGAGGAACCTAATGTGGTCACTGAAGGTTATTCTAGTGTGTGTGTTCCCTGTGACCACGTCACGCTGAGCAGATTGGGGAGCGCCGTGCTTCTCCGCGGCTCTGGCAGACCTCAGACGATTCGTGTTGGCTGCCCTTCCGATCTGGACGCCAGCTGCCCGCGGCCGCCACCATCACCAGGGAGGCTGGCTGAGTGAAGACGGGCCGTGGAAGGGGTAGAGAGGGAAGATGGGGAGCCGCCAGCTCGCGGCGTCCTCACCCGCTCACTGAGATGTTAAATCCGTCGCCGGCCTCCGTGTCTCTCAACGCTGGCTCGCCGGTCTGTACGCAGATGGTAAGGGCAGCTCATTGCTGACTGTCTCTTAAGTAAGGCCACGCTCACATCCCCAGCACCAAGCTGTGTGAAGAACCATTCATGACAACACAAGAACCATCAGTGAAGTCTAGTGAGAGTGAAAAGCGTTCAGGTGTCGACGCGGTCAGATTCCTGTGGTGAGAGTAATGTTACTTCTGTTCTTTAATGAAGCCCAGCCTTTAATCAGCCTGGGAAGAAGACAAGAACGGATGCGATTATGAATTAATAAGCCTCCCTCCCCGTGTTTTCTAACGTCCTTTGGCATCTGCGTGTCCCATTAGAACCGTTGGGTCCACAGTGCTACGGGCAGCACATTGAAGCTGTGTCAGACTATACTTAGACCCTCCCCCACATATTATAGTTTTGCTTTGCTGTGCTCTCCGGGGACCTACTCATCATGTCGATACGCATACCCCAGACACCCAACCCGCTGACCCCTCTGACTCACACACAACAGAAAAAGACATTTGCGCTGGCACAAACAGCCTTGTGTGTCTGCACACTTTGTGCGTGTGCGTGTGTGTGTGTGTGAGCAAAAAAAATGGGGCGATTGTGTGTTACACAGAGCTCTGAAAGGCTCCCTGCAGCAGCATTGTTCGTTTGGTTGGCCACTGCTCACTTTGGTTCAGGTGCAGTAAATGTTTACAGCATTATCTAACTACTGTCAAATCAAATCAAACAATTCAAGTCATTAACTTTTGAACACTCCAGCTGTTTCACGTTAAAAGCTGTGCAAACGCCAAATTCCATACAACCTTAGTAGCAACATACGTACAGTAGAAGGTTATGATGCTGGATGCGCGCCTAGCGATGAAATGACAGCCGTAGACTCTGATGAATGATCATATGACATAAGCTCTTAAAGAGAAAAAGAAAGCGATTACTGCAGTTTTTAGTTCCCACTGATTCACCCACAATTTTAGTTAATGTACTTACAGCATCCGTGTTGTGCAGAACATTTGCAGACATGCTAAGCACACGCACACCACCGCGGTGAAGTGATGTGAAAAACAACGCTCGCTGCGTCTTCACAGGCAATTTGCATTAGCGTCTCGGAAAAGATTAAATCTAATTTGATAATGAGCTCTGCAGGAAGATGTACAGTTTGAGTGCTCGGGAAGTCTTCAGGGAAGTGAGAACTCACCTACTGTTCACATTCATCTGCGAGGCCTAATTATCATGGAGATGACGTCTCAGTTGCTTGGACACAAAATAAAGGGGAAGCCTCCACATGCGGAGTTTGTTTCTGAGTTAAATAGTACAGGTCACGTTCAGGGAAGGGATTTGGGTTTAGAAAGGAGATGATGTCGCGTAATAAAGCTTCGACACTGTTGGTAAACCAGTTCTCTGCTAGTGTGGAGCTCAAAAACATGAATATTTGAAGTGTTTGAGGAGAAAGTTAGATGCCGCTCACATAAAATAAAGATGTGCTTAACTAAACGTTGCGTAAAGCGGGTTTTCAAATACACCAAACTGTCAAACAAGCTACGCTATGTACATGCATATAGCTGTGTGTCTGATATAAATATGTATTATTAATAATCAGACGCTGGAGGTGACCCCAGATTCTGACCACTAGCGCCGCCGTGCTGCTCGCTGTTGTAATATTAATGCGACAGCGTGTGCAATGAGCAAAGGGGCCGACTTCACAGCGAATGTGCAAAGACAGCTGAGCTTTTCATGTAACCAAAAGCATTCCAGCGAGTTGTATATCCATCAGCTGCCATAAAGTAAGCGGCAACCTGCTTCTAAAATTTTATGACGTATCGCCGAGGACTCGTACCCCCAGGCTCTGTCTTTCGGGATGTATTTTAGCTGCTGCTGTCACATCACACCTGCAGCAACGTTTGACTGATGCGAAGTTCAGACAAGCTAAGTTGACTCTTTGTGTGTATCACTTCCTATTGATCCTAAAAATCAATCTGTCAGTGCTTAGACAGACGAATGAGAAATAAAAAGGCAGCTTTTATATTCCCTTACTTTGTATTGTTGATGAAGATGGAATTAATCTATTGTTTGTTATTGACAATGGGTGAAATAAGTGTAGCTGTAGCTTATAGTTTTACACCCTGCAGCTTTAGTTTGACTATAAACTTAAAAAAGGTTTGCTCTCAATGCTGTCCAGAGTTATTGTTGTATACTAAAGCGATATTATACACAGAAACAGTTTTTAAGCATTTCCATAAACTATAAAGTAAATATTAACCACAGCAGCAATACTGAGAGTTGTGTGTCCCCAAGGTGTATTCTGTGGCAGCAGCTCTTTACTGATGTTCACACAACAGCGTTTGTTTTTTAACTGTGCAGGCGGAGTTGAGCAAAGGCTTTGATTTTCTTTTTATGCCAGGTGAACTCTTTGATTTATTGTCTTTATTTTCACATCTAGAACCCGCGTTTCCGTAGCGATGTTTCCTCAGCATTACAGTATAGGAAGGAGAACGGAGTCAGGGTTTGCACTGTGAAGGAGGCGACTCCAGACGGGCAGCCCAGCATCCGGGCCCGTCCCGGCTCGCGGCCCGGTTCTCTGGACACCGAGCGACAGTGAAGAAACGAGAGTCGAATGGATCAGACCAAGAAGTGGAGAAACAAAGGCAAAGGTGAAACTGGAAACAACAGAACAATAGATTACGATTTACAAACCTCTATAACATTAAGACCCTTTATCTTCACATTTCTTGGCTTAGTGAAACTGGTACAAGATGACATATTTTCAGGTTACACCAAATGTGGAGTGAAAATCAAAAAGAAAAAAGCAAACAGATTCATATTTACTGTAAGGTCTCCATCAAAGGGAACTCGGATGCAGCGAGAGAGAATGCTTCAAGTGTTGAAATATGGTTTTGGCCTTGTATTATATGTTCAATGAAAGACTTTGAAACAAAAATAGATGTTACTCGAGTTTAATGTTAAAGTTTCTTTTCACGACCAATAGATTATTTTTTCTGGCCATTCTCGCCGCAGCTCACCTTCATTTCCTGCCGTTCTTTCTACTGTGGCTGTACACTCAGACAAAACCAGCTAATGAAAAGGACAAAATCTCAGAAGTGAACACAAAACTCTATCAAGCAGCGAGGGAACATTTATTACAAGCAAAATAGATGAAATTCAGAACCCACGGTTATGAGTAGATGAATACGTGGCTTATGGCAGAACAGGGGGGGCCTGGGATAAAATAAAGGTTTCTGAACACTAGAAGGCTCATAGTCACAGCATTAGCGCAGGTCACGTGTGTAATCTGAAAAATCTGTAGTAGTGTCCATGAAATGTGCAGTGAATATACATGGTTTATGTTAAGTACTTACTAAAGTATACTTTAATCATCCGTGCCGCTGTCCATGAGTTTTGAAAATTATAGTACATCTTTGTTATGGGCTCATCAGTAGAGAAGTGGAGTCGGGTTGTTCCAGCGTGGATCTGTGACGCCCAGACATATTCAGGTTAGATGAGCTGGAAGCTGTAAATTGCCTGTGGGTGTGAATGTGGGTCTGTCTGTATGGGTTAGCGCTGAGACGGACTGGTAGCCTGTTCACGGTGGCTCCTGCCTTTTGTCAGACGCTCTCTGGGACGCAGCAGGTCCCTGCCCCCGTAGCACCGAACCGAACAGGTGCAGGATAGACCTGTAAGAGCAAATGAAAGCACAGCACAATAAAAGAAATGTGCTGGTTTACACTGACACTGCTGCTGTGTGTTGTATAGAAATGTATTTTTCTTTCTCCAGAATGGTTTGAGGCTACATAACATTATGGCCTGTTGGAACCAATCTCAGCAACATCAGTGTTCGCTCATATTTTAAAAACTATCTTGTGGCGGAGGAACAACATGTGCGAGCGTTTTTAGTTTAGACAATTTAAAGGACAAGCGGGTGAGCAGATGGCAGAGACATTATTACCTTACATCTAACCACAGTGCAAAATAGAAAAAGCCAATGGCTACACAGCGGCTGTTTCAAGCTTTGTTTGACCACTCGATTACTTTTTTAAGTGGGCACATCAGGAGGCAATGTTGGGTGAAAATAAGGGACACGACGGGACGCGATGCTGCCGGTGAAACATTGTTTATCAGCCATGGATGATGGACACACAAATATGGTTGCGCATGAGGTGCACACGCCTTTTGTGAGTCCTCTGAAGGCGTCCGACACTGATGGTGCAATTCACCAAAATCAGATCCACATCTGAACGTTTCTTTTAAAATGTCCTTCTCTCTCTCTCTCTCTCTGTCACTGTTAATAACTGCGTGTCGTTGTTTCTATGCCCAATACACTGTTGTGGAAAAAGTGATTAGAATTCAGCATCGGTACATCAACTCTGCTGGTTTATGAAGGAGAAGCAACAACAATTTTGAAAGCAATATGCAATATTCATTGTTCATAAATGATGAATTTGTTTGCTGGCAACTCAGCCTAAAGTGATTGTGGCCCTTTTTCATTTGGGTATATATCTATGGCAGACTGAATGGAGCGGCGTTCGTATTTCATTCACACACTTCTCCCATACTTCATTGCTTTCTGCCGTTGCCCCTGGCTCTACTATGGTTTCGGAAAAAGCTGTGATTCACAACGAGGCTTTCCCACAGAATCTGGCCCAGGATCTGCTTTGCATAAAGAAAATAATTATGCTGTAATGGTATTTTTTTTTCCTTATAAAAAACGCCCAATTATGTGCATCTGTTTGCACACTCAACTCACTCAGGTACAAACACTCATTACTAATGGCCTTTAGAGTGGCAGAGGTCAGACTAGCGTGTAATTTGGTTCTGATCCGAGGCCAGTCGGGAGAGAAACCAGTAGCAGAGTTTTACTTTTGAATGAGCATTTCCTTTGTCACACTTTACCTCCAATTTTAAGTGGAGTTACTAATGTAATTTACTGTCTGTCAAGTGCAATATGGAGTGTAATGAATGTACCTTGAATCAGATCTGCTCTCAAGATTTATTTTCCTGCCCCGCTGCAGCCAAGGACACGAAAGCTAACATGGGCTTCACTTTGCCTTCTTTACGGAGATAATTACGTTCTCAGACACTGAGCCACGTAGAGCTGCATACTAAACCAGGACTCACATTTACTATGCAGTTGAGAGGACGGAAACTAGGGACCTGATTGTATTTGCTTAGATCACTGTATTTAAGATAAGCATTACCTCCACCGTGCATGAATGGAAAACACAAATCAAGGTGATTCCAGTCACCTCCCTGATTAGCGTCCTTCTCTGATTGGATAATTGTGGCCGTCTAAGGTGGATGTAACGATGCGACGCCTTGCCTAGAAACCGTCTGGACGTTATGTGAGTATGATGTCAGACCTGAACATTTAGTCTTGTTCCATACAGTGTGTGATTAGTTCACATGAGTAAACCTGAGACTGAAAGGTTCAGCCTCCAGACAAAAAGGGATAAAGGTCTGTGTAGGACTTGCCCTTGAGCAAGGCGCTTACCTTAAACTGCTCCACTGCGACTGTACAGAACAACGCTGAAAGCTAGAAATAATTCCTCACGACCTTGTGCGTGATGTCGCGTACCGGGTCGTTTGCGGGGAAGAGTCGGTTCATGCGCCGTAATTAGCATGCCACTTCAAGTCCGTGCTGCCTCACCAAAACAGCCGTGACAGAATCAATCTGGTGAGTTGGGATGAATCACTCGGGAGCGCAGGTGATCAATAGGCCGATAGGAAGTTCTCCCGTGTTATAATGGATAGCTGCTGTGTCGCTAAATTAAGGGAGACATAAAAGGTTTTCTTAATCACCACGCAGCCAGATGGACACATTGATTTGTGGAGATTTTACAGAAATGAAGATACTAAATCACGGAGCATGTTAAGGCCGCGGTTGGGAACTTTGTGAACTCGCGAGGCTTGAAGTGTTCAGGTGTCAGTGAATTCTACTAACGCTTCTCAAAGGGCTGCAGATTGCAGATTCTGACGGCGTCTTGATACCAGCTGCCGCCAACCGTTGCACCTCGTTGTGAAACCTACCTCCCTTCGCCCCAGTTATGTGCGTAAATAGTGCCGACAGGCTTCCTGCCGCCGCGAATGCTGAGCGTGTCAGCGCCGCTACCTGGGGAAAACGGGGGCGTCTCAGGGAACATTTGTGGAATAGAAACACGCGTCATGCCTGTCAGAAGTGCCTTTTGTTTTTATAGTCCCGCCAAGGCCTGCCCCTCAGCACGAGATCCCACACTAGGCCACTTCAAAAGCCTGTGCGGAGGATGACGCTTTCCTCAACAGACAACTACAAACACTGCATGTAAATGGAGCCACCTGTTTCCGTGTGGAAGGACACATAGGATCTTGTCTGTACAGTAGGGGTGTGGGTTTTTAAACGCTCAACTTCTGAAAGTAAGGTCACTTCGTCCTGACATGTTTCCGGAGCAGCCATGCACGCCAGCGAACTCTCACAACATGAACTTCCCAGAAGCAGGAGAGAACATTCTGCTTTCTTGCCTGGCTGAAGTTCAGATCCTGGACACAGGAACTCTGTAAACTCATGGCCTAAATACCTCAGCCTGCTTTTATTAGAGCCTATTTCTATTGTGTGGACATACAGATAAACTACATATAAACTATAAAATATCGCCTTTTTTCACTCAGCTTTTGCATCTGCAGAGGGGAAGTGAGTCATGTGTCTGAGAGCTGGATGAATTTTCAGCTTACCTGCAGCTGGTAACGGATGATCCGCGTGCGAGGTCTCGATGTAAACGAATCGCAACCTGGAGAAACCACATCATCTGCCCACCTACAAACGTTGTCACTTCTAGACTCTGGCAGCTTGGAGGTGACCTATTTTTTTGAAGTCAAACATTTGTCAGCGGCGGCACACGGGGGGAGGCGCTTGATTGTGTTTTGTGAGGGTGTGTGCTGAGTTTAAAGGCATTTGGCAGTTTCTGAGTGTCCCACACCCCCGTGGGTGCGTTTGATTTTTGACAGCACAGCTAATGATTCTTCTGAATAGATATTAATTATTGTGTTAGCTGTTAAAAGTCCTTTTGAATCTAAAGACCCAGACATATATCACTGTGTCTCCCAGTCCCCTGGGGGCAGTCCAAACAGCGTCTCTCTTTTTATCTTTCTTTTTAAAGTTTTCATTTGTTTGAAATGTGATGCTGACAATTTCAGCGAAGGAACAGTGACTGGAGAGCCTCAGTCCGTGGAACCGTTTCTGGCTGTTCTATGACTTTTAAAGCAGTAAGATGGAAAAACACACCCGTCTGAGAATCATAAATAACCCTCTAACTTCTTTCCCACCAGTTCACAGGCACAGCCCTCACTCCTGGCTTTGACCCTTGACCTTGTATCCAACAATGATGTCATTCTGCTCCTACTGTGCTTGAAAACTCAATGCGAGCTTCACGGAGGCTTCCCCAAATGCCCCATTGCCTCGTTTCATCCCATATCCAACACCTCACGCACGCACGTTCAGCCAAATATCATACAGCTCCAAGCACAACAGAAGCGAGGGCATATTATATTTATAAAGCCCCCGTGACGCTAAATGGAGACTCTGTACTCACAGCAGGCTTCATAATTGCATTGCTTCCATTGTCAGCGCAGTGTTATACTATTAGACAACTTGGATATAAAAGGTTGCATTATGTTCCACCAGCGACGAGGACGGAGGCAGCGGGAAAAGCGCTGAGCGCGGACTTATGCGCAGACAGATGGGGAGTTAAAGTCTAAGCTTCCTCTGTGGTCTCCCACTCCAGCCCATATTGGATGGGCGACGCTAAGGTATAGTCATAAACAGCATGATTAGCAGCAGGCAGATGGGGGATAAACGACAATACGCACACATCACCATATGACGCTTGCCGGGACGTTCGGCTGACTTACACTCGTGTCCAGCTCGTTTAACTGTCGCCAGATTGAACGTGAGGTTGGTTAAGGTTTGATCACATAAATGAAAGAATGCAATCGCACAAACGTTGTATCAAGCAAATCTGAGCTGAAGTAGACGCTAAATATTAAATGACTTGTTAGTGATATTTGATTTATCTACATGAAGAGATGCCCACGTACTCTCACAGAACGAGGATGGAAAGACAACAACAGATAGAGTTAAAACACCTTAAACCAATTATAAGAGCGGACTATTCAGCACAGCCAGCAACCGGGTATAGGAAACAAAATCTTGAAATGCTTTTTAATAATTACAGTTGCTATGACTTCTAGGTTTCAAGGGCATGAACCAATGGCCTAGATGAACAAGATTAATCATTTAGATTCCACGATTAAATTTACAACAGCATTTATTAAATAATAGCTTTACTGAATGTATTCGCTGTGAGAGCCTCAACACTGAGCTGTAAATCAATGACAATCACAACAGCATCTTTATTTCTAAGCGTAGTCAGAGTTTAGTCTGGCCACAAACTGGATGTGACGTTCAATGACTGCATGGTTGCAGATTGACTTTACTTGCTTTGAGTCCTGTAGAGGGCACCAAACCACCCACTGGCGCCTCGGCAGCCACTTCCCCAGCTGATGCCTCAGCTGACTGCACACGCCAAGGCCTTATGAAGACAGAGTCTGTGCTGGAAATAGTATCTGTGTACTTTCAGGCGAACAGCCACTCTTTCTTTAAACATTAGGTTATTATTATTTTTTTTAGATTGGATCATCTGATGGTTGAGTTAAAAGATGCCAGAAATCAGTCAGGGCGTCGCGTCACTGCTTACGCACGAGTTTTGTTGTTCATTCGCGCTACATTAGCCTCATTAATTAAAAACGCCTTTGAATGTGATCATTAATTGAAGTGAATCACTACGAACCGATTCACAGCCGCGTGTGTTCACTGTGTGTTTAATCGGGCTTCGACGTGTGACTCCTGACATTCATCCTCCGTCCAACTCCATCGTTACCTATTTACTTCTCCGCTGTGGATTGTATACTATTTAAATGATCATTATGGAAATCGCGTTGCTAGGAAACACCCTTACATCCAACATTTGGGTCCTGGCAGCTGTACGCGTCCATACAGGAAGTGAAGTAACTCTAACCATTTGGTCTGTGTGACCATAGTGTCGTTGAAGGTAAAACCATGTACACTATGCTGCGTTTTTAGCCTCTAAATATGGTAACACTGGGTATAAGAGGACCCTGAAGGTACCAGCAGGGCTCCTGTGAGTCTAGTGTGATCTCATAAGGAACCATAACCTTTCAAAGAAACTTATGTATTGCTTATAAGTCACCATCACGTTTGTGGACATGTTGCAGCAGGTTGCGCCTGCATGGAGACCTCGCTGTTTGCCTCACAGTGCGCAGCAGATGGATGCTGTACCCGACGGGCAGCGCTCACACTCCCCGTCTAATAAAGACAGCGCGGCGGAACACGAGCAGGCAGGAGAACAGAGTGTGCGTTTGGTGCTGATCGCAAAAGGTCTGGATGTGTTGAATTCCAATGGTCTCATCCGTCTCCCTCCCTCTCTCATCCAAGCAGCTGCACCTCTCATGCCTTTCCTGACGCCGAGCGCAGCCTCCCATACAGATGAGCGCTGAAAGCCACGCACCTCTTGACGTAGCCACGGACCAGTTGCGGTGCCACTCGGTCTCCGTAGCACGTATTGCGCAGCGTGACTGATGCTCAACTGGCTCCGCGGCGGCCACATCCGGCTCCCACCGTTGCGGGAATCCAGTGGAAAGCGGTGTCATAGCGCCGAGACAGCGACGGACATCACGGGGGAGAGAAGCTACAGAGGAACCGTCGAACCGGACCCTCCCCTTGTCATCGCCACCGGGAGAGATGAGTCGAGCGCGCGGCGTCTGGGTGCAGTCGTGATATGACTGTGTGAGCGCACAAGCCTCGACTGAATTGATAACAGTGGCTCCGCTGTCCAGAAGGTGAAAAGCGTTTTGGGGGGGTTTCTCTTCTTTTTTGTGTGTGTGCGTTTTTTGCGCAAAGCGGAGGTGACTATGGCTTCGCCCCGCAGCGTGCAGTCAACGTAGCAGCCTCAGCATCAGCGGAACAGCTGGAATAGAGGAGCTATGTCCGCCCGCAGTCGCCAGCGTCTGTGCCTCGCGTCAGTGTCGCGCCTCGGGGTCTTCTAAAGTCCAGAGACTCGGAGTTGCATAGGAGGAGTCGAGGCGAGGTTGCAGCTGGTTCCAAGGCCGGGCTTCCTGCAGCCTGCTTGCCTCCCCGCATCCTCCGCGGCGCCTCTGTGCCGCGGGCGCTCAGCCTTTCAGACTACATGGCAGTGGACACCACGGCCATCACTCACCTACCCGAGCGCCTTTGCCTCCTGCGCCCCATAAAATACCTTAGCAGCGAGCACCGAGGCTGAAACAATCGACGCGTGGATCGGCGCCGTGTCTATGCACCTCACTTCCACCGCCGCGGACAGGACTTCTTGCCATTGAGCGCTGGATATGCAGAGATTAACGTGAAGGGATGGATCTAATTATCTGTGTTGCGGGGCTTCTGGCGCTGATCGTGGAGGGCATCCGTTGCCAAGGAGTGTATGGTGAGTGTGCGCGTTTTACTTGTGCTTGGCTGAAAACCACATTTGATGACCTTAACACAGCGATCGCTCATAAATCGCCACTTATTCCCACTGGAACCACAAGGTCTCCTAATAAAACAACAACAACAACAAAAAACCACATCAGTGTGTTTAAGGGCGACAGTTGAGGTGTGAATGTCACGTTTGAGTGACAGGTTCTGAATGTTCTCAGCAGCCCTGAGGTTATACTGCAAACAGCTTATGTAGCCAATCGTGTACAGCCCCCTTTTCCATCCAGCCCATCACCCAGGATAGTGGAGCAGGCTAAATTTAGGCGCATTCATAGGTTATTACCCTGGAATCTGTCTTACAGCCTGTGGCTCCTCCAGCCCACCTACATGCATGTTTCATACGTGACCAAATGTCTCTACAGACGCCTTTAAGGGCAGTAATCTATTGAGCAGAGCCACTTAATATGCAAATGCTTTTCATGTGTGGTGGATCTATCTACTCAGCTCATCCTCATGTGCCTGTGAATATCCTAGATCCCCCCCCCCCCCCCCCCCCCAATAAGAAGCACCCACACACTCAAGGAGCACACATTTGTGCGTCTCACCCTGCTTCTGCAACCAGTGGCACAGATGATGTCTCATATGAGTCGTCATCCTCGCAGCAGCATGAGCAGCGGCAGCGGCACTGTGAGGAAATAATGATTCATATGCACCAACGTTGGGACAGGGAAGAAACCTTGAGGCGCACAGCCCCGACCTGTCAGCAGAGACGCTGGCTCTTCCTAAAGCCGAGGTCCTGCAGGGACAATGTGAGGTCAAGTACAGAAACACGTGATGGCGAGTTTCAGAAACGGTTGCCAAGCAGTGAAATGCCGTCCGCTGTCGACAGAGATGATGTCGCGATGTGACGTTGCAGTCGAGTGGGACAGGAACGGTCATGACGCTGCACCTGCCCAGCGGTGGCCCAGGATTTGATCTCTCCCGAGAGAAGGAGAGTAAAATAATAAACCAAGCTGTGGCAACACTCAGCTGTTCGTATGACTGCGTTGCTCCTGGACTGACACCTGTTGCAGATATTTCTAACATGTAGCCTACGCTTCTTGAGTTGACGTCATCTTGGGTCCCTGGGTGCTCATTTAGCAGTGTAAGGTCTGTAGTATGTGTGTTGTTTGGCGTGAGTAAATTCCTTCTGTTGCGTGTTGGGCCCGAGGCCGTAGCCTCTCATCAAACGTTACTGTCTCAAGTAATCACAGCCTTTGCTCGATTCGATATCCATATCTACTAAATCTGTATCCACAAGAACATCACGTAGGCCGCGGAGACGAGGCACGACGCTAACAATCTTAGCTCATCGCATGAACGCCAGATCAAAGCTGCGGATTTGTGGTGTGGGCAAGCTGTCCATGCGGTAGCGTGTGCGTGCAGATGAGGCTCATTAGAACGAATGATATCCCATAATGCTTAGTGCGCTGGTATGTTTAGACTACTAGGCTTAAAGCAGTGGCGGAAGAAGAGGAAGAAGAGACGCAGACATGGAACAGATGGAATTGTTTGAGCGTTGTGCTTTTGTGTATGCTTGTGGTTGTGTACTATGAAAACATCCCTGAGCACAGTGCCTCATAACTTACACAACACAACAGCGTTTCAGCTCTTCTATAGTTACTCTGCTTCACTGAGGATGTTTTTGTTATTTATTTTTTTTTTAGTACAGATGTTCATGCCCTGAAACTTGCGCATACGTTCTGCTGAGGTCCTGCTTATAACCCAAATGTGCGATTTACATTTAGTGAAGCACATCACTCCTCCAGGGATGCGGCCTGAATGGAAATGTATGTAAGCTTCAACATTTATTATTGATACTGGCCAACCATTAGCATGCATTTAGCGTCGCCTCGCACTGTATTCAATTGAAGGCTTTGACACGCGAAGCGGGGTCAGTGAAATGGAGTATTGTGCACCAGAGGTGAAAAGCGCTGGGCATGTGATTGAATGGAATGAAGGGCTGCGGGAGCAGAACCCGTGATGCCGCCTGCGACAGTGGCGGAGTTTTACAGCAGGTTTTATTGAGGGCGAATCCGAGTCACGTCTTTGGAAGCTGAGTGTCAAACAGTGCTGGGTGGCATTTTATATTACCCGTGCATATTTTTAATAATAACCTTAAAACATCCACATTTACGCAACGTTGGATCAATGGGAGAGATCGAGGGAGACTTCCAGTGATTATTTTCATCTCAGAGCGCTGGCGTACGTCACTGCCGATGACTAAATGGTGGAATCATGATGTAGTAATGAAGAAATTGCATACTAGTGCGTTAAGTGGTGTTGCCAGAGTCATTAAAGAGGATTGATGAAGGCTAGTCATGCTTCCATGACTCCAGGCCGCAGAGGGGAAAAGCGAGATACCAGTAAAGTACAACATCTGCTCCGCTCTTTTTCTCCACAGGCCTCCTTATCCCTTCCTCCTTCCTTCTTCCTTCCTTCCTTCCTTCCTTCCGTCCGTCCTCTAAGTGTGTGTCTTCTACCTCCACACACACACACCCTTCTCCAGGAGATTGCTCTATTATCTCACCCCTGCTCATCTGTGTGCTGCTCTCAGAGCTCCAATAGGCCACTAGTTGTTCATCTATCACAGCAAATGGAGCTGTTCCACCACACATTGTATTTACAAACCTGCTAACCATCCTCTAATTCCATTTAGATGTAATATTGCTGTCAACCAAACTGTACTCAATAAAAATATCAAACGGCTACAATGGAACACGACTCTTATATTAGCACGGAAATGTTTTTCTCCTTGCTTTATCTGGAGATGTACCGCCTTCAGTATGTTCCCTTTGCATCAAAGTCAGTCGGCGACACCCTCCGTGGAACGTGCAGATGTTCCTGAACTCGTTTTCTGTTACGCTACTAAGGAGGGAGAGGAAAGTTGCCACAGCCTTTTCTCCCACCTCACTTCCTTCTCTCTCGCTGCCTCTCGTTTGCATTGAAGTCCAAGCAATTGCTGGGGTTTCTTTTCATGAGCCCCGGTTCAGACGCTTTGGCTTCTAAGCTATGCAAATGCATTCTGCCAGTGAAACTAAAGCCGTCTTTGTTGGTTCTCAGAGGCCTCCTCCACAGAGTCCTTCATCATTCCCTTGGATCAGGACCCTCACATTTCCCACCGTAATGAGACCACGGATAACTCTACTCCCCCCCCCACACACACACACACACCCTCCAGTCTCAGTCTCTATCTTGGTACCTGCGCCCGTCCTCTGCCTGCCTCTCCCTTCCCACAGCCAATGGACGTCTGAAGCTCATATTCCCTTTAGTCAAAGCAAATGAGCGCGTTCAGCTGGGTAAGGCACAGAAGAAGTCATTTGTTGCGGCGGAATGATAGGCGTCGCACATCGGGGATTTCCACGTCCCCCTGGGTGGGGCTTCATATAGCATCGACTTAATCATAGCGAATGTCAGTTCTCTTCGGACCCAGTCCTCTGAGACTGTCACTGAATATACACTATCGAGACAATGTTTGAACTTTAATACCCCTGTGTCTCCTGCTGCGCCAGTGTTCGCCAGATAATGTTTGACACTTTTACTTTATTACTCCAATACAATGTGAAACAGCTGTTTTTTGCAGCTTTTTTTTTTCCAGTGTGGGGAATTGGAAATAAGTAATAAGTCTCCAAGTGCATATTAATGGAACGTGTGTGTCAGATAATTCGAATGTGGTTAAAGTATTAGATAAACAATATGGCGTTTTAGTTTATATGCTGCAGTTTGTTTGTGCAGACACGCAGGACGTTTGCCTCTGAGTCAACAGATGCAAATATTTAAGCCTCGCGACCCCGATAATCAACAGGTTTTTGTTTGCTTTTTTTATATTTGCTAACATGCTAATTGCTAATTCACACACAGAACTGATCAAAGTGATTACACGTACAGAGCAGTACACACCAGGGCCGTTTATCTTTATTTGGTAAAACTAATTAAATAGCTGTTTTTTGATTTCATTTGTTACTGGTGTAATGAAGCCAAAAGGTCTCGTTGCCTTTGTTCGAGCTTTAGGTTTGCGTAGTAGCAGGAGCAGTAGCACAAGTGGGTTCGTTCTCCTAAATGTTTGCTATTAATGTTGAATAAATGCAGCGTTTGACGTTAGAAACTAAAAGAACTATTGAACCATTGGCTACTTTACACACAGGGTGAACTACTGTAATACTTTGCTACCCCCACTGTGAGGATTTGGATCCGTTTAGGAACACAATTTACCTCGGGATCATTTAGGGCCAAATCCCCCACCGTGGACCAAAGAAGCTTATTGTAACCTGGCTGGCTGCTTCAACTGTTAAGCCCACATCCCCAAACCCTGAGCTACTTGTGCTGCTCTGTACAGTACAGTGGTGAGGACAGAAAGCTGCTGCTAATGATCTTGTAGTCATTCATTCATTAAGAACTGCTCTGGTGCGTGTCCACACCAGCCTTGTATCTGGGTTTATTTATAATTAAAAGTAATTCTGCACTTTTAATGAAGTCTAGTGTGGCCTCTGACCTGCAGGGAAGCCTGCTATTTTCCTCCTTGTCTCCTGAAATTCTAATGAAAGAGTCATTTATCATCTGGACCATTAAAAACAAGATTGAAGTCTTGGTTTTGCTAATATTGCTTTGTGGCGTAACAAAGCTTTTATCTGTAGCAATTTAATTTCTTGTAGTAGTGTTAATTTCCTCGTGTTGAAAGACACAAAGTCCAACTCTAGTAATTAAAGCTACAGTATCTCCCTTTAAGAAGCCACACTGGTCAAGGGCGCTGGTGCAGCTATTACTCACGACAGATGTAGATCCTCGAGATAAAGCCTCCGATCGTCGTAGAGCCTTTTTCTCATTGTCCTTTCTGTTTCTGTCACGGTTTTCATGAGAAAACACGTGGAAGCGCATAATAACAAGCTGAACAAAAGGTTACAGGGAGCTGCAGGTACATTCAGGTGCCGCAGTGACTGGAATCAATCCTAGCGAGGCCAGGAAAGGGAATAAATAAGTCTAGAGTTTTTTCCTGAAGCTCATAGTTTGTGCATTGTCTGTTAAAATGTGTCGTTGCAGTCCAAATCTAAAATTGTCCAAATGAATCAATCAGTTGAAATGTTTAGAAAAACGTCTTAAACACATTAATAAATCATCATTTAAGACATTGTAAATTCCTGCACAGAGATCATATAATGAAAAGAAGCTGTTACTGTAGAAACGTGTGAACGTGACCCGCGAAGCTGCAAATAAACAAGAGACATAAAGAAATAAAAAGCAGAGCTGGTACAATGAAGGTCGCAACAAATAATAATACTCAAAGTGAAAATTGTGCGTCGGTCAGTGTAAACTGGCTTATGTTAAGAGATCACTCATTAGATGTTAAACAAATTCTCTTACTCTATTTATTAAGCCTGACTCAGTGTTATATAATCTATTAACACATGCATTAGATGACGAGTCCGTAGGTTTTGCATATAAAACACCCTTTAAAGTGTTACAGATATCGCTTATTGAACAAGATTAGCTGTTACGATGGATCCTTTTTATTGCCTGTGGTGCGTTTCCATATCTGAAGTTAATCATGTCCATGACTGGCTTCCAGTCAAATCACAGAGAATTATACATGCTTTCCAGCTTCAAAGTGACGCAAATGATGAAAGGGCCGCACTGAATACGAATGTCTCCTCCTGTCTTTCCTTACAAATTTCAATCAGCGGAATTGTCCTTGTTAAGTCAAACTGGCAGGACCAACATTTACATGCATAAAGTACAAATCACTCAACAACCCCAATAGGTAGCTGACAAGAGCGACGGGGCACCTTTTAGCAGCACTGTGCAGGAAATACAGCCAAAGAAAGCAAAGTCGGGAGAGGATTGGTACGTTGTGGCACCCACAAGAGGCTAATGCCAACCTTCAACTATGTCACTTCAGCCCACACAAGCATCCTAAGTGCTGCTCCTGTGAAGTGATGTCTGTTGTCATGGTGACAGTTTGTGAGCCTGGCATTGCACATCCTCTGACTTTGCTGTTGCCTCCTTCCCTCCCTCCCTCCCTCCCTCCCTCCCTCCCTCCCTTGCTGCCTACCCACTCGCTCATTCTCTCCTTCCCCTCACATGCCAGGAAATCAATCGCTGAAACAAATGTGAAGTGATTGCAGAAACGAAAGCTTCTCGCACCAGCCTTACAATTGTGCACGAGTGCAGATGAGATTGGCGCGATGGGAGAGGAGGGTGTCGGGGAGGAGGGGGGAGGAGGGGGGAGCGGCGCGTGTTGAAGGACTCGGGGAGAGGCTAAATGCGTCTCTTCAAAAATCACCACCATTTCATTGCTGTGAGGCAACGGCAGGAAAGGGGCCTACTTAGCGTTACACAGAACAACGCTTAAGCTCCTCAGACAAACCGGAGCTGTGGCGAAGCAAATGTGTTGACAACGACACCTTTAGTAGTCTCCACCTTCAAAAGTGAGACGAAAGAGCCACACAGCGGGGGAGTCGCACCGATAGACGCCCCCTGCAAGAAACGGCACACACACATACAGTATCTATGCTGTATTTTTTTTATTTATCTCGTAATTTCCCTACTGGCTAAAGGAGCTGGAGCCTGTGGAGTTTGCTGTGGCTCTGTGAAAATGCAACACAGATGAATAGTTTTGTGTGAGCAGTGAACATGTGCAGCCATTTTCTTTTCTTTTCTCTCTCCATTTATCTGGGGTCGTGTTTTGTTTTTTTTGTTTTGTTTTTTAATTTAAATTGTGAATTATCGCCGCATCAGCCCGGCTCATCGTGCCTCAAAGTGCCTGTGAACATGTGATGCGTTACGTGTGCGTTTACACGTACTAAACCTCCCACCTTCTTATCCATCTGCCGGCTCAGCTTTTTTGTATTATTTGGCTTTCTGTGTGTACCTCAATAGTCTCTAAAAACCTTATTCTTCTAACAGGAATTCAAAATGTAATAGCTAATCTCTTTAGTGTCACGCTCTCTTCATCTCTCCGCCAGACGCGGTATATCCCAGAGGCTGTTCCACCCATGGGGATAACCTCAAGCCGCGTACTGTCAGTTAATGGTTTCCTGTGGCAAAGCAAGCTGAGTTATGTGGAGTACTGTAGGCAAAGCGCTTCCCCAATGAGATTTCAGTCAGTGGAGACAGAAATCTCAGAGGGAGATGCAATGCAGATGCTGGAGTTCGCGCCCACTGCCTTTCTGCTATTGTTCAGGCTGCTGCAGAGACTTTATAGTCGTTTCACTGCTACACTAACAACAAATTTGTATAGTTTAGCTCTTCCTGCATTGTCTGGTGCATCCACTAAGAAAGTCTTTGACCTTCCGTGATTAGCAATCCAATTTGGCTCATGACCCAGACCGTACGCGTCATCGCAGCGTGAGGTGTACTTCTCTAAGCAGAAGAAGAATCAGCCCACGTTTCTTGCCTTGAGTGAAAGTTCTCACTTGATTTGGTTCATTCTCCTCTGGCCTCAACAAATTCTCGCATCGGCTCCTCGTGGCACGGATTTCTCCCTTATTGAGCGACTTGTCTTCATTTGATCGTGTGCAGATGTTCATAGCTTCTCGTTTGAAGGCGTCCAGACCTGCTGCAAGCATGCAGACGTTCCGGTCACAGGTCTCATGCTTTTCCCTAATGAGCTAAGTCGTTTTATTCTGCACATCATGTTGCAGGACGCATGACGGTAATACACAATGCGCATTAGAGGCCATGACGCCAACGTGAGAAGGTTGTGATCATGTCATGTTTAAAACAGTGGGCTTCACGTAAGAGTCGCAAGACTCTCATGCCTTTAAATGTGCATCCAGACAAACGCACACTTTTCAGTCCAGTCACTTTTACTCGGCTTTCGCGTCAGTTAGATGTGTTTCATCTGAAGACGGCTGACGCCTGAAGGGGGGCCTCCTCAAATGCCACATCCACATCTCTGACCTTCTGCCCTTTTTTTTTTCCATCATTCCTCCTTCTTCCTATTTCCCACCATTTTATTTCCCCCGCTCCATTACATCTTTTCTCTGGCATGCAGGATTATTACACCTTTTATTTCAGGGTGTGTATCAAATGCAGCCTCTCAGAGCATTTAGCACATCTTAATAAGAAGCCACGCGTTCCTTAGACCTCTCCGGTGACCTTGAGAAAGTTCCTAAAATATATATTGGAGCAGAGTTTATATTTATCTGCTGTTGAGCTGTAATCAGGGGCTACGCAGTCAAGCTTTCCTGAACTTTTCTTTAGCCAACACCATGTTATTCTCACAGCTCAACTGGGCGTGAGGTTGATTGTGTGAAGCTGATCAATCCCCAACAATCATGTGATTGCAGTGGATCTGAAGAAGGGCATAGTATGCTCTCGTTAAACGCTTACGCTGGGTGTGTAATAAAAGAATCAGAATCTCAGTCAAACGTCACCTCGAAAGTTTTCCTGAAGATGAAATGTCTCACCCACTTTAAGAAAAGCTCTCACCTCTAGTTTTTAATAGCTCGTATGGCAGGTATTTACCAAATGTGGAGTAATTTCCCGTTTATTATCGCTGGTGATTACACTGATATCAGAGATTTATCAGCCTCAATAAAAGAGCAGCGGTGCTCCAGGCCGTTTCATGACTCTCTTTAAAGAAATGACGAATTGCGTATAATTAAAAATATACCACAAAATTGATTTTGTGGAAACATCTGGTGAAGTGTGATTTCCCACTGGCCGTGGCCACGCTCCTCCTATGTTTCAGGAGGAAATATTAAAGTTATTAACCTGTGTAGGTAGAAGCGCACAGTCTGAATGCATTCATTCCAGGTTGTTGTGTTTTAAATTAAAGTTTGGCGTGGTGGGCCTACAGTACGTGTTTGGTCTGCTGATGTGGGACCGTGCGCTTATTACAGTTTGTGGGCGGGCGTATTAAATAGCGAGACACCCCAGCCTTCGCCGCAGAGCGGAGAACTTCTGAACAGCTTTGAAATGCATCAAGAAACCTCAACATGTTTGCGCCTCCGCAGGCTCATCAGACGCAAATCCTGCAAATGGCGTTAATGCATTAACAATGCTCTGCAATGAGGTGGAGGCCTGATGGTGTGTTCATATTTATATTCACATCCACGCATCCCGGTAACTGATCGAGTGCAGTGCATGTTTTTCACGTGTTGGTGTGCGCGTCTTTAAGCGTGTGTATCTGTCTGCTGGTGTGTGCATTCCCTGCAGATTTCTGCGGCGCTACCGAGGTAATTGGATGTGCGACGCCCACCAAAAATCCCCTTTAGCCCTGTGCAAGCGCTCTTTCAATCCCAGCATGCCTCTGTGGAAAGCGCAACCCAAAGGAAGGCTTATTCTTTCAACTGGCAAACATCAAATGGTTCCCTGTTCTCTCCATCACAGCTTCCGTGTCTCGGCTCCACTGTAGCATCAGAGGAAAGCCCATTAACATGTAATGACGTGAGCGTGCACGCGCGCCGCCGTCACGGGGACACGTGCGGCCGAGGACGCGCACCCTGCTCGCCGCGGCTTTCCCATTGAACTGGTGATTTTCCGGTGACAATTATTCTATAATTAGGATTTGAGAAGAGATTGTTCTGTCATGGAGCTAATACAGCTCTGAGGCAGGTGCTCAAAAGTATTAAGACTGTTAAATTATTCCTGGCGGATGAACCCTGGCATAGTGTTGACTTTTTCTCAGTCAGAATTTAATTACCGATTGTTCTGTTTGTGAATAACCAACAGCTTCTGTGAGCTTAGCGAACTTTTCATTATACATGAAAAATATCATATTTTCTCTTTATGACGCTAATTAGTCTCTGTTGTTATGTGTGGTGTATTTATATTTCTAAAGCGCACCTGGTATAAACATCAAACCTGTTTTCACCCTCGTGAATCAGTCAGCATTTTTACTAATATACCAGACTGAATAAAGACTTTTCAAGCGTCCTTATACTTCTTGCTCTTTCTTCATCATTAATTTGATCGTCTACGTGGTGAAACATTTTATGCTCATTAGGCTAATGTGAGGCTGTGCAGCTGGACTGCATGTCAGTAGTGGTTGCAGAGTGTAACGTCCATTGTGCCGCATTCTGAATAAAGCTGAGGAACAGCAGTGTTTTAAAAGTCCTTCCATCCTTGGAGGTTGTTTTTTTTTTTTACCATTTTAATTAGAAAAGCGGGTTCAGCCCTGAATTTGACGGCTTTCTTTCTAGCATTTCAGTCTGTCCAGCTCTAGAAATGCAAACCATGTCTTGGTTTTATGACATTGTTTCGTCTTGTGTGAACAGGGGTCTCCACTCGTGTTTGCTCCTTTTTGCCTTCCCATCGGTGTGTTTGCGTTTTCTCCTTGATTTGATCTGACATGTGTCAGCTACAGTACATGACTCACCGCTGAGACTTAGGATGACTGTAGCAGAACTGTCCCATGATGAGAAGCACATGGAGACGTTTTGATAGAAAATCAATCATTATCGATATTTTCCCCGTGGTAATTATTAATATTGTTTCACCTATTGATCGTTCTTCATGCCTTGTCATTGTACAGCATAACTTAGCTCCTCCTGTCTTGTTTCAAGGTAGAATAGCTGAGTGACAGCACATCCTGTCCCATGTGTCTCTTATAAAATATCGTATAAATTATATTTTTGTGTCATCGAGTTGAAGTCAAATCTTTCCTCTGCTTTGTAATAGTTTGTATTGTTAATCCCTGTGCAGTGCAAACGCAACGTGTGATGCCTGGCAGGTTTTTTAACTACAAGCCTTATTAATAATGCATGACAAAGACAGGGTCAGATTAAGGTTTCTTACTCAAGAGGATGCCTTGTTTAGGAGATTTGATCTTAACTGCGGGTGAGTATTAGTCTTCGCAGCAAAACACCTCTCTGCATGCAGCCGGGTGACTCACGCGCTCGCACAGACGCGGGAACACGATGGACCGTGTCTTGTTGAAACCATCGCGGCCTCTCCGGCTGCCAGCGTCTGGCATGTGTACGTGTCAGTGTTGTGTTTGCGCTCGTATCTGTGCATGTGTAAATGTGTGTCTGCAGGCATTTGTATGCGTTAAATGCCGCTGGCGCTCTCATTCCAGTGGTCTGTGGTCTGACCTCCTGCTGAATCACACTCTGCGCTGGGCAGAAAGAGAGGGAGGAGGAGGTTCCTCCTTTTCTTTTCCTTCGCCCTCTATTTTATCTGCTTTGATTCTTCGCTGGATATTTATGTGACCTTGTTTTTGAAGTTGCATAATACGCTGCTGGAGGTTTGGGTGGAGGGCAAGGGGTGCGGGATGCGACGGGAGTCGAGGCAGGACAGTGATGTAAACAGTGATGACAGCTGAGGCTTCCTCCCTCTCACCCCCCCCACCCCTTCTGTGTGGGGCGGAGGTGAGAGTGTGACGACAGAAACGCACCTTAAAGACAGCCGGGGATTTCACCGTCGCCGCAACCGCAGTTCACCGAGAGGCCTGCGTGTGAAGAACGGGACGCTCTGTGACCCATGTTCATTCACGCACAGATCGAAAGGATCGCGCTTGCATGGGACTCTGACTCACTTTCACAAAGACACACGCAACTAACAAGAGGGAGGAGGCCCGTGACTCATTTATTCCGCCATTAAGTGCCTTGTTGTACATGTTATGTGTGGAAATCAAACACATCGGCCTCATGACATCATTTGATCAGAGACTGGTTTGGATCTTGGATCTCGGTCCAGCGTAAAGACTTTAGAGCCTTTGAATGAAAGACAGAATGTTATGGACACCACACCTCGTGACAGGAAATGAAGAGGAGGAATTAAAGTACAGAGAGTAATGATTTAAGGAAAAGGAAGCCAGAGACGTAATGTCACGTCTGGAAACTACTAAGACTTCGTAATTGCAAAGTCTGCATTTAATGTCTGTGTATGTTGAGTCACATACAGAACAGAAAAGCCAGTACAGTTGTGCCTTGCTCACCCCAGGCCCCCATGATGTGACTGTAAGCCCTTAATACACACTGGCTTTGACTGTAGCTCTGACTGACTCACAGCAGTCTCCACAGTTGCCCCTGGAGGAAAGAAATAGGTGGTGTGTCAAAAAAGATCCATCACTGAGGTTGTGTAACGTTTTGCCGTGTTTGATTTTTCACTGTACTGTGGTGACACCTCTGGCTGATGGAGGGCATAAGACACACTGGATCCACCACACAGCCCATTAAGCCAGCCGGCTCTCATGGCCGGTTAAGATAAATCTGATTTACTACGCTACAGTCTCCTTTTCAGGCCCCATTGGATATATGTAGATACTGCACCCGCTCCTCGCAGTAATAGCTCAGCTTGTGGGAGGCAGCTTGTAAGTCATTGTCTAATATTTGCAAAGCTTTCTTCACAGTTATTTTTTATATTTTTTTTTTTTGGCTTGACTGAGAAATTGCAATACAGACACTTTTTGCCAGAAATCCTTAACATAGAATAGTCGCTGTTTTGTTTCTCGCATTTGCTTTAAGTGCTGCTCTCCTCAGATATGGGAACCCCCCCCCCTATAAAAGCTCCAAATGCTGTAAAAGGATAAAGGAGGAAAGTAATAGACTGAATTCTCGACTTGGATATTCGTTTGGTATTTAGACGTACATAAAAAGCTGCGATAGTGCTGCAAAGCTTTTTAAACCTTTTGAAGACGTGGTTCTTTGATGGACACTGTAGACGGACTATAAATGGCTTTTTTGCACAGGTTTACAAGTCGCCTTAATGCACAGACATCATCCCCCCTGTGTGACCGTACTGGTAAGAGCAGTACTTCATCATGTGTTCTGATGCTTGCATTGAAGCTAACTCCCCTTGGACGGAGGTTAACTGGATCTTTGTCTCCAACAGGAGGACGTTTAAGGTTGCTCCACATCAACTTTGATTTTACATACAGCCATTCGATCTTGTAGCGTTTTATATTCTCTGTGCCGGGCGAGGACTGGAAAAATGAGCATGAGCTCTCGCTTTGACGACGCGCTCCACGGTGTCCCATAAACAAGTCCAGGATCCAGCAATGCTCTCCTCATTTGTTGGCTTCGCTGCAGGGCTCCGGCTCTTTAAAGAGAATGAAATCTTTCTGCGAGATAAAGGGCACGCGGAGCTCACTTAAGAGCACCCTGCCTTGTTCTGCTGCTTGTTTTGCAGGCTTATAGTGCAAGAATGGGGACAGGAGAAAAAAAAAAAAAAAGAAGAAGCACAGCAGGATGGTAATTTTTAATGAGGGATATTTTTTCAGCAGCGGCACATGAATCTCATCAGTGGGGAGATAATGCAGAAAGGTAAAAAGTCAACTACCCCCTTGGTAACGTTATTTCACCGCTCAATTTACATACGTAAAGAGAAGAAAAGAGGCCTTCCATCAACTCTGTGTTTATCTTCCCTGTCGTGTTCTGAATCTGGGGCTTATTTCTTGCTTGTGGCTAGCCTCCCCTCCTCTGTCATTTCTGTTTCTTCTTTGTTATTATCCTGAAGCCGAGGTGCGATGTAAATGATGGCTTCTCTGACTGGTGTTCTGAGGGAAAGTATTAGCGAGCGCGGGAAAGAGAGGAGGCTCAGCGGGGAGAAGATTAAATTATCTCCTTTGAAGGTGTGCTCTTTCATGAGACAGAGGCCATTATTAATATGCAGTGACACATGCATACATCCAAAATGATCCTGGACGCTTCGTCATGGATCATAAAATTCCCCAAGGTGCCTTTCGCTCATCGCATACTGAGAGCCGCCACTAAAGCGCTTATGAATCGCGGTTCCGCCAGGATATATGGATGCAGGGCAGAAGACGCGGAAAAGAGGGAAAATGGCTCTTGTGTTTTATTAGATTGGCCAGACTAAATGATATTAGTTTTGAGCAGTTTGACTCCATGGCAGGCTGCCGGGGAGTCCGTCCACGGGTGACGCGAAGGCCAATGAACAGATTGTAGGGTTTGCATGGCTTGCGAGGAGGCTAAGCGGGTCACGCCAGCCGACGTCGGTCCGGGGCGCGGTGATCTCATTTTATGATTTGTTGCTGGCATTTAAAGTTGAACTTTCGTCTCAAGCGCCGCGTACTAAAATGGACCCCGCGCAGCATATGGCTTTAGACCTTTAGGCATATGACAACTTTCCCTGACGTTCCTTAATGATTCCAATCATCTAAACATACCGTGGGTCAATGATCTATATGGGATAATGAGCTTCTCACAATGTGACGGCGTGATTATAGCTCTCATCAGTGCACTACTTACTTTATCCTTCTGATATTACCTCTATTGATTAGGTTACACCCACAGAATGCTCATTCTAAAGCTGGATGAAGGCGCCAGTTCCACATATCCATGGAGCAAACGGCCATTGTTCGTGTAATTGGAATTTCTACCCTATTATTCAGTCCGGTGGACAGCACAAGCGAGATGTCATTCAGGATGGATTTCCACGTTTCAGGAAGGCCGACTTGGACTAAACATTGACTCTGTCATGCCTGTGACAACGCATGTATGATCTGTGTGAAGTTTATTATCGGTGAAGTTCTCGCTGCTACTGGACGTGGTCCCGCTTTGTATGTCACGATATATAAATGAGTCGATTCTCACAGCATCTTCTCTCCCATTCCGGGCCTGGTCGAGCGTAGCACACAACGCAGCCAATTCATTCAAATACGATTGGGTGATATTCAAACACTTCACACAACATTCGATAATTCAATTCGTGCAAATCTGGAGGGAAAGGCATGTTGTTGTGATTACACATTTTTGTGTCCACATATGTCGTTCCCCGCTCACAGACACTGAGCCGTTTTAAAGGTTCACGCTCAAACCGTCAGTCTTGGCTGATTTGTCAGCCGGCAGCTACTGTAGATTCTCTTTTTTCGCTTTGCTTGTAAATGGTGTGTAGCACAATACGACATCAAACTTCCCCTTTGACCCTTTAGGCTTTAGCGGCTTAGTGCATCTATGTCTTCTGGATGAGTGATCTGGGAACGTGTAATCATTCTAGACGGAGGGATTCCTGAGCGAGTGACACAAACCCGAGCAAATTGTTTTGAGCTAACTCACAATCTGTGAGTGTTTTCTCCAATTAGGTGTAACACGCACGTATAATCTTCTCCCAGTGATGAAGACTCATGCACATAATAGTAAACAGTCGATCTATCCTTGCCTCTGTATGTGTGGTAATGCAACGCTCGTCGTAAGTGACCTTTAACCTGAGAAAATGTCAAACAGTCAGCTCTTCCCGCTCCAGGCTACTTGCTTCCTGAAGCCCTGCGCCCGTCATGCCCTGCAGGTCCCGTATTAGAAATGCGAGAGTGGAGGTCACAGACGACGCATCGCAATTCAGTTCGCCAGCAGGGACCTCGAGGGTCCGCTTTAATGATAATGCAGTGATAGTTAGAGGCCACGAGGCAAAATCAGGCTGTGTTTGTAAGTGGTGTGGTCCACGGTGGCTCAGCGATTAGTGGGTGAAAGAATATGGACGTTTCTTAAGCATCACCTGGAGGATTTATTCATATTAAGACAACTGATGTGCGCTGCTTATGTTTTGGGGTTTGGTAGATTCCAAACACAATTCTAATTCTAAATAAATCACATCCTCTGCTCTTAAATGAAATCATTTAATTTGGCACACAAGTGATTCGGCATCACTTCCTTCTTCTTCTACTTTCACTGATTTAGATCCTCCATAAGGTCTTTGCCAGAAATAAAATGTAATTGAAGCATATGAATCATTTCAAGGTTGTGATCCTGTGTCCCTGCAAGGCCTGCTGTCATTTGTAATGCGAAGAGGTTGTAAAGTTGCCAAATCCATTGAGGAAGCTATTCCATCCTTCCCAGATTTTGTTTTTATCTGCAATACTCCATCATGTCTGTTTGCTTCCTCTCCTGATATTTAGATTAGTAATAAATCAGCACACAAAGAACAATTTAGATCAGAGCTGGCTTAAGCAGATAATTGTAGAGGAAACTGATCTGTTTTTGTGTGGAAATGCCAACGGACGCTTGTTTTTTTTCGCTAATAGAAGATATAAATCCTATAATGTGAAAATAACGCAGATTTGATAGCAAATCAGATTTCCTTCCAGCTAATTATTGGTAACATTGTGTTCAGGCAGCATTACGAGCACCTGCTGCAATCCATCTTTCACTCAAATCACCGGCGAACACTTTACACTTTCTGTCAGAGCTGACAGAAATAAAACAGCTGGGTGAGCGATTGCTGCGCTCGCGCTCTTTCTCTTCCCGTTGCTGCCGGACTGATGGGACTTCCGCGGTTCTGCTTTGTACTCGGCGGCTCCTCAGTTGGGGAACGACAGGCCCCGGCCCGCGAGGAGACGTTATAGGCTGCCGTGCCCTGACAGGTATCTATAGACGCCATTGACTTTAAATTAAACTGGAGTGTGAGGTGATCAATCATAGGAATGCAGTTCGGACACAGCCGCGCCGTGATGCATGGGCTTCCCTCTCGGTGCTTCGTAGTGGTGTGCTGCCATCGGAGCTAAATTACCCCCTGCGACCTGCGCTCCTTCTCCTCTTCCCTGCTGCCCCCCCCCCTTCCAACGTTCTACCAAGCCCTCCCATTTTACACTCCATGGAGTTTCAGCAGCACAACACTCTTAAAAAACAATGAACTTTCCCATCGGCCGGAGCTACAGTAGACGTGCGCCACTTAGTCGGCTCAGGTGTTAGTTTAACAGTTTCTTTCATGTTCAGATTGAAAAACCTGTGAGAGTGTGTGACACGGGCCTCGTTCGAGCCCTGGATACTGTTGCTATGCTTGTGCGCGTAGCTTTTAGCCCAGTGGAGTGGAGGTTAGGACGCTCTCTGTTTTTAAGTGTGATTCAAGGACCATACTGATGCTTTTGATCATTTATCACACTGGCTTAGCACTACTGCCAAACGGCTTTAACGTTCAGCCCAGCACGCAGTACCTCTAAACATACCATAATACACCAGGCGCGGCTGGACTGAATCGGCCTTTTGCCAGTCGCTCGCCTCCTCTTGTTTTGATATGGCATAAATCAGACCAAGAATAGATTTACAACACACACACTTCCTAGAAAACACTTCCTTTTTGATCACTTTTATACATTTGCAGGTTGCCCTGTGTCGTTCATCTCCACCTGAGCATTGATCTCTTATTTGACTGCTTGAGAAGCTTAAATGAGGGTCGGGTTCAGTGTTTGGTAATGAATCTTAGTCAAAGTTAAGGTCAGACAAACAACACAGTCGTTCTACACTTTCTCTCTCCGTTGCCTCATTTCCCTGTTTGCGTGGCCTCAAAGTTTTATAGACAAGGTAACATTGCTCAATTTCATGGTCTGATGAGCCTCTCATTGCACGAGGCTTCATACTGGCACACAACATGTCAAGTTAGTTATGGGATGGAAAACTACTTCATTTCAATTAGTTTCCTGCACTAACTGGTGTGGAAGACTGCTCCATTCAAACACGTACCTCAGGAAGTGACTCTAAAGCTGACTGGGATGGTAACATGCGGCGATTGTGAGATCTAAGAGCTGTCAACCCATTTTATTTTACTGCTGTGACTCAATCTGTGGGTGATCAAGGAGCATTTTACCTGTTTTTAGCAAATTCTCACTTGAGCAGGTTCATGTCGGGTCATTATCACACATGCACACATGAAAACTCACATTTGAAGAATAATCCTGATTACAACAGGTGAACTGAAGAAAAGGCTAATACGTGTACACCCGTGCATCATCTTTGCCATTATTCAGAGCATGCCACACTGAAAAATTAACTGTATCCCCACGTCTTAGGACCACGGGCTCACATGCTTGCCTGGCTCCATTTACTGCATATTTATGAAACCCCCAAGAACCGTACAGTCCTTTGTTCCGTTCTCCCCCAGTTTGCGTCAGACGTGGTGAACCGAGAGGATGAGAGCGTACGCACTGCGCTGCACACTAGCGGATGTGTTTCTTATTTTGGATGTACTGGTTTCTGAAACAGCTCGTGGCCTTTTGCAATAACAGCTGGGAAACTGCCGATACAACAGGAATAGGAAGCTTCTCCAGCTGCTATTAAAACACAGCGATAAAGAGGACAGACACCAGAACCATGCAGTTATATTTTTAAGTGCGAGGACGATGCAGTTACGTTTGGAGCCATTTGAAAATGGAAAAAAGAACAAATGCAATATCGGCTGTCTGTAAAGATGCTACCGTATTAATCTCTCTACGCGCTGCACACTTTCTGACCTTTCCGCTGATGTTGCAGTGTGCTCTGCTCCACAAGCGAAACCTCCATCGCCTGACTGGACATTCATGTGCTCTCCAACCCATTCATTCAACGAGAAGACATTACATTTTACAATTGTCTGCCGCGAGATGATGGAAGCGCATCAGGGGCACGGGGATGTGTGGGGGGAACGCAATCAGCGCGGCGCAGAGACGCCAAACATGCCATCAGAATGAAATTCTGAGGAATCAGAGACGTTTGACCTTTGTGCTTTTATTTTCGTTGCTTTAGCGCTATCACGGGGAGCTTGATCCTGGCTGTTTGTTTATCACATTTATCATAACGTTCACTTTTTCCTCGAAGCATGAGCTGCTGCATTAATTACAGCTTTAATTGGATGTTATACAAGTATACGAAGTTAAAAATATCTTAAATGTGCAACACATCTCTGCGGGGACAATGTGTCCTCCCAGGAACATTACGTTGTAAACAAAGAAAAAAAGAAACATTTAGATTAAAACAGAACATAATTTGCCATTATTGGCTGTAACCGCGAGGCTGCTGTATTTGTTGTTTTAGTAATCATCGCTCCTTTGGGGATCACTCTCTAATGCTGCCGGGGATTAATTCATCATTTTGTCAACTCGTCATTGTCCATTTTATTCGAGTTTTCATCGCAACTCCTGATGCAACTGTGCTGTGATTAAACCGCAGTTTGATTGCAAATGACGATCCAATTTATCGACTTAAAAGTAATTTGGGAGGCATCACCAAAAACGTAATTAAGCACATTCTCCATGAAAAAAATAATCAAGTGAAAATCATAAACAGCTGTTGGATGATCACAGTCCACCTGGGCTTATTGGCAAGTCCACCAAGGACAAAAAGAGTGACGGACGTCCTGAAGCTGCAGTAATTAGCGAAAATAACAGTAAGACTCCACGTCCTGCCTGTGGAAGATGTGCTAATAACACAACTGTGTGGATTAATGGCCTCAGAAGACTTCATGGGGATCAGAAGCTGTCATCTGCTCATGGAAGTCACATTCATTTAACCTGTGTAGCAGCAACGTACATGTAGAGTCTAATGGCTGCATTTAAGCAGGCAGCTACAAAACGCTTAGGATGTACTTCGTGTGATGTCAGTTCTGTTTCTGTCCCCATGGTTCATGTGACTGTTGCGAGCTGCTTCTCGTGCTGTGATCTGCCGCAACCACGTCCTGCCGTGAGGCACGAGCTTCGAGGTAAAGATCTGCAGGACGCGAGCTCGGCGAGTCCCAGAGAATAAACCTGCCAGTCTCTCTCTCTCTCTCTCCCCCCGTCTCTGGTCAACTCACTCGCTTCAGTCTGCTTTGATTCCCCGTGTTTCGCTGTCACCTTCCCCTGATTACTGTGGTATCCACTCCTCCTCGCTCCTCAGTTCATTGTTCCCTTCTCTATTTGTCTCATCTTATCTCGCCCCTATCCCTTTTCCTCCTCTCCCCCTCTCTTTATCTTAACCCCTCTATCTCCTCCTCGGCCCCTTCTCATCAGACACACACAGAGAGGGATGCACAAACACCATCCCTCACATCTCCAATGAGTACCTTGTTATCATCTTGTCCCCACAGCGGCTTTCTGTCTGGCTCCGTCTCAGCTTGGATTCCCTCACTAATGGGACCGCATCATTTTCGACAGCTGCAATTCCTCAGCGCTGACAAACAGAGACGTGGTGCAGTTCTGCGAACACAGCTCAGAGGGATTGTAGACTAATGCCTCAGTCTGATTTACACATTCACAAAGGCCTTTTTAAAGCATTTCTCTTGGTGTAGAATAGCAGCGTGACCTGTGATACACAACATACGTATTTAGAGCTCCGTCACTCACTCACATCGCCTCATCTCGCTGTCATCTAAAATGTCCTTTTGTATCGAAAGCACTGCCAACCACAATCTCTGTGTGAGGCAGCGGAATATGTGAAATATTTATGAGATTTGAGAATGCAGTGACAACAGACAGTAACTTGTCAGTGTGCTATTCTAGGTTCAGACGTCTTAGAAGTTCATACCAGGCTCCTCGGGCTCCTCAGATCCGCAGAAGAGGAGCTAAGTGAAACTTCATGAAAGCTTCAGCAGTGACGCGTGTTCGCGTCTGCACGCCTGATCTCTCAGCCGGCTAATCGTTTCCACTGGGTCCTGCAGGGCACCAACAAAGACTCCCAGAATTTGTATGCCAATCTGTTCCTTCTTTTGATTGCGTCCTTAACTAAATTTACTTGTTTATTTATTTATTTTTTTATTGTGAGTGCCGCTTTCATGTCTCTCAAAAGGGGCACTTAACAGATGACATGCTCGTGACCCAGCGCCGCCTTTGAAAGCAGACGGCAAACAAATCAAACGGTCTCCACAGACGACTGTCTCTATTGCTCTTTGTTATTTGGGTATTTAATTATGTTCAGGGGGAAGCTACCGTGTGTGCTTTAGTTGGCTTATTGCGCATTCTGTTTTAAAGCAAAACTACTTACAGTATGTAAATAAACCCATATATTCCAGACAAACAGACCATACTTTTCAAACTTTAAGTTGGTGCTGTTCAGCCGCCGTCACTCATTCACCCTCCTGCTGCTGAAGGCATCGGCTGCTGGGCTGCTTTGGAGTTGGAAGAGCTGCTGTCTCAGCTGGAACGTTTTCAACACCCTAAGTACAGTCAGCTTTAATATCGTCATTCATAGCAGTTACTGTAGCTGGTGGTGCACCCGGCTGTGGGCAGGGGGCTCCGAGCGAGGCGGAGCACGTCGCCACTACTTTGTGTTTGAATTACTCTTTTGCATGTGCACTTTCTTTAACTTCCGGCAAAGTTAACAAACAAGTACAAATCCAAGTAACTGTTTCTAACGTGCTCGTCGTTCAATGTTTGCCGCTGAAAATGTCGAACATCAGTTCAGATCAGCTGTTGCCAACGTTACAGTCACTCAGACTGTCTGTAGGTTTGTAGGTGTCACTCTGTAGCACCGAAGCCTAAGAGGAAACCCTGAAACCGTCTCCAGGGCGGAGCTGGCCGGTGGTAGAGCTTATTTGAATCTCCTAGCGGCGGCTATTAGACAGCTGAGGAGCTGTGTGGCGAAGCTTATCGTGTTTGAAGAGAGACAGGTACGCTGATCTGTGTTAATAACGTGGCGGTAAGAGCAGCTCAGCCGGCGGTTGCGGCCTGAGCTGTAGCCTGTGATGCTGCAGATCCCACTTGGCCTGCTCTCCTTTCACCTCACATCCCACTGTACAGTACACGGGACCCAGAGAACCCAGAGAATGTCACCAAGTACCAGCCAGTTATACCCAATGCTATTTAATATACATTAGTATAGCTGTGAAATTTATATCTGTTTGATTTATTAATTTGTTTTTTGCAGCTTCACTAGATCTAAAACCAAAGGGATGCACGTCTGTGTATAATCAAAGCAAGATACAATATTCCATCAAAGGTGCTCTGGATTGGAAGTCACATAGTTTAAAAAGATGACTTTTCCGATGTTTGTACTTCAGTCATGCTCACTGCTTTTATTTCAATCCGGGTTTGCTGAAATTCTTTCATTTATATCTGGGCGACAGTCTCCCGGTGCTTCTTGGAGCATTAACAGAGCTACAGCATTAAATATTTCAATAAACAAGTAGATTTTGAATATTTCATAGGCAGAACGATTGATATGAACTGAAACTGCTTTATGAAACATTAACGGCCCTGCGGTCATCCGAACCCGACAGATTCGCTGGCTTTCTCGCAGCACGGCTTGCGCCATGATACTGTAGCGTCAGCCGCGTTGAGGAGCACTGGAGAGACACACGCGACGCGCACTCATACATCACAGGAGGAGGGAAATTAGCCTAATTTCTCTCAGCCCCCCCTCCCAGGCTTTCTCCTCTCCTCTTATCTCACCCTGAAACTCCGCCGCTACTCCTTTCTCACCCAACACTGCTCTGTCTCACAGGGGTGAATGCAGAAGAATAAGACTGCGTAGGATTTCAAAGGGTGGAAAAAAAAACACACACACATCTAACAGCGTGGGATGTGGCTAAATGGGAGGGGGGGGGGGGTAATTCTGCAAGGTTGGGGAGTAGTAGGAGAAGAGTTTATCTTGCATGCTGCCGCATCTCAGCATTTCCACAGAGACGCAGCCCTGCAAAGTTTGGCTTGCTGATAAAACACTGTACTCTTCACTAGTGTACAAATCCCAAACTTAATTACTATGAGCAGAAATGGAAGTGAACTCAATTATGAAGATATTGCTGCATATTTGCCCTTCAGTCATTTTGTATGTAATTAAATTTCTTTTCTTTTTTTTAAGACCGTCCCAATATTTTCCGATTCTTTTCCTTTCCAAAGGAAAATGGAGAAAGAAGCAAAAATACGGGAATATTAGACACAAACACAACAGATGTTGACTTGGATCATGCACACGTACAGTGGTGCTGGATCACACTCTGTGGCTGCTGTACGGCTGCAGTGACAGCACCTACTTGTCTCCAGTATAACCCAGAGACAGACGGTAATTAATGTGCAACATGTAACTTGACATTTAATTAATAAATGCATGTACATGACATTTTCAGCACCTGTGTGCTTATATAGTTCGCTTTCTGACTGTGCTTGTGGGACCACGGTATCTTTAGTTCTTGAATGTTTTGAAACAAAACTAAAACAGAAGTACGGATGGAACTGTGAATCATATGGATAATAATAATAATAAATGATTATGAAATCGATTTGCAGCTACTGTACATGTTGTGTTTACCACTCACATTTTTCTCTGCATAATTGAGGGTCCAGCCTCTTATGCAGAGTGTAATACTTCACTGTAAATACTGTATTTATCCGATCTCACAGAAGAACTGATGCTGTCAGTTGCTCTGCTGCTTCTTCAGGTGTGCCTCCGTGGTGTAAAGAGACAGTAGACACGCAGCTGATGGGAGTGTCCCATCCACCCTGGCCCGCTGCTTCTACACAGAGATAATCTCATTCTCGGGGGATTACTTTGGCCTCAGGCTGCTGTCGGCTCGCTTAGCATCAGATTTCAGATGGCCTTTTTAACCAGCAGGGGTCCACGCTTGAGATTTGGGGCTGTCCTAAAGTTTTATTCCAAAAATAACACTTGCGCCACTTGAAACAAACAATGCTCCGCTTGAGTTGCGTATGTGCAGGGTGGCAGTAGCTTGAATCCATTTCCAGCAACAAATCCAATCGTTTGCGTTCATCACCTCATTGAGGAGTAAGTCCTGTATGATTTGCGATCACCAGGCACAGGAGCAGTCTTCTTAAAACTCTGAAAGTCTGAGATTGCTTGTTTTGAGAGCTGAGTATTCAGATTTATTAGACGCCTCCGTAATAAATCACCTCGTTCCGGTGGATTGTTTACAGACGAAGCAGGGTCCTGTCTGGCTCCACAGCGCCATAAAGTGCCTCAGGATCTGATCTCACATGTCAAGGCCGACAGCTTTAAACAGAGATTCCTTCATGGCACATCTTTATAGGATGTGGACCTCTGCTGTACATCACTGTAATGTGCCATTTATTGTCAGGGAACAACAATCACACTCTTTCCCTTTGTGTATGTGTGTGTTTTACTACATGGATGTTGGTGTTTGCACCATTTTGCACCTGCACGGGTGTGTAGATAGGGTGTGTGTGTGTGGTGATCCGCGTGGGTGCACAGGTAATCCAATTTGTGTTTTAGAGTCACAGCACAATGACTGATGCTCATTGACATGTGACCCATCCATGCAGTTGAGCTTTATTTCTCCAACTGCGGGGGGGGAAGTACATCTTATTCGGTCGGACGTCCCTTATTTAATAAAACTATAGATATAGATTATATATTATCTAGAGATTGTTGATTATGCAGATGTTTTGCTATTACATTTGGACACCTGGTTGCATATATCGCATCGCTTTAGGCACCTACTCCTAAAAACTGACATTCAATAATAATGCATGTAATCCGTAGCTGCAGCTTCACACGAGACGCAAAATATATCTCACATATCAGTGTGACTGCAACAGCATCCGTTGGTGGGTTCAGTCGATGGGAGGAAGCGGAGCAGATGGGCAGTCCTGGCACAGCGTTGCTGAACACCAAACAGCGGCGATGGCCTACCCTCTTAGCCCTTCACTGCACTGGAGTCCATCTCTGTCTTTTTCTGTGACACCGCGACACTGGGCAGCCAAGGACAACAGTCAATGAGCAATATCAATTTACGTAATGGACTATTAAACCATGTGCTTAACATTTCAAATGGCTGCACTGGTGTTCAGTGGGAGCGTGTGCCAGGAAGTCCAGTGGAAGGGAACATTAGCTTGCTCTGCTGCCTCTAGTCTCTGTGGTGCAGCTCCTCCTCCTCCTCCTACAGCTGCTCATCTGACCTGCAACAGCGTCTTACGATGCTCACTCCCTCTATTCTGCATATGACAACAGGTCAAAACAACGACAGCCGAGTACAATTCATACATGTTTGGAATACAGTTCACTGTAATACGCCTTCACCTCTTCTGACAACATTTTGGCTTTATTTTAATTGCAGGACTGATCGTTTTGTTGTCTGTCGCCTGTGTCGTTCTGTCTCTGTCTCTGTTGTGTCTCTAGCTCTCTATACCAGAGTCAATCTGAGATGGTAAACATCTTATTCGAACTAATTGACATTCAGACAAAAAGGAACAAATATAATAAATATGAACAGCATCATAATTGGTGTGAATTACCCGGCTTGTAAATGCCGTGCGAATCGTAAATTAAATCAAGTGTATTGTTGTAGTAATGCAATTGATTAAGCCGCGATCCAGCTGCGCAGACCATTCGGGGAATAATTGCGTGTGATAGATGAAGTGTCAAGTGCTTTATGAGGTAGATTTGAGAATGATACTATAAAGGTGGTGAGAGAAGCAGCCTGGAGGGTAAAAAAAAGAGATTATATGGGAGTTTGACAAGGCAGAAATCTATCACTGCCTGTTACATGTTGAGTCTGAAAGATGCACAGGTTTCATGAGCATAGTTACAGTAAATGTGGATTTAAAAAAAAAACAACTACCCATTGCATTCACAGATTTCTAACATTCCAACAACCCTCTGTCTACGTTTTTTTTTGGTGCCCACTGACCAAATGTAATGGAGGCGTTGCAGGATATGCCTTGCTCAAGGGTATGTCAAAACTGATTTTGAAGGAGGGAAGAGTGTGACTCATTCATTCAGCCACCCACGATTCTCCATCCTGTCTAGAACTGATGATGTTAGAGGAAACCATTTCCCTTCCTTCAGGCTACAGCCACTGATGTAACCGTGTTCTGTTACCATTCTGTGTAGATAGAATCCAGTTGTGAAGTTGTAAACCACTAAAAATATCAGGAATGAAAACATCCTCTAATATAATAACATAATAACACTAACACTGTCCTATTATATCAGTATCTTGCTTCTACGCTTAGACTTTCCATCTGAATGAAGACTCCTTCTGTCTGTTTACATCTGGATGGCATTTAAATAATAATATTATATTTCCAAAATTCTCCTGTGTAAGGAGAATTTTACATGTATCAACTTTTATTAACAAAAGGAGTTTCTTCATCATCTGTTCTTCTTTTTCACCTACTTCTTCAAATGCCCCCGGCAAGTGCATACGAGCTAACTTGCTTAATGTTTTCACCCAAATGTAGAAAATCCCCTAATGAGACTTTAGGCGTTGCTATTTTTCATCTTCATCATTTTGCTGAGCTGTATTTAACATCACGTGGAACAGGCTGTTATGTGCTGAGCTAACAAGACTCTGTGGAAAAATTCTAATTAATTGAAATCTAAAAAGTGTGTGTGTGGGTGGGGGGGGACTCCTAGATCTGAATTTATATGTGGAAGAGTGTAACGGTTTGTGTTTTGTGATGTTACAGCACTGTCTAGTGTGTGCTGCTGACGCTGGAAGACCTGTGGCTCTTGCTTCCAGAAGCGTAGCTCAGTGAGAGATCTCTAAAACCCATTTCCTGCTTGGCTTTGAATAATGAGGTGCTAGAGCCTGCTGGCACAGCTTAGCTGCACACCTCCCCAGTGAAAAAGTTATGGATGGTGTACAATCACACACTCACTCACTTACTCACACATTCGCACACACACTCAGAGACATGGACATATGCCCCCTGGAGGTGTTATGGATAGCTGCATATTGCAAAGGCAGCCAGCAGGCACCACTGTCAGCCAGTCTGTGCTGTGGGCATTGATAGGACAATCAGTTCACTCTGGAGTTACCACAGCCAATCAGCAGGCAGTTTCTTGGCGGCCAGCACCCAATCTTCAGAGGGTTGCCAGATACTCTATCCTCGGTGAGCTGTTGCTGGCTTGCCACTAGCCAACCATAAAGAAAGCTGCTGCCTTGCGTCAGCCAGTCGTGTGAGTGTTGGCCAGAGTTGGGCCTATCGACAGAGACCTGCTGCACAGTTACAGCCAATCTGGGCTTTATCCTTCCCTACAGATGTCCGATTAGTGTTGTTTAGGGGAATCAAACTGCCACAACAGGCCTGCTTTGCCAGTGTGGCACCGTGGATGGAACGGCCGGTAGAATGGAAAAGGAAACAACCGAACCACAAACGCTTACTTAACTGTGATGCTGTGAGTCACAGCTAGAGGTACAGCCGGCTTGATGACCTTTCTTAATAATAGCATCTGTCGAGGGATTCTAAATTTAATAGCATGCATTTGTAAAGGCCAGCAAGTTTATTCTTCATAAACCTGCACTGGCTTACACGAGTCAAGGACATGTTCAATGAACTCTGGTCATGTTCGGTTTAATAGCCCTATAACACATGGCTCGCTTCAGCTTGATGTAGGCATTAGATCTAATGATAGTGCAGAGGTTTTATTGCTGCCCGAGCTTTCTGTTTCCACAGAAACCTGTTTAGTAATGTACTATAAGTGTGTGCGAGTGTGCAGTTGGTCATATATTTTGCTGTTGGGTTTAGTTCACTATAATAGTTTTCAGTTGAATGAACATTTCTGTTATTTTCCTTGTTTTGACTTTGCTTTAAACTTATATTATGGACAACCACCAGTGTTTAGATCCTCTAAAGTGGATGTCAGGTGCACATGTGTGTGACCTCTGCAGTCTGTGTTGCAGTAATATTCAGATGGTTTTGCTTTACAGCAAATGCAGTTCTACATACTGTGAATGTTTACAGGCGAACTAAAACCCTAGTGCCACGTCAGCTCACTTTGTTTTGTGTGTTTAGCTGGTTACATTGTGTTGCTGGGTTTATGCAGTGGGCTCCCCCTGTATGGTTGAAGCAACGACTGCTCCATGTTTCAGCACCACGGACAGGGGCACCAGCGTCACAGCAGTGCTTCACGCTGAACCGCACCGTGCGGCGCGAATGTCAAATATTTGACTTGGAGTGAAAACCGAGTATCTGCTAATCGGCTTTAAGCAATACATCAGATGAAGCCGGGCTCGTTTGTGTCACTGCTTCAAGATGGCTTGACATAAAGCCTGCGTGAACATAATGGATGCAGCTGTATGCAGTCAGGCTCCATAACCCCTGCTGTGGAGTGCCGTAATGTGGGAGCAAAGATGGATCTGTCCTCTAAATCTTCCCACCTTCACCCTCCACAGTCAGCTCTCACTTCATTTTACATTTCAGCGGGGCTGTGGCAGGTTCACGCTGGCCTAATTTCACATGTGCGTCAGCGTATGTGTGCACGTGTGTGGTGTGTTTATTTGCGTATGGACAGATAAACTCCCGTGCTGTTTTAATGAGCTACGTCATTTAAATACGTTATAATAGCGGTAAGCAGCACATTCTCATGTTTGCTTTGATTTTAATAATGTTAATAAACTAGTGTATGTTCTTGCTGAGCTGGACAATCACGCTGTTGTGTTCCCTGTGAACCTGAAGCCGTGGTATGAGCATCTGAGCAGGACACTCTGTTTGATAGATGATCTGTGCTGATAGTGTGAAGCTGAATCTATACAGAGTCTCATTTACAATAACAGTGTAGGCCGAGGAGTATGTTTGAGTGCATTACAGTGTGTAATCAATACGCTCTGACAACCCGTGATGTAATAATATGCATGTGCTGTGGGCAAACCATTTCAGGGCCTTACACACATGATTGACCTTATGTATGAGCTGCTTCTCAATTATATTGTTGGGAGGGTTGGATGTGCAAGGCGTGAGGGTATGCACATAAAATAATCGAATTTGTTTTGTGATACTTGGCCAGTGGGCTGCTTCTACACGGTTTATTAGGAAAAATCCATCAAATTCAAACTGGTATAATCAGTTGCAATGTTCTGCAACACCTAGGGGAGAACGTCAAACATATCTTCTCTTCAGACTGGGGATATTAATAACTCTAATTTAGTTTTAGAATAACTAATATACAGCCTATGTAGAATAATGTAGAATTGCTGTACACTTATAATAAATATTAATTAGTAAATATGAATAAAAATTAATGATGCCTGTGTTTCTTGACCAGTAACAACTTTTGCTAAACATCTGATTGAATGGACCAATTACAAAAGAACTCATTTATTATCCCTCGTCAAATGTGAGAGTTAAATGTGAAAACTGTTGCTGTTTTGCCTGCTATCGTGATTCTCGGCAGCTGGCTGAGCCATTCTGAAGAGGCGTTCATGGAGCCAGGAAACTAGCGGGATACACGGGTACTGATCCACAAGGGTCAGCGTGAGGACACTGCACCCGCAGCGACAATTTGTGGATTTTTGTTGTTGTTGTTTTTCTTACATTCATTTGTTTGTCAAATTTAGAATCTTTACCATTGCCAAGAACACCCCCCCCCCCCCCACACACACACACACACACACGCAGCCACTCCAGAACCGTGGTGACAAGGCTGCTTTTAGCCAAATCCAATTTAATCTCCATTGGCGGTACTGGATAAAGCTGTCTCCACGTCTCCCAGCTGAGGCCCAAAAAGGCTACACACTCCACTGGAAGCTGCTCCTACAACACACATATGCACCGACGGTCTAACATGCACATCCATTGTCTTGTTCTCCTCTACTCTTCTTCCTGTTCTCCCTCTATTGTCTTCAGATGGGTACATGATGTCACTGTAATGGAAATGAGATACTAAAATAAAAAAAAAGAGAAGCACAGAGGCACATCTGAGGCTCCTGCTTTTAGCCTGAAGCACCTCCGTTGTTTTTTTGTTTTTTTACAGCCATCAGGAAGCTGTGTTTACGTGAGTGTGCGTTTAAGTGTGTGAACATGTGGGGGAGTGACACTACAGCCAGAGGTGCACATTTATGCAAATGTACCCTAACCCACAGGTTCATGACAGAACCTGCAACAACACTGTTTAATCACAAACTTTAATCACAGCAATTAAGTGCTTTCATAACACGTCTGCACATCTGACTGTAAGGATCCACTCAAATGTTGCATTGATTTTCATTTTCCCCCTCTCACAATTTCTCACATCACTACTGCGAGTGGCAGATGTGCTTCTTATGCCAACGCACCAACCCAGCGAGATTGGTAACAGCTCCTAATTAACATCCAAATGCTCCACCAGCAAAATCTTTTTCTGCTCCCAAATGACCTCTGCTCTGCCGCTCACCATCTAAAACCTGTACATGGCCACTCAGCCGCTCAACAGCTAGTTGGTCTAGACTCTAGAGGGATGTTACCTTGTGAAAGGTGACGTGTTGAGTCTGACACAAGGTTAAAAAATCGGCTTTGTCGCCGATAATACAAACTGCTGCTGCGGTTTAAAATCTGAATCTGCTGATAACTGACAGTTGTTGGTGGAAATACACCAAAAGTGCACAATGACCTAACCAGGCAGTGACGGAGCAAACAGTCCAATAACTTTTAGTGTGAGATTCACTATAGTGCCGTGAAGTAAAACTCAAACGTAAAACGCCTTTAAAAAATGCTTAAATTATTGTATCTTTCTCAGTTGAGCCAGCAAAACAATTGTCACAATTTTATACATCGTTGCTTTTAACACCATTGGGTATTGTATGAATTTAAATCAAATCACTGAAGGAAAAAATTAAACCTTGTAGCGTATTATTGATCCATGAAGAGATTCAATGTATGTTTGGGGCCCAAAATAAACAAATGTAATTTTTACTTCACTATTACATTTGCAATGAACAGAATGCGTCAGGTAGAGTCCCAGCCCATATAATGAACTCATGTGGGATGTAGCTGAGCTGTCAGGGGGTAAAGTCATCCTGCTGAGATGGCTTCAAAGCTTTGTCCGTCATCAGTATCCGCTGCCAGGATGTCTTTTATCTCACACCTGTCAGCACATCGACATCTCACTTCATGCAGTCTCAACCCTTAAACCCCACAGCATCAGCGTCTCATATTCCATTCTTTAATATCTTCCCTGAATTTGCTATGAGTAGTTAATGTCATGAGTGTCTAGCAGCTTCATGAAAACTAAACAACCAGGAAATTACGGCGTAATGGCCGCGGTTTTAGTTCACGCTTTGGGCCAAATGATCGGCAGTAGGTTGGCCTTAGCTGCCCATGGATTTGTGCGACTGTGAGGACATTACTGTGCTCATTATGTATGCCTAAGAGAGGGTTATTTGCTTTTGTCGCTGCCTAATGTTGCCTGCGTAAAAAGTGTATGTTTATTCGTGTGTGTGTGTATATGTGTGTGTGTAGCAGTTGCAGTAGCAGCTACAGTAGCTGAAGATCATTAATTACGGGTGTTTCCCTACTTTCCTCCAGGACCGATAGCGTGCTGCAGAGATACTGGCTCATTGGAGTAAATGGCATTAGTACTTTGTTCGGCTGGTGCCCTGGGGTCTTGTTTCTAAGCCGTTTTTGTTTTAAGTGGCAGCCTTGCGTGAAGCTCCCCTACACTGAGCCTATTTCTCAAGCCCTTATCCTCCCCCTATGGACCTCACCACCAATGTATTCATCTCCAAATGCAGAGAAGCAGATGATGAAGCGAGAAGAGCCCAACCTGACTTCATGAGCAGCCAGTTAGGCTCTCTATCAGTGTTCATCAATCCGGGTTGCATGTAGACAGGCGGCACGGGCGCAACGGGGCGTTGAGCTAACGAGCTGAATGACACAAACAGCGTCGCTGGTAACTGGGAGGGACAAGTGGTTAGCGCCTGGCTAAAGATACACTCTGGCGGAGACTCCCAGCGCAGCGTCAGGGAGGAGTGTCGAGTGTCTCATTAGCATCACAGCCCGGGCTGAGGTAGAGCTGAGTCTGTCGAGACGGGCCCGCACAGGAAGCGGCTCCTCCAGCATGAAAGGCGCTTTTACAGTCCTTGTGGCTTCTGCCTGTATCCCCCCCCCCCCGATTTGTCCTCCTCCCTCCTAATCATGTCTCGTATCCGCTCTCTAAATCATCTCATCCCAAACCTCTTCACTAATCACGTAAGTTGGAGAGGAGTAAATGCTTAACAGATGCTAGTATTGTCAGGGGTCGGTTACATGTTACTGCGCTTTCACAGCTCAGTGCAACTCTTTCTACCTAAGCTTCCTGACATCCTCCTCCTCTTACTTGAAGCCCCCCCCACACACACACACACTTGTGCGTTTGTCACTGGTGGCCTGTGCACAGATTGAGACGTCCTTTCCGTCTGCCCGTGCGATTTTAACACTATTGCAGTGAGTGCATCCACGGGGAGTTTTGAGTGCTTCTCTCCTGAACTGTGCTGCAAAACTGTTCATTTAATTTCCCCCATGTCACAGTTTGGGGTATTTTTACATCCCTAATTGAATTACATTTTTATCGTGATAAAACAACTGGGCTAAATGATGGCTTCTGTTCCACACGTCACACTTTTCATGGTCTGACAGCTGAGAATATTTCAGGGTGATATTATAACTTGGTAATACATAACATGTAATGATGTTATATATCAGTGTTTTTTGTTTGTGTGGGATTAGTTACTGACTCCCCTCTAGCATGTAATTATGTAATAAATTGTAAAGTCATTCTGATATTTTCCCACTGCAGTGAAGGGAGGAGAATAAGGACGGACACTGACAGTAATTACTTGTCTTCCGGACGACATTAATTATTTACAGCTGGTCATCTGCTTTAGGCTGCATTTGAATTATTGCACTGTACGCCGGCTAACTTGGTTAAGACACAAGCCGAGTGTCACTTTGAAAGTGGAGTAATATTGATTTGTAATTACTTCTGCCACAATCACTAGCACCAAATCTATTTGCCCCAATTTTTCTTTGAAGGTTGGCGCAGCATCGTGTTGCAGTCTTCTTCAGGCATCAGGGAAGGGCTGCAAGTTCCATAGACTGTCACAGAAAGTCACACACTGACTTAAAGTGAATGGAGAAAACGAGTGTATGTTAGAATGACATAGTTTAGCTGTGTTATTAGTTGCATGCACACTTTTTGTTTGTCTGAGAGCTTTCAAGTTTAATTGAAACACACTAAACCTATTTGCAAAAGCTGCTTACTGAGAAAGAAATATTTGTTGTAAACAATATTAGCGGAGTATAAAAGATAATAATATGGCTTTACCACAGAAGCTGCTTTATTCTAGTGCTCTGACTGGAATGCTGACGCGCTGTTTTCCTCCACAGCACCTCCGACTGTCCGGATCATACACTCAGGACACGCCTGCAACGTTGAGGAGGAGAGGCACACGGAGAGAGTCTACACCATCAGAGAGGGAGAGACGCTGGAGCTCACCTGTCTGGTGACGGGGCATCCTCGACCACAGGTAAAGAGCTGACAGCACGGGCGACCAGTAGCCACACAAGGGAATCGCACAACGAGATACTAACTCTGTAGCCTGTCTCCTCCCTTTAGCTCTTTATGGAGTGGCACCCAGCATCAGAGCAGAGCTCCGCGCTAAACCGGCTTAAAAGTTTAATCCTTTAATTATTGATGGTTCAGGTTGCATTGTGCACCTGCATGTTGATAATGAAGGCTTCCAAGGCTAATGAGGATGCTGGAAGAAAACAGCTGAAAACATCTGCCAACACTAAACGTAATGAGTGAGAACCAGGCCAGAGCAGCAACATTATGGGTCACATCAATACACCTGCTCCTGCATTCCTCATTCACCGTGATATGATCGACAGTAGTTAATAAAACTGTGATGTAAACATTTGTTCTTACTGTGTCTGTGTACTTTCACCCAAATCTTAGAAGAGAATCAAAATCATAATAGAAAAGACAGAAAAGTAATAATTTTTTAAAAAAGCTTCAACTTGCTTAGACTAAATACCAACTGTTGTGATCCACGCGCGTATAAATGTCAGCTCTGCCATAAATTACCAAACCATCACATTTAGTTTGCGCATTAATCCGGGCAGGATTTGCACGCACTAACCTTTTGAGCATTTATCGAATGTTGTTTCGAATTTGCTTGATAACACAAATTACACGGAATTCAGCTCTATCTGCAGGCAGGGCTGAGCTCATTTACATTCATTAATGTAATTCCCCTTTTGATTGCTAGAGAGGACCACTGGTTTGTACACCTTCCCCTCTGAATGCCAAAACGAAAGAGCGTATTGATTTGTATATTTCCGTTGAAAAGGTGAGGCCTCTTAAATCAGCAAGTGGTTCATACACGGCGTTCATCCCCTTCTGTCGTCAGGGGGGGACAACTTTGCACTCATCATCTGTGTCTTTCCTCCTAATTAAAATTTCTGAAAAACAGAGCAGAGCGAGGGGAGGGATATTGAGAGAGGAGAGCGGGAGATCAAAAGCCCTGCACGGCTGTGGCGGGGAGAGGCAGGATCTCCTTTGAAACAGAGTCATTATAAGAGTCACGCAGATCCCCTGGCACAGTGGGCCTCGGCTGCCGCGTCTCTCCGGGCTTGAACATGTCAGCTTTGTCCCGCTCTGGTAGTGGCAGGGGGCCGAGGGCACAGACTCGTACGGAGCGCTTCCTGGGTATCTGGAGTGGCTCTAGACCCGGCTGGTTTTATGGGGTTGGTAGAAAAAAGCACAAACTTTTGTCACCTTATCAGAAAGAGACTTGCAAGTTAATGCAGCCACAACAGTTCATCTTTTTATTCAAATTAAATATGAAACCTTTTTAATGCAATAGTTCCACAGTTTAATTGAGCTGAAATTCTTCTTTTCAGTGCATATGTGGGGGAAAAGTAATTAGTATTTGCAAAGGTTGTAGTGCACTTTTCCATTGTTCTGTCTTGATTAACGGCATGGGCAAAGGTTGGAATATAGCTTCTATTAACTATTTTTAAAATGAAAATGGCTGTCTGCTTTTTTTTTCTGTGTTATATACAAGGGTGCAGATGAACATAGCGTTCATAATGTGCGGATTTACCTCTACACCCGTTATGGTGGGAGCGTGTCTCCTTCTTCATCTGTAAAATCGTTCTCAGTTTCGTCGTCCTCAGCAGCAGGACCTGAAGCCACACTCACCATCTGGACAGCGGTATCACAGGGGGGCAAGTCAGTCTACTCCATCACTGCAAATGGCTTCAATTAGTTCTGCATTAGCAAATCACCAAATTGCTTTTTTCATCATTGCTGTCCAGATTTCCATTTCCTTCCCAGAGTTTGAGATACTACTGGCTCCCATGATACCGCATAGACCGGGGGCTTTTGTGCCAAGTATAACATCAGCACCACAAAGGACCAACTACAGAGTAAATGGGGCCACGGTTGGCAATTTTGCCGCAGCTTAATTCTTTACATGTCTATCAATATGCCCACTCCTTAAATTACACAGACGCCCCTCAGGCCTTCCTAGAGATGATGTCTGTGGATTGTATCTAGCCAGGCAGCAGCTTCCCCACAATGGGCCACTCTGTCAGCTCCATGCACATCCACCCTGCCACCTCAGAGAAAAACAGAGGCTTTCTAATAGTAAAGTCATACATGCATTCAAACACACACACACCCTTTGCAGCAGCAACACTTGTCTGCCTGCCCATTTAATTGTCAAATAAATATATGTTCCTGTCAGTCACGCACACACCATATAATGTGTGTTTTTACGCTGCTGCCTCGTGGGTTTGGCATTTCAAGGTGTTACTAGAGGCCGTGCCGGAAAGCTGTGACTGTTGGCATCTGGCAGACCTAGAGGAAAATAAAGTCACATTCTCGTAGCTGTACAGTGCAGAGGCCACTAAAAGGATTGGTGGGACTTGAGGAGAAGGACAGGAAACAAAATCTTAGTTACTGCCAGTCCCTTTGTATGTTCTCACAATGTTCTCTTGGAAAAACAAAAAAGAAACATTTGTCATTTATCATCAAACACAGTAACAGTTGCTTAAACCTTAAAATTCATGGTTTTTCTGTTTTATATTATTTTATATTACTTTTAGTATCAGTATGTGTAACTTGTACCTCATAAAATGTCACCCAGGGTTTCTAGACATTTGTAATGAGCACACTTTTTTTCACAAAGGTGTAGTTTTTAACAACTTACAATAATAGCATTCTTAAGTACGATATATTAATATGGTTTGATGCCTGAAACAAACATGGGCCAAGACTCACCACGTGAGGTTCTCTGATGCAGACAGCATGGGGATGGGGTATGGGGACGCACCAGTGCACAGTTCATGGGCGATTTGCATGAACGTATCATATTAAAAAGAAATCAGTGGACTTCAGCAGAACCATTCCAGGCTTTGTTCTGCATCTGCTACGGCAGCACAGCTTCGTAGACACAGACTGCCCCTGCTTGACTGGCACGCCCGTACTTTTTATAACAAAAAGTGTGGCTCATGACGAAAGAGGTGAATACAGTGAGGCAACAGAGACCACAGGCCGTCGGTAAATGAAAACTGGTAAATATTGCCTTTAGAGAACTGCAACAATGAGCGCCAACAATCCCTGGTCCCCAAATGATTAAAATGTGCGATTGAGGAGGAATGGGATGTAACGCAGTAGTAAACATGCCTATGTTTAACCTTTTGCTGTATGTGGTATATGTTCCTAGAAAACTAGGAGCTTATTTTCAGCCCTGCATCCTATAAATATAAAAACGGATAAATCCCTTTGCTCTGTCTCTATATCGGAACACCCCACATACACGGCTTTGTCTGTTTGCGGTCACTGTTGTTCATTGTGTTGTGCTGTGAACTTACTTCAAAGAGTCCCTGATGATGAGGCCATCTGCCCACATCTCCCGCGCCCTGGCCTCCATCCATTATGTCCACACGCTTTGTTTGAGGACCAGGTTCCAACAGCCAGCAACACCACACTGCAAACGCTTTTTTTTTATCACAGTTATTGGTTGGTCAGACTCAATTCACAGCAACATAGGTCAGCGAGTACAAATGAAGTGACCTCAGGCCTTGGGACATTTCGCTTTATACAGACCAACTGGAGTATGTGATGTGTTTTGGTTGCTCTCATGACAGTCAGTCTACAGTGTTTGCCCTTCAGCAGATGCGTTTTTGAAAAAGAATTTAACCTTCTGTAGTATCCTGTTGGTTTGTTTATACTACACCCACACTATGTTAATGTCTGCAAGAGTATAAGTGTAGGAGACAAGTGTACGAGTAACCCGGCAGACACCCTCCCTGATGAAATTGCTAAAATACCCGAAGCTTGGAATAGTCTGTGAATGCATCGTTGTTCGTTGACGTGTCAGTCTTTTGTCTCGGCCAATTAGCGACGATAAGACGCCTCTAAGTTGTAGAGAGGCGGGTCAAAGCCAGGCGGCGAAAGGGTGAAACAGACAAATCAAAAACGCAGACAGTGCAACAGAGGTGGAAAGAAAATGAAGCGTCATGTTCTGGAAAGGTGATAAAAATTATCCACGAAGGCTCCTGTTTCTGGGTTATAGCCTCTGAATGAGAGCGTTGCCAGTATTTGCGACGTAGACGTTAGCTGTTCTGCTAGTTAGCTTTGCGTGCTACATGTAGCTTGACAGACTGTTACAGGTGGACGGGCAAGTTAAAAACACATTATTGTTCCATGAAGTGTGGACTTTTCTTGAAACTAGCAAAGCGTAAATGAGCATAAATGTTCCGAGTTGTTATCACAGTCCAGCTTTCAGTCTGTTTTGGTGTTTTCTGGGTCTTAAATGCACGAGGACAAGCGAGTTTTAAATTCAACATGGCTTGTTTCATGTGTTCATCAGCCTCTTTTTTTTATTGTCATTATCATTATTATTATTTTATTTGGCCCAGGACTTTGCTGGCGCAGACCTGTAGAGCCAGCACACTCGCACTTTGTGATTCGGCCTGACCTCCTGTTGCTTCTTCTGATCACTTGATTGACATGCTCAGCCACACTTGGCTGCACCACTGAATGGCACAGACCACCACCGGTGCCTAAAAAAAGAAAAGATGGCAGGCAATTAGAAACCAGTCTGTGGGTAGGGAGAGGGGAAACGCCACAGCGGGCATTACGGGAGATTCACCAAAGACGCGTGATGCGGCATATGATTGCTGCATAACAACAAACACTGGGCAGCATTTTAATTAGGTCTTGCCGTGACATCCCCGCATGTGTGGTCTTCTACTGCTGCGGTTTTCAGTAGGATGCTAATCTGGACAAGTTCCTACTGTCCATGTAAGCAAATGTTGATCTTTCTATTGGGATGTCTAATTTGGGAAGGAAGTGTTATTGTGTCGGCTTAGCATTTTCTATGGAACAAAGTTGTGTTGTGTTGTTTTGATGCTTTAAAAAAAAAGTAGAATATCTAAAATGTGAATTTGCGACTTCTTTCCTAACTATTCGAAACATAAAAGCCAGGCTCCGTTTAGATCTCATGGTAATTTAATATGCATGCAATTGCAAGTCACAAGGAGAAATAATACATTTCTGCAGCAGTTGGGTGGTACATCTACGATAGTTTACTTATTCCCCAGAGTATACTTGTAAGCACCTTACAAGTTTTAGCTGAGAAATGAGAAAGCAGGAGGAAAAAAAAAAGCCCAAAACCTCAGCCAGACTGTCAGTGGGCTAGGAGGAGCAATTATCTTATCGCTCAAATCCACCAGCTCCTCTCAGATCAAGAGTATTTGCATTGCACTAAGGAGAGTGAAGAGGGTCAAATTGTTCTCGCCAGGAATACTTCAGGACTCCCCCTGTGAGTACTGATGCTCAGATGTTTAAAAAAAAAATCAGAGAAGTGGAGGAATGAAAATAGCTCCAGGGCACAGTGAGAGTTGAAAGCTCACCAATAATGTGGTGAAACAAACAGGGGCAGGTTCCTTATGGAAATACCAAGCGTTATTTGAATACCCTCTTCTTAGCGTCACGCCGACAATGCACATATTGATATTGCTCTTTCCTAAAACTCAAAGCTCTTTACACAAAAGGCAGAGGAAAAAACTCGGGGTATAAGCTGGAAGAATATTGAATTGTGCTGAGGTCGCCATAAGCCAGCTTGCTTTGTATTTGCATGTTGCATGACAGGATTCAGACAACTGTGGGAGAGTGACACAGAATTCAAAAACTTTCCTTCAGCTAATTTATGCTCATAACTTATTTACATTTAGTGCTTGTTTTGCTGAACACGTGATGTCTCTAACTGTAGTAATAGGAGCCCGGATTTTCCAGCGCTGGAGCTTGAGCATCAATTGCTGAGTTTGGGCTTTTAATGGAGTGCTTTCTTTCAATGTTTCTTGATGCATTTGAAACCGGGCATACAAGAGCTTTTCTGTGCAGTTTATTCATTTAGAAGCATTTATTTTTAATGTTAATATAGGCACTTAAAGCTTGTATAAAGCCATAGGAGAGCAGCCTAGTCTGGCTATAGACACAGGAAGAGGGTGGTTAAAAGGAAAGGCACAGGACCCACACAGTCTTTGAGTTTTAGGTTAAGCTAATTTATTTCTGGTGCTGTGAACAGTAACACCCGAAGCTAGACAGAAAATCTGAAACTCCTCTGATAAACTTCAACTTTTGCTGGCTATGAATTCCTCTCCTTGTCATCCTTTTGCCCCAAGCTCTGCAAAAAGCCACTGGAAAACTGTGCCGTTATCAGGTTTTGGGCCACCCACCCGTCTATTTCCTTTTTTTTTCGCCCATCAGTTTCAAGCTGCTGTTTCTGTAGGCTGGAGTCAGCGCGGGTAAAACCCCACAGCTAGAGCGGCACAACAGCAATTTCCCAAGATGGTACCCAATCCCCATTCCTGCATACTGTGATATCCCTTTTCCATCTGATGCTATCTCTGTAAAATGGGATGTTATCAGTATTCAAAATGATGCTATCAGCAGACACTGTGGAGATATTAGTTTCTAATCCATAGCATTCCCTCCCTCGACATGGATATGTGAGGCACAGCCGGTCCATCTGTGGCTTATGCTGTGACCTCAGTTGCCACAATACTCATTCATGTTGTATGGTTTAATGAGGACAGGAGAGGGAGATGGTGGTGTGGGAAAGTGTGTCACCATTCATTGCACCTCTATGCCACAGGTTAACTAGGTCTGATCAGTTACTGAAAGGTACTAATGCTTAGAAGGCCAGGCTCCGGTCAGCTTTGTGAGGAAAGACGTTTAGCTTTCACATTCTCACGTTCTCCTTTGCGCAGTGACAAACACAGGATCACAAATTGCCTTTGCTATTTTTCAGACTTCATATTTAAAGAGGGTTTGTTGTTTTGCTTGAGCCACATGAAAACAAATAGTTTCTTTGTTTAGTGCTGCGTCATCCTGGAGTCTCAGCTGGTTGCCTTACAGCCTCAGGGTGACATAACCTCCCGCAAAGTCAGTAATGGATGGTTTGCACTTTACACAAACAAGATATAAAGATTTAATTGGTTTGCTTCAGAGATGGTGGTTGGCAGATCATATCTCCTTAGTTCCCAGTCTATTCTCAGTCTTTATGCTAAGATGCTCTTTAGTTGCATGTTGTAGCTTTATTATTAATGCTTTTAACAGTTAATGTAACTACATACTCGCCTGATACTGACTGATGGAATTAGTGATGTGAACGTGTGCATTATGCTAAATGTAGTCTTAAAAAATCCCTTTCTTGCTTTCTGCCTCTACAGGATGTCTGTTCAAGTATACAATAATCTCTGCCCTTTGTTATTTCCAGATTCGATGGACCAAGACAGCCGGCAGTGTGTCGGATCGCTTCCAGGACTCCAGCGTGTTCAACGAAACATTGCACATAGCAAAGATCCTGAGGACCCAAGGAGGTCGCTACTACTGCAAGGCAGAGAATGGGCTTGGCTCGCCTGCCATCAAATCCATCAGGGTGGACGTCTACTGTAAGTGTAACACACGGTCAAAAAAATAGTCAATAGTATTTTCAAATGTGCAATATTTTATTTGTAGCCAGTTTGTAAAAACTGAACACAGACGGCTGTAGCACAACTGATGTAGCAGTGCTGCTCACCGTGAACTCAGTGCCCAGTGTAGCAACATTCCTATAAATAAATTGCACTTAATATGTGCCTGTGCTTTTTCTGTGAATAGTAATTAGGTAAAATGATTTGAATATTCTCACAGAGACATTGACTCTAAGTGTAACGTCTCTATTTTTAAATTATCTTTGCAGAAAATGGGGTAAGTTTGTATTTGTAAAAGAAAACAGTTGTTTTGTTACTGTTTTCATTCACTTGACATTGATTGTCCTATTTCACCTTGTTTAGTTGTGAGTCATGAGCCGCTATCCTTTCATCACAGGACCTTTAGTTTAGCTTCAGCCCACCTCTTTTCGACTGGCAGATTTTATTTATCCTTTTTCTTAGTGTTTTAGCTTCTCAGACGTCTCCCAAGATACATTTAAAATCACATGTTTGTATCTTAGAAAGGTCTCTAAGCTGCTTCTATTGCTTTAGTCTTGGCTCCCTCACGAGTGCTAAATCCTTGCTTTCCTTTTAATGCCAAGCTGCAGAGTAAAAAGTGCTATATCTTTGAAAATTTATGACCCCCGTCCTTAATTTTTTGCCAAACATTCAATTTTCAGTCACAAAGGAATAAAAAAGGTAGTGGAGCAGAACATTTTTGTGCTAAATAAGATGCCCTTTCCAGTCAATAGCACCTTCTCACTAAAACATTTTTCGTTTGTTTTGAGTATTGGCTTCGCCACCTCTCCTTTCTCTCTCTCCTACCTTTCTTGTGTCTGTCTTATTCTTGGCTGTCAGTGTGTGAGCCTCATCCTTGTACCTGTTTATTTGCACTGACACGGGCAGAGGTTAGTGGAATTGAAACTTGTTTAGAAACCTTGTGGAAGGCCTTAGTGGAGCAGCAGAGCAGCCGCTGAAAGCGCCTCAGCAGCTGACAGTCGGAGACTTGTTCCCTCCGTGCACCATTTCACCTTGGCTGCACTAAAGAGCTGGAGGAGCAGACGTGGAAATGAAGCCAAGATAACACACAAGAGACAGAACCTGTGGGTAATCAGAGAGCTTGGTTCCTCAGCGAGCTTCATCATCTGACATTTTGAGGTCACAGTTGCTGTCAAAGGCAAACTAATGTGTACTTGATGAATGAAGTTTCAATTGTACCATCTAATACAGTCTAGTTTAATTAAGAATCTGCAGACCTACATTTGGTGAAAATTTACAAACTGACGGCAGATGACGCACAAAGCCAGCCAATGTACAACACGTTGCTCTTGCAAATCATCATTAGCATATGGTTTTTTATTTATAGACCTTTTACTAGGAACCAGCAGAGTAAACAACCTTTGGCTTTTCATGCTGACTTGGGTCAGACCACATGAAATCCTTTGGCTGTTTCTCAATAACTGCTTATGTTTTTTGTCTTGTTCTACAGGTTCAAACAACCACGTGTAAAGAGTTGTGTGTCGGTGACAACGCTACGCCAGCTGTGTTGTACCTTTGTTGCCTCCTCCCCCACTATTGTGCACAGTGTGTGTCACAATGTTCTGGGTTTTGTGTGCTGAATTGGTTCCAAATACTGTGTGTAACTAAGCAAATATTTAAGGCTTAGCAAAATGAGTGATTGATTTGAAAGTGAGTATGGCAGAATGGGGTTCTGAGAAAAGCTGTAATGTAATCTCACAGCAGGCAGCTTTCTATTTCGTTTCCTTGGTTAAAATGCACCGAGGATGTAGAAATGTTAAAAGCATGGAAAACATCATGTGAATCATGATTAGCAGACTTTGTTACTCTTTTTGTAGCATTTCAAATTGCTGATGACGTCCTTCCATCTGGCCTCGTACCTCCAGAATGTGTGTACTTCATTAGTTGGCATTGTGTTATGTTGCACATCCAGCAAAATCACTTTATTCCTCCAGAGCAATGTTACGGCTGTCCCCTGAGGGTGAGTTTAATTGATGAGCCTCTGCAGTACATGCTATTTTTAGTGGTTTGCAGCTACAATTTAAATGAGTATTAAAATTGGTGTTTTGGAGCTGGACCTCCCAACAACAGCACCTTGAATTATGTTTGCGTCTCTCTGTGGCCTGTTCATGTCGACCAGTTTACATCAACAAGTAACACTGTCACGCACCATTACGTCTACTTCTGATGGACGATACTGTAGCTACAGTATATAATCACAGAGCCTTTGCATGTTTTATGTTAAGTGGCTTAAACCTAAAATTAATTTCTGTTATCAGTCTTTTTCATTAGTTATCTTTTGAGGCTTCTGCTCCCAGGAATCAAAAGTTTTCTAAAGTAAGAAGAAATCTTATTCATATTACGAGCAGCAAGATTAAAGTGTGCTTTGCAAAAAGGTGTCATAGAGGCTGCATTAGCCTGCATCACTCGCTTTTAAATAAATAGGAAATGCTTACTGTAAGTAGACAAATATATCAAAAGAAGGCAGAAATAGTGAATGTTTTCCTTAGTGCTGCCTGTGCAGCAGATGAAAACAGAAAGAGATAAGTAATAACTGACCTATGTTGCCCACAGGAGCTGATATTAGCTATACGGCCAGCTCAAAGCTAACATATTTACAAAGCTCCGAAGCCCGTCTAAGCACATTTTATACCTGCTGACACCTCAGTTGTGTTTGTCTGCAGTTAGGTCTGTGGGGAAGGTCCTCTGCAAAGTTAATAAAGAACCTTGCCCAACTCCTACACTGATCGATTTTAAGCTTAAGATGCTACTTCTTTTTCCTACAGGGGAGATTTTTCAGTGTTTTCATTTCATTTCAGCCGCATTAATTTTGCTGCAGCATCTAATGTTTCTTTGAGTGACTGATTAAGAAGGACTTAAGGGTTGTGCAGGGGCAGGTTATTGCAGGTTTAAAGAATCCACTGACCACTGCCAGCACAATATAAATGAAAAGAGGTTGGAAGGAGACAAACAGATGCTACTGTCTTAAAGTTACCAGGTAAAAAACAAACAAATAGGGGTGATTAGAATGTAATAACCCTGTTTAGAGTATGGGTTTGCCATGTTGTGTTTCACTGACGTATTGCTACTACTGTATAATGTTAAGGGGCCTGGGTAAATTGTGTGTCCTAGCTCAGAACTTCTAAATAACCAAAGTAATCAGGCATTTAACATAGAACTAATTAAAATGATTTGATTGACAAAGTAACTGACACTTTAATCAGCGCTAAAAAATAATAGCTACTGGAGTCGTACTGCTGATAAACACTGTAGTCTAATACAGTTCAAGTCAATTACCAGGCCCCCAACAAACAGGCTGTCACTTAAGTCCAGCAGAATTAAACTAAATGATTCTGGAAAAATTGGTAAAAATGTGTTCTGCCTTAAACCTGCTCAGTCCAGGTCAGCATTTACTGTACAGGTTGTGATAAAGGACCACTTTCAATGTTTTTAATGGAACAAATTTCAGCCACCTACAGTAGAAGCCAAGAAAGCCTTCAGACAAGATTTACAGTTACTAGTGATGTGCTTCCTGTGTCCATGCTAATGTTGCATGGGTGATATTAATGCTTTCAGCCAGTGGCTGTGAAACAGTATCAGGTGGAGCATATTGTGAGGGACAAGGCACTGTATGGAAGATATGGTTTTACCAAAGCTTTGCCTCCCATCTTCAGTCTTGCCTGATATTCCTCCCTACGTTCCTTCAAAGGGCGGATTAGAATAAGACAATGGTCTGTTTCCCTGCGTTATCTGTAGAGGGACTTATACAGAACTTGCGCCACACTACTGCTGCACCAGACAGAGGATTTTAATGAGGCTAGTGTTTGTGTGTCTGTCAGTACATAGACAGGAGTCTAAGCTTGAATCATTCTCTGGCAAGAGCAGCATTGAAGATGTGAGACATGTGGATGTGTGTGTCTGCTTTTTTGTGTACTTGTGCATGTGGGAGGAAACAAAAATAGACGCTGCCCATTGGGTTTAAACACATGCTTATGCATGAACACACTCTCTACCAGTTAGGTCCTGACTCAAACGCACATGTCACAGGCTTAACGTGTCTTGGCATATGCCTCCTCAGCACTGCAGCTCTGTGCAGCTCTGCAGAAGTGTGCAGTGTGAGACCAAGTTCGGGAAGTGTGTCTGCTTTATGTTTGCCTTCTATCGAAGGAGTTTATAAAGGAGCTCAGAGTCCAAACAGCACCTGGCGGTGTTTGTTTAGCAGCCGTACTGGCTTTGCCTTGTCTCAGTATAACTCACTTCCTATCTCATCAGATGTCCAGTTTGTGCCACCCTGCTGCAAGGTGCCTGAGTAGTTCAATTCATAACATTTCTATTAAAACATGTATCCCTTCATTACTTGCATTTGAACTTTGTCTTTGTATTTTTATACCCTAGAGGAAGTGACTAGGTAAAAGATCTGGCTACATGGGGAGGTCAGTGCGTAGGATGCTGATCTCAGAGGAGCCTATCCATTAGTGGGAGCAGCTGGATGAAGCAGGTGCTGCATGTCGGTTCAATAAGCTGAGTTATGACTCACAGTGAAAGAAGAGTATTAACTGGTGGACTTTCCTTTGGCCTCATAAGGCTTATTTTGACATGTTGAAGCCTGTTAATGTTGCTCTTGGTTGCTGTGTTGTGCTCCATCTATTCCAAATGGCCAAAGATGATTTGCATACTGTTGGGATCAGCCGTGACGCCGTGACCCCTTATTTATGATCTCCATTAACTTCAATCATGTGGCCCTCACAAGGCACTTCAAAACTCTAACCAGTTTGTGATCAGCAACACAAGGGAGGGCTGCTGTATGCTAACAGTGCTGCCTGCAGGGATGCTTTGATGCTGCAGACTGGGAGGCATCCTGTCAGCCATATGGTGAGGACATTGATGGCCTGACAGACTGCATCACAGATTGCATCAATTTCTGTGTGGACACAGGACGTACCACCGAAAACAATCTGTTTCTTCCCAAACAACAACCCCTGTGTCACCCAGGACATCAAAGCCACCCTGGATGAGGAGAAGATGGAGGTTGTTGAGTCTGTAGTGGCCAGTGTCACCTTCTGTGGTGTGGTCTGCTGGGGAAGCAATGCGAATGGGCTGGAGACACTAATCAAAAGGACTGGTTCTGGTTTCAGCAAGACGCTCAACTCGTCTACATGCCGTGGCTGAGAGGAAGATCCTCTCTAAACATGTTTCCCTCCTGGGTATTTCATTCCACCCATTACACAGTTTGCTGTTTGGACTGAGGAGACTCATCAATGATAAGTGCTCCACTGAGAGCCACGGGAGAGCCTTCCTCCTAGTGTCCATTCAACTGTAGCACTCCTGCCCCCTCTGTGAAGGGGAGGGGAACTGTGATTGAAACTGGGATAAGAACCTATGACTACGTCCTCACATCCAGTTTCCCATAACTGTAATGATTATTAATGTTGTCGCTGCTTAAAGCACTGACACACATTACTATATGTTAACCTGTTGTATCCATCTTCCGTTTTTTAATGGATCTTTAACTGTTAATGACAAGTATGAAATGTGTCATGTGTATTTAATTTAAGACAGGACAGGTGGAGGGATTGGGATTCAGTGAATGGTCCAGTTGGCCGACCTGCATGTTGTCCAACATCCATGAAGAGCATTTGAAATAGGAAAATATTTCATCCATTTGAAGCACTTTCTACGCACTTTAAAACAAATTTCAAGCACTGCCAAAACTCACTAGGCATATTTGTTATTAACTTTGGAACTATATGCCAGAAATGACAGAAGAATGCCAGTTTAATACTTCAGTATGATGTGATCTTATAATAAGAAGTGATGTATTATGCAATCTTCTGAAAAGATCCTATAATGTATAGAGACAAAGATATATGTGCCGCACCTCTTAAGTGCTTTTGGATGTAAATGACCTGGTGTGATGAATGGTGTGATACACGCGCTGTGAGTTATCTGAGCCTTGTTTGAATCAGGACAGAATGAATCAGCACATTATGTGTACATTATGTAAATGTTTGCTGGTGTGGTTAATGGAGGTAAAGCCGGTTCACGACTGCCCATTACTCTTTCAAGGACTTGCTTTTGGGAGGGGCCCTTAATCAGGGTAGTGGAGTCGGCGTCATCTCCCGCCTCTGTTTTTTTATCACCAGGAGCAGCTTGAAACGTTTCAGTGTGTGTTTGTGTTGTGTATGCTAATGTTATTATCTCTGGTAGAGTTTCATTCTTATCTCCTTTTTGGTTTTTAACATTTTCTCTGTGGATGAGGAAAGGCCACAGATGATGTGCTGACAGCTAGTTATTATTTATCTTGTCGCCAGTATTTTTGGATACGGACAGCAATACCCTCATTAAAAGACCTGAATATACAGCATAAATCATGACAAGTAATGATAATATTGATCTCAAGTTCTACTTATTTTTAAATTCCTAAGAAAAACAAACTTTAATGACTGCCTGAGAATAGAATGATGTTTGAAGACGTCTCTGGAGGACAGAAGTCTTGAAATGCTCTAAGGCAAAAAAACATTTGAATAGTATTTAAACAAAAATCATGCAGCGCTTTAGTCTGTGTGAAGACAAAAGGTGGAGTAGTTACTTGGTGAATTTAGGCAATTTAACTACTTATTTATTGGGGATTTTTAGGGAATCAGTAATTCATTTATGAAAGACGCTTGAAATAAGAAGATATTACTACTTAATACGACTATGATTTTATATATATATGTATATATACACTAGAAATACTTGATAGCTGATAACTGATAGCTATGTCTGATTTCCAGTTCTACTCATACAGTATGAGATCATTGTTGGCAGTTCACTTTTTGGCAGGATTTTTAACAGCATATTAGGGAAAAAAAAAGTGTGATTGTACAGTTCAACAGACGTTACGTCAGTGGTTAGAGTCAGCCAGCTGGAGGCTGGCCTGCTGGTAAGACTCCACAACTGGAGGTCACGCACTGACACACACACACTGATATATCCCTCATCAGCTACTACAATACAGCTCATTAATTTTAGATGCTTTTAATAATATTATTGGATTCAGAATTGAAAAACACGTTTGTCTGGTATCAGCATAAATATATACAGTACACTGTTGTCACCTTTTTATTGAAAACTTTAAATTGTCATTCTATAAAAGTTTCCCATCCTTTTGATTCTTTTTCTCCTGGCCAAACAAAGGAGAATGTCATTAGTCTGAAACTAGAAGAGAAGTCCAAGTCACTGGTGCTTTGCCTCCAACTCTAATGGTGGGTTTCTTGGTGGTTTGTGTTGTTTAGGCTCGGTGGTCTGTGGCTTGCTTGTTTTCTAGGGAGATGAATTAGAGAGGAGATGGGCTGAGGCAGAAGACGCTGTCTAAGGGAGAGGATGAAGAGGAGCTTCATTACGCCTCACCCCCTAACTCTCCCACAAACATACACACACACACACACACACACACACACACACACACACACACACACACACACACACACAGTAGACCTGGGCCTCATTATTTCCTCATCTCCATCACCAGGAGGAAGTGAGAGTTTGCAGACTGTTCTGTGAGGCTGCTGACGTCTGCCCCTCTCTCCCATTTATCACACACAGTTGTCCATGTCTGCAAGCTCATCGGCACATTGGTCTTCTACACACACCTACACGCATGCAGTATTCCTCCAAAGACAGCATAATTGGAAAAGCACTGTCAGTGAAGATGGAGCTGCAGCAGTTTTACTGCAGCTTCAGGAAGACGCTTTCAATGCAGGATCTAGCTGAAGGGAACCATTATCCACTCTGTGAACATAAACATCATAGTCATGTATTTGCATTTATGACTTTTGCATTTATTTGCATTTATGAAGAAACAGCAATGAAAAGTTTACACTGATGCACTGGAAGTTTGTTTATAGCTCGAATAAAATGCACTTTTCAGTTTAAATTGGGTCTAAATATCAAAATCCTTTATTTTACTCATCCGTATTCTAAGTAGAGGCCACTTTACTGCACATTAAAGCTTCACTGTAAGTGTTGTCCTGTATTTTTATGGACGCTGCTCTATTACCAATAGTGTGGCTCACTGTATTGTTCAGCATCGCTCAACTGACTCCATTTTATTTCTTATTTAATTGGCAGTAATTGCACATAATCTGGCCTGATGTCTGCGGCCTCACAGAGGTACTTGGTTACCATTACCATAATGCTCTATGCATATCTTATGATAGCCCGAGAGGGAGAAATGCGTTTGCGTGTGTATGTGTTTAAGGTGCTGGGGACTTCAAGTGAAGGGGATTTTATAGCGAGGGGGAGAGCGAAGCAGCTTTCTTCCCCCTCCTCCTTCAGAAATTCAAGTTAACTGAGGGATGTGGAAATGCCTAATGAATAATTCAGCACTTGTTACACAGTACCACAGAGGCATGCTAAGCAGCTGCTATAGCAGGGATGGGATGCTGCCCTTTACAAGCCTTACACCCAACTTGCCCAGTGTCCAACATCCACTCTCCTTCATCCCACTGTGTCTCTGGGAGAAACCAACCACAGGTAGCCTTAACGAACCTTTACAGTGTGCTAGAACACCTGGCAGTTGACCCACACATTGAACTTCAGTTTGATTAAAGCTTGTATATGTAGTTGTAGTTTTCACAAAATGATATTGATTATATGTGATATTCATTATTGATTCAAATATAAATATATTGAATAAAAATATCAATTTGTTGTTTGTTTGTTTTTTTTTACAGGAAAGTGCTAGTGAATTTTATTACGCGTGTAATACACATCTCAAATTAGACAAAACATTAGAAGTAAGTACTGTATCAAGAATAGCCCCCTAGTGGTGATGAGTGTTCTGTTTTTATCGGTGCTCTGTCCTGAATTCTGTTCTTTCCCTTCTTTCTCACCCCACCAGCACTGAGCAAACATAAGTCCATGAAGCTGCCTACACTCACATCGCGCATGTCAGAGAATGATATTCAGTTTACTGCGATATCTCTATTTGACAGGTGCAGTCGTCATCGAGGAGGTAACATACTGTAACAGCTGACACTGAATTGATAGCTACTGTAGCAGCAGCAGCTAGTTGTCGAGTGTAGCCGTGAGACGGAGGCCACTGTTGCCAACGGGTTGGGAAATGGAGGGAAAGGAAATGTACTAACAGTAAATTACAAGCTGGTCTCATATAGTCCATGAGAGGTCTTAATATGAGATGGATGTAATATATCACCAATTCGTATTAAACATTTGACCCACACTATCTTATTGATGTGATGTGTTTACAATATCATACTAATACTAAATAATTTAAGGGAATATAGTATCATTACTCACTGCCCATCATCTCAGTTTAAGTCCCAACAGATGGACTATTGGCATGATGAGACACCTTTGACTGACTCTAGCTACTGGCAGGTAGTCCTAATATCTTAAGAACCTCAATATATGTGCACATCTTATTGATTCCTGGCGTTTTGTATGGAGGTGGCTCTGCCTTTTTTAGGATTTGCTTTTAGACTCCCAACTTCTAAGAAAGAGACTTGAAGGCAAGGTCCTTCACAGGGCAGTCTGCCAGGTAATAACTTCTTTAATCGCTTCTGCCTCATGCCCATATTTCTGTGCAAAAATTCCTCTATGAAGTGAACAAGTCACCCTTCTTTGGAATGAGTTTAGGAGACGCCGGCTGTGAAATATCATCACCTCATTAACCCAGTGTCAGGATAGCAGCAGTCGGGCAGTTTGTAGACGCATGCACTGTACTTTTAACCCTCCTTTACTTTTTATTTGTGTCTAGTTTCTGCCTGATCGCACCCCTGATCTTTCCCTCTTGCTCACTCTTGCTGTCCCTTGGATCCGAATGAAAGCGAATTGCTTATAGTTGACATAACAGCAGTGTTTTGACTCATAAAAGACTTTGCACAAATGTCATTCAGGTCAGCTGCTCCCGCTGGTAATCAAGCTGGGACAGTGATTAGGTGAAATTAATCGGAGGTCTGTCGCTCACGGCTGGCAGCCTGGGAGCCCAATGAGGTGCTCTCTTTCCAGGTGATGAGGCAGCTCAGGCGGAGACATTGAAAGACATCAAAGCTGGGAAAAAATAGAAAAACTCGCATTAGATTAACACCCGAGAGACAGGCTCCAAAAAGGGGGTCTGTGCAAGGTGTCTGTGTGTGTTTGAGGGTGGGTGGCTGCTATGAAGGGAAAAGAGGTAATGCGTGCGAGTGTTCATGCTGCTTTCTGCTTTTTCAGGAGGGGAGGTGGGGGTGACATGAAAAGAAGAAACTAAGGTTTGATGTGATAATGATGCTTCTTCTTTAGTCTTCATCCTCTCTTTTATCCAAACCACTCACTCTTGCCTATTTGTCCAACAAATGTTTTTGTAGGCCTTTAAAGTAGACATCGGCTTTCTGCTATTCAACAGGGAATTCTGTGATCTTCACGTCTGAATTTTCTTTTTTCACTTGAGAGAAGACGAAGATTGGTGATAAACTGAATGTTATACTTCTTGTTTTTTCTGTCAGTCTTGAGAGACCTCCATCGCACACATCGTGCATCTATTGTCTCGATATAAGAGCAACCCAGAGCTTTGTGACGAGACCTGTCGTGCTTGGTGGGAATGAGCTGGAGTGATGCTAAGGTTAGCTCGCTGGAGCGTTTAGCTGTACACGGGCAGATTTACCGGCCTGTAAACCCATAAACCTGCAATTACAAACCCTAACAACTCTGGTGCGGGCGGCCTGTGCACCGTGGTTTTCCTCGGGGCCCGGGGATTTAAGCTTCACAATCAGTCAAGCGTGACTTCGGAAGCTAATTGCACAAGAGTGACACACATATACACACAACATCCTTATGGGAGAAATACTGATGGTGGAGGTGGAATTTTGTTTGAAATTCATCAAATTTTAATCCAGTACGTACATTTCCATATTTCCATATTTATCTTGTTGCGCTCCTAGCATCCACTCCTTGTCTGCATATCATTTTGGCCCTAATAATAGCTCACACTGCTCCTTACCTAATACACAAACGCTCCGAAAGACACACTTGCACTCTTGTCACCACAAGGAAAATTAAAAATGAGGGATCCTCCTGTCAGGTTCGGCACTTAAAGGCATGTGTATCGCAAAGTAGATAGGGTTGTCAATGACACTCGGCAGTAAATTGACTGAAGAGCAAGAAGCTGCGTAGCGTCACAGATAAAGGATTCACACTGTCCCTCTCCCCTCCGTAATGAATCTGTGTATTTACTTAGTGCAATCTGCTCTTGTGAAATGGCCCTGCAGTTGCTCCATCTTCACTGCGGTGTTGCCCCCCCCACCCCCAAATACCCCAAAAGGTAATTGCTCTTACCTGAGACACTGTAATGGATCCTGGATGAAGTATTGACCGCTGCTAGATTTTGATTAAGAGGCTGTAGGGCAGAACATGTCTTTAATGAAAGTGAGGAATCAGCATTCTCTGGCTGGTGCGTCAAGGCTGGGATGCGGTGCACTGTGGCCCACAGCCACCTTGATTAGGACCTGTTCCTCAGCCAATCCAGGAGCAGGCCACAGCTACTGAATTAAAACAGATGAATCCATCCATTAATAATACCTCGCAGGCGTGTGTAGTTTTTCTCTGGAGGCTTATAATCGTTATGGATTGGAGTATTCATTTGCTGTAAGCTGTTTGTGCTCCCTCACTCACATTCACTCACATACTACTCAATCAGTCAATCACTTACCTAGTTACTTGCTCACTGATACGCCGTCGCTTATTAGCTTATTAATACGCTCAATCACTTTCCCCTTCATATGCAAAAGGTCAGTCTTTATCAGTTTGAATTTTAGCATGAGGGATAACTTGAATTAGCTTCCCCCCCCCCCTCCCTTAAATTGCCTTTTTGCTCATGCTAAAAAGTGATTGCATCTCAGGCGGAGATGAAAGGGAAACAGCTAGCTCCCCACGTTCTTTGAGCGTGCAAATGGACATAATCTAAAAGGCAGAGTATTAGCATGCTAAAAGACACCACAGCTATGATGAACACCATTTGCCAAGGCTTAATGCGATAGCCGGGTAAGATGATTAACTCTGAATCCATTTAATCAACCACAAGCGCTTTCTGAAATAACCAACTGTCTAGCACTGGGGGTAAAACTTCCCTCAGATCTGCTGGGAAATGGGTAGAGTAACAGATGTGTCAAATCAGAGCAGAGGCCAGCCAAACGTTATTCTTTGAAGTGATGGACATCAAACATCATTTTCTGCACAGTATTTGTCATCCTCACTCATGTTTGAAGCTCACAATGGAGTGGGACTTGGAGCTCACAGCAGCTTGCTCATTGACTGTAAAGTCAATGTGCCCTTGGGCTGCATCCTATTGACTTGAGTAGTTCGAGTAGCCCGCCTCTCACCTCCTTCCAGGCATCGACCCCTACGCGCACGCCGATAACTGCCCTTCCTAGTCCAACAAGAGTTCTGACCCCTTTGATCGGACCCCAGATACAACACAAGGATCCAGGGGAACTGAATTCTTTGCTTGTAAATAATTTGATTGAATAACACGATTTATTTTCACTTCCATAGCTAAACAAATACTGTGTGTATATATATATATCTGTTAAATGACCAGCATGATGGACGGAGCAAAGAAATCATAACTCATATGTCCTAAGCCGTAATGGATATTTCCTCTGCTCCATGTGTGTTTCTTTCACAGACCTTGATGACCCGGTGGTGACGGTGCACCAGAGTATAGGAGAAGCTAAGGAGCAGTTCTACTACGAAAGGACAGTGTTTCTGCGCTGCGTGGCCAATTCCAACCCACCTGTCCGCTACAGTTGGCATCGCGGGAGAGAGATCCTGACGCAGGGCTCGGATAAGGGCGTGGAGATCTACGAGCCTTTTTTCACACAGGTAAGAGGCAATGTGGAGTAATATTATTAATATGAAACAGCCGCTGTGAATAATAAGTCTGTGCTCATAAAGGTTACAAACGTTGATTTGCCATATTGTATTGGAAACAATATAGTGTATTGGTACTCTAACACCACTGGATCTCTTTATAATCTGTGAGATAGATTAATAGTTTCACAAACCCTGCAGACTGGGTTCTCTTTGCAAACAGTCCCGCCAACAGGTCTTCTTTACCAATTTAAAGTTCGACAAAGAAGCCATCTTTGGGAAAAGAATGTTTTTTTCTTTTTATTGAATGTGAAATTGGGTGCCGGACTGAATTGAAATCTTAGAGAATGAGGGAGAAAAAGACACGTTTGAGAGGGAAAAGAGGCTTAAGAAGTTGAGAAGGAATGAAAAAGGAAGTGAAATTGATGTTTGGACAAATAGAGGACCATAGCCGGGGACTAACAAAGTAGGCTAACGGTGCTGAAGAAGCCAAACGACTAGGCCTCATCAGACACTCTCTTCGTACCTCTTTGCGCCGCTCCTCATCTTGCCCTCTATTAAGGCTTTAATTGGGTCCATTTCCAGAAAATTTCTAGCGCAACCCAGTCCCAGAGATTAGCTTTGTGTGAGTCCAACCCCAAGTAAATCCCAACTAAACTCCTCATAATGTGCTAATATAAATGGCTAATAGTATTATTTTCAACAATACATGTAAAGTGGTCCACACATAATTTGATACAGCTTTATAAGTGACCCATATTAATCCTGCAGGGTCATATCAAGTCCACTGTAGTCCAGTCAGTACAGCATATGTGTTAAGATGTGGCAGTTGCCCCCTCCATTAGTCTTTATTCCAGTTTTATTCCACTTTGCCCTGCACCTTTTCCTGCCTACAAAATGTTTTTATATTCCCACTGATGCCGTAAAAATGCAAAGGTGGCATTTCAACCTCTGTAAGAACTGGATCATAATTAAGTTAAGGCCACTGCTGCACTTTTACGGTACAGCGGAAACCCGGACCTGGGTCTATTGCATTCATAATAATTCCTCAGAGCCTCAGAATAGCACAATTATCCCCTGCTGACAATCCTCCTTTTTTATGTGACATTCTCACCTCTGTAAAATAGCTGTTACGCTTTGATGTTTATGACAGGGTTAATTTTGTTTGTCTAGTTTTGTTTTTTTACATCCAGATTATGAGGAGGAAAACGTTTAAAGGCCAGTAAAGAACTTAACGCACAACCATATGTTGCGTTTATGTTAATTAGGACGTTTCACAATGCTGTACCTTTCTGGTTTGGCTTCACTCAGTTCTATACTTCTAGCATGATAATTCCTGCTATTATTGTTTTCATCACTATGAATTTTTAAACCCGTCCAGATGGTTTTCTGTGTTTCAAGATGAGCATTTAATTCCTTCAATTAATTAAAAACATGAAAATAGATAGAGAAAAAATATATTTTCTCCCGACAGTGACAGGACATTAATCTATATATTTTTTTGCCCTTTACCAGCAGCCGTAAGTCCCACACCTGAAGCTTTTGTGCACTTTAGTGTTCAATCTTTCTATCAATTGGACCATCAGTCCCCTCTGTCCAATTCAGTTTTATGTGTTTGTTCTTTCCATTGGTTTCTCTGCCCTTCGCATTTTCCAGATAGATTTTCCTTCCAGGCTGCCCACCCCCGCTGGGTCTAAAGCCTGCACTCCATGGACCTCATCTCTTGATATCTGCACCAAAGCAGAGGAGGTGACGGCGAACAAAAGCGTGTAAAGTCGAGTGTGAGGTCCATGGCTAATCTAATACAATTAACTCATCCATAAGCCTCATTGGATATGAAAGGTTTTTTTACGGATGGGACTGACTGCCATGTTATTTTGTGGCTGCCTCATGTCTTAATCTCCCTCCCACTCCTCCAACCCAACACCCACACACTGAAATGATCCAGATCAAAGGTCCACATCTTCATCATAGCCTTATGAATGGGGCTCATGGCTCTGCTGGGATCAAACACAGTGAGATAGCTGCTCCTGTGGCGGGGCCCCCTGCTGAGCCCATCCATATCTCTCAACTGAATGGTGAAAAGACCGCATGGCCATTGACCTAAGGGTATTCCGCATTTTAGTATTGAACAAGTTGACACATTAATGTTTTTGAAATGCACCAGCATCATTTCAGTGGTTTTACAGTAATATTCTGAAGCTCTTTGGTTTTTCTTTTTACTTTTGAGGGCCTTCAAACTTTATACATATTCATCCCTTCGACCTTTCTTTGGAGCTTTTTGGCCTTTGTTGTCTTGTAGTTTTTTTTTCTGCATTACTTTCCCTTGATTATGTTGATAGTTTTGCACACATTTGCATACCAGTGTTGGTTTGGTCTGAGCTGCAGGGGGAAACAAAGATTTTGAAGCTGAAGAACCTGCGCCCTCAGGATTACGCCAACTACAGCTGCATTGCCTCTGTCAGGAATGTGTGTGGGATTCCTGATCGCAGCGTAATCTTTAGACTCACCAATAAAACAGGTAATCCAGGAATATTGAGAGAGTTTACACAATTTTAAATTTTAAAAAAAAACGCATGTTGATTATAAAATCCACAAATATTATTAAATGAATGACGAACTTACTTGGAAACAGTAGATGCACTTTCTCAGCTCAGTTATTCTGTGACTGTCATAACTGCCAAAGTCGTCAATCTGATGCCAATCACTGTCTTCCTCCACAGCTTCCCCATCCATCAAACTGCTAGTGGAGGATCCCATCGTGGTGAATCCTGGCCAGACTGTCTCATTGGTGTGCATCACCACAAGTGGGGAGCCTCCTCCCCTACTCACCTGGGTCAGCACGAATGACAGCCTGCCTCAGAGGAGCGTGGTGAAGGGGGGCACGCTCACACTGCCAGCCATCACCTCGGACGAGGCGGGGGTGTACAGCTGTGTGGCCAGCAACAACGTGGGAAACCCAGCTAAGAAGTCCACTACTATAGTGGTGCGAGGTGAGATGACACGACTGAAAGAAATAGTCGTTATAGAGAGAGTTTGATCTTCTGTAGCTCACGAAAGAAATAACAGTTGTCAAAGTAGCTCTTTTTGCATGCTTGTCATAGTGACAGTTCACCGTCAAAGTTGACTGAACGTGGCATGAGTATAGAAATGCTAGAAAAAAATTACTTTGAAGCTTAATACTCAACCCAGGCATTTTTCCCATCTGTAAAGAAAATCGGAACCTGCAAAGATGCCACATGACGCTTGAGGGAAATCTGACTTTCATACTCTTAAACTGACTGCGGTTACTAAGATTGATGTTTAACGGTCGTGGGTGACTTGGCTTTCATCTGTTACATAGTGGAGGATCCCAATGCCCTTTGTGTGAAACTGAAAGAATCTCATATAGGCACAGTTAGTTAAAGCTTTACCTACTAAAAAGTATTCCAGAAAAGTTTTTCCACATCGTCTCCATTTGTGTCAGGGATTATCGCACAGCTCCATCATCAGGTTGCCTCTGTGCTTAGCTTGTTTGGATGCACTATTTCTGTAACCCTATAGTCCCTGCAATTAAAATAGCAAATAATTTCTGATGCTCCGTGAACCATTTGCTGAAACATGCCTATAGTAGAGGGCATTGCGTTTTTTTTCAAAGGGAGGTGAGCTGAAATAAGTGAGATAAGTGCAACTAGCTGACTATTTAGAGCCTAATTCAGAAGTCTAAAGAAAACTAACCAGACAGTAAATGACACAATAAATCAACATGTGACAATACAAATTAAGGATGAGTAAAAAAATAAAAACATTCCCTCATGTCATTACAACTGTGGAACCATTAAGTCTAGACAGTCACTTAAGAACAGGAGATTTAAAAGACTTCTAATCAACAATTAAACGGTTTTCTGACAAACTATCACTGCGTGCCAATTCTGGATCAGCGTGCTTAAATGACATCTCAGTTTAGCTTGGACACTGACAGACATTAATTATCAAAGTGAAACAGGAAGGAAGACAAACCTAAACATCAGTATTTAATGAGAAAGGCTTGTTAGTCCAGTAAAACATCACTGATGTCAAAATGAGTTTGGACGAAGCACTACATATGCTATAAAAGATCTAAAGGTAAAAGCGTTACTGTTTTTATTCATTTATGTGGCAGGCTGATAGACGATGAAAAACAGTCTGTTGGAAACGTCACTAATTGACAGGAGATGAGTTCAGCATGTTATCACACATCTCAGGATCATTCTCCTGAGTCTGAAGGGCTGTCACTGATGCAAATGAAGTTCTGGGATCAACATGCACCTCATGATGAGGCTGAGCACAAATATGTTCATATGCATAACATGGATTTTACTACACAATATGCATATGTATAAATTGGAGCATGCTGGTGAATGTAATGGTTTGTAAGATGCTTTTCAAACATATTTGAATTCAAGGACTTGTTTCATGAGGAGATGAAAACAGATTCGACAGTGAGTCAGAATAAAACACAGGTCATTGTATTCTGCTCTGACACAATTAGTTCGGGTTGGAAACCAAACCGTGTCCATTCGGTTCCTGTTTATCGGTCCTGAAATGCAGAAATGATACCAAAGCCTGTGTGTCCATGTGAAGAACCTGTCACTGGAACAGCTTCTCTGCCAGTGGTAGTAAAAAGTATAAACTTTTTCTGACTTTGTGTGTGCTGTGTCTGTGAGTTTGCACACTCCTTGTCATATTTTTTGCTTTATTGACTGGCAATTTTAGTTATAGTATTATGCAGTAATATTTCACACAAACGGGAGCAATGGTGGTCTCTTTATGTGCATTCTGTTGATAATCGTGAGCATAGATCATACTGTATGTACGTGGACTACCAAGCCATGCAGCTCCCCCACACATGCTTTCATCATGCATGTTTGCAGGGTCACCCTGTGGCCTCACTGTTGCTATCTCAGCTTGTTCAAACTCCTCTCCAGTCCTTGAGAAGCCCTTTCAAACTGCTGTTGCCAAAGGGGGCTATGTGTGTGAAAACACACATCTCTCCCCAGCAGATGGTCATTTCTCTGGCCATACTGTCCTTCCAGGGCTTGGCCATTTCCACAGCCAGCCTAGCAAGTCACTGGCATCACATCACCCCATGACAAGATCCTTTTATGGACCGAGGGTCTGCAACATGTTGTCAAATACAGGTCAATACTCTGCTTCCTCTGACAATTTCAGTTCATTCTGTCCTCTGAAGAGACACCTGTTTGTCATAAATCTGCTGTGGCATAGCAAAAATACTGTGCTGGTTCATTTTTTTCCCCTTGGTTGTGCATCACATATGAGCAGGCAGCTATCGAACTGAGACTTGGTGAATTGAGACAGAACTGTAGATGGTGTTGCTGAAATGGGCAGCTGGCCTGCCATTTTATCTTTATGTCTCCCAGCGCGCTCACGGCTCAGTTTTCTGTCTTTCTGCTAAAGTGAGAAGTGTTTTCCCTCTGTGTGATGTGGAGAAATGAGCATTGTTGTGCCTATCAAAGATTAGAAATCAAATGCAGCTGCATTGTTGGACTCTCTCAGCAATTCCTCCAGGAGCTACCTGACAAATTCAGGCATGAAGCTTTTTACACCCAATGCATTCATCATTTCAACTTGCTAACAGAAACAAATAATTCCACCCCCACCAATTCAACCAATTCAACACTACATACACTAGCTACCATCCACACTTTGTAACTCTGATTGGATGCTTGCTGTTATTTACTGAGAAGCAAAAATACCATCTTTTTCAGAGTGAGCTTCACGCTGTTATATTTAGACTGCAGAAAACAATCATGACATGCCTTGTAAAGACCTGGCTGTCCGCATGTGAATCAACATGTGAATGACCCTTATCAAATTTGCTTTGGAATAAATTCTGGTTCGAAAGCTGAATATATTTCCATTCATGAATGCCAGATTTAATGGCTGGCTGGCCAGAGCTGGCACAGGCACGCTAGTCTCTTGGGCTACAGCCCTAAGGACTGTGTCTGTGTGTATTTGTATGTGCCTGTACATGTGCTTGTGTCGATTTAGTTTTTGCATTTGGCGCCTGCGTGTGCTTGTGAATTAAAGCCGGAGATCAGCCTGGACGCTTCAGAGCACCATTTAAACCTGCGCTTTTTCCGCCCAGCACAGAACATGTGTGAGCCTCCTTGATATCGTAAAGCTGCTCGTGCATGGGGAATGTGGTGGTGCTAATGTGAAGATGCGTAGAGTGATAATGGGAAAATGAAAGGTGTTTGTATGACGCTCCAAATGTGTGTATGTGAGTGCTTGTAAGTGCAGTGTATTTTTAACCATGCTAATGCCTGTTGTCCTTTTTTTGATGTTTAACCTTGAGCGGAGCAGATGAGGCAGAGGAGAGAGGCAGCCAGAGAGACATCCATCTGGCTTTGAGAGATGAGATCAGCTCCACACGCTGATATTCTCTGTAACAATGAATGTGGAGCATAGTAAGATGCTCACTGAGAGACAGACAGGATGGAATGAGATGGATCGACAGAAGCATAATGATTCACGCAGAAAGGGACTGGAGTGAGACATATCTGTCTCTTCTAAAAAGGAAGAAAGTCTTGTTGCGCCATGCGGGTGCATGTACTGTAAGCATTGCCACTGTACCATAGCCATCATGTGCTGTACAAACTTGCACTTCAAAGTCAGTGTGTCAGACCAGTATGCACTTTTGTCTTGTAAAGGAGCTCCCCTGTGGTGGTGCGACAGTATAATCCAGCCGTGTGACACAAGCTCTTGGTGGAAGCGGGACTCAACCGGGGCTTTTACTCTTTGTGTGATTATCTATGCTATTCATGTACAGGCCTACCATTAGTCCCACTGGCTATTAAAGCTATGGAGAATCATACAGGCTCGCGGCAGGCAAAAGCACTTTGGTTTTAGGCACGAAAAAATAGGAAAGACAGGAATGCTGTATGTATGGTAATAATATGAAAAGCCCAGCTTGAATAGCCACTGCATTACCAATGAACTGCATGCAGTCTCTGAAGCTAAATAGGATATAGGAGGCATGTAATGCAAATATAAGCACAAACAGAAGCCATTGTGAGCAGTACAGTAAGTGTTTCTGTATTTATGCCTTGGCAGGTTTCCACAGTCAAAGTTCAATGACAGGAAGCTTTGATAATGATAAAAGGAAAGCAGCTTCCAAAATTCATCAATAATGCATGTTGCATTTGTTTGTGTGTATACTGGCTTGCGTTTTGTTCCCCGGTGCCCGTGATACTGGCAGTGATTATTGAAACAAAGCGCGGTTTGCTATGCCGAGATGTTTGCTTATCTAGTGCGACTGTACACCTTGCGTTAGTTGGCACCTCACAAGGAAATTGCCACACATGTTAACAAGCTGAACTTTTACAGATGTCACACACTGTTCCTGATCATGTAGCTTTGAGCACGGGAAATATTTTTTTTTTCATTTAATATACTGTACTCAAAATATGAATTGTGACTGAATCATCTTTGTTTCAGTTCGTAGACTTTGTGTTGATATGTGTCAGGCCCTTTCATAGGGAGACACCCTGTTGCCATAGAGATTCATTTGAGCTCCAGTGTCAACAAAACCATCTCCATGACTACCAAGCAAGCTCAATTTACTAATGAAGAGAGTATTACTCTACAGAAAACCCAGGAAGACTGCTAGCAAGTGAACTCTGACTTGGTTGTTTGTCTCTGTCTACAAAGAGCATTTTTATTCTTGTCTCACAGTTTACAGTATTATATTATAATCTTAATGGTGTTGTTTATTTTGTAGCAATAGCAGGACATAGTTCATAGAGGCCAGCTTTAAAGATTCACGTGACTTTTGCCATGACTTGGTGCGAAGAAGAGTGACAGTGCAGTCGCCCAATAAGGTCTCTCAACTTGGAACTTCTCACCTCACACTCTCACTAAAGATTTTCTCCAGTTTCATATTATTTCCCATGCATAACTGAACAGGAACCATTTTAGTCCCTGCCGCTGTCAGGCAAAATTGACTACAACCTGGAGAAGTAATGCCCACTTATCTCTGTTGTCTACAAATGTAGAGGATTTGCAGGGATGCCTACTTGCTGCTCAATATTTAAGGTCAGATAAAGTGACAGGGGAGGAAGTGTGAGCGTGGAGGAGGCAGAGAGGCGACCAATTCACAAATATGCATGAGCGCACACATGGCACCGGCGATATCATGTGCACTGCAGCTCTGAGCGGAAATGAGGGAAGACTGAGTTACCGTGACAAGATGTGTGGCAAATGCAGGGGACAGAACAGTGACCAGGATTTTATTAGACATTTCCACTCTTGGTGTGGCTTGTTGTTAAGATCTGTTGGCTGTGAAATTTAAATCTGTGGTCATTTTCAGACTTGCCATTTCTTAACACAGCTGCAGTAAATCAACACTATAAACACAGTAGCTACTCTGTCCAAGTACTATAGAATAGGGCATTTTGTAATGAGGCAGCCACACACTGATTGTAAACATGCTACATATGTACCTGTTGTCTAGGAAGGGCCATGATTGCTGTGTAGAACAATTTACTTAGCCTTAGAACACAAACATATTCCTTAGCACCCACAATTATTGGTTGTGACCATTCCCAACATTTACTGCAGAAAGAAGAGCAATGAAGTGCGGAGGCCGACCTGCGTTCAGGCGTGTGACGGACAGCTTCATGAACCAGATTAAATCTGGCCTTACAGTAGAGCTGGGCCGCTGGCTGTTAAATGCCTTTTTGGGTTGGGAAAAGAATGGAAAACGGGAGAGGGCAGTTAATCCAAATGTTTATCCACTGTCACCTATGACAGCACAATGACTCACGTGCGTCTGTGTGTGTCTGTGAATGACATAATACTTTCTTAAGATGCAGCTGCTCACACTGCGGAGGATGTTCTGCGCCACAAAAGCCTTTTCAAACTTGTCAAGATACAGCTACAACTCTGTCTCAAGATATCTTCACTGCCTGACACACATGATTGAAAGCAATCAGTGTTTCCTTACAGATAAGGCTCCCAGCAGGGGCCAGGTTTGGTCTCATTAGCCTTACTGTATACGTACAGTATGTTGGCTTTAGACATACATGAAGTAAAGACATGCATGTTTATTTTCCAATTTTCCAATGGACTAGCCTCATACACTTCCTATGAAGGTTCCCATTGCTTCTGACTTACATGCAAGATGAGTAATAGGAGGTGCCTTGAAAGGAATACATAAGATACTCTGAGTCTTGCAGTAAGCACGTTGACATGATTGTAATATTTGCGTCTAGCATGCGTCAGAAATAGGATTGTCTGGCTGCCTGCTCTGATTTCTAGTGTAAGGAGAAAGATCATGTCAAGGAGGCGTGTGTCACCCGTCTCTGTCCTCGACGTGCAGCTCGGCAAACATCACAATGTTTTGCACATTCAATTTCCTGTGTTTAAATGTGATACGCGGATTTTGTTTTCGTTTTCCTTTTACCAAACTGAATATGATAATGTCACTTGGGAATTGCTAGATGAAAAGATTTCCATGGTGCCGTCAGCTTTTTTTTTTTTGCTGAGGAGATGAATTGAACAGTAGGCACAAGGTTTGGAACCAATACAGCATGCATTATAATGAAATCATCTTCTTTTTCCATTCAGAGGAGCTCTGCTTTGAAAATGGAGTTTGCAAACCAAATTGGATTAGAAATGGTGGATATTTTGTTAGGTATCTCTCCAATTTCACAGTGTGTGTATTAGTTAGTTAGTTTCTGCGTGGGTGTGTGTGTGTGTGAACCTGCTTGAATGCTGGAGAATCCTTCAGTCCGTAGCTATCAATATTAATGCTGCTTCAAAACTTTGGCCTTCATAGCAAACACATGACTTTGCTGTATCTGTTAAATTCTCTGTTTGTAGCGTTGGCTTCTATAGAAGTTAAGCGTTCAAAGATTGTTGAATAAGAACAGTTGCAGCTGTCATTTCACCGTCTACTCCTACACCCTTCTACAGTTAGGTCAAACGTTTTAGACCAATCAAACAAAATGTGTTTTCCAAGGAAATATGCATTATCAAACGCTAGTCAAATGAAAATTTGACATGATGAAAGGTATAAAGTTCAATTTTAATATATTGGTCGGATGTGGTTTGAAAGTGATTGGTCAGGTACATTTTAAAAGTTTATTAATGTTTTCCTTGTCTTAATATCTTAATCAAGTGTGGAGGCACTTTTTTCTGTTTGTTTTGATGCAGTTAAACACTTTTCTTTATGTTCATTTCCTTTGTAAGGTTGATGGTTTTACCTGTTTTCATAAAAGGGGCTAATAATTCAGCGGAAATCTTTTTACTCCTACACTAACAAGGTTTCTGCTCGTCTACAATCAAGGCTTATTTCAGTTATTGAGGCATTGAAACTGTTTGTGAAGTGTGTAAAGACGAAGCAGGTATGATTAATACAGTACATTCACTAGAGATGCATAGAAGCAATTTGCAGCCCAAGTGTGGACAATGATCAAAGTAAAAACGCTTGCATCCCAGATATCACATCGACACGACAAACAGAGGCCTCACATGTTTGTTCTAGCAGTCTTGCACTTACGAGTGTGAATTTAGGACTAATCAAATCCTTTTTCTCTTCACAGCTTTGAAGAAGGGGCGATTCTGGATCACTCCTGACCCGTACCACAATGACGACAACATTCAAATCGGACGCGAAGTCAAAATATCCTGTCAGGTACGTAAAGCATCTGGCAGAGTGTACACGCACACATGAAGGTTACCTACTGGTCAGTGCAGTATGAATGAGAATTGTGCTGAATGTTCTAGGTGGAAGCGACGCCTCCTGAGGAGCTGACGTTTAGCTGGCTGAAGAACGGACGTGCCCTGCGGAGCTCCGAGCGAATGGTCATCACCCAAACAGACCCCGACATCTCCCCCGGCACCACCAACCTGGACATCATAGACCTCAAGTTCACGGACTTCGGCACGTACACGTGTGTGGCCGCGCTGAAGGGAGGAGGAATCCCTGAGATCAGTATAGACGTCAACATCTCCTCCACAACTGGTGAGCCTCACACCCCGATGTGTCAGTGACCCATCTACGCATCTCCCCCAACACACTGACATACTGAAAACTATCAACCACTAGTTTAAGCATCTAAGTCCTTTTTGTTGGCTGCAAGCGCACAGTTGAACTAGATCTAAAAAGTAAGTGTAAGACCTAAACATAATTTACCTCAAGGTTAACTGGTTATGAGATAATTAGACTTAAAAAATGCTTGTTACTCTAGTTGCATTTCCGTTTTTCCCAAATGTCAGCAAAGAAGTTGGTACTGTGTATAACATGTTGAAACACAATGATCCATTCTCCTACATCCAGCGCTACAGCAGATTTATGTGTTATAGCCTCGTTTCTGTAGCACAAATAAAACTCAATGTTGCTGAGCTTGGTAGGCGGAAAAAGCCTCCAAATGTCTAAATATCAACACGAGCAGATAAAAGTAAAGCCATTTTTATACATGAGATTTTGAGGAGAGGAAATGTCAAGTCTCTTTTTCTGAATGGTCTCCAGAATGCAAACGCTTGTACGGTACATACAGTAATAACTACGTTAAAGTGCTCTTCACTGCCTGTGAAGCGCTGTCTTCTCTTATAACGTCTGTTGCTTACAGTGGCCTTTCAGCCAACACCACCGAATTGCTGTGACTGTAAACCAAAGCTGACTCCATCAGTCCAACTAATCCAGAACTAAACATCCATCGTCCTTCCATCTAACTGGCTGCTAACGTCTGCATATTTATCCACAGCATGTTAATAACACAGCAAATCAGTCCACCTTGCTACTAAGCTGCGTCATTAGACTTTCAGTCATGGCATATTGGGTGGTTACATAGAAACAAAGCTGTTCATTGTGCTTTGATCCCCTTATTCTATTGTTGATCATGTGCTTCGATATACAGGTCTGTTGAAAAAACAACAATCAAAAAAAATAAATAAAATCAGCTGTCTAACATCTGTGTTTTAGATTTTACCATCAGTCAACCATCTGTCTGTTTTTAGGCAACAAAAGACTTAAGACTAAGGTTTTGTGCAGTTTTGTGCAGGCTCTTCAACATAAGTGAAATGTAGTAGTTATAGACGAATTGGTAACATAAGTAATGGTCTTTATCTGTAAATCCAGTGAGGTCAATCAATGAGCAGTGTCACCACGCATTACCTCATCGCCCATCGCCTCCACAGAGGGATGTGGATGCGGGCTCTGCACATCAGAGATGCCACAATTGGGAGTGTGTTTTCTGCACACCGATGTCAGACTAAGATTTTCCACGTGGGGAGTTCCTGTGGGATGACGTTGCCGCTGGCATGGGAGATGTATACATTTTCTATTTTGTATTTAATGGCATGCGTTTGCAGCTGATGAGCGATTTTGGGGTTTTGTAATGCTTTGCAAGCTTCGTTTCCCCTTTCCGGCTCACGCAGTCACGCACCCCCACCTCCGTTTGCTGTGCAGTTTTTCGAATGCACAAACACCTCACTGCCACTCACAGAGCGAACATGAAAGCAGTGTGTCGACCTTGGGTGCATAATTATTGTTAGATAATCCTTTGATAATCCCTGCGCTAAAAAACTGTGGAATCAATCACACCTGCCAAGATTGTTTCCTCATTATCTTTTAAGTAGTGCAGTCTTGTCTTTTGGAGTGCCTGGGCGATGCTAATGCATTAACACAGCCCCTTTAATGTGGAAAAAAAAACGTGCTGTCAGACTTAGGAAGTAACGTAGGAAATGACTGACTCTATTGTGATCATATGAAATGAAAGGTTTCCTTAAGGCTCCGATGTGATTGCTTTTTAAGCTTTTATTGTTCCAGTCAGATGTGTGGGTATGAAATACTATGAAAGTGTTGCGTTGTCATAGAGCTGTTCCTGTCATGGAAATAATACACAGAATTTTGCCTGTGCCACTTACAATTTCCGCTGCTCTACCTGAATGTGACTGTACTGTTTTCCTGTACGACATGGTTTGTGTGTGCTGTTTTTCCGTCAAATGGATGGCATGGGTTTGCGCTGAGCAGGTATAGCACCCTGTACCTGCAGCAGTGCTGGTGCAAGGTAAATACATGACAGTCCTCTACGTAGAGGGGTGAAGAAGCAGCTTAGCATCCTCATCCTGATGTATGGAAAGGATTGATAAATCTCCTCTCTCTTCTTGTGATGGAGATAAATCCCTCCTTGATGACATCCTGCTCACACCTGAAACTCTGGCACCACCCAGTGTTTCTGTCAATCTCAAGAATCACCACTGTTAATGAATTAAGCAAATCAATTAAGTGCTCCGATGATTGAAAATGAGCTCGTTTAATAAACACAATATGCCGTGTTCCGTTAATTAAATGGATTTGGTCTAAACCTGGAGCCGGGCCTGCTTGTTTCTGTCTGTTCTCCCTTTGACCGTCCTGTTCTCTGTGTGACGCTGATTCATTATGAGATGCCATCATCCAAGTGACCGTGCAACATGTGACTCTAATGGGGACGGCATGACCGCTGGCTGTTGTGTTGACGTGCTTGTTTCAGCAGCAAAATCACTGACCCTGATAAAGAGAAATCTGCTCTAAATCCTGATTCACCTTCAGGGTGCAAGCTGAACCGCTGCCTGGCCACCGTGAGTGGAAACAAGTAATTTACTGTTTTCTCGTTTGTGTTCAGAGATGTGGAGGTTGGGGGGCTTGTGTTGAGGTCATGTGAGACTTTGTTTAAAGTTCCATCAAACTGGCTTGACATGGGTTTGATGGCGCATAAACGATGATGTGCTGACAGATTTGACTGCAAACCTACACATGCCAAAGGCAGGAAATTGTTGACTTTGACAGTTAATGACAACGGATGCATGTAAAACGAGAATTGTTTTTGTTTGATATAATTAGCAGTAATGTTAATTAGATGTGTTTAAACCTACACTATACTACTGTAAGGTGTGCTAAGTAGTTATGGGTTGAAAACCAGTCTCTTATACCAACTTCTGCGATTGTAGTAGTAAATCTACAGAAGCAGGCCCAGTGTGCTGTGAACTGGGATGAAGGGGCTTAGCAGCTGTCCCACAGCTGGGCTGCTGACAACAGGAGACACCACAACACACTACTTCAGAGTCATAGGCATATAACCACCTGGCAGCATATGTCAGCACAGCACCTGTGATGTTTACGAGGTAAGCTGTCATGGGGAAAACAGTCTATGCTCTGTAAACACAAACATATATGTGCAGTTGTAGGGGTCATATGTGTAGGCAGAAGTAATATCTGTTATAGTTAATAAAATATGTTAATAGGACCAGATACGTCATTACAGTATGTCCAGTGTACCTGCATGAAGCCTTAACTGCACTTCCTGAAGTCATGCTTTGTGGTGGCCATCTGGGAAATCACCTCCCCTGTCCAGCTGGGAAAATCTGAATAAGAAACGGTCTCCCCCCCTCATTAAGTACCATCAGTGCCTCTTGAGCAATGTACATAAGCTGTGGTCCTCCAGGGGAGGTGCTCGCTGCTAAACGGCTGAACAGCGGTGATGTAGAGGTGTATATTTAGACTTTTATTCTGTCTGGCTGGGTAAATATTAAGAAACATTACAGAGATCAGCGTGGCTTCAAATCCAGCGACAGCCCATGAGAGCATGTGTATTGAAAGGCTGCTGCTCTACAATCTGAGCCACGTGCATACTGAAGAGATCTGCGTGATTGATCGTCAGATAGCTTGTACGGCCTCAGGGGAACAGGATAACGGCTCAAACACACAGTCACACTAGTATCCCTGCAGTACATCAATGCACTAAGCCAAATTTAACACATCTGTAGACATTCATTTCACTCCAGCAACTTCATGCCTCCAACATGCACACGGAGGACCTGCGGGACTCTGTCGCCGTCCCCAGAGGTCTAGCGCTCAGGGGAGCAGTTCTGTCACACTTGTGACCAACGCATTGACCTCGAGCTGTAGGAACACACACTCACGCATACAGACACACACTCTGCAGGAGTTGCAGTAGTGGAGAGTGCGATGTTGCTATGGCGACGGGGAGTGAAGTCACAGCACTTACCTGAAATAGGGGGCAGTGGGAATGTTGTTTATTTCTCAGAGACATTGCTGTAAGTGGATGCAACATGCCAGATATTTCCCCATTTTGCTGTCGCCGCACATGTCTGCTGTGACACTGAAGGAAAACTCCTTCTCCTATAAAAGAGAACCCGTCTAGAGCTACAGTATCTAGATTTGCACACAGAGAGACGTACAGTAAAGCCGTGGAAGTGCACACTACATAAGCATACGCACGCAGTGGGCATGCCCTGCAGGCATCGCTGGCAATTGGATGTCTTTGGCACAATGAGAGCACAGTGACGACCAGTGGCAGGCTCTCTGCCACACGGAGCATCCTAGTGGTCAGTCTCATATGCAGAGAAAGTGAAGTGTAAGCTACAGAGCAAACGCGAGAGAGATGGGTGAACGTCTGTGTGCATGTGTGTCGGTTTGCATTTACCGTGATGGTGCAGAAGGAGACAATGGCAGCTGATAGTCAGTATTTGTGCTGCCAGGCCCAATAGGCAGACAACTGGTGCTGGCTGCCTAATCCGAGCTGTGGAGAGGGCCAGGTGTAATGATGGCAACTCAGTGAATACACCTCTTCTGCACTCGCTAATGGATGGCTTGCTGCTTCCCCCTCTTATCCCGCTGCTGTCAGTTCACCATTTCACTGTTTGCACCCAAAGAAATGTTGGGAAAAGTGGAGGAAATATGCTGAGGGGAAAAAAAAAAAATCTGTCAGTTCTTGACACCTGGCTTGCTCAGTCGAGACACTGTGTGAATACCAAGCCGCAACTGTGTGAGAATAAAACGAGCGCCCGCTGTCATCGTCTCAGCGGAGATCATTTTTGCTGCTCTTTTATTGCCAAACGGCACTGCCAAGACTTAGCTGTCAATGACCGGCCTTCATTATCCCATGCTAATGACACCAACATGTTTATGGATTACATCCTTGACAAGTTCTAGATAAATGGTGAACTAGCTCACGGGGAGCCAAATATATGGCTAACAATCACTGGAAACTTGCGTCTTCCAATGCTGGTATTAGTCAGAGACTATACGTGTCGTTTCCATTTTATATGAGCAGTGGATCAAATTGACTAATATGTAATAGTACTAGATCAAGCAAAATATTAGGAACAGCATGTTGGGTTTTCATTTTCTTCCATGTGCACCTTTACCCAGTGTAGTTTCGATATTTGGAGTGGGTTTGTGGATTTATCGGCAGAAGGAATGCCCTTGCTGCAAGACTTGCAGTGTGATTGTTACCTCTCACCCGGGCAGAAAGAGGGTCATACGAAATATAGCCAGACTCGCTTTCATTTTCTGGAGATTGCTAGTGATTTCATCACTGTGAAATTTCAGTGTGGCTTGACCTCATTCCAGCTCTAACATTGTTTGGGCAGTAATTCAGAAATCATCAGGGTAGTACGACTCTGTTTCATCAGTGGTGGGAAGATTCGCTCTTCTCCAATCTCCCGCTGTTGACTATTTTTGGGCGCACTGGTGCAAAATAGCCTTGGAGTCGTCTTGCAAAAAAGCACGTGAACACCCGCATACACACAAACACACACATCACGCTAGGAGCTGGTGCAATTTGCCAGCTTTACTAATTAAACAAATTTACTTGGCCAGCAGGCTTGATAAGAAACCAGACTGGCTGATCCAACCTGCTAGTACTTCTGCTTTCCAAACCTAAAGCACACACACAAACACGCACCCCTATTGCTTATTGCGCTTCTTTTATTATTCATTATTCACTTTTAGCCAGGATCTAAAATGGCCATTAAACAAATGCAAAAAGTATTTATTGGGTCATATTTTGTTACACGGCCAGTAATCCTGCTACATCACCTTTGGGAAGGTTCAGTTGTAAACACTGTGAAATATACGATGCTGTGGATGAGGCTGAGGGAGGGGGCAGGGTGTTGGCAATGACGCAAGTGGTGGCGATAGAGGTGCTGAAATAATGGTGTTGAAAACTATCTAAAAAAAATAATTTTGTGATGGGAATGTGATTTTAAAAAAAATGTGATGAGCATGCTCATTAGCATGGACAGACGGGAAAGTCTGTGGGAGTGAACAAGTGAAACTGAACTCGGAGGTATAGTGTTACCATGTGACCATATCCTTGAGATTATTAGTAAATGAATTGTTACATATAATTCAAATACTAATGGTGCTAATAATAATACACATTTGCGTTCGCTCCCAGTTTTGCTGAGTCTTTTGTGACTTCAGTATCTGCCTGTATCTTTTCTGTTGAAACATACTATTTTCTTGGTTGTCATGGTCACGTGATTTGCGTTTCAGCTCGTCATTGCATTGTTGTCATTGCTTGATAATATTTGACGCCTTCACTGCTGCCTTCCATGATGGTTTTTCGTAAAGCTATTTGCAAGTGCCGCTGCTGATCCGCATGGTATTTCCATACAAAGCTGTGTGTGTGTGAGTCAGCTTCATTGCCATTGCATACTGGATGCTCCCTCGCTTCCCCCATACCTTCCACGCCACCTCTCCTCCATTCGACCATTTCCTCTTACCCCGCCGGCTGACTTTCTAGAGCCCCATATCAGTCCCTCCTCTGTTTTTCTCTTTCTTAGTTCCTCCCAGCTTGACAGTCCCCCGGGGCAAGTCCCCTCTGGTGGCCCGCGAGGGTGACACAGTGGAGCTGGAGTGCCTTGTTTCAGGGAAGCCCAAACCAATCATCCTGTGGTCACGATCAGATAAGGAGGTGCCCATGCCGGACGGGAACATGCAGATGGAGAGCTACGACGGTGTGCTGCGTATTGTTAATGTGTCCAGGGAGATGACGGGCTCATACCGCTGCCAGACCAGCCAGTATAACGGGTTCAACGTGAAGCCCCGCGAGGCTGTGGTGGAGCTGATTGTGCAATGTGAGTAGACCTACTGTGGGTATTTATGTCTGTTTATGAGAGTCTCTAATTGTCTGTTGCTTTAGCCTTTGCAGCAGTGACATAATGTGTGTGTTGCTGCTATACGTTCACATGCAGCCTAATTAATCTTCATATATTCTAGTCTGGTGTGACCACATTTCCTAACTGTATTTATTTTTTCCATGCCCGTCCAATTTCCTATAAAGGATGTGAAATTAATCCAATCCCCTGGTGCCCTAAGTCAGGTTTGAGAGGAAGCAGCTGTAAACTCCACCTCCTACTCTAAGGGGCGGACTTTGTCTACTGAGCATGTACTGAGCAGAACTAATATTACCAGAGGAACAAAGCTCTAGATACTGATGTCCACATTTGTTAGGGTCTGTGTGTGCATGTGTGTACGCATGCTCAGATCAGACGCGACCCAAAGATTGTGTGCCACATCCCCAGGCCTCACTGCTGCTCATTGAGAAACCCTTCCTCTCTCTCTTTTAGATGTGACATTCAATGATGGCTTAACAGCTAATTAGCGAGTGCCTAATTTATTCCCACTAGTATTCATTTTGTATTCATTTATGGAGATCTGAATGGAAGATTTCAAACGAACGATTCAAAGCGGTGTCACTCATTCCGGTCTTTGGGTCGATTCTTTCCCCCGAAAAAGAACGGAAGATGGATAGGAAGGAAATGAAAGCAATCCATGTAGGGTGCTCACCATTCTCTGCCAAGCGATTACAGGAAATAGAAAAGCTGAGACTCATAACCGCTGTTTCATTGTTTTCCTCATGGCCTACTTAGTTAATCCATATAGTCTTCTTCTCACTTTACCCTCATCTAGCAGGAACCTGTGCAGCAGCAGAAGAAACTACTGTGAAATGGCAGTTATCTCGCCACGTGTCCTCAACATTAGGCTTGCCAAACTACAATTCCACAAAAAATATTCAACAGCCTTTTAAGTGTGACTAATAAAACGGAATAATGGATGCAACATAACCAGCCTTCTGATTCAAGACGAACTTTCCACACCCACTACCAATCTTGTGATTGAGGCGAAACAAGAGCAGTCCCCATTCTGTTCTCAGTGACAAGGATTAGCACATAATTCTGCCCTCATTTCTGAAGTTTTATTGTGCTGTTTGTGATGACGTTCACGTTTCAGCTTAGCTGTAACCCACTGTGCTGTGTTAAGAGAATTAATGAAGTTTTGATGTGCTTTGAAGAAGGCTGTGTTGAATTTTTGGCTGAATTGATTATGATTATGCAGTGATGACAGCCCATATCAGAGGTTATTGGCTCTGCCATGCACGGATGCTGACACCAAAAAGTAAACAAAGGATTTAGACTCTAAGATGCCCTTCATTAATAAGCAACACTGTGTGGCTCTGCCCTGTGAGGAGGTCATAGTGGGTTCCAACTAAATTGTTGAATGCATAATAACATTGACGTTTATGGTCCTATTAAAGCCAAGTAAAAATGCTGTTCCAAATTCACGAAGCCCCCCCCACACATTATATTAACACACATCTACCGTATGCAGCAATCTGTTGAAGAACGAGTGATGCTGCTTTCCCCTCAGCTCCCTCTCAGCAGAGAGCACTTTACTGCCACACGCAACTGTAGGTCACAGTAAGACTGTTGTTTGGAGAGTGGCAGCGGGACATGCAGTGTTCCGCGTATCATTTTTCTCAGAGCAGCACAATTACGCAAGAAGAAAAACATATAAATATGTATTGTCCAGGCATCTTTGTTAAATCGCTGCAATTACAGCACTACTTATGAAAAGATCTTTTCTCCTTTTTTGCCTTGGATGTGAAACAAAATCACATCTTAGAGCCAACTTGTTTATTTTATTTTATTATATCTATAAATGCTATTATATTTAAATATATGATTTGCAAGGCACATTAGCCCTGAATGTCCACCTGATGCAGCTACATCATGTTCCACCAAGACTGTTGCTGGTAAAGACATCCAGTGCCAGTCTCCACAGTGTTTACATAGACAATGTGGCATAAGCAGAACATTAGCAAGGCCACAATTATTATTAATCATATTTATTCATTGTATAATATGCTTCTGGTCCTATGTGAACAAAATGAGTAACAGAAATTGAAAGTTCTGGCACAATGGAAATAGCAATAAATGGGCAGCAAGAAGCATCTACAGCACACAGACTGCTTTGTCTGCTCTAATAAATAATTATTATTATTTTAAATATACAAAAGTGAAAAAGGGCTCCATTGCGCATTTTATGCCTCATTGTCTGGTACGAAAGCCTCAGAGGCCCACGAGAGGATTAGGACCTTCAGAATATAACCTCATGTAGCCTTAACTGTACTGAGGTACAGTGGAAAAAATAAATAACGATTCAAAGCAAAGGGTTAAAAATTCATTATCTACTTAATTGTGTGACAGTAAGTGATCAGTAAAACCTGTTGATCTACCTTGTAGTGGAGAGAGGGGACCAGCGTCTTAACATGTGGTTACATCACGACACGCACACGGTGCAAGACAAGATAATTCTGCCTCTTGCTTTTAACACAATTTATTACTAGAATGCACTTTTTCTGATTATGTAGCATTATTTTAAAACGGCACTTTCATCTAGGCGTCAACTTCAAAGCATGTCACATAATGAAGGGACTTAATAGGGCTTTGGTATTGATAAATCGGACGGTCTGCTGCGTTCTCACTTCAGAGCCAGCTCTGCTCATCAGATTTTGTTTCCTACTTATAGTGTTCATCAAAGCCTGTTTTTAAAAAAGCACCACTTGTGCTGCATATTGTTAAATTCCCTCACCTCAGTTGAACCATTTTGACGAAATAACCCCACCACGTGTGCACGTGAACACAGTATTTACCCTCATACTTTTGCCAAGGACTTCAAATCTCCTCTCTTGAGAAATTACTTTATTAACACAGCCTGGCCCTCGCTTTTGTCATTTGCACCCTACACCTGTCTGTAAGCGACCTTCCCTTCTTCCTCTTGGCCTGTCTCGTGGCGCGTAAGCACAAGCCAGTCCCTCTGAGATGCTTTTCTCGCCTGCGTTTCCAGGTCCCAGCGTGAGCCATCCGCCTTTGGTGGTGAGCCATGTGCAAAGCCGCGTTTAGTAACTTGATCAAGAGACCGAGGTACAGTCCTCTGAAGCAAAGAGCATTAGAGGCGTGAAAGAACGACTCTGGCAAGTTAACAGCTTTGATATGTAAAAACCTGCATCTGTTGGCTGACAGAGGCAACGCCAGAAGGAGAGGTAGAGGGAATGGAAGACGTCTGCCTTTAGAGGCGTCGCTCTAATAGAATTGCGCGCGCCAAATCCCAAGCTGTGACATCCTAATGTTCTTAGTCAGACTGAGTTGGCATAGTCCACGGGCTTGAGAGAGAGAGAGTGAAGAAAGAGAAGGAGGAAGGAGTTATAAAGTAGCCTTCTGTCCTAGATACCGCTGTCTGTCAGAGTGAGAGTTATCAAGCTCTACTTCAGCCCAGATGCACAGGAACCTTTTATCCAGACTTCCCTTCTGTTCCTCCTCACATCGCCCATGACACCTGCCTGATGCAACTGTGCGACTGTCCCCCTGAGCAAGCACCTTGCTATCTGATATACATTAAAGAGACAAACCAGAATTAAAGGCTGCTGTCTGGGCAGACGTAATGAGCAGAATTACACGATTATTGTTTTTAATTAATTTTCCTTTCTGCATCAAGCCAGGCCTGCAATGCTGGCCCCCGAGGCCTGCTCTAATGTGAATCATATTAGAGAGATTTACATTAGCCTAACGCCAGTGAATTAATCTTTTACATTACAGCAGGGCTCACACACTACATATGGGGATAAAATTTTAATAACCTTTTCTATAGAATAATGTTGAATTGATCAGCCGCATCCACATCCACACCAGGAAAGGTCAGCAGAAATTTAAGTTGTAAACAGAAGCCTGCACACGCCTTCGACAGAATAATTCATAACTTGGTCAATGACTGCGCTGAACTTATTAGTGCATCACAGCCCACTTATCACGCTGTAGAGTCTCCATTGATTATCATTACATGTGTATTTAAGTTCATAAATTATCCTTGAGTTTTAATAACAGTATGGTAATGTAAGCTCATTGTTTGAATGCAGTAGCTGCACAATGAGGGAGGGAGGGTTTGCACTGTAGCGGTTCTCTACATTATTCAACACAGGGACTCATAAATCAGTAGAGTCAGGGCTATCATTTCATATTCCTCTTGTATCTGTTTGACTTCCTAATGAAAGTTATTTTCTAAATCAAGGCTCGATTTTGAAGCTTATAATGCAACAAAGGTACAATTTTGAAGTGGCTGTTTTTTTTATCTATCCCTCTGCATAATAATGTAATGAAGCTCCAGATTTATCTTGCGATCCTCTTGGATCATTTAAATAGAAGAGAATAAAACGGTGTAAAGTAGTTAAACTTTAACAGCCGACAACGCTAAACTGCTGCCGACATATTTTTCCGTCGATGTCGACTGTGGTGTAGAGGCTTCCTCTGTGGACACTATTTATGCCTTTATTCACAGACATGTTACACCTGTTTGTCAGTAAACATACAGTACTGCTACGTCTGTTTTTTTTTTTTTACAAATGTTCATTCATTCTAGATTATCAAGGCATTCTGAGGAATCGGCCCTGATTGTTTCACAGATATGTGTTTTATACACCAGATGGTATTTAAAATTCAACCTGTTCTCCAGCCATTCACCAATCATGTTTACTTGTCATGATGGCTCCCTGCAGTGCTATGAATCGCGTCAAGGATGCGTTTACTTTGCCCTTCTCGTGAATATTGTTAAAGGCTACCAGGAGAAGAGGAGCCGCATATACTGTTTACTGGGAACCGTTCCAGTGGTAAATCCAAGAGCATGCGCACGAATTTGCTTCAGCATCACTCACAAGCACACACACATACTCGCATACACGTCACCTCCCCTGCACGGCCATGTTTGCTCTATCTTCCTCCCTGTAGATGTCTCTCTATATGGACAGTGGGGAGAAGTTGTCTGTACTCCTAAATGTTGTTTTTCCCTGCGTTACTGTCAAGGTATCCACCAGTGACTCATGATAAATTACATCTCAGCCACTGCTCAGGGTTTTTCCCTCAGCCTGTGACTTAACAACAACTCCAAGCTTTTCACTGCTACACTAACCGTGGCAAGCGCCGCTCAGAGTAAATCACATCGGGCCTTTTTGCTACGTTCTCTTCATGTTTGCAGGGCAACAGTCTCACTGGGGGGAGATGAGGCATGTGCCCTTGTTTAAAGGATACTTTGTTTATATAGGAGTTTTTCTTTTTTTGTTCTCGTTGCCGCTGTTATTCGTCTTTCTGTCTTAATGAAAATGCACTTACTTCAATTTGGTCTTGTGCCACTCAGGGAGTCTGTGGAGATGGGCTGTAATTTAGCACCGCACAAAAACCTACAATTTTAAAGTGATAAGTAGAGTTTCAGACCCTTCTTTTAGAGTCAGAGATAAACTATTGGGTTTGGATAAAAGCCCAGGCAAAAGCTCATTTGAAGGAGGAACTGATTGCTGTTTCATTTAGGGGAGATGAAAGCCACTTTACGCTCCACCTTGTGAACAGCATCCGGTGAAGCAGGCAAACTTTTTTTTTTTTCCTATTTCTTTTTAGTTCGAACCTCTTTTAAGACATTTGTCTTTGCCTTTTCTGCCGTTCAGTCTGTTATGATTTATTACTTTTCACATTTTAGCTACACATTATCCAATCTAATGGTCATTACTTACAATGTCTGCTCTGTGTGGCTTTTTGTTGTGGACTCATACGAATCAAGAAAAATGAAATACAATATATTTTTTTGTAGCTGTTTTATAGATTATTCTGCACACAATATGACAGTAAGATCCCATGTGTCAATCACTGCTGAAGATGCCCTCCTCCGCTGGCTGGGCCAAATTTAACTTGGTTATAAATAGAATACAGAAAAATTAAAATGGATAGAATAGAAATGCAGCCACATTAAAACCCTGATTCCTTAAAAAAGATTTAGCTTCCACGTCTTTAAAACGTGGCTGATTAAGTAGATAAAGCCATTAATAGTGATATCAAATGAAAAGCTGTAAATTTAAATAAACTGTTCATTTAATTGCATGTCCTATTAAGTTACGGGGGCTCAGTAATTAGATTATATTACCAAGTGTGAATAATGTGGAAGATTATGTTGCAGATTACAGTTTCAATCAGGTAATCAGTGATCTGTAACAGATTACATTTTGAGGAGTAACAACCCCCAGTCCTGGCTTCAGCTATCCGCCTCTCAGATAGTCTGCCAGGAATTATGTAGATGCAAATTTCAGGCAATTAAGGGGCTCTGTGTCATTCTGTCTCTTCTCCTCAGCATTCGTGGTTGTTTTTTAAGCCCCGCTGTGACTTTTGTCAAGCGTCTGTATGAGCATGTCAAGAGCACAGATGCTTAAGATGCGGAAATTATTCATAACTGTTGAATGCTTGCATGCACAAGCACATTTTAGCCTCACAAGAACCTACAGACACAGTTTTGTTGCCGTTTAACATATGTTTGGTTTTTTTTTTCCCTCAATGTCTGCAGAGTTTGCTGTGAGACAAGGGGTTAAATAATTAACTGCCAGGTTGTCTGTATGGGAAGAGGTGAAGGCTGTCAGATACTCAAATAAGTTATTAATTTTCCATTTCGAAAGCTTGAGATGCACTTCATCATCCTGTTTCCAATTTTCTGCGAAGCGCGACTGATTATGTTCAGAACATTGTTCAAGTTTTTCTGCAAAATTGATCTTCCTGCACCAATTTTCGCTCTCTCCGCAATTGTTTTCGCTTGTCATTTTTCTTTTATCGCCGAGATGTATTGACGCTACCAAGCTGATTGTTTCTTGTGCTTAACATCCACCCTTTTGTCTGTTTCAGTGTCACCGCATTCTGTACAGTACGTTTTTAAAACTAGGCTGTCCTCTGAAAATGCTGTGATTTAAATGTGTCATTGTCATTCAAGAAGCTGCTGTGTTCATTGCGTTTCTTCTGATCATTTTCTTTTACATCTTATGCTCTCCATGTCCTTGTTTAGTTTTTAAATGTTTTTAATAATTCACATCGTACCTGAGACGGCCTAGTGTGACTAGTGCTTGCCTTGTAACAATGATGCTCTCTTTTCTTGCCCTCTTTATTGAACACTTTTCTCCTTAGGACCCTTTTTCTTTCTTATAAAGTGTCCTCTGAACTCGTCTGAGCCTTTCTGTGTCCCACTCAGACCCTCCGACAGTAGAGCCGGTTTACATGGAGAAGCGTCAGGGCCTGGGGAGGCCTGTGGTGATGACGTGCAAGGTTCTGCGAGCTCACCCGTCCCGTGTGCTGCGCTTTGAGTGGCTTCTGTCCAACAGGTTGCTTCATGCCGGAGCCTTCGACGCCCAAAGAGACGAAACGGAGTACACCATCCGAAGTCTGAATCGAGACGGCTGGGGGGAATACACCTGCAACGTCATCAACGAGGCTGGAGCAGGCAAATGCACCTTCCAGGTTACCGGTAAGGTTAAAACCTCCAGATTTGAATTGTTTTGGTAAATGTTTTGTTCTTGTACTGCTTTACGGTGACTGCTTCTAGTTGGATTCGAGAGCTGGGACTGTTTTCGCTGCTTGTGTAGTAGTAGTATAAAATGGACTCTCTGTTTATTTCATCACGAGGCAGCACTTGATGGCGGACATTTTGCTGTCATAGTTTTGGGACACATCTGCATGTCCACAACATGTTCTCCAGGATTCTTTCCACATGGTAATTAGAGCGTTGTTGACAGCTGAAATTGGCTCTTCAGGCACATAACAGCCCTTGTCATATTGTGTTTTAGAGGCATGGAAGCCCCAGTTTGTGATGGACAATTCATTTAAAAGTAGACTGAAAAAAGCTTCATAAATAGTCAAGATGACACATCAGTCATCTCAGCTCTCTTTATGCCGCACATAGTAGACTTAGCATTTTGTATAATACACACACAGGACCTTAGATTTTAGTTTGACTCTATTTTTTTGTCATCAGCACCAAGTGTCCATCTTCTAGGTGGTTGTTATGACAGTACGAAATTAGTTTGTCTGCGCTGAGTGACCGCAGGAACTCTGGCCAAGGTTTCAATCTCCCAGACCTCACATTAGAGACAGGTGCTGCAGGGTCACAGGAGGAGTATTTGTCACTTTGATCCTCTCCTATTTAGGTTGGTCTCTTCTTCAATATTGTCCATTACGCTCCATCTGTCGCAGTCTTTCACCTTTTTTGCTGCTTTTTGTTTCTCTCATCGTTCATATCTTTCATCCTTCCTTCTTTATTTTTCTCATTTGAATTCTTTCCCTATCCCCCCTCTTTCTAGCTTGCCTGTAGATGGCAGGGATGGTCACCCGCCCCCCCCCCCCCCGTTTGTGTCATAAATCAGTCTCCCCCATTGAAACAGGTAGAACATAGAGACAGAAGCGGATAGTCCCCTCCAGCCGTTTGTTTTTCTCAACAGGGCTGGGATTTCGCTCGCTATGGCTCACACTCCCTCACACTCCCTCCCCTGCTTCTTTTTTACCTCCACTCCCCCTTCTTTCCCTTTCATCCTCGATCTCTCCTTCCCTCCCTCTCCCACCATTGCTCCATTCCTCCCGCTCAATGCTCCAGATTCCCACCATCTGGACTCAGTGGTTGCCAAAGGTATGGAGGCTCTTTTAGTAACCTCCTGAGTGCAGGAGCATGATGCAGAAAATCCGCTTTGGTTCCTCCCATCATCTATAAAATCTGCTGTGCCATAACTCCAGCTTTTTTTTTATCCCAGAACTCAATAGCTGCAATATGAAATCTACAATGCTCTGTAGTGTGGTTGAAATAAATGATCTACTGGTGAGGAAGTGGATATACGCTCCTCTCTATGTTATGAAAGGCCATTTCAAGACGAAGCTCATGAAATATTTGTTATGCTGTAGCTCATGTAGTCAGGTGGCGTCTTGGTTTGCTTATTTCACAGAATTAAGGCAGGTAGATTCCTCACTGCCATCTCACTCTGCACTCTCTTGATGTGCAATAAACATATCAGTCAGAAGTTTTACCCTGCAGCCAGAGCAACTCAATTAAACTTACAGATCCGTTCCAAAAAAGCATGCAAAACATGAACTGATAAGGCCGACACACGCATACACACCAGGCAGCAGGCTGCTCAAAGGACTATAGAAATGCTGTTGCCGCAAAGTATCTTGTGCCAGGGGAGAGCGTGTGTGCACGTGCATGGATGCCCATGTGCCAAGCCAATGGGACACAGTGAGTTGGCTGTAATGACCAAGTTGTACGAGGAGAGGCCCCTCAGAGGGATGTAATGTGTACCATTGAGCCTTGGCTCAGGCTCTCCGAACCCAGAGTTTAATCAAGGTGAGTGGAGATTTAGAATTGGGGAAAAAACATTCCCTGTTTGGATCTTCAGGCTGCTTTCCTTTCCTCTGATTTTGTTCCAGTCTAATTCAGTCCGCGATTTATGTGCAAGTCTGCGTTTACTGTACATCCTGTCCTCAGGCTGCAAACGTGTACTGATGAAACGCTGATAAGGTGAAACACAGTTCACAGTTCAGACATGAGATTTAATGGGCCAATCCAAAAAGGGGGTTGGGGGTTATAAGCAACAAGAAAATAATCCACCCACATATTCCTGAAATTGAACATGATGGAAGTTTACGGATAGGACCTGCAGACATATATTCACTCTGATAGCAAAGCAAAAGATGCTGTGTGTACAAAACAAGCAACACAGGAGGGTAGAAAAAAGTCCTTCACAGAGCATTATAAGTTATATTTGCTAGCCACGACCTGACTAACTCCACCTGTATGTATTGCTTTTGATTGAACTACATAGTGTCTATATTACCAAGATAGTTTTTCAGAAACCTGAAGCCAGAGCCATAAGCAGACCTTCTACAGCTGTTCTCGTCTGCTGTCCAGTTTAATATATACAGTAATTAGAATAAAACAAGTCATTCAGTAGAGATACTCTTTCCTTATATTTCTCTTCACTGAGCCATCCCCCAAACACTGCATATGGTGTAATTCAGAAATTTGTAGCAAACAGTGTTTCTCATTTCTCGCTTAATCCCTGTTTTTGGCAGTTGACTGTGGCCCAGAAGAAAAGACCAACGCAGTTCTGTGCAGATATTCTTTGTCTGCATTCGTGAGTTTGCTCATAAAATGAATTCAGATTTTACATAATAATAGCTGTGTATGGTTCCAGCTTCCTTTTTACTGGAGCTATTGTCCTTATGTTGCAGAAAGGCGTAGTGGAGCATGGCGTCCAAAGTTAGCAGCATGAGATATTAGCATTTTAAGAGGAAATGACATTTCTTTTAAGAACGAATCAGCACAATGATATTCAAGAAATTTTAAAACATTTTCTTCTTAACTGTTTTAACCTTTTAAATTTGTAAATCATTGGTGCCGTATGTTTTTTTTGTGTCATTTTAGAATTTATCTTTTCATCGAGAATAACAATTACTTTTAAACCGTATCAGCCGTGGTCTCAAATGGAAATTTGAGCCTTATAGCTTTGAGTTGCCGGCGTGGGTTTATGTAACTCCGCTATCTGCCTCTATAGTCTGTGCCCCAATTCATCTGGGTTGAACCTCACCCCTGCGGTAAATGGAGAATGATGTTGAATCCTTTCTGCAACTCAAAGACACATGCTGACATTGATGGATCCTGTAGGTAGTAATGACTGACATTACACGGTGAGAGTAGAAAGGCTGAATAATCTTTTGTTAAGTCTGTCAGGCTTGAAGGACAGACACAACGTGTTCTACCGCGTTACTGTCCTTTTCTGTCTGTTTTTTTTTTTTTTTTTTTTTTTTTTGTGGTTCTGCTTTTTTATATCAGTGCAATTTAACCAGACTAGTCTGAGCAGCATCTGTTTGCGTTAACTAACAAGGTCGAAGCAAACAGAATTTACAGTGGTCCTAACTAATATAACATCTACTGTAGCAGTGTTTAGTATACGCATACGGTGGGACGTGTTTTCCTGAAGACGAAAATCTGTACATAAACTGCTTTAAATGAAATGGAAGTCTGCAAACAAGGTCAGCTTCTAGCCCGAAGGCGTTTTTACTGAGCTGTTATGAATCATTGCATTGGTTCTGCTGTTATAAACAGGATTTTTTAAAAATCAATTAAGCTTTCTGTACTTTGTTTGATGTCTCCCACCCAGGGTTATGTGGTCCAAGCAGTGTAAGTGGGTTAGGTAATGAGCTTCACCACACATATCATGTCATTAGGAGTCAGGTCTATTTTACTTCATTGCGCTTTATATTTGAATAAGCAACAATTCATCCGTGGATTTCTGATGGTGTTTCTGCCTTGTCTGGGAAACTCTACAGAGAAATAAATAGGAGATACAATTGACATCACAAATTGGCATAAACAGCAGATTGCATGCATTTGTATGAATGCATTCATCACAATCTCTGTGGGAATCTTTAAAATCGCCCTATGAAAACGTACAATGAAATGAGTCAGTTTAATTAACCTTTGTAGGCTTTGCGCTGCTGCAAATTACAGCCTCTTCTTTTCATTATCAGCCTTACTGTACAGCAGAAAGTGCACGAACTGAGCCAACACTGTCTGGCTGGCTGCCTTATGTAACGTTGGGTGTACAGTACGCTGCAAACACAGCTGCGTCTATACAGCCAAGCAAAGTGCAAGGCAGCAATTATCTTTGCATGTTTTTGTGTGGATATATATATATACATAATAATGTATTTTTTCTTTTAGATAAAGCCTTTAAAAGCATGATTACTCGTAAGCAGCAGAGCAGTACAGACGTTCCTGGCACTGCCTTTGTTAATGTACTCTCTGAAATAGCAGAGCTATAGTTTTTAGTTAACTGTATATAAACAGGACCAAGTAGATTTTGGTGGACAGTTACAGGTCAATACTTGACTGTTATTTCCAACCTCAGTGTGTCATATCAACTCTAAAGAAACAGTTCAAGGATTTATCTCACCGCTATCAGCTGACAATGCAGGAGACCACAAAAACTGCCATTTTCTTAATAATAATAAGTCATAATTAATCCATGGCGTAAACTAATTTGACAAGTTTATCAAGTTGCCTGATGTACTTCAACTACTTGATGGATCTCTGTGTGGGTACATCAAATCCCAGTGTTCTTTTTGTTTGAGCTACAACAGCTGTCTATTGTCTTTCCCATGGCTAATGACAACCGCGTGCCTTGGGTATTGTCATGCTTTAATAAACAACACAAAAAAGAAGAGATACTAGCACAAGCACATGTCATTGAGGTAAATTATAATTCTCTGCCTGGAAGGTCGTCCTGTAAGCTTGTTTCTACGTCTTTAATAAAATACACTGCTCTGCCAGTTCCGTCTTCAGCTGTCAGAAATCAGCTTGTAGACTGAGACGGGAAAGCTGAAAACTTGAAAGACTTTCTCAGTTCAGGACACAATTCTCTGGAAATCAATTCCTCAGAGATCCCAACAAAGCAAAGCATGTTATTGTAAAAAAAAAAAAAAAAAGAAAACGTTCTCAGCTTCTCTGCGTTGGTCCAGATTTAGCTGTACGAAATCATTTTTACTGACAATGCTGCGGAGCCGAGACAGATACGATCTGCTATTACGTAGAATGTCCTCCTGGCATATACAGTAGTTACATCTATGAGACATACTACAGCCTGGTTGGTGCTTTTTCAATTCAATAGCCGTGCATTCAGAGTCTTCAATGTGCTCTGTCCTATCAGTTAAGTTGAAACGCTTATCATCCTTAAAGAGAGTTGGATCACAGCAGCAATGAGGAATATCATATAGACTTGGAAGCAAAACAAACACGACACTGAAGATAAGAGTTACTGTTCATCCCTTTCATGCTTACTCAGCTCTCTCTTCTGCCTGAAAGAAGTCGCACTGTGTTAACAAATGAAACAATTAACTTTGTAGTCGCACATGCCTGTATTTAGAGAATTTTGAACAGGCCTTCACATATCAGTTATACTCTGCACCTACTGTACAGCGTGTAATGTTCACGAATACAAGATATTCAGCTCTTCTACAAGTACATGGTAATTTACAGTTTTACTCAAGAAGGGTTTGTGAAGATTCAGTGTGCTTTCTCTCTCTGTCTCTCCCCCACAGGCAAGGCCTACCCCCCAGAGTTCTACTATGATACATACAACCCTCTGTGGCAGAACAGGCCCAGAGTCTATGGCTTTAAGCTGCAGTGGACCCAGATGAACCCCAGCGCCGTGGATCGCATCGTGGCCTACAGACTAGGCATCAGACAGGTGGGATGATGACTCTGTAAGCGTCCATTGACCTCTTATTATCAAGGAGCTTGAAAACTACTGCTGCAGCCAATGTGAGTTTGTCTGAAACTTTAGTCCCTGGTACTAGAAATGTTGAGTCACTGGAACAGGTCAGTGTCTTCACAGGTGAATTAGTCGCTTTGTGCCACAGGGCAGTGAAAACCTTTCTTGTTGCCAGTTTAAGCATGTGATAGAAGTGTTTGCTCCTCCTTGTAGTATTCCATCCGACGGTGCCGAATCTTACGCTCCGATTCATTGTCTGTGTTATCCTGTAGTTTTTGAGGATGTGAATGAGTCTCTGTGGGCCGGGCAGAATCACTAAGAACCTGTCGGGGGGCAGTCATTTGAGTGAGTTCTGTGGTTTCCTTGAATTGCTTCTGTTTTTTTGCTCTCCATCAGAAGCTCAGTCGGAGGAGTGGATGGGAATCCCGCAGAGAGACAGAGCAAGCATAGCTCCTGTTTTCCCTGCTTCTCAAGTAAACTCCACAGATGACAGGCAGCCAGTATTGATGGATAGCGTGGTTGCATTTTTCTTTCTTAGGCAATCAATGTGTTCCTCTCGCTTTCTATCTCGCCTCGTGTCACGTTTGCAGTTGTTTTTCATTTGCAGCAAGAGGTGTGCGGAGGAACTTTGGAGTAGTGAACTAACTCGCAGGTTAACGACGCAGGTTTTCAGGTTAATGTCGTCTTTGTGCTGCAGAACTGAGCGGCATTTCAGAAAAACAGATTAAAAAATGTAACCCATGCCGCTATGTTAAATCCATCTCAGTTCTGCTCCGAATTTACCAAGCGCTGCCTGACAGTTGTGTTTGCAGTGAATAATATAATTTCATGTTTGTTTCACACTACACCCTCAAGGAAACACATTCTAAACCCGCCATGTTTGTGTAGCGCAATGATTTTTCTGTCAACTACCTCGGTCGCTAGTAAATCGCGTTGCGCTAGCGCAGCCCGTGTTTGCACTTGCCAGGCGTTTGTCTGAAAACTTGCCAGGTATATACATATACATTTGCTTTTAATATTTTCAGCTGTTCCCACACACGGATTTTTAAAGCAACTATGACATTTGCATCTGTGCTAGAACAGACCCAGGGTAACTTAGAAATCACTTTCACATTTAGGGCTCCTCTGCACGGGTTTATTAAAATAAAGATCACTGGTATATTTTTGTAATGTATTTGGCTAAATGAATTTATTTCCATTTTGTTGCCTTGATATCTCAAGAGGGGACATTTCATGACCATTATTTCTTTCCTCTGAGGAAGAAAAACCAATCCAGTCTTAGATGAAAGCAGATGGTTGCTGTAGGGAAGTTGGCTGCAACATTTACTCAGTAGTACACACTTTGGGACTGGTTGAATCCAAACTTTATAGGTTTAAATTCTAATAATGAATAGTTGGAAGATTCTACTCAGAAATTTAAAGAAAAGAGAAACGAGAAGAACTTCAGCCTTCCTTTGTAAATAAAAAACTTTGGAGATTCTCCTGGACTGGATGTAAAAGAGTAGAGCAGTGAGCGAAGCGTGTAGACTGCACCGCTTTGGTCTATTTATAGATCCAGAAGCGGCTCCCCTGCCAATCCCTGAGAATTATTATAATTTTCTCCCACTACTTTTAAATTACTGCTCTGTAATAGATTGCTCGGTGTTATCTCACGACGCCCCTCGCGAGAGACAGGCTGGCTGGTGAGGAAATGGGTATGGAAGTCGAGCTGTAAGGCATGCATGGGCTAGATTCACAAAACACAAATCACTACACCTGTCAAGGAGGCTATGGAAAGGTGTGTCTGGCCTTGTTTTGACACTGTAGCCTGCTACTTGAAAACCTTCGATTGCCTGACTCCAACTCCCCGAAGGTAACTTCTTCCAAGCTCATTTTCCCATCCTTGCCTTCCTTCCTGCTCTTCCTCCTTCTTCTCTTTCTCCTCCTCCTTCGCTTTGGTCTTTTTTCAATTGATGCGTCAGATTGTGCAAGTGGATCAACAGAAGCCGTACTAATTATACGCAGGCAATCTACAGTAGATGGTCTAACGCTACACTATCGCTTTGATTATTGCCGTGTTTCCTTTGGCTCTTGCAATTTCTTTGATCGCTTCTGCTGTTTTAAAGTTGCCATAAAAACCCCATGAACCGCCGTCCGCTATCAAATGAAATTAAATCAATATGGCACTCTGCCTCAGTGGGGAAAATGTGGAGAATGAAAGGTAATGGGATGTAAACAGAAACTTTAATTGGGCACAGACGCAGGGATTCATTGAACATTAATGGGAATCAAAACAAAGGTGCAAAATCCATAAGCCGATGTGTATGATTCAAAGCATTTGAAAAGTTAAATGTTTTCCTCAGTCAACATTTCAAGTTGCATTTACACATTTAAGCACAATTCCTTGTTGATGTAGGGAAAAAAATCATCTATTTGTGTTAATTTGTTCATTTGAAGTTTGAGGCGGCATTTGCCAAGAATAGCATTTAAGGCCTCCATCTGTCTGGAGCTTTGGGACACACGCACACAAGGACACAGAACACCACACACCAATCCCCAATTAAATGTTTTTTAAATCTGACACAGCTCCAAAACTGATTTACAGCTACACACTTTTGTATTGATACTGTTATTTATGCTCACAGTATTAGACAATTACCTGAACATAAGCAAATAAAGCGATGTGGTGTGAGAATTGGGATCTTTAATGAGCTAATATACAACCCTCCCAGGCTTTCCCATTCTAAAGTGAATTGACAAAGTGCTCACATTACGATCTGCCATCAGCTCTGTTCCAAATGAAATATTTCTGAGAACTGCAGTGCTTTCTGTTACAAGCTGTAGCGTTTTATTAAAAGTCGTTAGACTCAAATAGAAGCGGTTTAGCCAGGCACAAACACATGATCCGTATTTTATACATGTATATACAGGCACAGGCACTAAACATCACAATACAATGATGATAAAACACTTACAATATTTTCAATCAACGATACTTAAGATAAGGGTTCATGGTGCTACAGAATATGTCATTAAACTGACTGATTGAGTACTAATACATAAATGTGTTATGCATAGATTACATAGTGAGCAACTAAACCTCTCCAGCGCAATAGGTCACGAACTTCTCCTATTTTCATCAATTTACATGATCACCTCTACAAATGGCATATTAAACAAATTCATCAGGTCGGTTGCTAAATGTCTTCCACATCGTTTTTTTTTTTATGTTCAAAACAGCTTGTGGGCACAGATTGACGGCTTAGCACCAGCCGGTTTCGGCCACGCGCATTAGCACCACCACTAATGTGCTGATGTTTAATATACAGTATTTGTTTTGTCATAAGCACAAATACCAGTTTATAAATAACTTCAGACTCTTGCAACTGTCTGTCACTGGGGAAACTGTAAACTACTCACAAACCGCCTGCAGACTTTACCCAACCTGCCAAATACTCATTTTTAATGCATCTCTGCGAATAGTGTGAAAGAGCAGGTGTATTTTTTTTCACATTGTGTATAGAAAGGCTCTCTATTCACTCTTAAAAATAGCAAATGTGCTGCAAATGATGCATTCTTTTTAGAGCTCACACACACACACACACACATAAATATGAGCTCTTCCAGACCAACACTATGTAATTCATAGCAATTAACTGCCTTGCCTTTTGTAAGAGAAAAGCTAAATGCTAAAAGGAAAGGTAAGGACAAATACACCATCAGCAATTACCAGTGACAGACACAACACTATTTACCTGCAAACTAATAGTGATGAAAAGTCGCTCCCTGTAATTGTGGCTCATCCAGGCTCTAAGTAATTACTTAATTGGTATTGTTTTCACACACTCTGCCTCGCTGCTATCACACCTTCATTCATCGTGTCTCTCTCTGCTGGCAACGCGCTTCCTCGTTCTCTTTGACTGCGAAGGGCACGTATAGTTACTAATTGTGATGCAGGAGCTGCGACTCGTCTTAGTGCAAATGTTCACCTTAAACTGATTCTCAAGGATGAAGCTCAGCCTCGTTCGCTTTGCCCCCAGCGAATGCAGCAACAAACTCTCATTTTGTTGCTTTGATTTTCAGCTGGGCTGCACGGTGTCACAAGACGGCAACAGCAAAACGCAGGAGGTAATATTGATGTGATGCTTCAGCTTAGTTGACTGGAGACAGGAGCGCTAATGTAATCTAAACGGGGCCAAGTGAGATTTAAAATCTAAGATCGGATTAAAGTCTTTTAAAGAATTTTTTAAAATGTGTGGTCTTTACTGTACAGAGAGGCCTACACTGTGTTTACTGAGGCAAATGAATCTGCCTCTAATAGCAGCTTTTGAATGTAGAGGGTGTGAATTGCATTGAAAGTAAATGTGACTAATGAGCAGCGAGCTGTCAACAGCTTGCAGAGAAAAAAGGTGTTTCTGTTGTATAGAATTTGTTGTTAATGGATGATACAAATGCCTGCAGACAAGGTTAATTGGTAGATTAGAGGCGACGTCCTCCAATAGTAAAGGAAAACGAATTTGCGGTGGTCCTACGGTGTGTGTGCCCACACAGCAGCGTCTTCTAAAGAATGACCTTGGTGCTGTGCAAGCTTCTCTTCTTCGCGGTTTGTTGATAGACATTATATCGAGTACCGTACAGTACCTGGACTCCAGTTGGTATTCCTGCAAACATGTTCTCGTTACTGAGCATTTCCAACTGTGGTGAGTATGATGGGCCCTGTGAAGTATTAAGTCCTGTGCCATTTGGTGCAGAACCTCCCGAGTTTTTAGGATTTCTGTGAGCCAGTGGGTTCGAGCCCGGAGCAAATCTGACCTACTTGAGAGATCTGAGGTGTTTTTCATAGAACTTTAAGCCGAATCCAGATTAAATATTCACAACATCTCAAACCTTGGGATGCTGCCAAAACAAGATTTCTTTTACTAATTCAGTTACAGTACAATTTTAGCAAAAATAAACTTCTGTTGTCTCAGCTTGAGGGTTTGAATAAAAAGTGTTTTTTTGTTTTTTTTTAGCTGGGATTTGATTTACGTCTTACTGAAAATCTCTGGCATCACACCCTATTAAACCCAGCTTCCATGATGTACATGTTTTATTGACAAGGTGGGATTAAGGGCCAGTGTGACCGATGGCTTCTACAAATGCATCCAAGCCACATCTGACTGTGCGTTTTTTCATTCACTTGAACCTTGTTGTGCTTCTTGCTCATGTTAAGATGGGCCTGCAGCGCTGGTGGGAACAAGAGATCCCTGTGGACGGACCAATCAACAAAGGAGAGCTGATGACGCACAACCTGACTGAGCTGATAAAGCCTGAATCCTATGAAGTGCGCCTCACCCCCATCACACGCTTCGGAGAGGGTGACTCCACCATCCGGATTGTCACCTACAGCGGTGAGTGCCACTGGCTGTACCAATCCTAGGGAAGTCTGTTTGGAGAAGAGTGATCAGTCGACTCCTTCTCCAGTTTTCGTGTTTTCATGTTTATAGCTCAAGTTTGTGTTGCTGCATTGTGACGCATGTTCATCAGCACTGATGAATATGAAGACTTCACAGTGGTATCAGTAATCATAACAATGATCACAATGATGATGTATTATGTATGATATGTGTGAGGCAGAATCAGCACAAAGTGCATTCATTAAAATAATTTGAATTGCACCTAGCACATCTAGTCATTAGGGGACAGCTAGGGATGAGTTTGCTTTGCTTCTTTGCCACTTTTAGGCTAACAAATTCTGATCAGCCGATTAATCATCACTTCCTCGTGACCGCATATTTCTCGAGCCAGGTCTGTCCTGGTCTGGGGCAAAGGCTGACTTGTTTCTGTGCTTGACGGATCATCCTGACATGACTCAATGTGTAGTTTGGTTGACAAGACCAAACAGAACTGGTCGAAGATGAGTCTTGTTTTCCACCACTCAGTCTCCTTGACATTATCTTTGTAATGTACAAAAATAAATGCAGACAAAATTAATCTTTTAAAGCCTCAGGACGATGCGCATGACACAAGACAGCAGAATTAAACCTCGCTGTGCCACTAAATAGAGCAATAATGTAGTTCTGGAATCAGGACTACAACAATACTGTAGCAGCCAGTAGGATATTATGAAGCTGATATGCACAATATGGCACGGCAGCCACGTTGTGCCAGTGAGAATACACACCGTGTTTTAGTACAGAATGAAACAGCGGCATGCAAATTGAGGCAGAGTCTTCAGCCAGGAGGGCAGAATGCTGGCTGAAGTACAAAAGCTACAGTAGTATCCACAGTTGCCCTCGCAGTGCCAGTGAACAGATGCACAGGTATTTCAAAATTTTCAGAAACATTTTCAGAAACAAACTGGCCAAGTGTTTTCTGTCTATCACCGGCTGCTCAGCTTCTCCTGAGTGCTGCCACTGCTGCTGCAGTTGTGAATAATTCAGTTTTACTGCAGCTCCAAAGAGAATTGTGAAAGAGAGGAAGAGAGAGAGAGAGGCCGACAGATAAACTTTCTCCGCTGTTATTTTTGTTTTAGCTTTTGATACTCTGTGATGTCTGCTGACGATTGAATCCAATTCAGCTGAATTGAATCAAATTGAATCAATCAAAAGTGAAGGAAGGCGAACAGAGGGTAATTAAGAAAGGGAAAGGCACAGTAGGGAGGGATAGAGGGGCTGAAAAGAAAAGGGACACGCAGAAGAACAAAGTGGGGGAAAAAGGGAAGAAGGCAGCCAATGCTGATGTGCGAATCGCCTGCCCAGCGAGAGACTGGACTAATTATCACTCTAGGGCTGCTCCGTTCCTCCACACGCAGCATAGCGTCACTGTAGCAGGCTAAAATGTAGGTCTGGGCAAAATCCACCGTGCTTGGAGAGCGGCTCCCTTCAGACGGCTCGGCTGACGTGCGAAATAAAGTCTGGGACCGTCTCCATTATCACTTCCCTTCCACTGTCACTGGGCAACTAGGGCCTGAATGTTTGTACACAAGTTGTACCATGAGCTGTGATAGTTTTTCCATGTTGTGGCAAACTGAAATGAATGTGTTTGTAATTGTTACTGCATATAGACAATCACTTTGGGCCTTATATGGTGTAATGTAATGACTTCTAGTGTGAGATGCCGGTTATTTTTTAGCTAGACCAGCAACGTTAAATTATATTTAGCATTTTCACTTCACAGGCAAACTTCTGAGCCAGAGGCACTTGGAAAGTGAGCATTTATAGCAAATGATAATGCAGTTATATTTATATTTGATAGAAAAAGCTCCAGTGCTGGAGGCATCCGAGACCAGACCGAACTTTAAGGAACACTCACATTAAATCTCAGTGAAGTAAACAATACAAACACAGTGTTGCTGTGAAAAAACACACATGCAGCTCAGTCAGCTGTGAATGTGAGTCGTCTATGTTCCTATGTACCAAGCGGTGGCGGATGTTTCATTACAGCATGTAGTGTCTGGCTTTCACGCAGCGTACTGTACCGTACCTGGAGCCACGGTACACTACAACAGTAGGTTTTACTGTATCTGTCAGGACAAACACTGCTGACTGCATCATCCATCCTTTTTTTTTAATAGATGGCCTCTAAAATTTAAGTACGACTGTGTTTCTCTCATCATTGCCCAATAGACCAAGCAATCATTCTTATGTACATAAAGGCGCTGGGAGCATCTTTTCTGAGTTGGCAAGAAAGCACAAAAGCGGTTATAGTGTCCCCAGATGTAAGATGAAGGATGGTTGTGTCACCAAGCTCCAAAGACACACTTTTAAATTTTGCTGCAGTGACAAACTCAGCATCTGTTTGGTGCTTCTCACAACACTTGTGTCTCTTTCTCTCCCTGTTTTCCTCCAAGATTGAGGATTTACTGTTTAAGCCTGTCAACCCTCACAGCGGCACAGTGAAACTACTGCTATTTCTTAATATTCCATTTTTATGCAGCTCATAGTGACAGCTAGATGCCTTTCCTAAAGTGAAAAACACTAAATCTTACATCAAATACATTCCCATGCTCCTGATGATTTCTGCCGCCTGTTAAAACGGAGGTGTTCAGGTGTTATTATTCAGCAAGGTTGTAGTTCGGTTTAATCCCTGGCTGAGCTTTTGTTCAGTCATGGTCTCATGGTCCCTGGATTCAGTGAAGCACAGCTTGTGAAAATATAACATTTGATGATTTTTATAAGTTTCTAAACTACATTCCTTTCAAAATGAGTGGGAAACATGCTTTGAGGTGAACATAAATGCGAAACTCCAGCCAACACTCCGTTAGTTCAGCGTAAAGACAGGAATCAGGAGAGTTACGGACCGAAAGGTTAACGTTAAACTAGCCTAACTAGTCACCGCTTCTGTCGAGGCTCTCGGCAGAAAAGCAAACGTGTATATATGCCGTAATCTTCATTTTAAATTACCTGACTGCAGGCTAATGTTGTGACATCAGATTTTTTTATACTCCAACCGCTTCCACACTGTTTCCCTTTTATTTAGCAGCAGAGTCAGCAGCAGCAGCCTTTCTTCATTTCAGTAGCTGTAGGGCTCGCTCATTGCTGTCGAACGCGGTGATGATGTAAATACATCAACACGTTAGAATATCATTAATATTGTCTTGTGACAAATTTCGTCACATTAAGAATGATAGTTGTATTATCGTGAGGAATATAATGTGACGCCTCAGTCAGGCTTTTTTTTGGTCCTTTTGCATTTCTCTCCCTGGGCAACGCTGATGCAAGAAGAGCATAAAACAATGGAAATATTGTACATGAGTTGCCTGTGTTTGGGTGGGTCTAGTTTGGATTGAAGGTCACACTGCTGTGATGTGTCATTTTTGTGAGGTAGGCATGAGAGGGAGATTGCTGAATTACCTTTACACAGCCTGTTGGTACCAGCTGCGAAGCCATCACACGGCTTTCTCTGTGCGTCATGGCACAAACCCAGACCCCCTAAACATGATGAATGGGAATCTGCGAGATGAGGCACCGGGGTCGCTGTTGTGTGCGTGGGGATATTTGGCTGCGGCACATGGAATTGTCTCCTTGCTTTGTAATACAGCCGCAGGCCAATGAGCAGAGAGCCATGCCAAGCTGAAGCCAGAGTTTGTGTCTTGAACGGCCTCTGCGAACCACCGTCCTTGAGCTCGCTCGTGTTTCAATCAAAATTAAACTATAGCAGGGGAAGGCGTTCATGCATCCAGCTGCAGTTCATTTTGTCCCCTGAGCTGGAAAAGTAGAAACCAGGACCTGTTCTAATGCACGTTTTCATACACCTCACTTCCCTCAATGAAAATTGGGACATTTTACGGTCAAAACCATTAAAATTACATCTCACACATTTTTTGAAGTTGTTTTAGCTTTAGGGGAGAGTATAGTGTTGAAACATTAAGACATAATGTTTTTTTAAAGCCGTGTAATTGAGGGCTCTTCACACCTCTGCTGTAACAACAGTCCATTCAGAGGGAGCATTTGAGGTCTGCTCCTATTTTAAGGGGCTCCAGTAGACGTTGAAGTAAAAGCTGTATTCTTTTATAAAAAGACTGTTGATTTATGAAGCATGTACAAAACAGACCTCAGCCTCGATTTATTTTATTCCTTGTTTGTTTTCCCATATCCAATAGAGTCATTAAAATTGGAAGTTAAATTATCTGTTATTCTGTTTGTGTACGCATGCACAGCAGTAGTGAAGTAGCCTCTGGGCCTACGCTGTGCTCAGCTTGATTTCCTCTGTGAGGGTAGAGACACTGCTTCAGCAGACGTATTCATTTAGACTGAAGCGCAGTGAGTCAGCCTAGGGAAGCTGCAGGTGAAAAGAAAACTGACAATGAAACATATTTTCATAACCACGGTCTTGGAGGAAAGGTGGAGAAAGGGGGCAGCAGGAAGGATCGGAGAGGAGGTGCTCAGGAAAGAGGAGGCTGAGAGGAGAAGAGGCAGCGAACAGGAAGAATAGAGGTTTGTCGGAAAACTGTGCATCCGTTTCCTAAGGCCTGAGGCTGTAAGTTGTCATTTAAATCATTTCTCCCTCTCTGCAGACTCCTTTGTTGAAGCCATGCCACTTTGTGCAGCCCAGTGTAGCTTCGGTAGGAAGCGCTGAATGTTGAGATGCCTGTATTTTCACAGTCTGCAACATAAAAGATTATAAAAGCTTTTATAAAATGAGGGGCACAGCCTGTTCTTTCCCTCCTCACAACGAGGCTTCAGCTGCAGCGTCGCAGTTCACTGAATGTTTCATTCAATTTGGGATACAATGGGTTGCTCTCTATCGCGTTCCCTCTCTCTGTCTTTGTGTTTGTTTCGCTCTTCTCCACATTGCCAGCGAACAAGTGGACATACATTTCCACAAACCATAAAGCAATAAACAGAAATCACTACTTGAGCTTTATGCTTTGAAAAAGACTAATTCCGCCATCTGCACAGCACTTCCCCTGTCTTCAGTACATGTTTTCCTTTGTGGGAATGATTTGTTATTACTCACTTTAATTGGCTGGATTAAAATCAATTCCCCTCATGAACAGCATGGTTTCATAAATCACGCAGCAACATAGTTTTGTAGTAAAGCTGATGTATCGCATCTATTCAGCCGGTCAGCAATCGATCATGAAAATGCCCATGAATCTTCTTGACAGGTTAAATGGTATTTACTCTGCAAAAAGTGAAGTGCAGACTAACTGGCTCGTTGCAACTCTGCGTGATACCCTTGACCTTTCTGTGTTTGCTGCAGCAGTAACCTCTTAAATTATCAATGAGGGAAGCACTGGACCGTGTTCAGGTGGACAGAATGCATAAGAAGCCTCGTATTTCAATGCGGTCAGCTCATCAGGGTTTGATCTGAAAAAGTTTCCATAAAAACATCCAAAGAATCAAAGATGTTACGGAAACGTGATTAGCGGACGCGCTTGTGATTATTACTCATTTTTATAATTTATTGGCTTCTTAATGGAAGTATTAAATAGGCTTAGTGCTCAAATGGAAGTCACCTTGGACAAGAACATCAGCAATGCCTCTAAATGGCAATAATGATAAGCAGTTGTGCTGTAAGCTTATTAATGTGGTCATGCTGGTTCTCCTAATCCCTCTGTCTTTCACGTTTGATAACCGGCTGAGAGCTACTGCTGTCACCTTTTTCTCTTCAAATGCCAGTAATGAATGCCGTGCGTTTGCCGGTCAGCTGCTCCCCCTTCAGCTATGTTGCTTAAGACTCTGTCTGTCTTTCGTTTTGTTCTATGATAGTAACGCACATCTGAATGTTCTACTGTATGTGTGAACTGTTATTAGCTCTGCTCCGAGACAGTGAACGACAGCAGAGCGAAAGGTTAATAGCTACAGCTACTGTCTGCATGCTTGTGTTTGCTGTATAACCTGTGGTACGGCACACAAAACAGCCAAACCGCGTTTTAAAGCGTGACGCTTTGAGTGCTTGCACCTCTCTGTGTGCGCATAAAGGCAGACGGCCAAGATATTTTGTACTAATGCCTCTTTCTGGCCTTTCTCCTTCACAGCTCCCATCAACCCTCACCTGAGTAAGTAATGTGCACCTCACTAAGTGTGTCTTGTCAGAGAGTGAGAGCTCCGTCTTGTGCAGCACAGTCTGCTGCAACAGTGGAGAGACTCAAAGTAACCGTACGTCCCGTAGAGATCTGACTCTCAACATGTCACACTGCACTGGAAGGTATTTCTGAGTGGAAGTAAGATAAGTGAGATTCGGTAAAACCTTCGTCGGGCTATTCGGCATGTTCAGAGCTTCAAATCTCTGCAGGACACTGCATTTTTCAGACTGCATCTACATAAGATATGTGGATTTGTTTATGTCCGTGAGTGTGTTTGCACACCGCACGCCTCGCATTACTTATGTATGCTTCTGCTGCGTTTTTATATTCTTTAATGTTTAGTCCCATTTATGAGGCATTTCATTGCTGGAACAAATTCACATTATTCACGCCTTGAGAATCCACACATAATCATTGTTTTCTGTGGTGAAGTGCGCTGTTGTGGTTTATTTATTTATATAGATATACTGTATATATTGGTAGGTGTTCGCACAAACATTGCCAACATAATAACAAACATCCTAATCACCTGCATCATTATCCAAAATCCCAGAAGGAAGCTATCATACCTGCACGCCTCCTCTTCCTCGCTCCTTCCTCGGCCTACCCTCCAAATCCTCCCGTCTCTCCTGGGCACAGGATGCGAATACATTTACTTTAGCTCACAGTGGATGGGGGCGTCAGCGACTAGAGCCAGGAGCTAGACCTCTATTGAAATCTGCATGCCTGCGGGGAGAAGAGTCAACAGTGCCTGCAACCCCGGCCCCTTCCCTCCACTTTCCCACTCCACCACCTCCTTCTCTCTACCCTCTTCACTTCCCTTGGTCCGTCCACCCACACTTCACCTCAGCCTATGTTACCTCCATTACCTGAGTAAAAGCTGCAGCTTCTGCTCCTCCCAAGGTCACCACTCCAAACTGCTCCCAGCTACGTTTTAATAAATCAATGAATATTTATCAGAACACACGCCTGCATCCTGAATTTAAATGCCCGTTTTTGCTATCTCTTTGAGGACCCTGCTCAACGGCACCATGTCCTCTGGCTAGATGTTTTGCTTTGTTTGTTACATGATTTAAACGGAGGTTTTGACACAGTCGATCTTGTCACTACCCCCTAATTTAAATGGACCAGGTCACTTTTTATCCTATCTGGAATTGAATATTTTATCAATATACTGAAGGCGTTTTTCACATTCTCCTGCATGTGACCTATTGTAGCCTTTTCTTTAAAAGGTGACACATCCCACTCAGCAAGCAAGTCCTTCTCTGCACACTTCACTAGTTTAAATATTGCAGTCAGAGGGACTCAGACAGCAACAGATGAGGGAGGAGGAGGGGAGTGCCCAATATCTCCACCTGCACACCCACTACAGAGACAATGGAGAGGGACAGAGGAGGATGGAAGTGGTTTTCAATTTTAAAAACTGATTACACAGAGTCCTACAAGTGAGACGGGGAGAAAAAAAAAGCATTCAAGGACAATCACCTCATTTTTACTTTTAATCATGAAAAAAAGGATTTGAAATTATTGTCACCTAAAAACATTAATGCATTCAGAAAATCACGGTGTGGTTTTTAACCTTTCACATGAAATTTGTATTTAGTTTAGTATTATTTGCTGAGGTTGTGTGTTGGAGCGGGTGGGTGTTTATTGAATGCCATCCATCACAGCATGGGGCTCTCATGGTAACCTCTAATAGCCTGCTTTAACGCTCACACACACACAAACACAGCTACAGTAAGCGTGGGTCATGTCTTAATTTAGAAACTTGCGGACGTAATACTTGGGTTCTGCTCTGTCGCACACCAGGAGAGTTCCACTGCAGCTTCGAGGAGGAGCCCATCTGCATGTTCACACAGGACAAGAACGATGATTTTGACTGGACGCGACACAGCGCTGCCACCCGCGACACCAAGTATACACCAAACACGGGCCCTAGTGGTGACCGCAGTGGGTCCAAGCAGGGTATGTACATTAATTAACCTCTTTCCTGAAAAGGTCATGTCCAGTCGTAGTGTAGTCGTCATAAATGCAACCATAGGCATTTCTTCTGACTTAAAAATTTAAATTGCATGTTTAGTTCAAACACGTAAAAAGATTTAAAAATGACCAAGAGACACAATAGCTCTACAAACATATATAATCTATAATCTGTACATGTGTCAGTATTATTACATATTGATTGTTATGTTGCAAATGTCTGCACCAATAGGAAAAATGCAAACTATTGTTTTTGGCAGCTGCACCTGCACATACTGTAGTCATGTACAGCACCCAGGTCAGAGCCACACGTTGTCTTTATCATGTTACAACAACATATGAAACTAGCACGTTTTGAGTTTATGTTGTGTCACTGTTTGCATACACGCCAGTGAAAGTGCCACTTTTCGAAATGCTAAAATAAGTTGGAAAGATTCAAGCGCTCCCGAATGCATAATAGATGATTTCAGCTGTACTCATTGTGTCACCAGTTGCTTGATGCAGCACAGTCTAACAATATGCAGCCTTGATCATTTTATTTCACTATAATCTGGTTACTGTCTGTTGCTGTTTCCATGGGTACCAAAACCAATCTGCATAGTGTTTAGCATGCAGTATGTTACTTATTTGCGCAGGTATTTCATATTCAAGAACTTTATAAATGACAAAGTAACAAAATTGGATTTGTAGGAATCCATCTGAGGATTTTATTTTTATTCACTAATGAAAGCTATCTGTGGTGGATTATAAGTGCCTGTTATGCTGCTGCTACAGCAGCAGCAGCAGCTGAAGCAGTAAATAATGCATTGGCTTTAATCACCTAATGGTTTCAAAATGTCCAGCATTTCATTACCAGGCCCATTCCTCTTTGCGTGTAATTATCTGATATGAGATTCAGCGGAGGGAGATATTTCATTTGGTTTTGGCTACAGGGCAGCTCACTAGATACCTTCCCTGTGCCTGTGGGAAGGCGGAGACTGGCTTCAGATTGTGTGGCTCATAGACGATCACAGCGTCGGTCGACTGTTTGGCGTCGCAACTGTCAGACCGAGAGACCGTGAATGTAACCCCATTGTTATCGACTCGATTCGCCCCTGGTTACGGCCGTTGCTAAATGGAGAACTGTCCTTCATAGCGAGCCACATTCCTTATCTGAGATATGGAAGGTTTCATTCCTATCATGGTATCACAGGCGGGCTGAAGAAGCGAGCGAGCATGACCACAGATGCACTTCCTCTTCCCAGTGGTTACAGTGACAAATGACACGTTGGCGCATCAGAGGGAAGTAGAGAAACGAGGCCTAACAGCAGTTTCAGTTGTTAGGGTAGGTCCCCCTGAGAGGTCGCCCAGCGAGATGCAGTTATGTTCTGTGTTATCACACACTGCAACTCTTTGTAACGTATAGGTTGTCCAACAGAATTATTCACAGCAGCTCATAATGTGGACATACTCTACACACAATGTAGCCACGTCATTTATTGCAGATTTTTCCTAGAGCTAATAACAACACTGTGCTCACAAGCCTAATTGCAACATCTGGGAATGTGGTGACCTGGAAAACAACACAAGAAGTCAAGTAATCAGACAAACAAACAAGACAGACCTCATTTGGAGGAGAAAGCTGAGGCAAGTGGAGGAACTATTAACCAAAATGTTCTGGCTGTGTGCATATTTTATTTGCAGGGATGGATTATTACCAACACGTGGAGGACCGGCCTTCCTCCATACTTCTAAATAACTCGTTTCCATAATGTGACCTATTTTGTTTGTTCAACAGCGTTGAAGTTAAATTGGATGAGCGTTATCCTTTTAATGTTTCTCTCCACAAAACATCCAGTGAAACTTCACATTAGGGTAAGGACAGCTGCTACTTCAGAACCTAATGAGGGTTTTTATTCCCTGTTTTCCAAGGATTCTACATGTACATTGAAACATCGAGGCCACGGAAGGAAGGGGACCAGGCGCGGCTCGTTAGTCCGTTCTTCAACGTAGCACCTAAAAACCCCTACGGTATCACCAACCCGCCCGCCTACTGCTTCGGCTTCTTCTACCACATGTATGGGAAGCACATAGGTGAGACGCATCCCTCCCAGGCTGTGTGTGACATGTGTCTGCGTTTCTCTGTGGTCATTATAATCGAGTCGTTTCTCTGATTCTTTAAATAATTTGTCACCGCTCTGGACTTCGGTTGCTAAAGAGAAAGCTTTTTAATGTAACTCAAACTTTCAGCAGTTGTCTGTGAAGTGAAGTGGATGCATTCTCATCTGTGCAGACCTAAAGTGAGTCTATGAGGACACCCCCCCCAAAAAAAACAAAGTTAATTTACAAGAAAAACCTTCGTCAAAGTGACTTTGAGGCGTAAATTGTGAGATGAGAATCTCAAAACTGTTCGCCACCTACATGTTTCACAGTGGACTTTTCTTTTCTTCCGTGTTGTCGTTTGCGATAGAAGAAATGCACCAAGGAGAGCGCTGTGCTTTTTCCTATAAGCAACAGAACTTGAGTTCTTCCAAAGAGTTTGTCCCTGTGGTGAGTGTAGTGTGGAGTTTTGTGCTTTCATGCAAAAAAATAAATAAATAAAAATTGTGCTGGTAGAGTTGTCAGATCTTCCAAACGAAAGATATCTCATTTTTGCAACAACCCTCTTCAAAGGTGTGTACACAAATCCTGGGCATTAGCTCTTACATTCCTCTCTGAATGTAGATAACAACCTTGCATGGCCTATTTGAAGATGGCAGCGCCACTGAAGGAGCACTCTGTGGCGTGCAGCTGACTCTCGGGCATCCTTCACCAGGGACCCAATCAGCCGACCACGAGCCCTGCTGCTCTGAGTTCATGTTGTATTTGGTGTGTGTGTGTGTATTTGGGGGTGAGCAAGATTGGATCTCTAGCATAAAAACTGCAGGCGCCAACAAAAGTTAAGGCATCGAGTGGTGATTTCACTGTCTCAGCTTCAACCCGTGAGGTCAGGTGCCACTCGATGGGGGTGCAGGTCATCTTAGTAGCAAAGTGGATGTTATACACAACCATCAAAGCAGCAAGAAATCAATCGTCGTAAAATCAAATTAGGATGTCTCTCAGGGTTATAAATCGCGTAGGGTTTCTTAAATACCTGCTAAACGAATCAGTTTATTAAGACAGGCACTACTCACACGACCCAGCAGCTTTTAGGTTCGCTGCTCTGTTCTGACACTGAAGCATCTATTTCCAGATCCAAGGCACTTGAATGCCTCACAGCCCACATCAGCTGCTGCACTGGCCCCTAAAGCCCAGCACCGAAGTGTCGCCGTTCCCTGCACTATTGCATGTTGTTAAATCACACGTTGGACTGTTTCTAACTTTATATGTCATCGCCAATGTTACCAAATGTGTGACAGTGATCTCCCCCTGGCAGTACTCTTTTATTTGTTTTGTATTAAGGGCCATCACCTTTAAAAAACAGTTCTGGCCCTGCTGATGATCATGATTTTTTTCTCAATGTCACAAAGCACAACCTAGTGATCCATTAACATGCAAGGGGAGCATGGACATCGGTTACTGGTGCAGCGGCCTCGAAGCACAGTTCACATGGCATTTGCTGTATGACTGGGTATGTGTGCATTTTAGAAAGTGTGTGTCATGACACATCACAGTGGAGCCACTTCAGAAAGTAAACACTAGAACCTAAACTAGAATTAAGCTGTTCTGCTCTTGGACTCACACTCTCTCTGTTTTACATATGTTGTAAATTTTACTCCCATCACACTTTTTATTTTCATGGCTACCAACAGGCAGCTCGACGTTGCTCAGTCAGCATTACAGTATCTAACATAACAAGCCTTTAAGTGGTGACACACCACTGGGGTTAAATGTGTGTGATCTTATAATATCTGGCAGCAGACTGTTTAGACTTAACACCAAGTGCACAGCAGGACTCCATACAGTAGATGCTGAATCTTACCCAGCCTACATTTCAGCTGTCCTTAGTAGAAAGGCGGAGTCGGATATCCATAGACCAAACATCTGGAGAGGTGGAGGCGAGGGCGTTGAGAGAGAATATAAGGATAGAGGTGTTGGAGGGCGACTCAGCGGGGAGATGAGAGCTCCTCCGGCTCCCTGCCGAGGTTGAGTAGGCCGTGACATTTCCAATTTGCTCAAATTGATCGCCAGCCAGACCCTCTCTTTCCTGCCCTCCCCGTCTGTGGTGAAGCCCAAGCCCAGACTGTGGCGTGTTATGATGAATGGGCTAAATGTCAAGGACTTGAAACCCAGCTCAGATCCTCTATAGCCACGCTCCATTTAGTATTCTGCCGCTCCGGTCGTGAGAGAATTACGCCCGTGAGCTCAGGAATGCCGGTTTGTGATATTTCTCTACACCGAGAAGTGACTGCTTATGATAAATGCTCAAAATAACGCATGCTCAAATATATTCTCTCAGAACTTTGCGGTTTTGAATAGTTAAATCACTTTTCGTACTTGAAATGCTGGGCGTCTGATGCTCGCCGGGCCTGTGCTGCTGAGTCACAGTCAGGTGGTGGCACGGCAGCGCTGACGGCCATAATCAGTCGATAAGGAGCCTCGCCTACACACTGATGAGAACAGTGGCACAGTCTCAAAGAAACTCCTCCGTAGTTGGCTGGGGGGGGATACCTGCGACAGGGTCACACTTAATTACTGAAGCGCACATCAAAGTTTGCCTTTGGAGCCCGTGTCGCATTTGTTTATAGGATTAAGTCTCTAGCAAAGCGCACAGAGCAAGTTTGTTTCCAGCCTGACCTTCTGAGAAGCACCGGAGTCGTCCTTTCATTAGCGAGGAGGGTGGTATTGCAGCTCAATCCCCTTCTCTCTCATCCTCACTACATAATTGAAAATTTCCAGGAGCTACTTCTCACTTTTCACGAGACATCACATCTTTCGCTTTTTCACATCTTTTCAAATTTCACAAGTGTCTGCCACAGGTACTGCTCGGAAAGAGAAAAAGGGACTCCAAAGCATATACAGCATATGCCTTCGCCCGGGATGTGATGACACTGACATAACCACCTACATGGTGATGAGTTCAAAGAACGTGCGAGGCAACCAGCTCAGCAAGAATCCTCCTCCATTTTAAACACTTCGACGGGAGATGAAACCGCGGGTCATGTTCCGTACGAGAGCTCATCTCTCACTGGAGATTGTGCTGTTGGGGGGGGGGGGGGGGGGGCATACACTGCTGATGAGAGGATATGAACAGGGACATGTAGTATAGCTTCCCCGCTCGTTTCCTCACAGAGATGCTGTTTGAAGTGGGATGGACAGTAATGAGGCACCTCGCTGAGGCAAAGATGCATCAAACGCAGCCTTGCAGTGCTAGTTGCTGCTGTTTTCGCTCTCCAGTTGTGTCAGTGCTAAAGTGCAGCTTTCCATACAGATTTCACTTGACTTCACGGTCCAGCTGAGATCCGTTATGGTGTCACTGCCAAGCAGATTTGGGGCTTTGGATGCAGCTCCTGCTGGCCGCCTGCTAAAGGACTGCTCTCGCTCTTTTCGTCTTACAAACACACACAGTCTTCCTACATGACAAAAACACAACTGGTGTGTTTGGTGGGGGGGGTGAAATGGTTGCACTCTGTGTCATCATCTGACAGTTTTTTATCAAAGCCCAGGGCCAGACAAGAGGCCTCACTGAGGGGAGTCTTCAGTTCAGACCTAATACATTCTGTCTCAATAACAGCTGCTGCTTCTGTGTTATTGCAGAGGTCATATATGAAAACAGCCGAAATGGATATGTCATATTTCATTTTCAAAACAATGACATCCTGTAGTTTCTCTCATGCAACTTTATTGGAAATACAGGTGAGATGTAAAAGGAAACTGACCACAGGAATAGTATTTACACTCACAAATCCCATCACATTGTTGCCCATTGGTGATAATTAACTTGGATTATTATGAGCTGGAGAATAATTTAGCATCACTTACAGAACCAGTTTAATAAAAGTATCAATTCGTATGACTTGAGTTTAACCTTTGCTGCTCCCTTTTCTGAATGGAGCAGAATACATCAGTTTAAAATGCAGGGAGATGGAGGTGAATATTAATCTTAAAAGTCAAAACTGAATTTCACTTTCAAACTGAAAGTGAAAAAGCCAGTTTTGAACGAGCACACAGCAGAGGTAGTGGGCGAGCATAAAAACAAACCAGACGCATGCGTGGATTTTAGTTTTACTTAGTAAGGCTTTCAAAAAGTACAGAAAACTCGCTCATCCTTTCACTCAGCACTGAGGTGTAAATGTGTCTGTTTCTCTTAGATTTCAATATCAAACAGCCAACGGATACAGATCTGATACAGACCTCAGTCTAAAAAACATGCATACATTTACAGTTGCAAGAAGAAGTATGTGAACCCTTTGGGATTACATGGATTTCTGCATAAATTGGTCATAAAATGTTTTCTGATCTTCATCTAAGTCACAACAATAGAAAAACACAGTCTGCTTAAACTAATACTGCACAAACATGATGTGTTTTTATTGAACATAACATGTAAACATTCACAGTGGGGTGAGAAACGGATGTGAAGCTTTGGACTTACTAACTGGTTGACCCTCCTTTTGGCAGCAATAACCTCAACCAAACTTTTCCTGTTGTTGAAGATCAGACCTGCACAACAGTCTGGAGCAATTTTGGACCATTCCTCTTTACAGAACTGTTTCAGTGCAGCAGTATGTTTGGGGTATTTGGTGTAAATAGCTCTCTTGAGGTCTTGCCACAGCATCTCAATCTGGTTGATTCAATGTTACAATTAACAATTGTAAACGTAATAGCACACAAATCATTTTTTTACTTCGAGCTGAATGTATCATTTAAATATTCAGTGTAAGTTAGAAGGAAAATGTGAACCTTCCTGTTAATAACATTAACAAATGCTGATTGGAGCCAGGTCAATAAATACTTTGTGAAACTCCTGGAATCAAGCATGTGGCGTTGTGAATGTTGTCGTTGTATTTGCATAGAGCTGAGTAATTAGAAACCGTGTATAAATGGAAACGCTAGCAGCAGGACAGTTGCGGTACTGTTCTGTTGAAGTGGGCACCCAGCTAAGAAGAGTGATGGGAAAATGCACAACACATTTAACACAAGTCTCATCCACTCGCTCCGCCATCCTGGACAAGTCACATTCAGGCAGCTCTTGCTGATTTCCCCCAATTCCCCTCTTTTCTTCCAGCGCCACGTCCTCAAACACACTTCGTGCTCTGCTGATTGCTTTAAAGCAGTGATGGCAGACTGCTTACCTTGAGTACTGATGACCTACTTTAGTTAAACAGAAGTGCATTGTTGTTGGGGGGGGGCACAACAGGGAGGGAAAATGCAGGAGAGATTGCAGTTTAAAGTAATTACCATCAGAACAGCTTATATAATATAATAGCTATTCTGAGTATTTGCGAGTGAGTGTGCTGACCTGTATGTGTGATCGTCTCTCCACTCCGTGCAGGAACGCTGAACGCCTTTCTGAAGCAGAAGGGCCAGTCGACTTCTGAGGGTCCTGTGTGGTCGCTAAGTGGTAACCAAGGAAACCACTGGAAGCAGGCCAAAGTCAGCATACATCCAACGTCGTCCTTCCAGGTAAGACCGAGAAACTTCATCAATCCAGCGAACGGCCGCTCTGCCCCTGTTGGCCTCTATTTTCTTCTCTGTCTGTGTTTGTGTGGTGGCGTACTAGTTTCCATAGGGGGCTGCATATTGATGCATTACTTTACAAGCCTCGATATTAAACAGAAAGGAAGTTCACTGACTTTGTTCGGTGTTGAGAGAGCAATATCGCTCACTACTGTGCCATGCCATCAGGAAGCCTAATCTTTGTGAGGAGTGAATATAGACCCACAATATTCTTCATCATTTTTATGGCTGCAGTTGTGGAAAGTAATTATAGTTTCAGCTGCACCTCTGAGTCTGGTTTTGTGCCTGCTCTCACTTCTATCTCTTCTAACACCACAAGCACTTATAGTTTGTTTCAGTTTTTATTATCAGAAAATGTTCAAACACTTACCACCAGCTGTTATTTTTATTAGGGGCAATTTAGCAAAACGACACTCAACTTTTCTTCATTTTGTGGCGCGTCGCAGCTAAAGTTGGATATTTATGCACAGGTGTGGTGTTTTTCTCTTTAGGTCGTACTGGAAGGTATCCGGGGGTCGGGCATCGAGGGAGACATCGCCATCGATGACGTCACGCTGGAGGAAGGGGAGTGTCGAGACCCACCGCCCGGTGAGTGGCACCGCGTTTCTGTCCCTCCAGCTCCGCGTTCTCGCTCTTGAGATTTATGGGAGGGGATCTAATCTTAGACAGTTGCCAGCACTGAACTACTGTCTCATGTGGAAAGAAACAGTTGCCATAGCAGCCGTGTTGTAATCACATAAATGATAGCTACGCTGGCTGAGTGGAGCGCTGTAATTGTTCTGCAGGAAAAAACAGAAGGTAAACACAGAAAACAGGCTGCAGTTGACAAGGTTATATTGGCCGACAGACAAAGGCTGCTTCTTCAATTTTGTTCCTGTTATTTATTATTGGAGGATCATTATTTCAAATTTAAACATCCCTTTAACATAACATAAATGAATCATTGTAACTCGTTTCTCATGTCATTAGCTGGAAGAAAAAAAAACTGCCAGGCATCTACCAGACAATCGGAGTCAGTACGATCGTTCTGCAAGATGTAATCTTTTTATTACTGCAAGGTTATTATTTGGCTTATTTTTCATTTGGATGCATTATGATTCAAAGAGACAACATTAATTCGTCTGGAGTTATAGGAGCGGCCGACTAGGCTGAGGACAGAGTAGTGTTATGAATTATGCAATTCAATCCCGCATGATGAATCTTACATGACTTTGAGTTGTAAGAGGAAAAAAATGAGAAGTGTCCCAGAAGGGCTGATCGGAGGTGACTTCTGATTGATGATATTAGTCAAGAATGGTTCCGAGTAGCTATTTTATGATCCGGTCTCACAGGTTAGTCAAGAATAGTTCAGCTTCTTGGGAAACACTCACTCATTCGCTCTCTCGGAGAGAAGGAGATCGATATCACTCTCATGTCTGTGTTTTTTGACGTTTCACCTTCTTCGTTGAGAGAGATTTGACAGAAGCCTTAACGCTCACCAATTAGCGGTTTAGACAGTATGTTGGTTGTTTCATAGGTCCAAATGTCAACCAAATGTTTGTTTTATTTAGGAGCGGTTGCCTCTCAGGCTCTTGTCAAGCAACAAACACTCCGCTAACCAGAAATAGTCCAAACTGTCAAAACGTTAACTTTTTTTTTTATGGGTTTCTGTTTCTTTGGACAGAAGCCAGGCTAGATGGGTCTCCTGTTATCAGCCTTTATGCTGGGCCAAGATATCAGGAAGCCAGGTGTAGCTGAGTGCAGGGTTGTGTAGGAGGTTTCAGTCTTCTCGGTGTTCTCAGTCACTCAACGAGACAGTAAACCTTTCCCAAAATGTACACTGTTCGTCAGAGTAACCTGACTTGTGCCAATCAGCTTCATGCCTGGAGACATTTCTGTGTTTTATTCTTTGTTACCTTTTTTTATCTCTCTGTCTGTTTAGATCTTCGTACCAAGGCTGTGTCCACATCCTCCCATATATGGCTATTAAGCATCACCTTAGTGATGACCCTGCTAGAAGGTCAGAGGTGACCCTTCTCGTCTTCACCTCAGAGGCAAATATTCAGACCCACCGTCTGTGAGCTATACCCTCGACATCCAATCACCAAAGATTCATGTATCCTGATCGCAGCAGGGGTCCCCTGACGAATCACTGAGGGGCCGAGATTAACGAAAGAGAGAAAAAAAAAATAGCGATTAAAAAAGTTACACGAAACGTAATAAAGAAGTTGCGCTACTGTTTTTTTAAAGGGACCTCTTTTACAGAAAACTCTCCTCGCTACAGGACTCGGGACGTCTTCATGAGCACAAAGACAGGTGGGCGATGAATAAGCCTGGACTTTGGCAAAAGAGTTCACAGGCGTCGAGGGAGGACTGTTTGTAAAGCACAAGAACAATTTTATGAAGTTCTGAAAAAAATCTTTGGAAGGCAGTGGAATATAGACACTGCTGACTTTTTGAAGATGAAATAACATTTCCCTGCGTACAAATACATGGAATCAGACCTTTCTCTGTGTAACTTTATCTTCATTTTCTTGCACCAGATGCCAATCACTGACACTCGTTTTTCACTCTAGCCCAGCCTCACATCACACCTTGGCATTTCTTTATCTGCTTGGTGCTGTACTGTAGAAAACAAGGAATCTGGCGATGTTTAGTTCTGTCTGCTTCTTCCCCTGTAGCTGCCTATGTATCATTTAACACTGTGCTCACGAGTCCAAGTGGCCGACGGACGGTACGGTGGCGTGACAATAAATGCAGAAGGATCGACAGCAGGGCAGACGGGAAGAGCTAGGAAGTAGCGGAGACGAGGTTAAGCCGGGGGAACAGTGGAGGGAGACCAGGAACAGGCAGAGGGTGGAGAAAGGTCCGATTAGAATATTCAATCAGTGGTCCGTCTGTGGAACAGAAGCCACTTTACTTTCTGCCATGAAACAAAGTGCCTTCAGATTACAAACCGAACCGTGAGCCTGGGTGTTGAGCAACATCAAACACATCTGTTCATGTTTCCTCTGATGGGCTATTTTCTACATGTTTCTTTTGCCCCACAAGTGCTGATGGAAGGGCAGGATGTGTGTTCAGGGGGAGCTTGCGCTTAAGCCGGATATTACTCCAGATGGGACAGTTGCCTCTGTCCGTCCGTGCGTGTGTGTGTGTGTTTTTGCGTGTGTGTGTGCGCCTCTGCTGTGAGGGCAGCTGTCCAGGCATCGCTAGTAGACCCTGAGCACAGGCTTGGAAACAATTTGGATAAAAGCAGCGGCGACAGTGAAAGTGAGGCTCTGGATAATTTTTTTTTTTGCAGAGACAGTTTAAGATCACACAGGAGGATAAAGACACTTCGGCGAATGAACTCCCCCGCTCTCGCTTTCCATAATTTTCCTTCCCTGTGGGCGAGTGTTGTTTTTTTTTTTGTTTGTTTGTTTGTTTGTTTTTAAACAAAAGAAAAGAACAACTCCTGAATAAAACATTGCGTTGTACAGGGAGGAGAGTAGGAACTTTGGGACTGCAGACTCACCCCTATCCTCCACCATTTATATGGAACAATATGAGAATAAAAGATAATAATGACCATAATAATAGTCATGATATTTTATTACTCTAGCGAGAATGTTTCTCTGCTTTTACACAAACTGTGAAGATTGACTGTGGAAGATCTACCTGAGACCATAACCTTAACCAGCGGGGTTTTTAAAAAATGTATTGTAAAAAGGAGAAAATAAGAAAATGGAAAAATTCCGTTCATTGTTGGTTATGACAAATGTTTTGAGGACTTGTGTCTTGTTTCTTTTTTTCTGTTAAAAATGACTTAACTTCCTTTCTCTTCTTGTGTCTCCCTTTGCATTGCTGAAGTATCAAAGCTGATGGAAGCATAAGAACTAAATCAATTTGGTAACTGTATAACTTGTAAATGTTAAAGAAGCTCTATTCAGAGGTTTATGATAAATGTTTTATGTTGGAGTACAGGAAGCACAACATACAGTATAAGGTCTCAACATATTAAATCCATTTTATATTTCTCCGCACACACACAGTACATGACCTACTCCCACAAATTCAGGCTTATCGCCGCTCTGAAACGAAACCACTTTTTAACTGCAAGTTTGTGTTTTTGTTTTGTTATTTTTACTCTTTCGTATTCATAGCGCAGCCACAGCGCACAGAACGCAAGAAGAACTCGGCCAAGAGTATAAACGGAGTCGCCGCGCAGGCCGGGTGGAGGGTTGGCGGCGTCGCGGTCGCTCAGCAGATGTAGCCTCTTCAGTGGAAGCCTGGGTTAGTCTCAGTGGGTCGTGTACATGTGTGAGCATAAAGCTGTGTACAATAGGTGTGATAAGAAACCGATAACGTGTAAAGAAGACAGACACGCTGAGCAAAACAGAGCAGAATGATGAGCATTTCAGGGCATCCTCCCTATTCCATTACGACGCCGTTGCAGAGTCTGCTGTCTGTTCTGTGTTTAGGCATTTTATGACATTTTCCTTTTTACTTCCATCAGGCCCAGATCACAATGAATGTAAATGGAGTTCTGGGGGGGGTTGCTTTATTACAGTCTTACTAGATGTAATATTTTACTAAACCATGTGATTTTTGGGGTGTGTGTGTGTGCTTTTGATCATGAAAACGTGTTATGGACACATTGAGAACATGACGTTTGTCTGGCTCAAACAGATACAGATGTGGACGCATTTTCCAAAAATATAAGCGCAAATAAAAAAAAAGTCTTCATTTTGTTGTTGCTATATCCTCCTGTGGTATAGTAGGAACAGTAACAATAAGTGCCAAAGTGCCCCATGTGGTTATCACAGATATGAATTACAGCTGTTCGTTGCTAGAACACCTTTATAATGACCACCTTTTAATATTACTTTGGTGTTGCTGTGAAAAGTTAGAGTTTTGCTTAATGAATGTTGTTGCTTTCTGGCCAAAGGTTCAGTAAGAAAGTTTATACCAGTCCGTCTGTCAGCAAAACTCACAGGAACAACGCGGGAACCGGTTAATCACGTATCTGAACAAAATCCAATGAGCACCTACAGCAAAATAAAATCACTAAGTTTACACGTCTACCTCTAGACAAAAAGGACATTTCCAAAATGTTTGAATATAAGAAAAGTGTCTCTGTTTTACTCTTTCAAAAGGCCTCATGTTTGTCTCGGTTTTATGGTGTGAATTTGAAAATACTGGGTGCATCATACTTTATCACGTGTTAAGCAAGTCTTGTCTCATTTCTCCATTACTTCAAGTGAACAGGAAGAGAAATAGTTATTTCCATAGTAATACAAATTTCCATTTTAGTGCAGTTGGCTCACCTCGTGTCAGCCTGTACATGCGAGGGCTGCGAGTAGCTTACACGCTCAGCTCAGCTCTATTTATTGATAAAAGTCCTCTAAGCTACTTCAAAGTACAATTGCAAGGGATTAACAGTTTTTGAATATGTAAACAGTGCTAGGTGACTGTTTGCTTTCCTGCCACGTTCGCTGACTTTTATTCATTTGTGTATTTTTTGGGGGCGATGAGAGGCTGTTGTAGCCGCAGACGTGTCCACCGACCAACGAGGGGAAGTGGATGTGAGCCATTCGTAGCTTCTGATTGCAGCGTTTTGTTTTCACGTCGCTGTGCCAGGACTTGTGTATGTGCAGATGAAGTGTCTCATAACAACATCAAATTTAGAAGCAAGAAAATAGTTTGAGACGGCTTCATCAGCAGCAAATGGTGCTCACGCTGCTGCAGCGTGCCAGTAGAAGCGTCTCTTCAATCATTCCCACCTCCTACATACGTACTCGTTGCATGAGTGTAGATTTGATATTGCCCGGTACCGTCTCACAATGGTGTCAGCAGAATAGACAGCGTTTCTTATGTTATCAAAAAAATAAGAATTAGAAAATGAAATCTGAAATCTGATCATGCGTTTTAAGACATCTGGGCACCAAACACTGGTTTTAACCAATGCTTCGCCAGAGCAGACACTAGAATCACCTCTGTCCTTTGGAAGACTGGTAAAAACAAACAACTCTTGCTTTAGAAAGGCAATAATCATTTGGTTAATCAAATGGTGTTTTTCCTCCTTGTGTGAAGTTTTAATCTCCGTTTTCCTGAAGAGGAAGTCAATGACTGCGACTCACCAACAAGGACTTGTGGCTTCCTGTGCGTGAATGTACCCAGTGCTTAGATGAACGCCATAGAACAGAGCTCCCCCAGCATTAGCAGAAGATTTAAAACCCCACTGATGTGCTCAGAGCCGTGACCTGGTCTGTATGAATGTAATCGCACTGCAAGATCATCATGATTACACTGGACACACACTCATGTACTGTAACGCAGTAGGTGAGAAGCTGTTCCCCCCCCCCCCTCACACACCAGACTTGCGCCACCTGCTGGTTTCTGTGCTGGACAGATGAATAATCCACCACTGGCCGCTCTGTGCGGGCCTGCTTAGCCGCGCTGACTGTTTCCGGCCGCAGCACAAGGTGCTGATCGGTGTGTGCGACTGCTTATTACCCACGTTCCTTCAGAAGGAACGGCCCCCATCATTTCTCTCCGAGTGGAAACGTTGTCGCTTTCTGTTCAAACAAAGAAGGGCTTTGCCACATTGTGCCGTTCAGCGCTCTATTTTAGCTCGTCCCCTTCTTCGTGCGTGGTGTAATTGCAGCTGGTGGCCCTAATTATCTTTCTTTTTTTTTTTTTGGTATTGATTCAGCCAAGAGAGTAGATGCCAAGGAGGTGGAAAAGCATTGTGTTCAGGCACAACCAGCAGCGACACAATTGGCGCTGGCTTAGTGAATGTGGCAGGCGGGAAAGTGTTACGACACCAAGGACTGAAATAGGAACATGTCTGTCATATTAGACCTGAAACAGTACCACTGCGTTGATTTTTCCTGCTTTAGAGCACAATTGCCACCTTAATGTGAATTTTTGTGTTTGCTCGCAGCCCGTGGCAGTAGGGAGTGACTTCCCCACAGGAGGCTGACTGCAGTCGCACTAAATAACTGGGGAAGGTAGACACATTTCAGAGATCTCATTTTACTCTGTCAGGGAAGAAGCCGTGTGTCGCTTTTTTTGATGGCAGTGTGTGACAACCACACCAGTGGGAGAACTGCCACCTCTTGGTACCTACTCTGTCTGGAGTCGGAGTGAATGCTGCTTCTTCTTGATGGCTTCCCTCCTCACCTCTGTCCTCTCTCTCTCTCTCCTTCTGTCTCTCTGTTTCTCTTACACCTGCTTCGATCAGCAATCGCAGACCAGACGGAGGAACCTAAATCCCCTCCCAGCCTCTGTTCATACATGTCCAGTTATTTACCATCGGTGCAGCTGATGAGAAAACGAAAACATTTGCCAGTGTTGAGAAATTGCCAACAAAGACCCCTGGAAATGATTATATTTGATGCTGTAATACCAAGGTTGAGAACGCTGTGTTTCAGTGATGTTATTTATCTTGTTCTGTGCCAACACCCTGTAATGATGACCTGTCACTCTTCTCTGTTTTGTGCTCTATATTTATATATGATCAGGCTTCTTTTTCACTGTATTTCTTTGGATTTATCACCCATTTTTGTGCCATATCTGCAACTAATGAAAAAATAAAGGAAAGGAGTATATTATTTATTGTGTCAAATACATTTTCCATTTTTATGAGACTGAAGCGTATGACGGTAAACTACAATACAATGCCTCATGTTACAGGCTTACTGCTGAAACACAAACCCTCTTGTTTCTGTGGCTTGCCTCTACTTGACACCTCTGTCCCCATAGTTTTTCAAAGGGGAAAGCAAAGTTATTCCCACAGTGACCACCTGCCCCGACTCAAAGGGCCAGTAACAAAAGCCTTTGTGTGGTGAAAATTGTTCTTTTGGCAGTACTCCCTGGTTTGAGGTTCTTCTGAGGGGCTAGGATTCCTGCTTTCCTCTCAGAGTTGAGAGCGTGTGAGTGATTGTAGTGAGAAAAGGACATCTGAGAGAGAGACAGAGGAATAACAATAGGGTGTGGAGGGACTTGAAAGTCATCCAAAGGTTAGCCAGCAGGGGCTTCCTGACTGAGAGAAGCTCGCAGAGCTAACAACCGGAGCCAAAGTTACTGTGCATAGTCTGAAATGACATTTATTATCTTTTTTTTTTCCCAAGCATGCCCAGTTTTCCATCCATCCATTTGTAAGTGCATTACCGGGGGCTGGGTCGCGAGGGTAGCGGTCTAAGCACAGAGCCCCAGACATCCCTCTCTCTGGACGGGGAACGGCCTTGGGATCCCCCCTGGAAGAGCTGTAGGAAGTGTCTCGAGAGAGGGCGGCATGCCCAGCGTTCAATATGCTAACTATACACACGGCAAACTACAGAATATGTTCAACGGTATGTTGCCATCTCCTGCAGATGATAGATGTGTATGTGTATGTTTAGATTGTGAAACTGTAACAACGCTAAACAACCTGCTAACAGTTAATTTTCCACCGTATCCACCACCATCGTTGAATTACCTTGATAGTGAAGACATGAAGAATTATGAGATTTTATCACTTAATTACGAGATCAGAATCTCATAATTATGGGATAAGAAGTCATAATTACAAGAGGGTCGCTGTTCCTTTATCTGTACCTTCGAGGTATTCCTGGACATAAAGGAGCCAGACTCGCTGTTACCCAGCTTTAAACTGAGCGAAACTCTTCGCCTTGCGGCTATTAATGCAATAACGTGAGAAATCCACGCAAGGATGAGATGTTTACACCGTTTTGGCTTCGCTGTGCGGCTAAAATGCCCATATGCACCTTCCACAATATGGTCAGCGTGTGTGATTTTATTATTTTGTTTACTAGGAGGAGGGGGAATCAGCCAGTCGTGGTCTTTTTCTCTGCCCTGTATCCTAAGGAAACCGCAAGAAAGTGTTGTGTTGTTTTAATGAGATGCAGATTTCATCATCGGCCTCCCTTCAGCCTCGGGGCCTTCCCGGGGCTGCCCACAGGTTTAAAGCTCAGGCTGCGAGTGTTGGCGTGTGGAGCAGCAGTGCACACAGCCCCCTCGTATTGAGTTGGCTTAGCAACATGTGTCTTCTCCCGACAGTGCTCTTGAGGAAATGTGATTATGGCGGGTTCGAACTTTCATCGTTGCTTGACTTTGCCGCGCGTCGTGTGACAGTGAACGCGGTTGCAAGCGGAGCAGCGTTGGGTACGTGCACGATCAAATGTTGCTCCTGCAGACTAGGCGCTAAAAGTCATTTCCCAGTGCTTTGAAGGGACTCTGAAGTTTCCCCGTGACCTTTGTGATCTTGTTTTATTCTGCATGCCCTCTGTGAAGCGTGACTAACCTCCTTTTTGTCCGGATAATAAGTTACTCCCGTAAAAAATCCACATTGTTTCTGCAGCTGATAACCCCTTGTAGCATTTGGCCTTTGAAATCCCGAGCACTTTCAATTACCCTGCTGCTTGTCCCGTTCGTCCACTCTCTTATCGTCTCCCTCCTCTGTTTCAGCCGCCAGAGGTTGCCCCGCAGATCTGCATTAGAATGCGCACCTGGTGTCTCCGCCGCTGAACAATGCCATTTTACATCACATTCTATTCCCTTTTCTCCTTGCCATGCAGCACAACAGCACTTTGTTTACAGGGCCACCACATCTTTCTGGATGGATGGGAAAATGTCATGGAATGCTAATGGTTCGCTAATGTTCCTCCGACAGGGCTCCCCGTGTCAGTCAAACAATATCTATTCAGCCAGCTTTGTCAAAGTCATGAAGACAAAGACAAAGCTGGCAAAAAATAGAAGAGAACATTAGATGACCACGTCTGTATCCGGGGCAGCGCTGACACGCTATCAATAACAACACTCCTCGTTTATTTTCCTGGAAGCTGCTGAGATTAAAGTCGACTGCTTGTGAGAATGAAGTGCGTCCGCGTTCTCTTCAGCGACAGAACGAAAGCTGCCGCGCTATCGAGACGTTGTTCTGTTTATTCGCCAGAACAATATTTGTTGTCTCGGTGCAGCTTTTTCCAAACTAATAAACCAGAGTTATTGTTTTTAAATATGATTCAGTAAAAAAAACAATGAATCCCGTCAACAAGTACATGGACCAACAATCTTTGACACTTTCTTCATCACATACTTTCTGAATATCATCAACTATAGCAACTTGCAGTAATTAGCCGTTCTCCCACTCCAAGCAGTGATTCGGCACAACTCACGGCTGAGACGTCTCCTCGTCCTTTCATGGATGTTGCATAAATGAATCCCTCTCGTGCTGCTGCTGCCGCCATCTGAGCCACGTTGATGTAAAACTTCGGGCTGAATAATTTATCCCTCTGCCCTTCGGAAGTCATCGCTCGCTCGCACCGGGTGCCACCGCGCGTGGCTGGGGATTCTCATCACAGACCTGAGCCTGCTGGCATCCGCTTAGACAGCTGTGGTGCATCATGGGAGGAACACATCAGATGTGCTGTGAATTGTGGACTAAATGGAGAAAGAAAAAGAAAACCAAAACCGCACAGGTGTGCCTAATATAACGGTCTTTTTAGATATACACAAAATAATACTGGCCATAAGCAAATATTGAAGCCCAGCAAATTAATTCACTTCTGCAATTGTCCCTGCAAAGCTGCAGCCAACATCTCTGCGATACTTCCTACTGTGCATCTGCAGTGTCTCCTTATTGTTTCAGTGTGCTTAAACGATAGGTTCTGACCTGTCAAAGTCACCGATGTTGACGCGTCGTCCGTGTTTCTGCATTGAGATGCGGCCTCGTGCATTAGGTGGATTAAGTCCCAGGGTAGTTGTAGCGGTATTATAGCTGCCTCCTGGGAACAGCCTGACCCGCTTCTGCAGAACAGAAAGTTTTTGTTCTTCGCTTCTTGTTCCGACGAGGCCCGGAACAATCACTTACCTCCTTGCAATTACACTTTTTGTTGTTGATTCTAAGCCGTCCGTTCGCACAGGACGTCTGCTGCAGGTCCTCTGGGTACATGCTCCCTCCGCATGCCTTGGTGCAGCCTCGTCTCTTGTCTCCCATACTCTCCATGTACAGCTTTGTTTCCTCGCCGAGTGATGTAGCGACAACCTGGTATGAAGCGAGAATAAAGACAATGCCTCCCTCATTTTCTCACATCACGTTCATCACAGTTTTTTTTTTAGATCATTCCTCCAAGAGCTAATAGACAAAGTGATTTCATAAGCTTTGTTTACTGGTAGGGTATGAGTATAATGCTCATGAGCTAGCTTAGATAATGATTACTGCTCCTGTGCATATCAAGTAGGTGATTCATTTACTCAGTATGAATTGTGTGTTTATCCAAGCAGCATCTCAGACCGTGAGGCTTTTCATTACTGTTCGAGTTGCTGACGCAGATCAAAAGAGCGTAAATCTGCTCCCGCTTCTATGTCAGCGCGGAGCTGTGCGAACCTTAACCGAGGCGCATCGCTCCGCTGTCCCGCGTGGAAGTCGGGCGTCTCAGTGGGTGCGGTTCGCAGGCAAGGTTGTCCATCATGTGAATGGGCCCTGCCCAGGCTCTTACCCGCCCACCAGATGAGCTGTTTGCTCTCTTGTTCTGTGATGGAGTACAGAGTGTGGAGGGCAGTCATCAGATGTGTTTTGCATCACCTCCTCGCCGGACAGAATGGGCGTGATGACACCGGTGACCTTTGGCTCATCTATCAGCGCTGACGTCTTCCTCGCGCCATAAAAAATGTTGCATGAGCACAAATGACCTTTTTCCTCATCACCGCGCCCTGATTGCGCGATGCCACGAGAATCCGCTCCCACTGTCCCCTTCTCGCGCTGTTGTTATGAGCAAACAACTTCAGATGTACGTGAACAAATGGTTTGGCTGTTGCCTTCAGCTGCTGCTGGCTCGTGGGTCTTTCCGCCTCTAGTCTTCGCATAACTTCTATCAAGGTTAGATCAGAGAAATTCGCTCTAATGCCCTTCAATGAAAAAACATGCTCCGTGCCTGTGTACCCGCTGCTGTCAAACAACCCTGTCCAGTCGAAGTCTGATCCGTCTTGAAATATTTATGTCCTCCACTCATCTGCGCTCTCACCACTTGTGTGTTTTTGATGTCGCACAAGTGTCCTTTGAAGGACAGGGCACAGGCAGAGTAACTCCCAGCATGACGACGGCGAGTTAGACCAAGCAATTATCTCCTTCAGTTATTACATCTGCCCAAACAGGCTGGAGCTGAGGCTGCAGACGCACAGACAGGCATAAAACGGGAAAATCCTCCGTCTATTGCAGACCAGATTTGCCACGTATTTCACTGGGAGGCTGAGCTCTTGTCTCTATGTGAGCTGACTGGAAATCATTTGAAAAATGTACCGTTGGCGAGACTTTGACAAGTTCTGCTGATCCCCGGTTTTGCTTAACAGGTTATGCTTTTTCGATTCCTTGACAAAATCCGCCCACAACAGCGTAAACTAGTTTTTATCCTCGACAAAAGGCTGACAACTTAGGGATTTTTCAATTGGTTCCCTGTTGTTTGTTTCTGTCACAGCTTCAGTGGAACTGCGTTGAAATACTAACTCCGTGGCATGTGAGACAATATTTAGGTTACGAGCCGGTCAAATGGATCAGTCTGCGTCTCCTTACCGAGCGCCGTGTCACGGAGCACACAGCGCTGGTTTCGTTTGGATCTGGCCAGAGAGGCCTGACTTCGTTTGCTGCAGCAGCTTCATACTGTCACGTTATGGAGAACAAAGCAGCCGCCCTGCGCCAGCTTTTCTCTCCGAGGACCAAACCGTCTGCAGGGTGAAGGAAAAACAACCTCACAATATCCCACAGTTCAAGGCAGGAGTCAAAACTCTGCCTGGTACATCACAGATCCTTGTTGTACACTACTTGACAATAGGTTGGGACAGAATATCAACGCTCTTGGGATGTTTTTTCAGCGACTCTGGCAGAGTGGCTCTACGGAAACGTCTCCTCTACACTGGCAGTGAATCCTGCTTTGACGGTTTTCCGACTTTATCTCCATCTTGAGGTGGATGTTTTAAGTGGTTCACTCCTTATGTTTTCTTCGGAATGAATTGTAATAATTGATTTTTCATCAAGGCAAATCATTATGTCATCTTCTAAACACCTGCAAAGCTAATGACATGTCAACAGTATTGACTATAAGCAAATGATAGCATGTCATCCAACGGGGTTTGAAAAGGCGTTAACACCCAGAGTCCTCTTGGCTTTATGACTCATTCTCATCCATAAATATTGCTTTAGGTTCTAACCCAAACATAATGTGTTTTTTTCATAGTGTAACTGTGTGAGCTTGTCGACGTCTGGTAAACATCAGCACACGTGAGCACGTTAGCTCAGGTCCGAGGAAGAGCTTCTCAGATCATCGCCTCCACATTTGTCACGTTCCTCCTCCATCAGGTACTTTTGCAAGTCCCCTTTAACTTTATGTTTACTGCAAACTTTGCTGTTATTCATTTTCCTAATATTGACAGTCTGTGGAGTGCAGTCAAGTGTGAAATTTTAATTATGCGCTGAGATCCATCTCCAGCTCCCTGGGGTAAGAGGTGGATGTAGATCTGGTTCAGTGAGGTTTTCGCCGCCTCTGTGCCTATTGATCAGAGGAGAACTGTAAATAGTGGGGCATGTGGACAGACGTGGCAACCCCTCGCTCTAACGCTTTCAGCAAACACGGCCTCGTTTGTTGAAAGATAGTCCTTTCGCTCCTCGACAGTGCTTAAAGTTACATTATTGAAACTCATGGTTCACTAAGAGAGAACCCAGGGACCATTTAAAAACCAAGAATAAGGGAAGAATGACAAGAGGCGAAAAAAGTGAGTGGGCGGAGGGCAGTGTACCATATCTGGCTCGCTCACTTAAGAACAAACTATCGCTGCTCTGAAGGAATTAATCCTGGTATTGTACTAAAAATTCCTCCTGAATGAGCTGCGCTAAACCAAATTCAGGGCAAGTAGTCTGGTGTGAGAGATTTGTGTCGACATTAGTGCGTGCTGGAGAATTTACAGAGACACCAAAAAGCACTTGAAATTCCATTTTGCTTTCAGGAACATAAGATGGATTTGTATTTTCGGGCTGCAGAGGGGCCGAGCAATCAGACAAGAGCAATGAAGCAGCCTGAGTCTAACAAAGGGTAACGATGATACTCTAGCTGCGCGGCGCTCTCTGCTCGCTCCGGTGTAAACACTAAGGGCTATTTTTGGTGCTCCTTGGGTGCAGGTGTCCAATTATATTTCACACTCTTGTGAAGGTGCACTGAGAGGCTGCTGGGCTTGGAGTGGCGCCGGCTCATTTTACTGCCCCTCAGCGGAGCTCGCGGCCCTGGGAAAAATTAGGAAAGAAGAACTTAAAGGATCCGTGTCCAAACGCACCTCCTCTCTGGCGACTGCCACAAGCTTGACAGCTAATACGCCGAACATCTTCAGCGCTAAGCAGCAAAGTCCTCTCTATAAGCCAATGACCTTTGACCTCTGAGGCCTCTGCGCTTGCCTACAGATCAAAAAGCCACAGCTGAGATGCTTTTCTGTCCGGAGGAACGGCAGGAGCCTGGGGATATCGGGTGAAGGCCAGGCCAGTGTGCAGCGTGTGGTGAATATTTAAGCAACCGATAACAGCTTGCTGACACTCCAAGGTTTGTTCCTTGGTTATTTGTTTACAGCTTGTACACATTTTCCAGTCCACATGAGTTGAGATCCTCTGGGGCTTTATTTCAGCAGTATTGGTTTAGGGCTCTTCTGAAAAAGAAGGTGTTGGTGGGTGGAGATGGGATTTAAGAGGTTTTGTACCTGTAGGTGCTTAGACGTGTTTCACATGTTACAGGAAGGATTCTTAAAATCAATAGGCGTATCTGCTGAAGCGTGGCTCCTCCGTTTCAGAGATGCATTTGTATGTTTTGCACATCAGCCCAGGGAGGAAAATGGAAACTTTGTTTTGTTTCGTTTCTTCTAGAATTCGGGTACGTCCTGAGGAGGCCAGTGTAAAGCGAAGCAGCCATTCGCCGAGATAAAATGTCACATGCAGGGAAAGGCTGGAATATATCACCCAAATAAATGCTCCTCCAACGCCTGCGCAGCGACGAACCCAATACCAACAATGCTCCAAGGCTTCCGCAAAGGTGACAGAACAGGCAATCAAACACAGCCCGTCACCTGCGATGCGTTTCTGCTGGACTGTCCATCTTCTGTATGTGCAAAGTATCCACCACAAAGAAACACGTAGAGAGTTTATATTATTTAAAGGCCTTCAACGCGACTCCAAGGATAATTTAAACACCAGCTCGTTTGCCTCAGACCTACACCTTCTCGCTAACATTTCCGTTGGGTTACAAAATAAATTTAAGTTAAAGAGGGATCCAACATGAAATACAGTGTAAAGGGTCAGAGTGGTCAAAGGTACTGTCAAACCATTTCTAGTTAGAAAATAGTCGCGTCTAGTCTTTTGAGTGGAGAGATTTGTATGGCTCGCAGGAGAATAAGAGAATAACCCTGACAAGTCCAACTGCGATCTCAGTAATCGTTCCTGTCACTTCTCATTACTGTACAATGTTGATTTAAACATTTCTGGTACTTGACATTCAATATTACACAAGCTGAATGAAACGTCTACATCCAGCTCATAGGTTTTCATAAATACACGCGTTTATACGTTCAGTCATCAGTGTTTGCTTACACGTTATATTTCTATTGCAGGTTTATACCTACATTCACATTTCAGACATGTTTCTTTGTATTCATCAAGTGCAATCATCTGAGCGTGTTTCTACGTCCTGATCAGAGCCAGGATCAAATAACATATGTAGAAAGATTTTACATCTTCTGCCGTTGTGTCTAAATAAAAATCTACCCAGCAAAGCTTATGGCAAAAACTAGATTGGAGGTTTCAGGTCATGTACAGTTGGTCTGTAGGAGCAGACCGTGGTAAAAATGGGACTTTTGTGTGATAGCCCTGCTTTCATTGACCATCCAGGAATTGATAGAAATTGAAGGTTCTGAAATAGGACTTTTAAAGTAATTATTTCACCCAGTGACTGTGTATCCTGGCTCTTATTCCTTCTCTGTCAATCAGCGTCTCAGAGTGTTGCCCTGAAGCTGTTGGCACAATTGCTTCTTCTCTCCTCTAAACTTATTTGCCTTAGGGCCAACTTTTCCTGTCCTTTCACTCTATTTTCCTCTTTCATTAACCTAATCACTCACGGTCTGATTTTCCAACGCCTTTCCCCTTCCCCAGTCCTCCGTCCCGCCCCAGAGGGGGAGCGTTGTGAAGGTGAGTCAGCCGATTAGTGCCCAGCTGATGTACTGTCCCCTTCCAGAAATGACCTCCATTGTGTCCCTCTGGACCGGCCCACGGCGCAGCAGGACAGTCGGTCAAAGTGAGGCTGGATGACGCTTTGGACGAGGTTCGACAGACGCAGCACACAGAGAAATGACTGAAAATACAGTGAGTAAAGCTTTAAGTAAATAACAAATAATTAATGGATTGGTAATTAAAACTAAATAATAGATCTGGAGGCAACTTTAATAATAAATATGTAAAGATTGTTTCTCAGACATTGATGAATCTATGTATTGACTATTTACTTAATGAATCATCTCTGATCAGCTGAGCCAGGAGCTAAACTACCAACTGCAACATTTCTAATTACAGTTGCATCAGCTGCTGCTTTGTGGTGCATTAGATTATGATAATTGTTACATGTCCACGTTTCTTACAGTTTAGCATGTTGCTCTATTGGGACTTTATGATTAGGTCACAAACCACCTGTTGCCTTGACAGTATAATTAATAACCTTCTCATAAAAATAGCCCAAGTGTGTTTTGGTCAGAGCCAACATTCGGAGACGCCAAAAAGCGAAGGGATTAAATGGGGAGCGCAGATGAAGTCACGTTGTGGCACGTGGACTGTGGCCTTCAACGTGCTTATAGGTATAGAAGTTATTACTAAGCAACGTTAACACTATTGATTAACCAGGAAAAACAAACGAGATCACTGAGCAGGTACCAGCTCAGACATTACAATTTCAAGGCCCTTTTTTTTTTTACATGTCATTGGAGCGATTGTAACGTTTGGGCTGGTTTTAAGTTGAATTATTTAAAATTATTCACCACATAAGTTCATCGGGGAATTGCTTTCTCTCCATTACATTATTGGTTTATGCAAAGCAGGGGAAAATCGTGTGTGTGTGTGTGTTTGTGTGGGGTGGGGGGGGCGTAGCAAAGGCTTCTCATCTCTTGTGTTGAGTATTTGTGGGTGAGAGTATTTTTTATGACACAGAGAAAAACCTTGACCTGTAAGATGTAAATGAGAAAAAAAAACAGAGATGTAAAAACTTCTCATGTATAAAATTACATGCTGTGATCCACATTGATTTCTGATCAAGAACATAATACAAAAAATATACTTCCTCCTAAATGTATAATGTTGTTTCTACCATAGAGTAAATGTCAGTATTTCTTAAAGAATAAACAGGATTAATGCGTCATCACGTGTCAACATGCAAGATACAGCAAAGAGTCTCAACTCACGCTTTGCGGGGAGAAAACCTGGCACCAGTCTGAATAGCTGTCACATGATTGGCTGTCAGACAAACTGTGGTCGTTGGGATCATTTTAAGAAGATGTTTGCTCTGGAGCAGGTCAATAAAGTGCAAGTGATTATAGTTCAGTGGTTGGCAACCGATCTGAGATCAATGCATCCCCGTGTCTCTGCGCTGAGATGAAAGAAAAACACCGGATACTGACTGAGCCTAGTATCATTATACTCATTTAGATTAATCAAGAAGATTTTTTTATGCTTGACATTATGTTGCACTGTTAGGATTAGTGATATTGATGTATGGACATCACCTCAGGCAGAGCTTAGTGTATTTGTACATACTGGAGCCTTTTAATGCATCATAATGCTTTAATGCTTCTGTCTGACACAGTAACTGGCCAAATATTCAGATCATTGAATCACACTTTCTTTATTTGAACCCTGGGATGTATCTGCTTGGTATTTACTGTATAGGCAAGCAAGTGACTTTTATTCTTCGGAGGTTTGTGCTGGTTTTCAGCTGTTGTGCTTGGGTGGAGAGAGAACAGAGGTCATGAACTCTGCTACAGCCTTTTCTCTATGTCGTCTTACTTCTGTCTTGTTAAATACTCAGAAAAACTGGAACCACAATTGGGGATTGTTAAGAAATACAGTATGTCACTTGGAATACAAAGAACTGGGTAAATTGTCGGTGTGATAGATCTTGATGGTGGGAGTCACACTTTCCAGGAGTCTAAACAGTATATAGCTGATGCTTGTGTGTGAGTTTAGACAATAAAATTGAACAGAACTGGCTATAAATTAAATTGAATGAATACAGGTGTGAATTCATTCATTCAGCATCAGACCACAGCTCCTCTCTGCTGCTAGATGAATGTGTTCTAGGGTCCTGGTGGTATTATGAATCTAGATTAAGAGCTAACGCAATCGGAGCATGATGTTTGCACTACATGGGCTGCGTCTTATGTGATTATGCAGTTAATCACGTTGTAATCTCGTTTCTGTTGTACATGTAAACTCGGGTTGTGTGAGTAACGCACGTTTGGGGTCTGTCTCTGTGTTTCAAGATGTTTTTTTTTCTTTCTATTCGATCTAGGATGTTGATTTTTCTCTTCTAATATCCGACAATGGCCAAACTTAATACAGGTTTCGGTTAATACAGGAGCGGAGGGTGGGGCTTGACATAGCTTCTCCTTCAGCGCTGTCTTATCGCCGTGACGATCAGGAGAGTCAGCGCAAAGCCAAGAGGGAGCAGGGGAGAGACGAAGGAGTGAAGTCTCTCAGAAGTCAGACAAAAAAGCCCAGACGATCCCTCAGCTCAGCCTGTTTTTAATATCAAGAGGGAAGTTGTGTTGTCTGGGCTGCACCAGAGATGCTCTTTGAGTTATTACAGTCTATTAGCAGGCGTCCGTGTTCACATGGGAGCTGGGAGGAGTTGACAGGAAAGAGCAAGGGAGGAGGAGCGAGCGCCTGTTTAGTCTGACGCCGTTGTTTCAGCATCGATAATTCCGTGTTTCTATGAACATGTAAGCTTCCTGTGCTGTCTTCACAGTCATGCACTGCGTCAGCGAGTAGTGACGGAGCCCTGGAAAGAGAATCGGACGCGTGTTATGAAACAAAACCAAGAGGATGTGCTTTGATATTCATGTCTCTGTGGGTCTGCTGGTGATATAACACATGTTCTAAATCTTTCATAGCAGATGAAACGCAATATGTAGGCTACATACCACAGTCCTGAACCGGCGCTACTCTGAAAACAGCAAAGCTACTGTAAGATCGGCTTGTTTCCATGGCAAGAACGGCACCATTTTGACTTCAGCCTGTCCTTTCTCACACCCCAATGTTACATAAGCCATTCTGCTTGTTTGCTTTCGATGCTGGGAGTTTTTCTGCAGGGTTCCTTAGATTGAGAGACATTTGAAAGCATTGATTTCAGCGGCACCTGGCAGCAAATAATACTGGCAGGTTGACAGTTGACGTCGTAGGGAATAAAAAAAATCCCTATAGCATCAAAAAGCTGGTGCTTTGTTGGGTGTTTCTCTATATAATGACCTAAAAGCTGTGATTAAAGTTACGATAAACTGGTGGATAGACTGATGAATGTGCATCAACTCAGCCCTGAGAACAAAGTAGTAGACGTATTTATTGAATTCAAATGATCTTGTCCTTGATACTGGAGATCTCTGTTCACCATCTTTCAAAACACGTTTGTACAGTTTCGTTTACAGTAGCTTGGTCTGGTCACTGGCCTCACTAATGCTCCTGCGACCAAATGGTCTCATTGTTCTAGCTTCTGCATTTTTCTTTTCTTTTCATGGCTCTAGTGATGTGTGTTTCCACCGTGTAGCTGACAGGACACCTCGCATTACATCACCTCTGGAGCTGTGTTATGACACACGCTTCTCTCGCTTATAAGGCTCAGTAAAACTCAGAAAATCCATTTTCCTTTGCAAATGTGGTTCAGCACAGGTGTGGGCAGCGGCGCTCAAACCTCTAGGTCTCAGCAGTGTGTGTTTGCTACAGCAGAAGAACAGGTTTAGCTGAAGTTTGAGTCCTTTTGTTTAGTCTTAACGTTTGAACATACCTGTGGCTGTGTGTCCGCGTTGCCTCTCCTCATTTATTGGCTAATCCCTTTTCCTTCATTTCATTTTGCTTGTACGAGGTTGTGATTGTAAATAAGAATTTGTTCTTCATCGACCTGTGCGTTTAAAAGCTGGAACTTTCTCAGATGCAGTAACAGAACATTCAAGGCTTCCTTTGAGTTGCTGCATCGGTTCGTGCCAGTGAGATGCTCTAGCAGGAACGGGCCATATGTTTTCAAGCGGACGTCGGGTTTGTTTTTCACTGAGCTCACAGATGAAGATATATGTCCCTGGAGATTTAGAGCATGTTTGCTTGTGTGTCCGCGTGTGAGCGGGGCTGTGCGGCAGAGATACGCCACAGCTGCAGCGCTTACCCTGGCCGACGCAGGGGAGGGTCACCCAGAGCAGAACGGAGCTGTGCCAATTCGCCACAGCTGTGGCCCTCTGCGCGGCAAACTAGGTTCCTCTGTGGGAACAAGCCACGGTGCGCTCCAGGCCCATATGGGACGTGGCATATCTATGTCAACCATGCATGACCACTTCTTGTGTTTTGGACTGGGTGCACAAGTAGCTCCCTCGTATGCACGTCGGTCTAATGCGACAGTGATGGTGATGTAATGGCTCACTTCATCGGATGGCCTGCCTGGAGTTTGTTTTGTTTCGTTTTGTTTTGGGTCTCATCTCATAAAAATATCAATACCAACAAGTGATGATTTCCATTTGTGGCACCACTACTTTAGTGATATTTTATATGGTTTCCATTTTTGGATAAACACACAAACAACCAGCTTCTGTTTTAAACAGTGCTGAGTCATGGTCGATGTGATTTACGGACAGATCCTGTCTGATACCTCCGACCTGTGTCTTTAAATCTTAAAGGTGTAGGAAGATGTAGATGTAGGAGTTAAAACGATTCAAGTTAAGTGGTTCTGCTGAATAATGACTTTCATTCTGGTAGCGTTCAAGAGTTGTTCTGCACTTAATTTCAGGTTTCCAGTGAGGAAAAGTGTCGCCTCTGAGTAAAAATGAGGCATCACTTCACGTGTTGTATCTCCTCAACACCTACTTTCGTTACGCGCGCGCGCATTCGTCATCTCGCTCTGTGATTACAACTGGCAGTGAAGGTGCGGCCACGCATTACCTAGCTGTGATTTAGAGGGAGGGACGTTGACCGGAGAACACAAGTGCAGCAAGAAGAAGGAAATTGTGTCGTCTCTGGAGAACGAGTAACCCACTAAATTTCCTGTGCAAGCAAGAGCGAGAGCACTGGAAAGAAAGAGGGCATGAAATACAGGAAGTAAGACACAGACAAAGAGAATGAGTAAATTTGCTCTGACGTTTTAGAGTTAACACAAGAACATGTCAGAACAATTGTGCCTGGTTGGGACTTTATAGGAAATGACCTCTATTACTATTCAGGCGCTAAATATATAGTACACAAGTACAGTTTGCAGATTCAGGGGCAGCCAGCGCACGACTGTACTTCACAGTGGGTTTGAATTCATCTGTTTTTTATGAGATAAAAAGAAAGACTGACTTTGCTCCGGGCTGCGTGTGAACATTCGCATGACAGAGTAAGAGTTCAGCAAAAATCTCTACGTCCTCAGTGGCGCAGACGTCACGGAGCAGATATTTCTGCTCACAGAGGCTTTGAGTGTTTGAACGTTATGATGCAGCATCTGACATGGCATTGAAATGTGACTACGGAGCAACGCTCTGGACTCGACCGCTGCTTGTCATGCGTGGAGCCTCCTCGTGTATCCTTAGGCCTGACTTGCTCCATGAAGTTCTTATCTGCACGATCAAAGCCCAGAATGAATAAAGGCCGTGAGTGTTTAGCCCCAGAGAGTTTGAAATGAGAGAGGGTATAGTAAACCCTATAGTAGTGGGCGACAAGGTCAAGGCACAGTCAAAGTGTGAGTGACAGCTAGAAGAAACCCTGTAGCTGTAAATATTTAATACTTCACTTGTGCCACGTCGTTGTAATCAGGGTGGTTTGATGCTGAGTAGCTGTCTATCAGAAATTCCAAACTTTTTAATGTGTTAATGTGTCCTGTTACTCACTGAACATGATCTGAGAGCTGCAGGAGGGACTACATCACCAGAAAATAAGAACCTGCCAGAAATAAATGTGACAAAATGTTCTCTGAGTCACTTCCATACGGCACTGAAACATATGGAAACAGTAACTGTAGACAGAAGAAAATCAATCTGAAAAATCTATGTCGCGCTTTAGAGAATACTCAGCAGAAACATAAACAAATGGACACAAGTGTAATTAATGAGCATAATGTGTGAACTCCCCTGAGTGGTCATTTAAAATCCATCAGTTCCAGCTGAAGTCATGTGAAAACAAACGCACACACACACACACACACACACGTTTCCATCCACCCTCTACTCGCATACGCGCGTCATCCGTGCTAATTCATTTCCTATGCCTGCCATTGTTCCACAGCACAATTAGCTACGCTTTGTTTGTGCTAAATGCATTTTCCTGACATTTTCAATTAGGAAAAATTGCAGCACAAACATAACTAATTAGGGGACAAGGATGAAGAGCACCTAGCTCTATCACAGCAACCTAATTGGTGTAATTTACTCCGGTTTGTATCGTGTAGCTTCGGGGTGATACAGGTAACAAATAGATTAATTGTATGATTAGCCCATCTGGTCTCATTCGTCTGAGGCTGATTCTTTCCTATTTGCTTCCTACCCCAGACCTGGATGTATCTTGCTTCTGCCTTCGTCTTTAGTGCAGTCGCTGTAAAGCCGGGTTTCCTCAGACCAAACATGTTCCAACACATCGCAGGGTTTTGCCTCTCAGCTTTCTGTCTACCCTGATTTTGCAATCACTCCACTCACGCTTGAGGATGAGTGACATAAATATTCACGTGAGACATATGCGAGTTTGAATATTCATGGTGCGCCTCATTATATAGTCCTCCTACTCATCCTGTAAGCTGCAAACTAGTCCCGCAACCTTAATGAATTATTGGCACGTTGCATCCCGCTTGTTACCACAGGCCGTTCTCTGACGCCCGGAGTTTAGGGCTGGCCAATTTAGATCCGAGCGGCACAGACATCTACCGACTGCAGTTTCACCCGGCTCAGTTGCACCGTGTGCCAGAGGAGGAGTGCGTGGGAGAGAGTCTGTGCGCCGCGTGTGCTCTCTGGGTATTTCGCAGACATGTGGAAGAAGACGGGGAATGAAAAACATGAGGCAGCAGAGAGAGACGTACACAATGCCAGGGGTAAGAATAATGGCAGCACAAAACTGAAAACATGTCAGAGTTAAAAAGTGAGCCTCCTGCATGTTTGGCTGAATGCAAATTAGCGGGAAAGGAGAGAGTCACTGGCTGCATGCGAGTGGGAAAATCCACATTCATACTGCGTTAGATAGTTGGATTACTAATGGATTTTCCTTATTGAGAGCCAGCCACTAATGAGGAGGCAAGCAGAGAGAGGGCAAGCAGCGGGTCGCCAGAGTCGGTCAGAGGGAGGCACGAAATCTGCTGTGCAGGCTGTAGGTAAGAGGGTCAGGATCACACTAGAACTGATGGTGTAGAGGCAACCTAATGAGCGACGCTATGTACATAACTCTCCTTAAATCCATGATGGCAGCATAGCCTCTAATGGTCATTTGCTTGAGTGGCTGCAGGAGGGGGGGGTGGGACTGAAGCTGGGTTTAGAGACAGTTCCAGCAAAGATGTTGTTATACGGTTACAAACCCGCAACGAGTGATGAAAGTTTAAACACAGGCCGCTTTTCTCCTTCCTCCCAATGTGTCCCGCTCTTCATTTCATAGCTCTAATGCCAAATGTCAGCATTTGCTGACGAACGTGTCACATCTAATGAGAACTATGAAAATGAGACCCACTTTTTTTATTTTATTTTTTTTTACAAGCTGTAATTTCCCTTTGAGGGAACGCGCGTCCTGAATATGTTGCTCCGTTGCTGACAGCGTTGAAAGCCCAGCCCAGATTGAGCAGTAGGAGCAGGTTTCTAACAGCAGGCGGAGAGCAGCATGTAGCCTGGAGACCTTGTTAGCCTCTCCCCTCTGATCAATGAAGAATGACAATGCCAGGGGCTAGGCACAGTCCCATGGGTGCCGCAGTCAGCCGGCGCATGCCAAAAGCTCTACCCACCCAACAGATACCATGTCAAAGACCAGCAGGAACAGCGAGTGCTGTTCAGACCTTCGTGTTAAATCTTCAAGATGTCGTGTTTTTATGTCTTGCTGATTCTCGCTGGGGCTTCGCTCGTAACTGCACTCATGTGAATTTGAGCCTCAGAAATAAGAAGTCGGGATGAGACGTTACACAAACGGAAGTGTACGACTTCCACCGTGGAAAAACAGAGACAAGGTCACCGGGTGTGTGCTCTACTTGCTCTGAGGCAACGGAGAGAAGAGTAATGCACTGAATTATCGCCTGATTCCTCGTTTACATCTTATGAAGTTAATCTGTTAACGGCAAAGCCTCCAACCCTGGTCACCAGGTGAGGCCTCATCCCTCAGAGACAAGCTGTGGGATGGTTTTCTGTGCTAGCTTGCCCTCTAGCTGCAGTGTAAGGAATATGTGCACAGTAATTGACAGCGTTTCATGTTTCACCCGAGTCATGTGAAAATGAAAACAAGTCAAATGACTTTCAAGTGTGTTTTCTGTTTGATGGGATGCAGATGAGGGCTCGCGAGGTGATGAGCCAGGAGATGTTATTTCTAGAATCAAGCTCAACTTTCATTTTGGGTTGAGATTCATTTTTGTGCTCTGATTTTTCCGACTCCGAGGTGGTGGGTCAAGTGCCGGCAACTGATTTAGAGGAAGAGCGGCTGCTTGATCCACAGGCAACTTCAAAAAAGATGCTTCTATTCTGTGCTGCACAGCTAAGTGGGTTTTTTTTTTTTTTTAATCCATGAAGATCATGTTAAAGTTGTGCTTGCTGCAGAAATAAGCACAGGTGTTTGTGAAAGCAACGGGATTTCTTTGTGTGCATAGAAAATGTAACCACCAGAGAGAAAATAAGAGGATGTTGCAGGTTTGCATGTTTAAACTAATGAACTTTAGCAATTTTTGCTATGAAAGAAGAATTTAAGTGCTTTGGACAAGGTCAGGACATTTGGGTCGCCGCAGCATCAAGGCTCCATCATTAAGACGTGCTGGGCTGTAACAGTCTAAGAGACGCAGGTTAATTAGTGGGATTCCTTGCCACTGTTGCCCTGCACCAGCGACTAATTCAATGGCTTTATTACTGCAGCTTTCTGCCTAATTAAATTGCTCTAATCTTATTTGCTAAGTATTGTGAGGTGTAAGTTCAAGGTACTCCCGTGAGGTTTGTCACAGCGGTAAGACATGCAAACTCACACACGAGGATGTATTAAATGTCTATGCAAACCTAATTAACGCGTCCGATGAGACTGTAGATTTGCTATGAACACTGCGGTGGAGCATTTGGTGAAAGCCACACAAACCCATGACGGAAAAAATGCTTCGAAGACCACAATCAAGTGCTTCAACTAGACAGAGTCAAATTAAAAACCAGCCGGTGACGGTGTTTATCCCTCTGGCAACAGGCAGAGCTCCTCCGTCGCGGCGAGACCGGCTCGGTTGGTTGACTCCTCCTGCGAGTGGTGACAGAAGCCCCTGTCAGACAGACCATCACTCACTGTAATGGTGTCACCAGCTGAACAGCGCTGCTGGTTGGAGCCCTCGGTAAGCAAAGCAGCATTACATGCCCAAGAGATCCGAATGCACGCGGGAAACGAGCGTCACAGGAGCAGCCTGTCATGCTGACTGGTTCCTAGTCAACACAGTCAATTATCTGCTGTAGGATGCTCAGCTGTGCTCAGCGTTTGGATTCATCACAGAAGGCTGGGTAAGCATTTACAGAAACCCATTAGTTCAAGCGCAGACTTTTTTCACACTTCAGCCACTGTCTTCTGTCTCCAGTCCAGTAAATCAATTAGTTCTAGTTATGTCATTTAACGTTTCCTTTTCTAAAGTCTGCAAAGAGCCTTATCCTACTATATGTTTGCTGCTGAGGACGTGGGTGGTGGAGGCGGCTCTGATTCATTCATTCATCTTAAATATGGAGACCAAAGCGTTTATAGGATGCACAACAGCATCAACTAAAAAAGAATAAATGATAATTGAGTGAGCAGAGTTGACTTGACTGTGTTGCTTTAAAGCGAGATGCATGCTGTGACTGTTTCAAAGCAAACAAATTACAGCAGCGTATTGATATTTTTACAAACATTTGTTTCCTTTTGCTTGTCTAACAATATCACACAATTATAGGGCACTGGGTCTGAGTATTGGGCAACCATTGGGCAAACAACAGCAGATTTTTTTCACTGTGCCACTTTTTATTTATATCAAATACTCCCCAAGATTTATTAGCTTTTATCTTATCAATAACTTGATTAATTCGGTTTCTTGCCCATTTTTCTATGTAACGCGCCGCTGTGTGTGTCCTTATTCTCTTTTAGAGCTAATGTTTAAATACTAATGTTTTTGATTACTCTGATAATATACTCTGAACTATATACTCCAATCCAGCCCATCGTGGCTCTGACTTGGAGCATCCCACCCTCAGATTAGATCTTTGTTTATTTACTCGTATATTTTATAGTTTTATATATATTTGTATATTTTCTTTTCTTTCTTAATGTTATACCTTAATTATATGTATGTCACTCCATTTGCTGGGTCACCTTTAGTTACAGCTACATTGTTTTTCTGTCCTTCATTGCAGATGGTTTTACCACAGAAGTAGATTTGTCTGGCCAGAGTCCGCTTGGCATCAGCCGCGGTGTCAGCTGGACAATGATAAAATAGGCAACAACTTGTCAGGACTTGCATTTGTTGTTTCATCAGGGTAATTTATTGTTGGGCTGTGCTGAAGCCTTGCCGTGCCCTTCTGAGGACATTGCCATTCACGCTGATAGGATTGGCAACAGACTGTGACAGGTCTCATTGCTGACGGACGCGGAGTGAAACACTCGAGACAGCCACAACCTCCTCAAGTCACCTGGATCCTATTCACTTTGAGGCAACGTGTGCATAGCCAGTGAAGCTCAAAGCCAAACAAAGGACACACTGGATGCTCGACTGTTTCAGCCGCTCAGCAGCCCGTTGACTTTATGACACGTGCTGTGTTAGCGTTTCCTTATTATTTGTCTTGTCAGAACCCACTTGAATTTCGGATAACAGAGTCAAAAGTAACCTTTTTGTGGAAATTGTGCTGGAAAACCGTGCCCATTTGCAGAAACCTTAGAACTATAAGAATCAGGGATTTGAAACTTAATTTAAGCCAAGAGATATTTTGATTCAGTGGCATATCGCTGGAGCTCCATCTTCAGTTTATTGCATTTTCATCCATCGCGTATTGTTTGCTCCCTCCTGGGGATCGATAAAGTTAATCTTACTTTAACACTCGACCTCCTCTCTCACCACAAGCCCATCCCTATGTCACACACACACACACACACACACTATTTATTGACGTACACATCACTACTGTAGAGACAGAAGGACATGTGCCCATGAACACAAACACACAAACACATCCCATAGCCAAACATATGTCTCATCCTGGTAAACAAACATAGACACACACGTACGTATACACAGGAACACACACCCACACACACATTGCAGAGTTTTAAAGAGAAGAGAGAAGCCTCTTAAGTTCCAGCACATTGCATTTGCGATGAGACCAGCGGGCAATCATCACCCATCTCCGCCAGTGAAATGAGCCCAAAATTGTGAAGAAAAGAAGGCCGTTTTGACAGGCGGGGTACAAATACAAGGCGATAGAATCTCAATGAGGCCTGAAAGAGAGAATGCATAAATAGATTAGATTGAAGGGACTGGCGCCACACAGAAAGCAAATCTAATTATGAGGCGTCTGTGTCTCCTGATTTTCGAATAGGGGAAGCTCATCTCTACTCAGCGGAACCTGCTGGATCCACTCGGACAGCAGAAGCCATTGATGGAAGAAGAGAGAGAGAGAGAGAAGGCAGAGATGCATATTTCATCTTCAAACAGGGAAAATGTCACAGTGAGCAACCCAGACAATGGAGCCAGTGTCATCTGAAAGTAGAAATAGGCATCCAGCTGTAATAAATATGGCAGATGTTTAGGCTGCAGTGGAACCTGTAATGTTCCTGACAAAGCCCGGATGGAGAAACAACACGGCCAATTAGGATTTGTCTGAAACGTCTGACTGATGTTGGGAAAACAAAAGATTACGAGTCCTATTCTCGCCCTCGGTGATGAGATTTCCACTGGGCTAAACTCCGCAGCAAAGTGGGCTAATGGAGCGTTTACTGTCTTCATGCTTTTGCTTAAACCAAGTTATCTGGGTGGACTCCATTTTCCTAATTTAGCCAAATATAGTCTGATTGCTATGTTTAAGACTAACTGCACCTCACTGCGGGGAATATAAAATATGTGCCGATTTGAGGATTCTATATAGCAATTAAAATTCATTTTACAGTAATTATTCAGAATTAAATTGAACGCGGAGCTGTTCCTCCAAGGAAAGTATAATGCATGTATGTAATTGAAATATTCCAGCATCGTAATGGCTCAAATAATTAAATATGCATTAGAGGAGCAGAGTCCCTATCAGTCAGGAATAGTGCATTTAATGCTCCACATGAGCTCCAGGTCATAGCTTGTTTAGGCTGGAATGAAAATCTCTTTTAGATATTGCCCATCGTAGTGTTTTCTTAAAATACAGATGCTAATTTATTGAGCAGACACACAACCCTGCAGTGCCACTGTAAGTGCAGCAGGTAACTCTAGTGGTCATTGTTATTATTTGTATTAATTGTCATTCATGCTGCATCCATCAGGGGATCCTTTCGCATCCAGCAGGGACTTGAATGAGTCCAATACAAAGGGAGGGATTTTCGAAGCTCTACCGCTTTCATGCAGTAGATATGCTCGTGCAGCTGAATATAAACCCGGGTGCTAACAACTCAATTAAAAGGGTAAATTGAATTAAAATGCAGGTGGTCTCAGTTTGTTGTTGGAGGTGCTCGTCGAGTTGGGAACCGGCATCTCCTGGTGTGGTGTTGTCCTCCCTGCAGTGACAAACGTCCCCCCAGCGATTTGAATAATGAGAAACACACACACACACACACACACATAACAAAAGAAACAATCACAACAGAGCCAGTGCTTTTATATTAACTTGTACTCGCTACTTCAAGGATATTATATATAATTCACTCAGAAGAGTGAAGCAGAAGAGGGTAAAATGAAAAATTGATTTGCAGGATGTACTGTAGTTTTGTTGGGTTTTTGTTGCTGCCATTTTTGTTCCAGTGATGGGAGACTTGAGGAAGAAAGTTCTTAGATGAGATTTTAATTGGTACAGCATGCAGCCACAACTGCTGCTTGGTTAAATAGTATTAATTTTGTCGTCACATCAACTTGTTTTCACGGTCAGCTGCAGATGCCTGTCGCAGAATTTCTAATGATTGTACCAACAGCTATCTTCACAAACAGCTCCATGTACTCTCACCGCCATCTAGTCAGTCATTCCGAACTTCCACGCGACCTCTGACCTCTCTGCTCCCCGCACACCCGGCCCCTAGATGAAACATTTGTGCCGTGCTCTTGACTATGACCTCCAACATGCCTCCTGCCCACGCTCCTGCAACTGCTGTCCGCAGTGATGGAGTGGCTGGCTGGTAGGTGTAGTCCGGTCACCCAGGGTGCAGCTGTCCGCCGGGTGGGTGAATGATAGGTAGCCAAGGGGTCTGCCGGGCAGCAGGTGGAGTCAGCGACTCTGTTGCTTGGTCAGTGGTGCGGTTGTGACCTTCAAACCAGCGCTATCGTTCAAACTTATGGCCAAACGTTGCATCCAGAAGCACTTTTCCTGTCATCATTATTGTTTCAAGGCCACAATTTAACCACAAAGTTAACGCGTGAACACATGAATATGTCCAGAAACTGCGCCCTGATGAATTATGGGTAAAACCAACTGAAATATGTCATTGTTGTTTCGCTGGGACGCTGTGGGCTATTGTGCACAAGTATGGTTTGTCATGAGCTGTGAAATCCAAATTCACATCAGGCTCCAGTGCATTATTGGATTCAATAAACTCCACTGAAACTTCATCAGCAATCCCACTGATATTGACAAGGACTCTTGACGGTCCTAACATATATTCATCATAGAATCCATCAATACTGGCCCCACAGTGCTGCCTTTGTTTACAAAAATAGCTTGCATGTTTCTGTCTCACAAAAAGACCCCATGAGTGTTGTTTGACTTATTACGCCTCGAACCATATTTCACCTCGGCGCTGGCAGCTGTAAACACGCACTTCGCACACTCTGTTTCTCAGAGTGAACCCGAAGCTTTCATAACAACTTTTCTCTGTGTTGTGTTTCATCCGAGATGCCAGCGTGGCGCGGATTTTAAAGCAGATTTTCATGAATTAAAATGCCCCAGTGTGAATCCAGCAAGTGGATGAGAAACTCGGGGTGGGGAGAGTGATTAGGCAGAGCTCTCTCCCTGCTCATCTCTACAATTAATTATGATAAGCCCTCAAGCAAGGCACTTAAACCTGTTTATGTTTAGGTTTAAGACGCCGGTTATCCCATTATCCTGCCTCGTGTTAATATGTGTAGCTGTATGAAGCCTGAAGCCTGGCGTTGCTGGGGGAAAAAAAGCGTGCGTGGTCAGCAAACCGTTGTCGGACAAATAAAAAAGGAAGGGAGAGAGCGAGAGAAAGAACGTTATCTCAGATCAAGGATAAGCCGAGCCGCCCGAGCCGCTCCCCTCCAGCCTGATGCTGAAATCCAACACCAGCTCGCCAAATAAGCCTTGAGCTCGTGTGCTGTTTCCCTGAGCCGCAGACCTTGACCCCGCGCGCCACAGGCCCAAACACACTGGCTGCGGCTCGGTATCGAGGCTGCTGCTGAGGAAGCCCAAGCAGATAAGACATGATGAATGCAGATTGTTTGCGCTGTGACAGACTCATTCGTTTACAGTGGGATGGTGCCTTCAAGAGGGGCAACGTGGTACAACCCCGAGTTTCCAAAAGAGTTGGGGGAGGGGGGTAAAAGGAGGAAGAGAATATGAGAATTGTGAAGTGTCACAGAAACAGGGGGAAGGAGACACAGAGTGTGTGGAAATAACGCTCAGACTAGAGGACACGGTGACATAGAAAAACACTGATATCAGAACAGCGGTGAGAAAAGTCCATTTTTCCCTTCAGGCAGGTAGTAAGGAGAAAGAAATTGAAATAAGAGGAGCAAGAAACACAAAGTGAGCAGAGAACAAAGGGGAGATAGAGATAGAAAGACGCATCCAGCACATTCTCGTGTTTATAATCTAGTGGCTTTTATCGCTGGGCTGCAGGATTTATGCCTTTTCCCTGACACACAGACAAAGCCCCGTCTGATACTCTCCATGGCAACTGAACGTGGTGACTAATTTTAGGGTTGCGGTTTGGATAACACTTCAGTTATTAAATGCCCGTCCGACAGCTCCCATGCTGTGCCTGCTCTGAACAGGAGGCTTGTTCAGCATCCTGGGTCCTTCCACACACGAGCACAGATTTATTCTCGCTAGTTAAAGCCATTCCTTGCAATCACGCACGACATGAATGCTCATCAATCGTTTTTGCACCAACTATGGATCATCTCTGTTCAGCGTGAGGGTTTCGTATGGTGACAAACGCACAGACCTCATCTCTGCACAGTCTTGTTTTATTTTGTATCACCAACACTGACAGGAAGTAGCTTGTGTCGCTTCCAGCTGTTAAAGAGATTTTTTCCTCATATAAGTAATATTATTATCTATGGAGCTTAGATGTGAGTCTTCACAACGCTCTGTCTGCGGTTGTGTTACGCTTCACCATGTGACCGGGCTTCACGGTAATTCTGTGGAGTCATAATAATGTACGGTGTCTACGTTTCAGACCTGTGGGAATAATTGCAGGTTAAAAACTTTCCGTGCTTTATGTCACGGTCTTCACAGAAGTAGGACGTGAAGATGACTCTGCTGTTAATTGTGGAAACTGTTAACTTACAGCGCTTTCCTCCTTCTTTCTGTCATGTTAGGGTCACATCTTGGCAACACTTGTGATATTTCTTGCCATATTTCTGTCTCGCGTATGGTAATTAATTGTATGAGGTGACTCATGCCTCCATCCCTCCGTAAGAGGTTCCTTCACTATTTTCACAGCACATTGAGAAACATGGCTGCTGGCGGCATCATTAGTTCCCAAATTTTTGTAGCTTCAATACATAATTAATATATCTTCTTCTTTTTTAGATCGAATGAATAAAAGGATGAATCTCGCTTTGCATTACACACGCTGCGTTTTACATAACAGCCGCTTTTAAGGCTCAGCTCACAGCATAATACCTTGAAGTTATGACGAATCTCTGTTGCCTCTGTGGGAGAAATGATCGACTGCTAAATTGATCCTTTCTCTGCACATATGTGAACTATCAGCCCAGCAACCCACAATTATTGATGAATTACCATATCATCAATATTTAAGCTTCCTTTTGCTGGTTAACCAAAAAAAGAATGATTATAATGGGCTGCAATTTGTAAAATATTCAGAGAACAGCTATCGTAGACCAGGTCCATCTATGATGATTTAGGCAAACGGTCCACAGCAGTGGCATCTATTCTTCCACAGCGGGGGAGGGCAGACATCCCCACTGACTCCAGATCCACAGAAGAGTCAGACGTTATGAAGGACAATTGGCAACTAGTGAAAATTTAACTAGGGCCATGAATTAATCAATAAAAGAGGGAGGATAAATGAAGCAGGCCCAGGCACCTAAATGATGGCAGGGGAGGCCCCGTGGCCCGCTGCTACACTTACCTGAATAAATCATTTCCTGTGAAGGCCTGATGTGTCCTGAGGAGCAAGTGCTCCCAGACTCACAATCTCTTCCCTCCTGGTCTTTGCTGCGTCTGCTTCAAGGCCACGACAGAGAGCAGGAAGACGAGTCTGTATATTCACCTTTGCAAAATAGACCCACTTGGAATATTTATGATGCATAGAACTGGTTTATTTCTTATGGGAGCCAATTTGGGGAACACTTTGCATGTCAATGTCATGCAATTAAGTCTTCTAACCCAGAGTAACTGATTGCTATGTACCGTGGCATGTTGGGACTTTGTTAAGGTCTTTGTTAGTCGTAATTGTTAGGGTCTCAACTTTCACGGGAAGCAAGTTTGATATTTTTTATTCCCACAGGCACTTCAATTCATACTTACACTGTGCCTTGACTATAATTACAGCTTATATCAGTGTTTAATACGTTGGCCTGGAATCACAGGAGGTTGTTGGGCTTTAACACGCAGCATTTGGGGTTATTATGCAGTTTGAGGCACCTAATTACTGGCCTGCACACCAAGATCGGTACAGTGTTGAGACTAGGCAGTCTATTAAAAGCTGATGACATCATACATATTATAACACAGCGGCGTTTTGATGCGTGCAGGTTGTTGTCGAAGCTGTATAGTTGGTAAAGTAAAGCCACAAACTGTTTCCTGTGTGTAAGGTTGACTGACCCTCTGATGGGCTGCACACTGAGGCCCCGCTCGACAAGGCTCGGATCAAGAATCAGCCCGATATTCCTCTACCGCACGCATCCGCTCGTGCTTGTGTTTGCTTTTCTAGCCAAGTGAATGTGAAATCGAAAATCTGAAGGCACCCGGTGTGGTCACTGGTAACTCCAGCCCTGGCAGGGATAGATCTGCAGGAACTAAGTCCACATCGAAGTGAAAACGTGATGAAAAAGTGGAAAGAGTGTGGAGGAGAAAGACACAGACAGAGATGTGGCATTTTAGCCATGTGTCTAGAAAAAATAGCTGTTTAGAGAACAAACCGGAGGTGATAAGGTCCAGAATCAGACTAGAGAAGACCAGTGTTAATAGAGACAGGGGCTTAAGACCAGTAAAGCCAACCTCTGCGCGCACGGTGCACTTAGAGCCAGGTATCGGTCTAGGTAACCAGTCATAGCGGCATAGAACCTCCTGGGCATTGTTCTCTTCTATCTAATCCTCAGCGCTCAGTAGAGCACAGCAATCGCTCCTCTCCACACCCTGCCACAGATCTCCACCCGCGATTACGCCCTAAATCAAATGAGTCTGGGGCTGGGAGACGGAGCGGCCGGGGGACACTTAAAACAGGAGGAGTGAGAAAGCGGCGGAGAGGAGACAGGGACGGCTTGGCAGATGTGCATGCAGATTCATCATGCCAGCTCTGGATGCGAGTAGTCTGACAAGAGGAGAGAAAGTGGAGAGAAGCACATTGAGTGATTTAGAATTCATCTAAAGCCTGTTGGTTTAGAAAGGGCATTCATGCGGAGAAATGACTTGAGCATTTCTGCAGAGATTGGGTGTGAACAATAGTGCATGTACAAAAGATACATCCCTTGGAGCCGAAGCAACAATTTTTTCATACCTTTTTTATGCAAATGGCCTGCTGAGATCTACATTTCAGCCGCGCAGAGGAGAAAACTAGGATGATGCCCTGTGAAGACAGACACAAAGGAGAGGTTAGAAATTGAAATGGTAAATGATAGATCACACGCGACGGCGGATTAATGGCTGAAACGGTGACGGCAACAGCAGAACAAAAGGGGCCGGAGGAAAAACTCATAAACCATTTACCATCCTGCAGATTTCTAAACAGGAGATTTAGTTGTTTCAGCTGCAAACAAGCTGTTACGGGTTTGTTAAAAGAGCCGTTGGTGTATTTTTGCACTTTCTGTTACACTGTCAGTCTCACGATTAACAGTTTATAGAGTTCCTCCGTGCCTCACCCCATTTCTTGAGTGTTCATGGAGTAAAATGAGTCATGCTCGCTACGTGTTGTCGGCGCTGTAGTTAAACCGGCAGCATCTCCAGACTCGTGCAGGCGTTTTGACTTAACAGCCATGTGCTCATCTGCTAGTTCGTTTCCCCACAACCCACATCAGTAGAAGAGACTGCAACTAAATCCACAATCCGTATGCGACGAAATGTATTCAAGTGTGTGTCTAAAGCCAGTAGGAGGCTTCAACAGACTGAGTTGATCAAATCAGATGCGTATCTCCTGAAGTCGAAGTCTTTGGACTATAAAGTTCCCTTTTTGTGTTTCCCTGGGCAGTGCTTCCCTGTTGAGCTCCAGTGGAACCATGGTAACAAAAGAGGGAACGTTATGCTACAAAGGCAGCAACTTTGGGAGACATCCGCTTAATATGACTAATTCAGAAGGCTGAAGACGTATTTTATCACTAGTCCGTGCAGGGAGGAGTGTGGATTTTGTTTCCTGTCACTTCCACTGGAACCGTGCTGGGATCAGAACTCTTAAAGGCCTGTATTACCAAGCGGAGGGAGGCGTCTCCGTCCCTGACTTTTAACACCAGGGTGTTGCTTCGAACATGTGGCCATCCTCGGGTTTTTCATTTTCCGAAAAGCTTTCTCGTGGCACAGAGCCTACGAACATTTATAGTTTGCTTTCAGCTGACATGATTCAGCCTTTCAGTTGGAGTCAGCTGGGGTTTCATCTCATTCTGAGTGTGAATTGTGACGTCTTCATTTGAGGACATAAGGACTCGGGAGGTTAAGATGGTTAAACTATGAATTAATATTAACCCACAGCTGCAGCGTTCCAGCCTATCTGATGTGTGTGATGTAACATGTTGAAGTGAGGATAACGCAAAAATTATGAATCAAACAAATACATTTTATGGTTCGTAATGATGAAGATACAAAAATCCTTGAACGTGTGTATCAGGAGAGAGAAAACTCTTTTAAAACAGGACAACGCATGGAAACCCTCGGCGCAGTTGTCCAACCTGTAGCCAGGTCCGTGCAAGCGCTTTCGGCGTGACTGACTGAACGCGGAAGTGAAGGAGACAACAGGGTGACTGCCCCGCTGCACTTAACAAAGCGACGCCGAAAACGGCGAGCCTTTCAGCGCTCTCCTCCGGGGAGGAGAGGGCACGAGGTGAGTTATTCTGCGCGAGAGAGAGACAGAATGAAGAGATGGGTAGTGAGGGGAGATAAGGTTCATTAGAGGAGGAGCGCGAGCACAAAGCGTAATCTCCATTTTAACCTTACCTTTAGAGGAAGGCCACAGTTGCTGCTGCGATAAAGAACTAGTGCAGCCCTCAGGTATGCACGGAATACTGATTAATCCTTTACCATTGTTATCGGGAGATGTCAGCTAATGCCATGATGGTGAATCACACTGGGCTCCTGTGGCTGAGTACCCTCCTTTTTGTCCGCATGCTCTCGTCCGTGCTTTGGGTCTATCTGTCTCTCTCTTCACGAGGGGAGAATAGGTGCCTGGGGCCCTTGATGACACAGGGGGTGGGGCGTTAGTGTTTTGATAAGTATTGACATCAATCTTATAAAGCTGATTTTAATGACCCAGTGAGCCTGGACTGTGGACATTTGTCATAGGATCTCGAGAATACGAGGGAAGGAACTAAATACCGTGAGTTCGCTAGATTCACGCTGACGCTGCTCTGAGACGTTTGCTTGACGCGTGCATGAGAAAACGACAAATGCGACAACTCTCGGTGCGTTGCGTTGCGTTATCTCCGTGCCAAATGGATGCGAAGGCTTGTTTCCTTGGCGAGAAGGCGTCACGTGGGAAGATGAAAAACGAAGAGGAAACGCACAGAGAGGAGCAATCCTACAAAGAGTCTTTCAAGCTGAGTTCCTGTCCCGTTCCCCTCCACCCCCCCACCACCCCTTCCTGTCTTGCTTGATGAATTGTCCCATCAGTTAGAAATAATTAGGATGAGCTGTAGTCTTGTCTTGCTGAATGCGTATCAGCAGGGAACCAGGCAGCAGGGTCAGATATCACCTGCTACTTCATGGAAACTGCATGTGTACGGTCTGTTATTTTCACCAGCCTCAGCTCGATCAAGCGCAGCGTCGCGACAACGCGCGCAACTTATAGCTGCAAATCACAACATCCCAGTCTGCACCCGAAGGCATCGTTTCCCTTCGCAACAGGCTTATAGTTTCAGTCATTATTATGTAGAGAGTCACCCACTGTTCGGCAGATGTGCTTGTCCTCTGGTAGGCAGCGCTCGGTTCGGCAGACTGGTGATTACATCCCTTGTTACACCACTCAAGTGTTTACTATTTATTCAAATCAAACACTGAATCAAGACTAAAGAATAAAGGATTAGTAACATGACACAAGCAACACAGCCAAATAGGTTTGTCTGCACAACTGGTAGCCACAGTGTTTCTTTCAGCCACAACCTCATTAGTTGCTGTGCCCTTCTATGTTACCGACTGCCCTCCATTAATGTTTGTCCATTTCTACAGCTTTGTTGCCCACTGTCCACACGTAGACAAATGTGAATGTTAAGCCTCTGGACTTCGGGGAAACCTATGACAGGAGCAGATCAACCGAAGGGGCCGTGTGCCACCTCTGGATGTCTCCACCTGCGTACTGTGTGTGCTGTAGTCGTCCCTCGGTGTCCTTTCCACCGCTGAGGCCTGAGCCTCAGTGGAGCATCTCACCCGTCCATTTAATGGCTTTTCTGTCAGAACAGAGTCTGACCTTCTGCTAATACCAGCATACAATGCAGCTATATCACAGTCGACCGAATCACCACGGCTCTCATCGTGTTTCTGTTTTTCCTCTGACATAATTTGTATGTAGGGATGAGGACGGTTTTTGTATTTTTCATATTCTTTTCATGTATTTGCTCAGTGGCCTGCCTCACCCACCTGAAAGAAATCCAAACCTCAGACAGGCGCAGGTGCTACAGTTAATTCCCCACATTGATTCATTATTCAAACATGACCTTTTTTCCCCTCCTCCTCTTTAAAACTGGCCCTGTCATACATTTTGTCAGCGAGCCAGATCGGTTGACGCCTTCAGAAAAATGCAAGGCGCAATAGACAACACTCTCCATTTCTGCATTATTGAGAGGAGCGAAGGGAGGTGAGGAGCTAGCGGGTTGAAAGCTCTAGTTTTGTGGCTTTGCACCTTGTTAAACCGTAACGGAGACTCGGTAGGAGACACAAAGAGAGAAAGTGAGTGTGCATGTGGATGTCAGCAGGTGCAGACACGAGAGCAACACTGCACATTAAAAAAAATGTCTAGTCAACTTGTCTATGGCTGTTGCACTTTAAAGTGTCGTGGTTTGGCACCAGGTGCAAACCCAGGGCATTCAAACACACTATGCTTTATCCCTGACATGCTCTCTCCCCCAGTTCCCATCTCATTTATTTAAGCACATGTTTACTCAGATAAGAGTGATAAAGGGCCGTTCCAGAGCTTTTGATGGAGGACAGTTTTAGACACTGTGTTTCACTAAAAGAGAGATTGCACCATAGAAATCCTCCAGTATGTGTTTCATAAATACTAAGTATAAAAAGCACCTTCTGTTATCAATAAGCCTTTTTCTCTCTGCGGTCATGATGTCTTTTTTTTTTATTCAGCAGACACTGTAAACCTGCTTCATCCCCGCAGATTGAACCGCGAGGAGGAAGATGGAATTCCATCTACCGAACGTAAACCCATTTTCAATTACACAAAACCCCCCTCAACTAGCGTGTTTGCACTCGTGCGGCTATTTTCCAGTGCGTGTTTGCGTTCTTGTAGCGGAAAGGGATTGCTCTAAAATGCAATCCTCTGTTTGGACAAATGGGGGGGGGGGGGGGGGGGGTATCCCAACACATTCAGCTCAGTGAAAGTAAGACAGGGTTGCTCAGTGTTTTGACTTGGTGTCCTGATGAGGTGAGGCATGCTATTCATGTTTATAACACAAAATTTGCTTTGCTCCAGTTTTACATGAAGCTTTGACTGTGAGTGCAACGGGGAATTAGTGGCAGATATGGATGTAATAGTGGCAGCACTAGATAATGTAGAATTAGTCCACATGCCTAAGTATGTAAATGCAGCTACAATTCGAATAAACACTCTTAAGATGTCAGACTTTCAAGTGAGGAACAAGTCATTAATATTCAAATGTGTGTGTAATAATTCAAAGTAATAAATGTGTCCAGAGCTTCACTCTCTCTCTCTCGTATCAGAGCCAAATCAAATTAGGCAAAGAAAACAGCTCCTCGTCCCAAGCACAGAGTCCTGACACGCAACATCACTTAGTTCCAAACCTTCCTGCAATCAGCCGCGCGTTCGCTATCAGCGCCCATCAACCTGTCTGTCCTGAGGTTTCCTGTTGAAAACTGAGCGGTTTTCAGCCTCTAGCACCGGGGGACATGTGGATGCACCTGAGCTCGCGCTTGATGAACACAAACTCAAAGCTATGTTTGGCGATGGGTCCTTGGGGTAGGGTCAGAGAGAGCAGCGTGGTGGGTGTTAATCATAGGCTGCTCACCCAGTAGAGATCAATGGATACAGGGTAGAGACAACAAAGCTGTAGCTGATATGTATTTATGTACAGTCAACCAGATGTTGATATTTATACCTCAACACATTCATAACGTAGGTGTATCTTGAGTGAGCAAACATTGGAACAGACAGTGGTTTTAGTAAATAAAACTATAGTTGGCTGTGGCATCAATGCATCACGTGCGTCTTGCAGCATGATGAAGCTCCTCCTGACGAAGTTGGCAGACAAAACGTTCCTGCAGCATGATGATGATGATGATTAGTGGGCTTGTGCTCGTGAGTGCGGCTTTTCCTTCGCTTGGTTCCAGGTAAATCACGAGGTGAGTCTCTTTGTTATCTTGGATCATCTAGGATCAGCAGCATTATTAAAAACAAAATCCTGGTGAAGGCCTGAATATCTTGGATCAAATTTCCTGACACATCCAGAGATGCCGAAACTTTAAAGAACAAACGCGAAGCTCATTTTGGAAAGGAAAAGTAAAAAGTTAAGAGAGTTGCCAGAGTCATTAGCAAGAAAGACTGTCTGGATGACATTTTGCAGAATTCCATCCAATAGTTGTTAGGATATTTCAGTCTGGACTAAAATGATGGCTAGAGTGAAATAGACGACAGATTGCTATCCCTAGAGCCCCGTGACGAGCACAGCAAAAATAACTCGCACATCACTACTTTGCTTTGAAATCACGACTTTTCTATTGAAAAGGCGGAATAGAAATTGGCTGGACGCGTAACTGCTCCGTTGTTCCCGCTGTTATACATCAGTTTCTGTATATTAAGCATAGAGGATAACAGAAAGTGGTCATGGCCAGCGTTCCACTGTCTCATCTACAAAAAAATACAAAAAAATATCCAAAAAAATATCTAATAAAAAATATCTAAATGACTAGTCGTGGACACATACAGACTATGGATGTCGTTATATTGCTGTATTTTACATTTAAAACCGATCGTACAGTCGAGAGTCGTATTGTTTGCAAAAAGACAGTGTGAGAGCGACGCGAGGAGACGGTTTTGGGAGCATGTGGCTCACAAGTCTGTCCCTTTAAGCCCTGTGAGATATCATACTGGGAGCAGATCCAATTGAAACTTCAAATCCATCTTTTCTCTTTGGTTTCTAATTAGCAGTTAACAGATGACGCATCCCGGAGACAGACGGCAGAGAGCATGTAGTGGTGTACAGCAAAGCCTCTGGTGACTGATATCCACCCCTTATGCCACCCAGTTCTCATGATATCGAGATTTTTCAGGTGAATGATTTCCCTCTTCCCTTCGCACGCCTCAGATCAGGGTCAGGCTGATCTTGGTTAAACTCCTAATAAGCCCCATTTCACGGCACGCAGCCAAGAGATTAGATCTGACAGGGCAGGCGAGGACTAGAACTGAGACTACAGATCTGCAGGCTAAGCTGTGAATTGGAAATGTTCCAAAGTTTGGTGCAGAACGTTGGATTGGCGAGCTCCTCGCTACACGACGATACCAGGAGCACGACTGCAAGAATTTCCATGCTCCCTGTTGACCGGCCCACCTACTGCACTGCACCCTTGAACGTTTACTTTTATGGGAAAAGGTTTTTCCAGCTCACCACCGGATGTTAGTGGAGTTTACAGCAGCTTATCTAACAGCTGGAGCTGCTCGGCCTGCGTCAGGCGGGGTGTGAATCGCCGGCTTGAGCCGCGGCAGCATATGAATCATATTCCATATGAAGCTACAGACGTATTCTCACAGCCCAGAGCACAGGCAGGTGACTTGACATATGGCTTTGAGGGAGCTTAATAGGCTCCGAGCAGAAAACACATTATCCACTGTGGACCAAGTCCACTGAGGGATGATTTCCATTATGAAAGCCTTTAATTCCACTGATATGAGCAAGAGGGGGGAGTGGGAATTTGGGGAAAATGCTTCAGGAGCGGAGCAGCACAGTGGCTCGTGTCGGGGTGGATGATATCTTCAAGGCTCGTCTACGCCTGACTGGCACTGAAGGAGAAATGTGATTGTGTTTCGTTCCCTGAACACAGCTCGGTAAGTGAATACATTATTCAAATGACTGACCATCTGACCTGACTGACTTTTGTCTGTCTCATGGCCTGTTGCTCACTTTCTGGTAAATTCATACAATTTACCCTCAGTGTGACTGTTAAAGCCTGCAAATTAATACATTTGAAAAGTAAGAATGAATAAAAACAGGAATATGTTGATTCAACGTGATGCTAAAACACACCCTCACACACACATATGTTAACAGTGTTTTTATCCTACTCGTCTATAATAACAGACAAACACTGAGTGGATTTACCATAAACACTAAATTAACACCGTCCACCCAGACAATAAATTGTTGACTCTGTCCCTGAGAAGCATTGCAAACCTTTATCCCCTCACAATGCACCTGTAATTTATTTACACGGTTTATTGTTGTGCTCTTCAACGGAATGAGTCGTGGCCATTTTCTCTCCTGTCAAGCTCTATTGTGAACGTCATATTTAAAAAAATCTATCTTTTGTGAAGGTGGAACAGAACCTGCTTCGCCCACATTAACTATGTGTACATAGTACCCCCTGGAGGCTGGAGGGTGCAACTGCAGTTCGACTAAGTTTAATAAATAATAAAGCTGATTGACAGACAAGAAAATGCCTTTTCCTGTGTATACTATGAAAAGACTCTACGGTGTTAAAGGGTATATGTTACCCTTTTCTATTATAATTTCATGTACTCATCAATGAAACTAATTTCTGGGCATCATATCTGTGATGTGTATACGACGCTCAAAATATATTCTGCCAAAAACCATTTGACTGACAATGTTGTGTTTGTTTATGTTGAGTAAGAATGTTTTTCTGCAAACATGGCTGGAGTATTATGTTGTTTGCGATCTCCACAGAGAGGCACATCTCAGAGCTTGTGTATTGTTTGTGCAACCTGTAGATGTGAAGGGCTCTTAGGAGCTGAATCAGATTAGAGCCCCCCTCCCAATATGTGAGCTCATTTAAGCTCCTCAGCTTTGCATTTCTAAGAAATACTTCAGATCCACTAGACACGGGCCTCAATTGACTTTCACTTTCTGCAGAAAATGTTTGTGATGCGCGTTCCACCAAAACACTCATCAGCAGGATCGGAGACTCTTCCCCCCCAACACGCAGCAGCAGCCATTATGCTGGTGGCATATGAACAGAGGAGGAAAAGAAAGAGGTAGGTTTTATGAAGATGTAAGAACTTTGTGAACTATACTCAGATAAAATGACATAAATATATGTCAAAACATCACAATATCAAAAATGGTTTCACAAGCAATTGATGTGACAAAATTAGACCTGGGACATATTCTTCTAAAGAGATAATTAGTTTTCTCCTCTTCCTCAGGAGCTTCTCACCCAGTGTCTCTGTTGTTGCCTAGTAACCAGCCAGGGTGAAAACTCTGCGTGACCCTGTTTTACAGCTAGGTATAGTAGTGCCAACACCATCGTCACTATCGCCATCATCTCTCTCTCTCTCTGCTTTTGAAGGTTATTGATGACAAGGAGCAAGCGTGTTCCGTTTTGAGACATGCAAGGCTTTTTAAAGCTACACCTCTGCTGCAGTTGCTGCGCGGATCCAGCAGAAGGATGCGAGACAAAAGCCTGGGTGACAGAAATGAGGTATATCATAATTCTGAGTAAAGCAGGAGGTTTCAGACGGAAAAGATACAAGTCTCTTTCTATCCCAACCGCACTCTTCATGTAGAATAAAGCCACACATATATATGTATATATATATATATATATATATATATATATATATATATATACACAAACACATACAGTTGCAGCGATAGCCAGGAGGTGTTCTTATGCTTTCTCTAAATGTTACATAGTCTCATGCATAGATGATGATTACATGGACATTGAAATGAAATCCTGTTTACATCATCTTTTACCACTTACAATTCTGCAAAAGATTCACTTACGTTTACAGACACTTTAAATATAACACATATATTTACTTTCTCTTCCTTCTGGAGGAATGAATGCACCGAATGCAGGTAATGAGTGGAGCTTAGTTTGGGAACGAAAGAAGTCCTCTGTCCACAAGGTGGTGCTAATGCACATGGAGCCGTTTGCTAAACAGTAGAACAAGGATGTAGATCTAACACAAAATGTTACATTCTGCAGTATCTGTACCCACAGACAGGACAACAAGAGTCATAATAGAAGTCTCTGGTTTGCGTTCGTCGCTGATCTTAATTAGGTTTGTTAGATAATTGTTTTATTTGATAAGAATAAAAATAATTAAGACAAAAATATAGTTTTATATATATATATATATTACATTTTTAAATGGGGAAGGGAGCTGATGTCAAGTCAAACGGGTTGTTTTTCTCAAACATAATCTATCATTTATTATGATAGGTTGCCTATAGGAATAAGTAAGTTATTTATTGGCACAATAAAAACTCCAGACTCATTGCTTTTAATGTGCATCTAACTTTAGGTGCATGTTGTGCGACGTTGTATAATTTATGCATATGTAACTAAATCGTCTGTTTCACTGCTTATTTGTGGGTGTTTGTTTCCAATAGACCATAAATAAAAAAGGAACATTAAGAAAACGCAGGTCAGCGCAGTGTTTATACGCCACAGGGGTCAAAGTTCATCAGCTCGCCTTTCAAAATGGCGGCTGAACCAACACGGGAGTGGAGCGATGCGCAGCTAAAAAGTGACGATTTGTCCAAAAAAGACATTATACAGTTTATTCAGGATAATGCAACCCATTCGGTACGTTTGCCACATACATGTCATATTTTCAGTGTGAATATATGAGATTATTGTGTCCAGAGTCCCTCTCAACTGCAGCATGCTGCATTGTTAGCAAAGCGGGGCGACATGAGCAGATGCTGCTTTAGCATTTGGGAAGACGGAGTGGACCTGAAACAGACGGGTGGTGATGCTAAAGGATGCAGTGTGACGTCTTCGCTGCATAGTTATGAGAGTCGACAGAGATTTAATGCTTAAAACCGTGTCTTGCCTGAAAGCTGTCGTTATCGTGAGCTCAAAGTGAACATTTCAAAAGTTTCGTTCACTTTTCATTGCGTCTTTTCTTGCAGTTCCTGAATGAGCACAAGTTGATGGGAAACCTAAAAAATGTTGCAAAAACAGCAAAGAAGGAACAACTGGTCATTGCCTACAATCAGCTGTTTGAGAGCAAAGTAAGTGATGGTTGACTCTCCAGCACACTTGCAGATTGTGTTGCCCACGGACAGCCGCACCCAGATAATCAGGTGCTACTGTGTATTGTGAATCATTTTGATTGCAGAGTTTTAAAGGCACGGAGCCAGTAGAAGACGTGACTGAACAGGTAAAAGCTGTAAAAATCGAAGACAAGCCCAAAGAAGTCAAAGCAGAGGTTGTGGATGAGGTACTGCTTCAGCAATTTACACAAAAATATGTATAAATTGCAATACGAAATACATCACATCTTTACTTCATCGTTTCCAGGGTCCACCCAAGTACACAAAGTCAGTGCTGAAGAAAGGTGACAAGACCAACTTCCCAAAGAAAGGGGAAACTGTGAGCTGCTGGTACACCGGTACCTTGGAAGATGGCACAGTGTTCGACACCAATATTCCCGCAGGTGTGGCAGACCTGCACTTCAGTTGTACTTCACTTAAGTGAACAGCATTTAGTAGCTCCTCATAGTCTTAATATCTGTGTGTATATGTATACATAATTCATGCTTATATCATTGCTGTATATATTTCTTTAAAGCTGCCAGAAAGAAGAAGCAAGCAAAACCACTGAGCTTCAAAGTTGGCATGGGCAAAGTCATCAGAGGAGTGAGTGATGTTTCTGTTCTATGCATCTAAGCTTCTTGGTTTAGTTTTGTGTGATACATGTGCTCCATTTTACTTTCTTAGTGGGATGAAGGCATTCTAACGATGAGCAAGGGTGAAACCGCTCGATTGGAGATAGATCCAGAGTGGGCCTACGGAAGGAAGGGCCTACCCGAGTCAAAGTATCCTTTTCTGTGGCTGATTCAAAACATGTTGTGTAATTTTTCCTAATATGTTAATATTAGGCAATTTATTTTGTAAGCAGCTTATTTAGCATCAACTTCTCCTTAACTTAAGCTCGTCTAGAATTCCTCCAAATGCAAAACTCATTTTTGAGGTTGAACTGGTGGCAGTGGATTAGTGGCCAAAGATGCTGCTCAGCATGTATTATGACAAAGACTAACGCCTTGCTGTAAATAAAGTTAAAGTAAAAATTTCCTTTTTTCCCCCCCCTCAGTGACTTTAGCAGCAAGCATCAAGACAATGACACTGTAATGTTTTGACCAGAATGGGCTTGTGAATATTGTATAATCAAAGTGACATTGTTCCTTGCATGTACAACAAATAAAGCCATATCAATTCACTCCTGTACATGAACTGGTGGTTTGATCTGATATGCCAATGTGCTGCCGCTTTACAAGTTTGGAATTTAGATTTACCTGATCTTTATTCACACTTTACTAAAATTACTTTATGGAAAATGTAAATACACTGGGTCACTTTAAAACAAAACACCACACGCGCACACACACGTTTATCCCAAGCCAAATTTTTTATTCTGTACAGGATAACATCCAACTTGGTGAAAACTGAGGGGTGGTGACCTTGTTTCTCCTTTTGGGTACAAAAGCACTTAGGAGTTGGCGTTGGGTCCCTTCTTCTTTCCAAAGGTGGGCACAACGTTCACAAAGCGTCTGTTGTACTGGATGCGACGCTTGGCCCGGCCAGTCTTCTTTTTCTTTTTCTCCTGCTTGTCAACCTGTCAATTTCAGTAAACATTCTTTCTTTAATGTTGAACTGTTCCATCCTAACATTTCTCAAATAGAAGATCAAAGTCAATTCCATTTCTAGGACAAAGTGTAAACGCAACAGTATCATTATTTAGCTTTTTTTTTTTTTACCTTGGGTGTCTGTCCCCTGACTTTTCCGGCACGGGCAAGAGATCCATGGACCTTACCTAATGGTTTGTGAAATAATTAGTATACTGAGGAAAAATATTGCATGAGTGGATTGAAATACTTTTGGTATGTGTGTATTTAATGTTATGTTATAACAGACTATGGGAAAAGTAGTCATAGCATATGCTACACAAACTCCAATTTGGTACAGCTAAACGGGGTTCATGAAGAACAGAAACTGATTGACTTGCAAGCATTTACAGAATTGTGTGGGTACTGACCTCCCAGCAGCCTGCCAGCTACCTCCAAGGTGCAGTGCTCTGACACACCACAGGATGCCAGGGAAGCATCATTCTCCAGTGGGCACCCAGCGAGCAACAGTACCTGATCCTCAACCAGGAGACCCTCCAGAGTCTGGACATGGGCCTGGAAAGCAAAAGGAGACGTATTCTCATAACGATTACAAACAGACTACAGAATACTGACAAACAAGTCCCCGGCATATACACTTTACCTTGATCTGTCCAACGGTCTCCTCACCGGTCACCTCAAGAGTGTGAGTGTTCTGCGCACGCAAAAAGAGCTGCATTTTGATGCTGGGGGAAGCATGAAAAAGCAAAGTTTAGTCATTAAGCGGAAATCCGGCTGTGAAATTAGTTCAAATAATGTGCGTGACAGCAAACCCGCGATGTTTCCCACACTTCTACTAAAGGACACTTCTATGTAGTAGACGTAGCACTAACACAGTTTGCCCTGTCAAACGGACTAGCGGGTTGAAAATTAAACTGATCGAAAGCAACGTGCCGGGATCTCGAACTCTCTCGGATGTCTGGGTAACTAGCTAATGCTATGTTAGCTTAACTAGCCACATGGGACACGCGTTTCATAAAGGCGCATAAAAATACATTATATAACCGGTAGCTGCCCAAAATAAAGTCGACCTTATGATAAAGGATGATGTTAATGCTGTACCCACTTGTCAGCGCCTGTCAGGTTATCACGTAATTAGGATATTTTACTAAAAACGCACAGGCCTTACCTCGTTCGATGCTAGTCGTCCAACGCTAGGCATAAAAAGGACTGATTCTACGACGACACTGCGCATGTTCGGATTTACGTATCACTGACGGGACCCGTGGCCACGCCCACTGTACTTTGTGCCGTTAATCGTTTACGAGTTATTACGTCGTATAAACAGCATCAATGCAATACATTCAATATCATCCAAAACAAATTATAAATTAATAAATTGGTAAGTTTGAGTTTACTTCCAAATTATTTGAGTATGTCTTGATTATATAGTAGCTCATTTGGCCTTCACTGAGCAGTAAACACTACATAGTCTGTTAATGGCTGAACTTACTAAATGCCATGTGTTTTCTCATTTATTTGAACTGAAGACAGAAAGTCGTTCTTATAAATTTTAATCCTTTATAAGGTTGACTATATAATTGTGTGTGCTACAACTTCACTCACCATAAAATGAGTAATTCTTAGACTTTGATAAAGCAGTGACAAATACTCCAGGATATCATTTTCTTTATTATGAAATCAAGTCAAAATAAAAAACGAGGAAATCTTCATTTCTTTTTGTGGAAACAACCATGAAATATGAAAAATCTTTCAGCTCGGGAAGGAGAAACACAAATCAATGTTACATCAATGAATCCGTCCTTAGTTGCAGTCCTAATCCTAAACACTAAGAAAGAGAACAAACTAAGTCATCCCATCTAAAATGAAAAAGCCTTCACACAATGAAAAGATAAATTTGCCTTCACAAATAACATGCAATAAAGAACCCAGAAAAGCAGCCAGTGTTGGGAGATGAATGTAGCAATTGTGGTCAACATGACTGCCAAGGAGGTCAGCAAACATGTACTGTATTCCAACCAATGCCTACAAAGTGTAATTTAACTGATCAGCACACTTTAAATCAGAAAAAGGAACATTTGTCAATATTGCAGTCAGTTGTTGGGTTTAAGTAGCCCTGTTCAGAAATCTAGGCAAGTCAAAGAAAGGATGATTTCCTCAGTCTCGATCTTCATGTCAAGATTTTGTTCATTATGTAGGAGGAGGGGGGTAGTACTGGTTATACTGGGCATATTGGTTGTACTGCCCCCAGGAATTCTGTCCCCATCCACCATATTGTTGCTAAAAAAGGAGCAGAAGAAAATATTGTTAAGTTGAATCACTGAAATCTTTCAGACTAAATCATAATATAGTTCATCTTTGATACACTGAAACAGTATCAATCTGAAAATGTCTCCTTAGGTGTCATCAAGTAATAAAACCTTGTGGAAATTAACTTAATTTGATTTATATTTTAACAATCTGGACTTTGACCTACCTGGTACCAGTTGTAGTTGTATGCAGAGTTGTTTGCCTGCATGTCTGTCATTGAATTTGCTACAGCGGAGGCACTGTCATCCACACGCTGTCTCTTGGCATCAGGTTCTTGAGAGCTGGAAATAAGTACGTTAAAGTTAGGGGAAATTGCTCATGATGACTGAATACAGTATATTCCATTCCCAAGTTTTGTAGTGTAAGCCCACCATAAAAATGCCACATACATTACACATGCCCACCATACAGTCAATTGTACACTACGTACCTGTCATATCCATTCTCAGCCTTCCTCTTTGAGGATTCACTTTCTTTCTGTAATTTCTGTTGTTCTTCATATGCAGCCACAAGCCTAAGACAATGAAATTAATGTTGAATTAATTCAATTATTTTAATTTGTCTCTGTATTTTTGTGTGTAGCAAACAGTGTAAAACAAAAAACATCAACTCACACATTGATGTCACTGCCAAAGTCCTCAAGGAACTCCACCTTTCGTTGAGAGAAAAGGAGGCGGGACTCGATTGGCATCGGGCTCATTAAGGCTCGGTCAAAACAAGCCAAGATCTCCGCCTCATTCTGTGTCACATCCCCACTGTATTCCATCTCAAGCAGGTTCAGATACAATTTTGGACTTGTCTGTAAAGACACAATAAGATTAATAAGTTTGGGAGAAGCCTAATTACATGTTATTCTTTAGGCAACAAAGTTCACTGTAAAAGTCTCACCTGGTCCTTTTCAATAGCCTCTAGCAGCACCTTCTTGGCCTTGCTCAGACTTCTTTGCACTTTCATCAGCTGCCTTGCCAGCTTCACAGCATAGAACGATGTCTCAGTAGCATTCTTCGCAGACTCCATTGCCTCCCTCAACAACGCCTCCGCTTCCTCCAAGTTACCTTGGCGACGCTCCATACTGACCCTCCGAAGGCGCACCATGGCTAGACCTGGGATTGCTGCTTCCAGAGATGTCAGGATTCCACGAGCCTCTTCGATGTTGCCTGGACAAAGAAAAGCAGAATACTGTTAACTTGATCCAAGTTAAATTTGATTAACTTTGTTCAGTTTGCATGTTTGAATAAGTGTTGGTCACCTTGCTGCTCCTCAAAGGCTGCCCACAGTAGGTGGATGGCTGGTTTCTTGGGTAAATGGATGGTGCACGCCTTCTTGTAGATATGTCTCACGCCGTCAGTACTGTAGCCCTCTAGATATTTTGCATACTTCAGAGTGAAAGAGAGAAAGGCAAGTTGGAAGAAATGCAGGAGAGGATAGAGATAAAGAAGAGAGGAAAGAGAAATGAAAAAGAGACAGTACATTTTAAACCCACGGTCTTTCTAAGCCAGACAAGCAGAGAATTTCTTCATTGACAAGATCGTTTTTAGAAATTTTCTGTGTAAACCCATCAGCACCTTCATGGAACCAATTAGATAAGTTTCTGTAAGGTAGTGGGAGACGAAGAAGATGCAACGTAGTAGTTGGCAAATGCTGCAGTCAAATCTTGTGTGGCAAGCTGGCCATCTCCTAATACAACAGATACAGTCACATATCAACGTTACACGCAAAGAGAGTGCAGGACGATTTACTGTGTCGATGTGATATCATCGTTGATGGGGGAAGTGCAGGGAAGTAGCAGGAGTGAGAGAGCGGTCAACGGCCACATTACCTTAATCCAGAAGTCTTCGTAGAGAGCACAGGCGATGAGGCATCTTTCAAAGAGGACGACCACACGCTCCGGGGTCCCGTTTTCAATCTCAAAGTCCAGGTACTCCTTCCAGTTGTTCAGCTGGGTCTTCTCCAAGGCTTTGACATGAAAGTATGGTCTCTTAATCTAAAAGACATACAATTGAGTTTATTTAACAGTGTCAAAGGAAGAAACAATCAATCACTACTGCCATAGACAACAATATACATACCCCTTCTTCAAAGGTCCAGCGCTTGCTGACTTCATGTTCGTTGTGGTTGAACACTTCCTGCCGAGCCTCGATCACCTTGTGGCGCATGTTCTCAATCTCAGTCACTCTCTAAATAAGAACACACAAAACATGCATAATTAACATCTCTATGTTTTATCATATCACATTCTCCACTTGATGGAAAAACTGCTGGACCTGCAGCCAAGGATTTACATCACCATGGGCTTGGCAGAGACAAGAAGCGTGTAGAGGGGGGGGGGCATGTATACAGACTGCATATCAGCCTCTGGGTGCAGGTGCCTCAGGCGATCCTTTTAGTTTTAGGGCAAGTCCCTGACTGGATGCCAACTTGAATCCCACATGGTATTCAATGGCTTAGCTGCTGACATAAAGACACTTCTTTTAACCTGAACGAATCTTTTGTTTCTATTTCATCGAGAACATGTTCTTACTAAACCCTGAAAATAGTAATTACATCCCTGCCATACAAATGGCAATGGTATTTGTACCTTAGCAGGATCTGCAAGATCCTCTGTACCAGGCGGCAACTCCTCCTGGGCAACAGGTGTCTCGTCATCACCACCCATTGCCGTGAGACTGGCTTTGGAGAGCTCAAGTCTCAGCTGAACAAACTCCTCCTCCGACAAGAAGTGTTTGGGGTGGTTGCTCTGTACATGGTCTTTGAACCTGCACAGATGTACATGTTATACAGTTATTTATCCACCTAGAGCATACCGATGTACATTACCAATCAAACATTTCAAGAGTAATTTAAAGACTGGTTTCATTTCATACCTCTGGAAGTGCTGTGAATAAAGCTGAGTCGGGATGCCCAAGATGCGATCATAGACTGCGGTGACATTAGCCAACTTCTGCATTTCAGTTTCCCAGTTAATGAAGGACTCCCACAGACGATCTGAGCGGAAATCTGTGCCTGCTGCAAGTACTGCATGTTCATAGGTACTAAAAGTAGAAAATAAAAAGCAAAGATTGTTTGTTTTCTGTGATTACTTGTTATTTGTTTAATACAGATTCTATATTCCACAAATTACAGATAAAATTTGACAGAGGAACGATCTTTAAATTGTAATTAAATATCTGTCAGTCTTATACTCACGCTCGAATGCGTCCCTCAGTCTCTGGGTCAGTAAGGTCAGAGTTCTCTTTGATGAAGGTCAGGTAATGCAGCCACAGATCCACACTCAGAGGAATAGCCTGCAAACCTCTTCTGTAGACCTTGGGAGTGAAACAAGCAATCATGTCAACTGTTTTACTACAATCATAAAAGTGGTGTCTTTGTTACTTATATTAAACATCATCTGTTAAGAAGTCTACAAGCACATTATATTACCTCTTCCGCAATTTGAATATTGCCGTGTTTTTTCTCAATGTCTGCATACTTCTTCCAGTAGCCATAGCAGTAGGGATAATGTAGGAAGAAAACATCAAATGCTCTTCTCACAGCCGAAAGGACATTCTGAAAGAGTATAGGAGATAAACAGATTGATTTTACTTGATGTTCAACTTTAGGAACAAACACACTGAACATATCTCAGTAATGCATGTCCTCCCTTACCTCTTGCTCCACATACTGCAGCAGGTAGACCCATCCATTAAAATCTTCTGGGTTCTCTTCACAGGCTTTAAAAAGTTTTTCAAACTCACTGGGCAGTTCTGGCTCCAGAACAAGAGATTCTTGAGTGATTTCTTTGGACGGTTCTTCAAGCTCCATGCCATCCTCTGCCATCTGTGTCGCCCCATCTAAAAAAAGTTAACAGTGAATTTCTAAGTGAACACAAAAGTCAGACAGGTCACAATACTGTATGGTTATTGTTTTTGCCAGGGTAGAAACACAATGATCAACTGAATCACAGCCTAAGGGTTGCATCTAAGAGTATATCAACCAAAATTATTTTATACAAATATGACAATAAAAAAAAAAATCAAATGACATGATCCCTAGACAACCAAAGTGTTAATGTGGCTAGTCATACCATGCTACTTATATGACATTACCTTGACTACTGTCCTGTATAATAGCCTCTGGCTCTACACCATGTTCAGACTCCGAGGGCTCTTCTGAAGGCTGTGGTGGTGGTGGTGGCGGCGGTGGAGGTGGAGGCTGCTCTTCTGGGAAGAGCTGGGCATTGGCAAGCTGACATTGCTCGACTGCCTTCTCCACAGATCCCAGTTCAGTGGAATTCATCTGCGGATCTGGTTGTTGCTGCCCAGGGACATCCTGGGATGCATCTGACTCCTCGGGCAAGACGTTAGCGAGTGGCTCTGGGGCCACTTGGTCCAGTGACCACTCGGCAGCTTGACCCAGAACAGGAAGGTAAGGAAGAAAGGCATCCCCGTTGCTCTCCATGGCAGGGGATTCAGTGTCCAGCATTCCAGTAACAGTAGCGTCGGAAGGATGGGGGTCTGTTGAAAAGCAAAGCTAATCATTATTGGGTATTGGCAAAATTTGTGTCGACGTGTATCATTTGGTTTTTATTCACTAAAATGAAGTAAAGTTTCCACAGCTCAAACAATACATTCTGTAAAAATTTAAAAAAAATATCTGGCAGCATGTTTAACTTTTACAAATAAATATAAAAGCATTTCACAGACATCCACGTCGTCACCGTTAAAGTGTCTCTTAAATAAGCCACAGGTTTCATAATTGAGTCCAATTGGCGCTAAAATAACTAATGTTCACATTTACAATTTTAACCTGTAGGCAAACAATCTTTCTACCTAATCGAGGAACTCCGCAGAAGTGCAACGATACACTTCCTTGTTCGGTTGCCAGTTTTAGCTTAATATCCAACTTAGCCAAAGTCTCTGAAAATACCACATACACGTGATCGTTACGGTTAAAAGCCACCGCGTTTAACAGCTTCCAAATCGTTTAAAAGCAATGGCCGATTAAGTGTTACCTCACTAACGATTAATGTTTGCTAGTTAGCTTTGGCCTTCTTTGCTGCCCGAGGCCATGCGGCGCCAAGGAGGTTGTTTGCACAGCTAAAGTTCAACCTGAAGTTGGGCCTCGGCTTAGTCTATTTCCTGGAAAGTATTATGCAACTAAAAGGACACCGCCGTTAGCTTGACATTGGCGTATGTTAACGTAAAATGCTAATCTGTAGGCATACATCTTCAATTTTGAGCTCAGCAAGGACATACATTGCGATTTAGTAAAGTGTAACACATTGTGATTGATTATTAAACAGCCGTTGTCACCTTATATTACTGGAAAAAATGCAACGTGCTAAGTATTCGCCTCCGTTTCCAGTAAATAGCCGGTGCCAGCAGAGCCTCCATGTTAGCTAGCTGGCTAACACCGAGTCTTGCTAGCGACACTAACGCTAGTAGCTACTTTGTTAGCAGGGTATCGAATTTTAAACATTTCTATTTGCACTGTAAAAACTTTGCGACCAATTATACATTGTGTAGGTTCTTACCGCTATCGTCCATGAAACACGGCCGCTCTAGTAAACTGATGTGCTGCTTCCGAAGTCACTTTATCTACCGCACAACAGCCAGGCGCGCGTCGACTACCATTCTTATCAACTTGGAGGAAGTACTGAGGCCGAGTAGGCGCATGCGCAGGACCATGAACCCGTCCCCACCTTTTTTTAAACTACCGCCTAAAGACAAGCACTTACACGAACACATGTTGATGCTGAAATCCACATGCGTCGATTTAATCTTTTTTTTTTTCATGGAAACTGCAGTGATCTGTTTTACACGACTCAATAAAGAAGCCTGATATTTAACATTACGTTCAATTGAGCTGAGTTCGGTGAATGTACTGTAACCGGAATAAGTAAAATATAATAGGTGGGGAGCTCCGCTGTTTTAACTTTTATATATTGTGTTATTGTTGTTGTTAATACTGCGTTTCCATAACTACATTGTTTTGTATCAGTATCACATTTGGGTACTCTTACAGATAGCTTATTGATATTCATTCAGGACGTAAACAGCCAACAATATAAACATAGTTAACTTACTTAGATAACTGGTTATAACTGTCATAGTAACGATGAGGATGTTTAAGTATATGTTTGGTTGATTTAGGTAAATAGATCTTGAATTTCTATGCTTGTTATCAGGATGGTACATACTCAGGACAGTGCAATAACAATACATTTCAATGTGTATCCTGTGCATCTATTTTAAAATGAAAGTTGTACTTTTTACACTTAAGGGTACATAATGCAGGTTTTCATGGTATTGTACATTTGCACAGTCTCATGCAAATATTTGAACAGAGTGAAGTTTAGAGACCTTGACCTATGCTGTTGAAAGGACCATATCATGAACTGAGTAGTCTGTAAATCTGCTTCTACGTGATTGACTTTAAGTCTTTGGTGATCATAGTGTAGGTAATATTATGTGAATGAGATTTTAGTGCGTGTTAATAGGCAGGTGTTCAGAACAAGCTCTCGCCCATGAAGTCGTGTTGTTCCGCCCGCCCTGCTCTCAGCCTCCACGTCACAGGCTAATCATAGTGCAACCGCTTTGAATGAATGTAAAGACATGTCGGAAAGACCCGCCGTAAAGCCCCTGTCATCCACCCGCTAAAGCCTTCGATGCCTTTTCATATGTGCAGGCCTACGCGTAATTCTTGTGACGGACTTAATATTGGGAGGCGATTAGTTGCGGAATGAAACCTTAAATGGCGTCACGGTAACGGTAGGTCTCTGTAGAGCCGGTCTGATGACCGTTTTTTACAGCGCGCATGCGAAATGGCGCATGGTGCTTTCACCGACAATGGGAAAAGTTAGGCTTTCGATGAAATGCAGATTTATGAGCGAGGTCTTCAGACGCTTACAGTGTTTCTTTATAATAAATTATACTTTAACAATATAACGTATTGATAACGGATTTAAAAGTATGTGATTTCACTGTTAGGATATTATTAATAGCGCATTTAAGTGTATTATATTAGTAATCATATTGTATTGTAGTAATAATTGTAATAATTGTCACATGCACAAAATAAAATACATTTGTAGCTCACATTTTAATTATTCAAAATTCATCAATTATAAATTTTGTTTAGTTTTTTAGTTTATTGCATTTTATTTGGCAGTTTTTGTGTGTGTGTATTTATGAAATGAAAAACAGTAATTTAATAAGTCCTTATTCAATTAAACCTTGGTTATAAAATACTTTTATGGTATTGTTGGTGAAATAGACAAAGACGTACCACAAAGAGTCATCTAAGATCATTTGTGGGTCAAAGAGAAAATCTCTTTGATGTTCCTAGATATGAGGTTAAAACAGCAAATGTGATTATTAATCACGAAAACATTACGTATAAAATTAGAAAAGAGAAACCTAGATAAGATAAGGTACTATAAGAACATAAAAGTACGGGGAAGGGGAATTATTCAAAGGTTACCACGCAGTCCCCTTTATGTTGCGTTGCGCCATATGCCTTCAGATTTCAGACCTCGTGGGGAGCCCCTGAACGCAGCACCAGTGTGTAAGCACTGTAGAGGAAGTGGTGGCTGATCTGGGTCCGCACCTTTTCCGGTAACACAGCACCGCCACTGCTGTGACTGAACGGCTGGAGAGAGAGGGAGGAAGAGAGACGGAGAGCGGTAAGAGCGGGGAGAAACGGCCCGGGGAGACTGGGGGATGATTGCCACACACGTAGGTATTTACCCCCGTGTCTGTGTCGCGTGTTTCTGCTTAGCTTCTTCCGTCCGCGGAGGGAATATTTTTCGGATCTAAAGTTGTCCTCTGTTCTAACACCCCTCCCTTCTCTGGACCGCTCTTGTGTCACAGGGGGAAGAGAAGAAAGTCGGATGAATCAATGACCTTTTGAGGGCTCTTCCTCTGGATGTCCCGTCGCAGAACCGGACCGGAGAGGTCGCATTTTGGCGTGTTCTGATTAAAGAAAAACCGCTGCGCGGTGAAATTCATCGACTGCAACTGGCTAAGGGCAAGTGTGGACAGCCGGTAGCCAAGGAGGAAGTGGGAACCCCGGGCTTGGACAGGGCCCGATCTGTATAGCAGGCTTTTGTTTAATAAAAAAAAAAAAGCCCACAGCTATTCCAGCTCATCTGGAGCCAGCGGGATTTTGAAGGCGAAAGAAAACTTGAAATGTGGATTTTTGGAGGAAGTCTGTGCTCAACGGCTAATTTGAAATAAGGGGATGTAATTTTTTCTTTATACATCGGAGGGCAGTGGATCATGAAAATACATCCCCACCCAATTCTGCGAGGGCTCCATATATAATTGCTCCCATTGAATGATCCAAGTCACCAGCTCAGGTCAGATCCTCACAGTCCGGCTAATTGTACACCCCTGTTCTGTGCAACTTAACTTGAAAGTCTTTTGAATATTGTGACACTTGTGTCAGCCCACCGCCACCGTCACGTGGAGGACTCGCAACACACACGGAAACTGTACTGAAAACAACTTTACTTTTCTCTCATTGGGGATAAAAGTTTCACATTTCTCTTCCAACAAAGTATTTATGCACATCAAACAAGATGGGGAAAATGCTCTCGAAGATCTTTGGCAACAAAGAAATGAGAATATTGATGCTTGGACTTGATGCTGCTGGTAAAACAACCATCTTGTACAAGCTGAAGCTGGGACAGTCAGTCACCACGATCCCCACGGTTGGGTTCAACGTAGAGACCGTCACCTATAAGAATGTGAAGTTCAATGTGTGGGATGTGGGGGGGCAGGACAAGATCAGGCCGCTTTGGAGACATTACTACACGGGCACCCAGGGCCTCATTTTCGTGGTGGACTGTGCCGACAGGGACAGGATCGATGAGGCAAGGCAGGAGCTCCACCGGATCATCAATGACCGGGAGATGAGGGACGCCATCATCCTTATCTTCGCCAACAAACAAGACCTCCCAGATGCCATGAAGCCCCACGAGATCCAGGAGAAGCTAGGCCTGACTCGGATCAGGGATAGGAATTGGTACGTTCAGCCCTCATGTGCGACCACAGGGGATGGACTATATGAGGGCCTGACCTGGCTTACCTCAAATTACAAATCTTAATGTTTCTCCCCCTCACCAGCCTGGACACTTAGAGGCAAAAAAAAGTAGCTGAGAATGAAAACGTTAGTTTAAAAAAAGCGATCTGAAGCTATTAATACCACAACCTCTCTGCTATGTATTAAAGAGAGTAGCAATTATATTTTGTTTTATTTTTCATTTTGGTAATGATAAATTCACAATAATCTCAGATTTCATTTAAACAAGAAACAACTCTTTATGATTTCCTGATTTACTTCATTATAGTTGACTTCGTTTCACATTCTGTATAATCAATACTGTTTAAGCATACATTACGCTTTTAGTGCTTTATTGCAGATCCCTATGTTTTTCTTCTTTTCTAAAATGTCTTTAAAGGGATATAACGGGACACTTGTAGTTTTTCCGCAGCTCAGCTCACATTCAGTATTCTCATGACCCAGCTACGTATCCAAAGGATGGGACGAGTCCAGAAACCATCGCCGAGCATCAGCATATCACTTTCATGTTCAAACTGCCTTTGTAATTTGTAAGAATGTGTATTATGGTTATGTTGAAAACATTTTCATAACTGATTGTACTGCGATGAATGAGGAAGTGTGTCAGTACTTATTTCCTGTGCAGTGATTACATCCATAATGTCTGCTATTTCTATGAAAGACACTATGTGGACCCTGGATACTCACACACTGTGATATGGATATATATTTTTGTTGTTTCAAGGTCTGAATCTGTTACCATCAATAATGTTGTTGCTATTATTTTTATTATTGTAATTAGAGCTTTTTTTTTCTTTCTCCCAGAGCTTCCATTACTGTTGAGTATTTGTAGTTTCAGTCGCCTTAACTGGGGTTAAAGGTGCCCAGTTTAGGTACTCTTGACCGCTGAATATGCACTTTGGGAGGGGGAGTTACAGATTAGCTGGATGTGCACATTTTGGTTCACTGTGACCGACTTTTGGACCCCAGCAAGTGTTTACGAAATCCTCAACCCCCAACCATCTGAAGTATCGGTGCTACAGCAACTGCAGCTCTCCTCCACCTCCTTCTTCTTTTCTTTTTTTAACTCGCCATCACCTGTCTGTATGCTAAAGGTCCTGCAGACACAGACCAGCTTCGTGGTAATAGTTAATAGACACTGTTCTGTTTTATTTTTGTTCCCCATGTTTTGGGCTCCGTTGATGGAAATAATAAAAAAATATATCCAGATCAGTACGGAAGTAATGCCTTTTCAATAAGTAGCAGCAACCATTAGAATACAGACGACGTTTTTTTTACTCTCACAAAAAGTTGAGTTCAGAGAAGAGGAAGTGAGAGTTTAGGGCGTTATGATGGTTGAAAAAGGGACTAGAAAGAGCTGTGAAGTGAGTCTGAGCTTATTTCCTTTCTGCTCTTGCATGTGTGAGTCACTGGCTGTGAATAAATGATGAGATCTCTTGTTTCAGAGGAGTGATTGTCAGGTAAACCGTGCTCCGCCAAAGGCCTTTAAGTATCACTGTCCGTCAGAGTCAGGCTGACACCACAGAGAACCTGTGGTGTTTGCAAAGGAAGCTCATTAAGCTGATAATGTGGGGTTGAAGTTAAAACATTGTGAGCTGACACAGACCACAAGCACCGTCCTGCCTATAGGGAACTTTCTATTTCTCGGATTAAGAACGTCAGTCAGCCTGTCACTGTACAGTGTCAGAATCAGGAAATGACACAAACCAAGATTTATGTTGTTAACATTTTACGTTATGATTAATATCTTTTACTCTGTTCATAAGCACATGGTTTCCAGTTGCCGGGCTGTAGACAGGACCGGTGTCTTGCGTCATTCTTGTGTAACTACTGAGGTTAGGGTGACAGGCTAAGAAGAAAGGTCTTATCCAGTCTGGCATTTAGCCCTAAGCTCAAACCTACCCCCAGGCGCAGGTCTAAGATCAGACCAGCATTTAATTTCAAATCAAATCACATTTAAAGCGTTCTCCTCAGTTACTGTAGGCTGAGGGTTTCACGTGTTACCAAGCCCTAAGAACACAAGAGCAGCTGAATGTGTGAAATCACACGTCAAAAGAGGAGGGTGTGAATTGTGGGTAATTACGTCACTGTGCAAAGGAAATGCATAAAAAACTAAAATAGTTGTCATGGAAATCGGTAGTTAAGGAGTGGCCTGTTGATGAGGACTCGTAGAAGTAAGGTGGGACTGCGCGACAGGTTAAAAGACAGGTGGAACTCAAATTCCACTGCAGGGATTCATCCGCGTTAGGGAGTTGTGTAATAATTATCCTGACACACTCCGGCAGTGCTCGGCAGAGGCACAGGCTGGGAGTTCCTGTGCTGGAATGCTGGCTTTCTATCGGGCTTCTCTGTGTTTGCTCATGTGGTGTTTGCTCTGTAGCTGCTGACGTGAAGTTTGACCTGTTGCTGTGCCGAGAGCAGTGCGACGCATGTGACGTGTCCTGCCCGCGGATCTGAGGCAGACAGTTAGACAGATAGATACTCAAACGCTGCAGACTGTTATCTCTCCTGAAACTGCAGTAACTCCACAGTATTTAGATGTTTGGAACTGAGAGCACTGGTTACAGGAATTTCCGGTACTGTCAGTACGCACTATTGTACTGAAACCACAGTATTTGAATGTTTGACGGCAGCACCTTTGCAGTGTCAAGTAGGTTCTTGTTTGCTTATGATTTTCCATTGTGAATGTCACAATTACTAACTAAAATCTTTTTTTGAATCGTTTTTATTTAGCAATCAAGGGAGAGCAGTTTGAACCGGCCCCCGTGTTACATCAGGCTCCACCCGTCACAGGCCTTTTGTACAGCTGTCACTGCTGCACTGCACACACACCGGCTGGTGTCTAAAGCTGTCAGACTCACCTGTGGCCCTCGCTTTGAGGACACAGAAGAGTTTGCTTTGTGAGTTGTATTTTGCGTGTTTCATAGTCACTGCGTTCCAACGCACACGATTGCAGTGAAACCTCATTGACGCGCCGACGTTTCTTTCGGTTCCTCCTCGTGATCAACAGTCAAATCACGACCTCGGACGTGATTCACTCCAAATGTGTTTCCTGTGACCCCTCGTCCAGGGAAAGCTACAGCGGAAGTGCTGGATTGGACTAAAAGCCAGAGCCGACTCGTTGCATTTTGTTCTTGGTGCAGCTTTAGCTCATGACGCCGCCGTTGTATGGGTGGGGACCGGACTATTGTACGCCTTTGAAGGCGCTGGTTTGGAACAATACATTAAAAAGAGGCTCATTGGCAGTTCCTCTGTCACTTGTTTACCCAGGCGTTCCTCTTTGATTTTAATCTTGCTTCACTTCTTCATTCAGCAAAACAGGAAACCATCAATACAGACAATAAACCTTTCAACATAAAGGTTCAAAGGTTTCAGTTTGCTCATGTAATAGAAATAATAATAATGCAAATGTGCTTATTTATCTAAATGCAGTGAAAGCACAGATTACACATGTGTAGTAATGACTAAAGACTCTATTTCTTCTATCTTCTACCATTTTTTACCTCAGGCATCTGTCCATAGTTGTCTCCATAGAAGCGGCCAGTTTAGAGATGGTATGCTCAGTTTACTTAAAGAGTCAAAGGCAGAACCAAGCGCTCAATCAAGTTTCGCCCTCAGGCTTTTTCTCTTCGCATGTGTACAAATGCACTGTGTACGTCTGTCTGCAACCTGGATAATGTGAACTAGATTGGTGCAGACAATTTGGACAACATTTAGAAAACATAATTACAGCGCGTGGCTCGCCTACAACGAGGCTTGGTTTTCTTTTGCAGGTCCTGTAACTGTTATCCTGGTTTTGCATTGCACGTTATAGTTGGTATTTAATTAGTCTAAATGAATGGAAAGATTGCAACATGAGACTCCTAATCAGTCCACTCCACTTTCCTTCACACTCTGATCTGATTTGCTCAGTGCTTAAGTAGCCATCCTTTAATATTACATTAAGTAACCTGGTAAGTTTCTAGTCTTTACAGGTTTGCTGTTGTATGTGGATTGATACTCAATGATATGAGCCTGGAATCATTCTTTTCATCTAACTTTTAGAAAACGTATTATTATTACAATCTTCTTGTAAGATGTTTAATTGGATTTATCACATTCTGTTCATGTTTATGATTCATCTGTCGGGGCAAAATGTATCAGTAAATAATTACTAGTACGTCTTCTAGGAAGTCTCCAACAGGCAGCTGCTCAAAACGAAACATCTGATTGTTAGTTTACACACTTCTGGTATTCATTCCAGCCATTTGTGTTGTCACAGCCCTTCTACTACATTCTTCAGTTTCCCACACCTCGTGGGCTTTCCTTACCCAAGGCAGTGCATCCTTGGGTTGTCATAGGCAACAAGACAGTAATATGTAGTGCTCCACGCCTCAAACACGCCCCTCTGGCTGCTTTATTATTCAATTCGGTCTATCAGTTGGAGGATTCGTCCTTGGGGATGTTTTGTTTTCTTGACATCCTTCTCAGAACTGCTGTCATTTGATTGAATGATTATCCACAGTTGTCATCACAGGCATTTCCTGTCAAACGCCATCCATTGCTGACACCCACCGAGGGACTTTGGGACTGGCTGGATGGGCCGAGGTTACGGCTCAGACAGTTTCAGTGTCTCGGTTGTCATGGGGCCCGTTTAAACAGCACCATAAAAAGCAGCCTGCAGAGCGACATTCAGCTCCCAGGCAGTTCTAAGCTCTTCAGACTCTGTTGCATATTTCCCTCTGCCTCGGACAATGTGCTAATAATTACAGGGAGCCTGAGGCCTGTGTTTGAATTTGGTGCAAGAAGAAATGGGGGGTGGTGGGGGTGGGGGGGGTAGCAGCAGCATTGAGGCTGTGCATTGAAGGTACTACTTTCAGTGAACAGCTGGAGAGTCCGTATCATTGCAACACAGCGAACATAATGACTGTTAAAGGGCTATTACAGAGATTTTGAACTCATTTCATCTAAACTTTTAAATCCACTGATGCAGTTGTTAGTTTGTTTGTTAATATGGTAGAGTTTTCTATTTTCAGCGCTCTGCTGGTGGATTAATGATAAGATGTTCTTTCACATGTGACAGGAAGTGACATATGCTGCAACCCTGCGGTGTGACTCTTGGCACACCATAAATGAAACGCAGACTGAAGAATAGAGTAATAGAGATTGCTAGGATAGCTGTGTCTCTGTGGGCTTAAAGCGGGTTAAAGTATTGTTGATTGTGAAGTAAATTGTGTGTTTTGTTGCACACCACTGTGATTACCTGGATAGGATTTCTACTGTGAACTGGAAAATAGTACACTTTGGTTCAGTTTGCACATCTTGAGTTGTGATAAATCGACATTCAAGTCAATAGGCCTCAATACATTCGATAAAGGAAGGTGCAATAAACACAGGTTAAAGGCTGGTGTTCACATATTGTATAATTATTAACAGAATACAGTAAGACTGAGCAGACAGCCAGTTACTCTAAATGTCACTCTCTCTTTGTCTCCTGTTCTTCGCATATACACAAACACAGAAACAGACGCTAAAACAGCATTCATCCCTAAATAACACACACAAAACGAAATCCAAAAATAACCCGCCACACACAGACTCCCCACTCGTTCTCATTAATGACCCGTCTGAAGAGCCATCTGCTTTCGTGTAAAGCTCTCAGCGCTGCCCACGTCAGCAGCTGCGCGTGTAGCCTGCGTGCACGGGTCATGTACATGTACGGCAGGTTGCCGGCAGGTGCTCAGTGGAGCTCAGTAGTCTGTGTTTAAGCTGAGTGTGTTTGTACTCATACATTACAAGGCCTTAGGATCGCTCTCTCTGAAGCTTATACTGGCTATAGCGTTATTATTTGTTGGAAGTATTGATATTTTTTGCAGAGCTGGAAAATAATCAATCATTCATTCAGACTGAAATGCTGCAACACACAAAGCACTTCCTAACCTGCTGACTACAAAGGCTGATGTTGTCTCATGTGCTACAAGTTTATTTGGTCAGTTTCTGTCTGTGGTTTGATTCAAACGTTTTTTCTCTGAGGGCGTCAAATGACTTCCTTCTCACATGAGCTCACATAATTGTTTATTGTGCTGGGATCAAACTCCCCCAACATATTTTAAAAGTGGCTGCGTTACATGCAGTAAATGTGCACATCGGTCTGTTAGAACTGGTATGTACGGCATATAATCATTTTCCACCCTTTTTAACGCATTTCAGTTTTAGTGCTTTGCAACAAAGCTGCTTGTGTATGCAACTGGTTTCCCCTGCAGGGAGCCAAAAATCGCTAAGAGAGCCTGTTGTGTCTGAGTGCTCGCAGAGAATGGGAATATGCTGAGCCATCTGCACAATCATGTCTGCTCTGCGCAGGCGACGGCTTCTCATTGAGCAGAGGGTGTCTCGCACAGACACACACTCTCAGGCCTTTGTGCACTGGTGCATCACAGGGAGGACCCTGACTTTCTGTTACAACCACCAGCCCACAGTGATGTGTGAGATCATATCATGACTCTATTCTATGTGTCACAGTGGTTTCATACCTGCTTTAATAGCAGTTTAGTCTTTGTCTTTTGGTCCTGCTAGAAAAGCCCATTTTAAAGGTTTTAACTGCAAAGATGGTGGTGATAGCTAAATGGCAGGAATACCTTTGCTTTGTTTGCACTTGTCTCTATGGAAACACTGACTCAGACTCAGCAGACGTCTGTGGCACATCTAAGTGGCCTAAACTGACTGTGTTCAATTCCTCCACCAAATATCTGTTTTCATCTTTTACAATTAGTATCAGACTGACTGACCTTTAGAGCTTTAGAGTCCTCCGCGAATGTTTACATCATCACGTGTAGCTACAACAGAAGATTCACTTTTTACAGCTGAATTACCCTTTGCCTGGTCCTTTTTTAACACACAGTGTGTTACGTGAACATCAGCCCCATAATTATGAAGAAACAGTCTGTCTGCAGTCTTTCAAATGGATCAGGGTGGCAGAGGTAAAGGATCCCACATGTGCACACTTAAACATTCGATCTGATCTGTAATTTGCCTACCAAATATGGTTTCTAGTTAACTTGTGTGACGCAACAGGGTTGTTCACTGCTACACAGTGTGGTACAGACGTAACAAATTCCTTTCTAATTTGGTTAGTCACATCATTTGTGCTCATGCTGGTGACATCAAAAATCAAAGCAATCTGGCATAAACGTGTTTTTTTGTTTACTGCAGCCACATGCAAAGCTACAGTAGCAACAGATTAACATCGACAAACCAACAGAGACGACACACTGATGAGAATCACACCAACGAGAATCTATTGGCTGCCAATCACAACAGCCACGTCCAATTTTAGTTTGATTTATGACATCAGCTTTTTGAGGAGATTTAGATGATAGACCAGATCACACCAACGAAGGACAGCTACCAAAACAGCTTGTCTGTCTATTTGTGGTTAGTACTGCAGTGCTGTCAGTGAGAAAATACTTTATTAACAAAAGAGCCCTGTTCAGCCCTCGTTGGATACACAGCATCTGTTCTGCTCAAATGTCTTTTGGCAGGTTACTGAATCCTTCCCCAGCTGAAGCTGAGCTATGACCTCAGTGACATACTAAAAGAGAAATTCTCCTTCAGGGATTACCGTAGCACTGAATACCCATTGAATATTTTATGCCCAAAACAGGTGATTACCTGACACAAAGTGGCTATTTATTCATTTGGAGCATTTTTTTTTTGAAATTCTAGGTTAGAAAAGACAAATAATCCCTACAGTCCCTATAACGGTATCCTTGCCCTGCAGATTGATTATTATGGTCGTGCACTGTGCAAATTAATAGCAGCAATGTGAATTCGTTCTGCACGACGGAGGCCAAACATCATTTTCTTTCATGCTGAAATTCAGCCAAACAGAGACAAGGGGCAGACAGATAGAGAGAGCAGAGGAAAGAGATAAGAGATAGGGAGATGGCAGGAGAAGGAGACTGAAAGAGAGAAACAGAATGAAAAGGGTGTGACCTTAATCCCACAGTGGAAAAGAAAGAAAACTACACACGCTGCAACATCCACACACACATCTGGTCCATCCAGTTTCTGGCCTATATCTCATATGAAAAGTATGCTGGATGTTGTGATAGAAAAAGTAAAAACCGTGTACAACTGCATGACTTTCGCCAGCTCTCCAGTTGACTGCAGAGGCCTAACAAGGGTGTGGTTCTTTCATCTGGATCATTGTGGAGCTCATTCATGAGTCACCGACTATTGTAGTATCGACAATACGTTTTTGTAGTTGCACCAGCTGAATGTGAGTGGCATTACCATTTTAACTGCAATCATGTCCCATATAAGAGCTGTAAATCTGCACAGGGAAATGCTCTGATGACACAGACACATCTGATAACAAGGGCGAACTTCACCACATTCTGCATCAGTCACGCAGATCATTGCTCCGTGCTCCTAAACCTGAGCACATGCTACTACACGTTCCGCCCTCGCACCTGAATAATACGTTTACTGTTCCAGGGAAACACGTTCTGATGATGACAACATGGGTTTGGGTTATGTCCAAATTCTGACACAAATGTTCTTTCTCACCAAATACAAATAATAATAATAATAATAATACTGCCAGCGTGCAGCTACCCATGCATTCCTGTTGCATTGACATCTAATGCATAGCTGCAACAGTAACTCACGTGGGAAAGCGCAGTAGGTGTTTTGGGGGCAACACGCGTGCAGATTTATGATTTATGATTTATGCGTAAGGCGCACGCATCGGTTTAAACAGTTACACTAGGAGTCGACAAACTTCATCGACTCGTTGTCAACTGATGTGCGCTGCCCTCATGTGGTCACAAGTTAGCACGTCAGACTCAGTTTCTGTGTGACAGAGAGAGAGAGAGAGAGAGATCCAGAATGAATGGGACAGAGGGAGAGCGGACAGATCGGGGGGATGCGGTCGATCTATATCCGCCCCCCCCCAACTCCCAGCATGAAACGCAGACTGGGGGAAAATAAAAAAAAAAACGTGTCTCGTCTGGGGCGCAATGGTGACCCACATCCTAGCTACACCACACCCCCCGACGCAGCTCATTACGTCAGACTCCATAATGACCCACGAGAGCGAACCTTTATGTTTACTAAATATAAAATCCGACGCTGTAGGCCTGTAATTTTACGTTTCCCTCTCGGTGGCAGCGAACGTGGGCACTTGCTCAAAATTTCCAAGCCCCTCATTTTATTCACACACACACAGAGAGAGTCGGCGTCTCATCAAGGTTCCACCAATCTCTTATTCTATAGGTGTGTTTAATTCTCATAGTTTTTTTAAAGTTATTTTTTAGTTCTTAATAATGAATATGTGTGCGGTCATCTGACTGCCAAATATATTTAACAACATTTATAACCCCAAAGAGCATGAATTCATCTTTGTTGAGATAATTACGGGAAATATTCTACGATATGTTTCGACCGACCACCCCTCCGTCAGGTGGTACGTTCCACTCCCTGCCGTTAGCCGTTGTTGTAGTCAATGCTACTGAACAGATTTGTCGCGATACAAACTAGCTACATACTGGCCCCAAAGCTACAAAAAGATGCTAAATCACGGGAATGAATCAATAAAACGGGCAGCAAGAAGTCTGGAAAAACTTTGTCCAACTGTGCACAAACTTTAATAGACTACCAGCCAAAGCACTTCCCTACAATTTAGTGAGTGATAGCCTTGTTTTATCTCGCCACTCTCCCAGTTGGACGCGCGTCTCCCTCCTGGATCAGTCCAGTCTGATGAATTCGCCGAAAAAGGACGGGGATGACGATGAGCCCGTTAAAGACCCGGTGAAATACGGCGAACTGGTCATTTTGGGGTAAGTCTCTTAAAGCCTAGAGCGATAGTAAAGCAAATGTGTGGGATGGAGAAACGCTCCAGCGGCAAATTAACGTTAAACGCGTAGCGGCTGCATCAGCACAATAAGCCACGAGTCGACGTGTGAGTTCGGCTTTAATCGGCTTCCTTTATACAATATATCGGATGGAACATTCATCATCGGTGACATTTATCATCTGATGTCTAGATGTACGCTCACTGCCGTGGTTTACAACCGGACTAAGGCTGTGTAGTAATGTCACAAAGTAACTTCGCGTACGTAATAAAAGCACGTTTTCTGCAGCCATGACGTTGTGTCCGTGTTCTAGCACCAGACGCGGTTGGTGCGAGTCTAACGGGGGCAACATCTGCCACAGCCACAGTCAGTACGGCCACTACGGACGGAATCGCGTTTTCATCAATGGTTGTAGTGGGGGGCAGGCATCGCCGGGTTGCACAGGCTGAAAATCCCAATGATGTCATACTATGCTGGGTCTGCTAAAAGTAGGTCTGGGGATGATATCATGGTGTGACAAACACACGCGTCCTGCCGAGGCTCCTTAGCCACGAAGCCTCTTTGGTGTGATATTACTGTGTAATACTGTGTCGCTGGCAGATGACCATCAAAGCTAAGGATGGAGGAGGAGGAAGAGGAGGAGGAGAAAAACCCTTTTACATCACCAGCAGCTCTCTCTCTCACACACACACACACACACACACACACACACACACACCAGCACACAGTGGGCAGGATGTGCTGACAGCCACCAGCTTCCACAGCATTTCCACCCCTGCAGCTCCACACCGTGCAGGGTCTGCTGGGACCACAAATGCCAGCGTACACACACGCACATGCACAGTCATATCCAGACGCGCACAGGCCTCCCTTTTTCCCCTACAGAGCTTCCCGTGTACACCAAAGATAACTGACCTCGTGGCCCATCTCTTCCTCTCCAGCTGAACGTGGCGTGAGGAGGCTGTAGCCTGTATCAGAATGCTGATGAGTCGCCCTGCTCGTCATCTGACTCTTTGAACAGAGAGGCCTTTTACATCCTCAGGAAAAGACACTTTAATGTCCGTGCTGAGGTTTTCTGGCCTGGCGTATTACACAGGAGCATGCTCTGCGTTGTGCGCCATAACGCTTAATGAGTCTGTTTGAGAATAGAAAATGTATTTTAAAACCGTGAAGGAGGTTTGGGTCTCACCCTGACAGGGTAACGGCCCCAGGCTGCAGGTTATTGTAGGGATCATCTCTGTGGTTGAACCAGAATTGTGTGATACGGGGAAAAAGTTGCTGGATTTGAACACTGTTCTGTTATTATTACTGGGTTGTGTCACTTGGTTCCCACACATACGGCAAACACCTAACGTCAGAACAGGCTGGGTTTGTACTTCTTCCTGTCGGATATCATATTTTCTCACCCTGTGTTGTGCAAGTGTGATGATCACGTGACTCGTGTGGTCGATGCCTGCTTCACTGTGGGCCATGTGATCTTTGCAGTGACTGCCTGCCATCACTCATTACCTTAGTTGGTTGCTGGTCTAGTCTTAAGAGTCAAGATTAACTCACTTCTACCTCATAACGTCCACATCCACACTCTTGTCCTCTCTGCTCTCTTTCACACTTCTTTATCTCACCAGTCACCCCTCTTAACATTTTCTGCGTTGTTTTGCTGAGTGCTGACTTTCACAGAAGCCTTCCTCCTCGGTGGCATGGCCTCAACCAAAATAAACCCAGTGTCGGGGGGCAGAAGGATTGAATATTTCATATTGTGCTTTATGATGCATACATACGGGTGATCCAAGCCAGGACTGCCCAGCAAATTATTCCTCATGGAGCTGCTCTCTCCAGCTTTTCTTTCCATCTCCTCTCTTTGCCTTTTGCTTTGTGTCACTTATATAGCTGTAGCTTTGTATCTCTCACAGCTTCTGACTGCTTTTTTATTTCTGTCAAGACACTGCCCACAATTCTCTCATACCCTAAGCTGATTTTCCCCTATGCCCTATTTCCACTGGCACCATTTCTTATCTTCTAAAAGGTAGAGTCTCATATGCTCTGTTGCCACACGTCTTCCTTTTCTGACCCAGTACTTCTTTTGCCAGACAAGGTTCAGTTTGAAGTGACAGGTGAGTCATCTGTTGTAAAAAAAAACTAAAATCACCACAAGCTGAGATTTTTAGCTTTAGTTTTATTTCGAAATAGTTCAAAATATAGTGCACATCCCAATATTATAATGGGGGGTGGGGGGAATTATGTATTAAGTACTGTTACATTTATAGAGCTACATTGTCCAGGTCAAACTGCTAGGCCTATGAGACTGAGCCAGTCTGAACGCCACTGAATGCAGCACTGTCCCTGTTCCTCCTGGCACCCTCTGACTAGTGGGTAATAATAATAGTACCGATTACTTAAAAGCCTGAGATCCACACATGTCTGTGTGAACTCAAACTGTGGAAAATGATGTTGGACATGGCATCAAGAAAAATTGAGGACAAAGTTGTAATTGTATTCAGCACCAACACAAGGAGGAAGGAGTTAACATCATGTCACACTACTTGTCATTAAAACATCTTTATTTCCCATCTTAAAGGCTGATATTGACACTCAAGAATCTAAATGTTCATGTCTGCTTTTCTTAAGAAACTCATAACATCAAGCTGATATTCAGAGTCCTAACTGGACCGGACCCAATGTCTGCTTAATGGTTCCATGCAAAGGTGTCGCGAAAGTAAATCTCTCCAAACAAAATGTGTTTCTTAAGAGGTTAGGTATCCACTAAACCCCTCCTCAGCTAGCGCGAGCCTCAAGCACAGGCCAAGCAAGTGTGATCAAGTGCTAGTTGTCGTTTCCACTGAGGTTTTTCAGCTTAATGTGACTCATAAGTGGCCTGAATGTTGTGCTTTCCTCTATGTGAATAGAATCTGGGATTGCATGGCAGCAAAGATGTAGAAAATCAACCAAGCTTGAACTCTAATTGCAGAAATTGCAGCAGACATCTTTGGCAGCATCTGGAGCATTTTATTTATAGCTTTACTTCTCCCACAAGTGACGACAGATTTTAAATACAGTGAGTAAACAAGATAACTGTGTTTTTCCCACCATGAGGCTTTTTTCACTGAAGTGAGATGAACTGGAGCCAGCGTGTGTGAAATTGTTTACATAAGTCTCTGAGATGAATTCTAGTCACCTCTGTATTTATTTTTTTTGACTGGCGTAGTTATGTTTACTTGTCGTCTGTCGCCACTGCAGGTACAATGGCTCTCTTCCAAGTGGAGACCGTGGCCGCAGAAAGAGCCGCTTTGCTCTGTACCGAAGGGCCAAGGCTAACGGTGTCAAACCAAGCGCTGTGCACATCCTCAACACACCCCAGGACAGCAAGGTGCGCGCGTGTTGGATGTTTTAGTGAAGGTCTGTTCCAGAAAGTGAGTGCGTCAACTCATCTTGCTTGTTGCTGGCGTTGTTGCAGGCTGTACACAGCAGGGGGCAGCACAGCATCTCCTTCACTCTGTCCCGCAACCAGACCGTGGTGGTGGAGTACTGCCATGACAATAACACAGACATGTTCCAGGTAATACACCGAGGAAATCAACACAACAGGATTGCCACATGTCCTCAGATGCAATGAAGGCTGGTTTTAAATTTTACAAAAATAATTCCAGATTTATGATTATGGGCAATTACCCCCCCACCCCCAAATTTGCTGTTATGTAATGTCTTCAAAGCAAAACCTGCAGTCGGTAGATTATTTTGTTTCACAACTGAGCCCCGTATTAAATACAAAAGCCTTGTGTGATAAAGCTACAGGAACATCTATTTTTATACACAAAGATCTGCTCTTAAAATAGTATCACAGATTATTTCTTAGTGCAACAAAAAACCAAGTCGTCTTTGGTAAAACATAACAGTTTAACTATACAAGATCTAAACGTCGACTTCCTGCAGATTGGACGCTCCACAGAAAGTCCCATTGATTTTGTGGTGACAGACACGTCTGGAGGCGGGAAGGAGGGCGAAGACCCTTCCATCGCCCCCAGCACCATCTCACGTTTTGCCTGCAGAGTGGTGTGTGAACGCAACCCTCCCTACACAGCCCGCATTTATGCTGCAGGCTTTGACTCCTCCAAAAATATTTTTCTAGGGGTGAGTAGACTAGACTAAAAGTGCTACTTTGTCATTTGGATAACGTTTTTTTGACAGAACTCTTAAATTAAAGCTAAACCGCGTCTTGTGCTGCCACAGGAGAAAGCAACCAAATGGAAAAACCCTGATGGACACATGGACGGGCTGACCACAAATGGGGTGCTAGTGATGCACCCTGAAGGATTCCCAGAGGATCCCAAGCAGGGGCTGTGGAGAGAAATCTCAGTCTGTGGGGATGTCTATGCCCTGCGGGAGACACGCTCTGGACCAAGCCGTGGCAAACTGGTGAGTCACTGGTGGTACAGTTACCATGTCGGGTATTTTCTGATGTGGCTTTACGAGGTAAAGTCATGGTTTTGTTCTAAGCACCTCTGTCCATGTTTGCGCTTTTCTGCAGGCAGAGGGTGAGAGCAGTGCTCTACGTGATGGCTCCCTGGTTGACCTGTGTGGCGCCACCTTGCTATGGCGTACAGGCGAGGGGCTCATGCGTGCTCCCACTCTGCGTCACCTGGAGGCACTTCGCCAGGAGCTTAATGCGTCCCGGCCCCAGTGTCCTGTAGGCCTAAGCACGCTGGCCTTCCCAAGCCTGCCACGCAGCCACAGGTGGGACCAACTGACAGCCGAGTCATGTCAGACACTGTCAGTTAAAAGTTTTAAAAGCTTGACCGTCGGTTGTGTTGTCCTGCAGCCTCGAAGAGCGTCAGCCTTGGGTCTACCTCACGTGTGGCCATGTCCACGGACGCCACGACTGGGGCCAGAGATCTGAGGGAGAGCAGGAGCCAGTGGAAGGTGAGGGCTCCACAGCCCGCAGAGAATGTCCCCTGTGCAGGAGCGTGGGGCCCTACGTGCCCCTGTGGCTTGGCTGTGAGCCAGCGGTGTACGTGGACGCCGGAGCTCCTACTCACGCGTTTGTGCCGTGCGGCCACGTCTGCTCAGAGAGGACAGTCAGGTACTGGGCTGAGACCCCACTGCCCCACGGGACTCACGCATTCAGACCCATCTGCCCCTTCTGCTCCACTGCTCTCAGCTCTCCTGGTTGGACTCGGCTCATCTTCCAGGGCCCCATCGACTAGATGCTACACAACAACCACCATCACAGTAACAGCAAAATACCCAAGCTTCATTCAAGTAGCAAACGTTGACCAGTATGGGAAAGTATTGAACTTGCTCTTCTCAGAGTAAATTTCAGTTAAGTAAAGTTTGGGTGTGGGACAGATGCCAACATTGTTACTGAATGGAGCTGGGGCCTGAGTATTCCTTCCCCTTGTTTATCCTTGGATGCTTGTTGATTAGTGTAAAGTCAGGAGACTAACACATGACAGCGCGAGAAGTTCTCAGAAATAACATTGTACTGTATATACACAGGGGCTTCAATGCTGCTCCTACACATATCACAGACAACTGTTTCCCTCCATTGTCACAGCCTTCCATAAATTTTATATTACTATAATACTTTGTGCTCCCAGCAGGCTGAACGGTGGCTGTGGCAGGTTAAAGGGTGAGGGCAGACCCATGCTTTTCACACTCCTAGTGATTCATAAGGATAAATGCGTTAATCACTGTTCAAATCAGGCTGTTTATGCAGTTTTCATCTGTTCACTTGCCATATCATTTTCATGCTAAATCTATGCAGAGAGATCCCATAAATGAGGCCCCTGGTGTAGCGTTAGATAACAATGGAGCCCAGCAGGCTCTTTTATTAGCGCTGACGCTCCAGAGGTGAAATGAAGTTATACATAGGGCCAGGTCTTAACCTGATTATCAAGCAGGCAGAAGATAAACAAGGGCAAGGAATAAATCTGGGGAAAATCCACTTCATAACTCTCTAAAGCAATAATAGCACTCCCATAAATAAGCTAGATGTTGTGCTGTGTTTAGTCAGTGGTCACTTTAAACAAGACCGTAATTGTGTCCAGGTTAAGGGCTCAACCAGAGGCGTATTCAATATAATTCTTTCCCATTCACGGTCTCAGACCAATGATCTAAGAGTGTGTGATGTAACCAAAGCACTAGAATTTAGAGATGTACAACTGGACGAGTGATCAAATATCTCGTACATGTTTTCACACAGTCATATCAGAGTAGAACGCTGCGACGTCAGCAGGTTTAGAGTAAAGGTGTCGATTTGAACACACTTCTGGTTACCGGATTATGCTAAACAGGGTCTGTGTTAGTGCGATGGTGTGTCAAAACGATTTGACGTTGCATAACCTCAAAAGAAAACCGTTTTAGTTTCAAAGAAGACTATTTTGTTAGAAAATGGGGAGGGGGGGTTATTTGGGGGAGGTGGGAGAAATTCTTTTAGATGTTCAGTGTTAAAAAAAAAACAACAAAACAAACTATTTTTCTAAGTAATAATCGGTTTTAGTTCACTGTTGTTACTCAGTGTAAGCAGGTTCCGTATGTTTCTGAATATCATTGTGTGGTAGATGTAGGAGAGCTTGTGGGTGAGAAAACGTTGCCAACACTGTGTCCAACAAACACACTTAACACACTGCTACCGAAAAGCATTGCCCAGACAATGAATGTAGCCAAATACTCGGGCTATATTTAGCCTTCCCTGGTGCTCATATTGAATGGTCTATATTGTGATACTATTTTTGTAACTAAATATTATGGTGTAGCTTGGTGAACTAGCTTGAAGTGATCATTTCGACAATAGCCTCAAGTACGGAAGCTGTATAATTGACAGTGCACACACACACGCTCGCGTGGAACTTGCGTCTAGCTTGCATGTGCTGAACGTACACGTACCGTATGTACACGACACACACACTTATGCTAAACATTTGCACGGTGGATCGATTACCAACTCGTTACTCATGCTCAGAGCGTTTGCTGCAGACCAAAATGTCTTCCGAGTCCTCAGCTGCGGTGTTTTTCAGTTTTTTCTCTACAAAAAAAAAAAAAAAAAGGAAAGAGCTCGTACATAGATGCTGATAGATGCCTGACGTCTGTGAATGAGCACTAACAAATCCCACTTTGTACTGCTATGCTAATGTTTTCCACCAAACTAAACGCAGAGAGTTGTCCCTGCCACTCATTTGCGTTTTATATTTAGACTTAAAGAGGCATTTAAAGCTAACTAAAGCGTTACTACCCATTTAAAGTCTAAATATACTCCATAGAGAGTGGCGGGTTGTTGATGACGCAGTGTTGATTATTACTGTAACTCAGGATCCGTGAAATCAGATTCACAGCTTGCAAGCAAAGAAACATTGTAAGAGAGATCTCCCGCAGGTTGGAGAATAATCAGCTGCATGCATTAGGGTAGATCATCACTAGGTCTAGGATCAGTCACATACGGGTCTTACTATAAGGGGACGAGGTACAACCTGGCTGCGAAACATCTGCCCTTTGCGAAGCACGCAAAATCAAGAGAATCATGCTTTTGAAGAGAATATATACAACAACTAATATACCACCATTGGCATGTGGATGGAAGAACTGTTGCAGCACCATCATTAGCATCCAGCTTCCCGCCTGACATATTTATTTTTGTTTTGTTCCTTACTCTTAGTTTTCTGTTTTAATGAAACCTTTGGGTTTTTAGACGTTCACATGCAATTTTCTCTGTTACGTTAGACGTTCGTATCGGTGTAAGTTCAGACTATTTTAGCGTGGAGTCAGGTTGTGTAACATCAGTAGCTCTTCCCTAACTTTTTGTTTATTACATGTATTAGAACCTTGTTTCCAGATGGCAAAACCTCATGAGCTCACTGCAATATAGGTGAGTGAGTAGCACACGTATATTTTATAGCCTCACAATAAAGAATGCATTCCTTTAAAAAGCATCAGTTTTATGTACAACTGTTTTGTATTATTTTATATCATACTCTTCTGTAATAGTCCGGTGCACAGACAATCGCTATACACATGTCAATAAACCAATTAAAAAGTAACATCTTATCTGTGATTATTCCTCCATTGCCATATATCAAAAAGGAAACCTTTCTTGGGTCGTCCAGCAGAGGGTGCTCTCTACCAGCTGTGAGACTGACAGTAGGCCATACAGTGGTTGCTCCCAGTTGCATCAGCTCTTTATAACAATCAACTGCTTTAATGAGCAGTTTTGGCAGTTGTGTTTATCACCACGCAAATGTGATAAGGAACCAAAACTGTTTGCGGAATTGCAGAACGCCAGATTTTAAAATAGCAATTCAAAGGACTTTTTAAGTTTGTTCCTTTGCATTCAGGATGTCTGCTGAAAGGCTGCTGACAACCCGCTGAGAGTAGTCCCCGTCCCTTTATTGGGAGTTTGTTCAAAAATTATTTTACCCGTGAACCATAGAGTAGAAGCTTATTTCATGGCTTTCTCTGTCACACTGCGTTTTAATCTTTTTCAGTGCAAAGGAAGAAGAACGTCAGCCTGCTGAAACGTTATAAACCACACTATATATGGAGAATAAGTCCTATACCACAATATTAAACAACTGACAGTGTTATCAGTGTACTGTACTGTACACAACGCACAGAAGGAAAGAACCTGGCGTGAATAGGGACCCGTTAGTTCCCCTGACCTGAAGCCCAGTCCTATTTGCCCCTTCTCCTTGTGTGTGTGTCAGGGGATGTAGCGTTTCTTACTGCACTAGAATTCTCTGTGGAGGGATTTGGATCTCAGCTTATTAATGTGAAACCCTCAGTGGGAGTAATGGGACTCTGTGACTGGGAAGTTTGAAGGGGAATCTTGACTCTCGTGTTTGTGTGTGTTATAATGCATATGCGTCTTTGCGTGCCTACACGCACGGTGTGTATCTTCATACGTGGGAGGGGACTTGGTCTGTGTGTTCACCAGGGACTCACTGTGGAGGCAGCAGAGGGAAATCAGTCCATTGTTCCATCATTCCACCCATTAACTACAAACTTTAATTAAGCTGGGGCCACAGATGATTAATTAACTTTAAGACTTCTTTTTGTCTTTCCCGCTCCTCATTTTACTAAGTCACCACAGAGGCAGAGAAAGTGTTAATTTAGCCACCTAATTTACAAATCCAATTAAAGTCTATGTTAAGGTATTCTCTCGTCTGCGGTAAGGCTGCTCCTCTTTGTGGCTTAACTAGCAATGAAACCCGTAAGCTTAGAAAAATGTATTAAACAGGGTTAAGAGTTGTAATAAGTCAGATTATTTCATGGCGTTGATTATGATGTGTCATCCGGTTAGCGACGTGGGTTGGTAATCCAGATTGTGTTGTGTCCTGCTCTGTTGCTCCACGTTACTCTTTCGTAAGGGAAGGCCCAACCTGGATGAGCCTGGGTGGGAATATGACAGACGAGGGAATGTGTGTCAACACCTGTCATGTACGGCTCACTTAAATCTTCACTTGACTGTGGAAGCCACGTAAAGCCTGCTGGAAACGCTGCTTAACGTTGCACAGCCGCTCTTTTGCAACCACTTATCATTTGCAAATGTATATAGGTGACATCAACCTCATCAGATAATGGAATGGTGCAAAGTAAGACCTGCAGCAAGACTTGGCTACAACAGACACTGACACATGCTGAAAAGATCACCTTGTCTTCTGGTGGTGGCTTGATGATGCTCTGGTGCTGCTTTCTGCCTATTCTGGCAATGGAAACTTGCAGAAAGTCGTATAGCTGGAGGCTGGATGTTTGGCTGACACAGATACTACTGATCTACCACATCTCACTTCTCAAGAAGAAGCCCTGGAAGATTAGAGTAATGAGTCTGTTTGTATTTTGTAGATTTTGCTATACTGGAGACAAATATACAGTATTTTTGTTTTTCAGTCCCTGTTTTTCACGTTTTAAAATGGGACGTGTTCCAACAGCTACCACATCTTCCAAGAATTCCCGTCTTTTCCTGCCTGACGTTCCTCTTGCTGCTCGTTCCCAGCGCGACCAATAACAGCCCCGAGGACACATCGTCATAATTCCCCGTAGATGACAGCTAATGAAGATGGTATTTCCTCTCATTACTTTGTGTCTTTGAGGCGGCAGGGCTGTCAGTTGATGCAAGCGTGTGTCACTTGTGCTTTGCTCTCTACTATCTCACTATCCTCTTTATTTTTCTCCCTCCTCAGCACTTTCACCGGTCAGGGATGATTGCTCTCTTCTGAGTCTGTATCAGACACTTGCTCAATTAGCATCACACAGTAGGTGAGAGACATTTTGAAAACTCTTCTCCTTACACCTTATCACAGGGGCACGGAGGGGGGGCAGCAAGAAGCAAATTAGAGGGGTGAACGAGCGACAGAGAGCAAAAGATGGAGGGAGGGCTGTAGACATCAAAGTGTCTATTTAAATTAAGTGGTCTTGTGTGAAAGATCCCCACTACATAAAGATTAACCCCACCCCACCCTCCCACACACAGCTAATATCACACACCCACATAGCGTTGGATTTATATGTCAAGGGTTAATAACTATGGGGATCAGGACACTGGGGGGGTTCATGTGGGGTGTTCTTGTAAATGCACTTGTGTGTGTCTGAGCACGTTTATGCAGAAAGTGTTTATGCTCATATGCAAGCGAGGGCGTCTGTGTGTGTGTGTGTGTGTGTGGGAAGAGAGGCACAGAGCCTGACTGAAAGCAGGCAGGGAGGTAGAGATCACACAGCAAGTGCGAGAGGGGCTCAGTTTCATCTCCAAGCAGCACGCTGACATGTTACAAATCCAAGCGGCAGCTGCACTGAACAGACCTGCCAGCGCTGACACACACAGGGAGAGGCAGCGCGGCTGTGCGAGAGTTGATCTGCTGCCTGTTTTCCACCGGTTTCATCATGTCCTTTAGCTGAATTCTAATTTTGGGTCCTTTTCATTGCTGAGGTTGTGAGGTGCGTGTTTGGTGCGTTCATGTATGTGTGCGCCTGTTTGTCTTTGCTGTGTGCAAAAACTGCTTGTGCGTGCAGCGTCTTCCCCAACTTGTCTTTCACAGTGCATGTGCGCCCGTTCAATCCCGCCTGGTGGATTAGTGACGTTGGTGGAGCTCACCCTCTCCCTCTGATAAGGGTGCGCGCCGCTGCCTCCCCGCTCTCTGCTCCCTATGCTCAATTTCAGATAGTGCTAATGGAATCTGTCCTGCGCGATTGTAAAGCAAGCGAGAGTCATTTTCCATGGGGCTTGGAGCTGTCAGCTTGGCAGGGCTGCGGGGTGGGAGGGGAAGCGCCAGTGAAGAAGAAGAGAGGGTTGATGGGAGGACGAGAGAATGGATGATGAGGACGGTGTGTGTGTGTGTGTGTGTGTAGTTGTAGTTGGCCTCCTCCCTCCTGTCAGCGAGCTGTAGTGCTGCTTCCCACACGTCGCCCATCACGCTACATACCTGCACATACACACATCATCCAGGCCAATGTGGAGGTTGACTTTAATTAAAGGGTCAGTTCAGCCAAATCTCAAAATTTTTTTCAGAACGGTTATAGAAGCTACTCGTAACGTGGTTTGAGCTGGTTCTTTAAGTTGTGCTGGGCTCCTGCATGCAAGGAAAACTGCAGGACAAAAAAAACCCCTTAGATTTTAAAGCTTGACAGGTTTATTCTAAGTCCTAGAAATAGCAGCGATGAACAAGTCAAAGTAGCAACTCACTTGTTTATGTTTTGTGTTTTTTGTTGAGCACTTTGTTTGTCAGTTGTCACTGGACAAAGCTGTAAGAAAACAATGATGCAATTACTGCAATAATTAAGCAAAAAGAGCGTTATATGCACTTTGGGGGGAAAGATCTAGTTTTTTAGCCTTTAAAATTGGATCCCCCTTCAGATAGCTTCCTTTTCCGACATCATTTAGTATTTGTGTGTGTATTTTGGACGTGTTGACGTGTGATGCTCAGGCTGTGCGTTGATGTGCGGCCTGCAGGTGGCAGCGTTTGTCATGCATTGACCACTGACCAGTCCTCCCCGGACTTCCTTCTACTCCCCACTGCGCACCAGCATAAGTTTTGTGTCTTTTATTATATCACTCCCATAATTATTTATTAACAGAATTGACACTGCTGGTCTTTTCAGATATCCCCGCATAGGTTCTGTTCGGCATGACACTTTTTTTAATTCTTTGTGTGAGCACACACTCAACTAATTTCTGAATGTATTTATTGGTAATGATACTTGTCATAACTTTGCATCTTTTGCAGGATTTAGCGAGACACTTTGTCCAGTACAAGGCGTTTCGTCGGGTCAGGCCATGTGTGATGCTCTGTCCCTTCCTGCCTCCGGCTCTGCCCATTCAGCATCGGCCAGTTCAGCAAAGGGAAGAGAAGGAAATACCAATTTGGCAGCATTACAGGGATTACCACTGGTGGTGGGCAGCTTTAATCTGGGACACACTGTGGCATTTGTCTGCACTTAAACTGTCATCAGTCCTGCCCTGTTCCATCCTGTTAAAAACAACATTGACGGAGCTGATTAGGGCTCTTTAAAATAAATAAATAAATAAACAACCTCAATCTCACAGATTGGGTTTTACACGAAGCCCCATTACTGGTACTCTACCCCCTGGGAGGCATTCAGTGTCCACAGACCTCCTTTCTACAGGAAGAGGAGGGCGTCCATCACGAACGACTGACGCACCAGTCAGCCAGTACCACTGAATGATTGGAAGTGGTATAGAATGTATTCATTTTGATCAAATAAACACAAAAAGTTTAAATGTTCTTTCAATGTATTTATTGCATCTGACAAAAACACTGCAAGTGAAACGTAATGGACTCAAGTCCTACATTATGCCAAGGGTACGAGGGGACATATAGGGTGTGTTTGGGCCTGCACTCATGGAGTTGCACATGTGAAATAAACATATGCTTAATCGCCACTGGAGTTTCCCAGGAATTAAAAAACCCCTCTGTGGATTAAGTCATTCGAACTGAACAAGTGCAGAGTTCAGCTCTTACAGAAAAAAGGCAAATCATTATCTTGCGGAGAGAGGGGAAGAATCAGAGGGCGAAGGCGGCAGACAGGAAGAACGGCTTCACGTCGTGAGGAAAAAGGATAATAGAACGAAACCGTCGGCAGAGGAAAAAGAGAACGGGCCCCACAAACTGGCAAAGGGAAGTCAGGGTCTCTCTGCTTTGCATTTCATTTACATGGCTGGCCGTATCGACCAATCGGATTGGGAGCAGAGCCCGTGGCTTAGGAAGGCGAATAAAGACTCCAAATGCCTTCACTGCTCTCATCCCTCTCTCTCATAATACCCTGTCTGCCCCTCTTTTCTCCCGCTCTCTCCCTTTTCTCTCCTCACTGTCATAATACCCATTCTCTCGCCATTCTATGCTTTCTGGCGAGGTACTATAAGTAGACCCTGTCTGATGTGATAGTGGGATGAGGAGAAGAGAGGAGAGAGAGACCGTATAGTAATACTGGAATTTTGTGGCCATAACATTTATAAAACATTAAAAAAACAGACACATAAACCAGAGGACACAGTAGATGATAATCAAATTATACGTCCTCTTAAATGAGTGTCAATACTATAATTACACACTGTTACACATAGTAAATGACAATTAACACTGATAGGCATCATGTGACATTCAGCGATATTACAGTTCACACACACACACCTCATTTCAATAATGATATGTAGACACACACATTAAACGCCCATTAGTGCCCCCAGGCATTTTTCTCATAAGACATGCAACCACCTAACGCGCGCACACACACACACACACCTTCAGGGTGTCATTTTGTGGCATATTACAAGCCTAATAGTTCATGTTTTATCCATGCAATGCTAAACATCCATCTGTGAGTCAAAGTCAAGTTTTCTGGCGGTAGAGGATGAGATTGGAAACCTTTTTCAATATTGTTATTATTGAATTAATTTTCTGCAGTAATTATATCCCCAACAAAGTAAGTACAGCATATTAAGATCCAATTTCTCCAGAGATCAGCAAATCCTTAATAAGAATGCATCCTCACAATTAAAACCATCATGTTCATATTTCACACATTGTCATTTTTCCAGCTCTGCTTCCTGTCTTGACCATACTCCCTCTCCCACAAATAACCAGTCTCACCTGGTCTTTTCCATTTGCGAGCAGCTTTGCCACACTAACCTGGTTCCTCCCATCGTGACCCTGAATCAGACCAGAACCGTAAACCCGTCCAGTCCACCCACTCACTGCATTTGACCAGGCTCGTCTGCACAATAATGTCCCTGTCATCACTTACCTCGTCCTTACCACGAGTCTGATTAAAACTTCAGCTTCACCAGTGTTAATACTGTCTCTGTGAAACACTCCCCTTCAAGATTCTGCGACCTTAGCCTTTATAGACTTTGTACAACACAAATTGAAATCATTCATCAGCCACATATTCCTCATTAAGCCATTACCTGCCCAAAACACACACACACATGCAAGCAGTGCCCCTTCACTACAGTTAATTATCAATAACAATAGCTTATTTGTTGGGGAAGAATGTTTACAATAGGATGCCCCCCATTAAGGCATGTGAGACCCTCCCCCAACACTGCTGCATGTCAGTGTGCCACCATTGACTGAGCACTAACTGAATAAGGTCATAACAGGATGAGGTCATTAGCAAAACAAACCCTCGGACCCCCGTGGGACAAAAGGCGGTGAGAGGGACACGGAGAGAGGGGAGACAGCAGCATCCCACCAAGAGTGAAATCACACGCACGGTTTTGCGTTCCACGCAGACACCGTAGAAACGTCGACCAGGTGGTACCGTGAACAGTTTCATGGTAATGTAGAGCGTCAGGCCTTTTCAAAGCACCGAACTGCCAGTTGTTGTGAAGGAGCATTATGGCTGTTTGCCCGTGTTTATGTTGTTGTTTGTGGCGACGCTCTCTGTCGTGGACCTGCTTTGTGTGTGGTTTCTCAGCGCTGGCGTCACGGTGTTTTCATGGTTGATAAGTAGGACATCAGATCGGTGTGAGGTCACAGTGAAGCTGGCATGTACGCAAACGCTTTTTCAAAAACTAAGCGACGCCATGTGATAATCTACAATCTCAGAATATATGCATCAACAAATCAAATGAAAAATAAAATAAAACTTCTCCATAGTCAGTCAGTGCCTCTGCCACTACAGCATAAGCATAAGCATCAGTTAACCTAAACATATTTTCTAATGTCATAACTTCCAGCACAACAAAAATGTTGAAGATGCTAAAAGTGATTTGCAGTGAGTTCTGTCCGGTGTGTGCGTGTGCGCCTGTTGTTGGCCGAAGGCATATCTGTGTTTGTGTCTCTCCATTGTGACGCGTGTAATCCACATGCTCTCTAATCCCAGAGCAGGTGGCCAGGCGTGTGGCGGCTGTGGGGGTGCAGCGAGGGCACACGCCTCCTGCTCCCCTCAACACACACACACACGCACACACACACGATTGATCAACAAACCTATCATCGATGCGTCACTCTGTTGCTTCGTTTTACCGAAAGGAAGAGCAAACATCAAGTAACATCAACTGCGCCTATTCACCCACAGCCAGTACACACACGTATACACAAGCACAAACCACCTGGTGCACGACTTGATAACGAAACGATGAAAGATGCCTACGGGGGAAGCACGTGCCAGCATTTTTCAGCCTGCCCCTCCCCGGCGGACTCGTCCCTGCGTGCATCCGCAACAGACACGCTCCCCTCATTGCTGCCCTTAACAGGTGGGCCGAGAGGATGCAGGCCAGGGGAAGAGGCATCTGTCAACAAACTCTGCATCCGTCTTTCTTTGCTGTACTTTCTCTCCATCTGCCCAGAGAGCGAGAGATTAAACAAGGTCAATAAAGCGGCGCACATTAGGAATCTGTAATCTCAAGGCCTCTCTGACGCTCAACGGTTGTACTTCTCTCCATTGACTGTGTCCCACTTCTTTTATTCTACAACAGAGGAACTGGAAAAGACTTGTACATGGTTTCAGAAGATGTCCTTGTCTAACCAGCAATAGGAAGCCTCTTGACCTCTGACCTCTGTATTGTAACAGCTGTTATATATCCTTAAACTCTTCTGCCTTCAATGATATGGCCTTACAAATGCCAAATATTCTCCATCAAAACTTACTTGACATTGTACATTACTTTAGTAATTCAAACAGACTCATTGTCGTCGTTCAAACTTGACTCTGCCTTTGATAATCTGCTGTGTGAGCAATGGTTTTCTTGGACATTAACCTCAAAGCTTAGCGTGATGAACAGCCCTAGTCTCCCTGAGACATCGAGTCCGCAAGAGGCCAGATTGGCAACAGTCCTCTTGGCAGAGATCTGGGGATTCTTCTTCTTCTTCTGGGGGTCAGTCTACTTAAGACTTTGAAACCCTTGTACTTTCACTGCGCCCAGGTTTGTTTCGAACTAAATTTATCTCCTTGCGCTTTGCAGTGATGCAAATTAGACAACGTTCTAGGGCAATTACATCTGAGTCCATTCAGTAAAGTTTAAAGCTGCTCGCATCCTTAGGTGTGGTTAGAAAGCACAAAAGCAAGAAATTATGATTGCAGTCATGTTTGTAGTTTCAGTATAACCAAACAAAACTGTCCTCATTGTTCACGTGTTAAGTAAACAGGCAGACCTTGATTAACAACCCACTACTAGTTCACTACGTCTCACTGCTCCTCACTGATGTTTACTTGTCTCATACAGTAGCTTAATCAAGGAAGCTCCTCTCAGTCCAATCAGTTTGCATCAACTGCTTTTATCTTCAGCTTATGGCCATTAAATGCATTTAATCTGTTATTTCAACATCTCCATTTATAAGTAGATTTATGAGGCTTTTTTCCCTGCTAATGGTCTGTTTTCATAAGGGCAGAAGTGCTTTGTTGGCTCCACGACCACTGTCAGCATAATCCTGGCTTCTGAAGCTAAACGGGTGCTTTTAAAAACAAAAAAAAAAGAAAGAAAGAAACATTAACTAGGCATTAACTTTAAGTGAAGCCCTAATTCTAATGGCACTTCATTTTTTACATATGCTGGATTTTCTTTAAACCTGTGATAGGCTTTTTGCTTTATGTCTGTGCTTGTGGAGCACATGTGTGTTATTTTATTCATGTAGCATGAAGGCAAAATGTTATGAGATCCGCCAGGACTCAAAAGTCATTTCATGAAACATTTGATCATTCGTTCTTTTTAATCTGTATTAGCGTTTTTTTCCATTTGTAACAGAATCAAGTCTTGGAAATCAGTTAACTCTACATAGATTAAGTTATTAAGTGATCTTAATGTACAAAAATATGCAAATTTAAATATTTATATTATAAAATACAAAATAAGTTCTTTACTTAATGTTTTAGTCTTTATTAACATTTGAAGTTTGTGTCCGTGTTCTGTGCAATGCGTCGCTGTGTGTCATGGTCGTGACACACAAATGCCATGAACAGAAGGTGAAAGCAGCTATTTTTATTGAAGCTCCACTGAGAAGGCAGGTTAGCAAACGGGTTCTGCAGCAGTTTCCATCACCAGCTGGACGAGCGCCAGGCAAACCTTGTAATAAACACGCTTCACCTGACCCGACCAGACCTGGCACGGCCAACAAGAAAGTCTCAGAAGAGCCTTAAAAATAATTCAAGCAAAAAAATAACTGGGACTAGACAGTAAATTTGTTTATGTTTATTTATTTCATTGTTTGTCTGCTCATACATGTGAGGAAATGAAAGATTCCAGATCTTAACACGGTTTCAGTGGGTCATACGGCGTCAACACTCACTGCCTGAGCCCTTCACCACACTCCTTAACCGCCGCTCTGCCACGAGCACAGAAACACTATTGTTTCAGTCATTTAAATGAGATTCCTTGACTGTTGTTGTTGCAGATGAATTATGTATGTGCTCCTGTGTTGATATGTAGTAGACGTGGTCTCTCTGGGAATGTAGGACACATACTTATGCATGACAATAGTCTTTAGCTGTACTCTCACCCACAAATCGGCCGTTTATCTCTAATGTGGTTTCCTTTTCAGTTCAGCTCCTGCTTTTTTGATGCAACTGCTATCGAGACATCAGGTCGACTTTACCAAACGGCCGTTATACTGTATTCAAATGTGGTGGAGTCTGACCCGTGAGCCCAGAACCATCACTAATGGTTCATGCCTAAAAAACCAAATAGGTCTGGTTTTGTGAGTATAGATTATTAAACTGAGTGTGTAAAAAATGTTTATAAAATGTTCATCACAAATATTTGTTGATATGTTTATATCTGACCTTTGGCCCTTGGTTATTTCTAATATATTAATATTTCTATCTAGAAACTTTTGTTGCATTCAGGTACAGCGACAAGCCCACAAACGCTGTTTCATTGTCCATTATGACACAAATGCTGTTAATGTTTTCACACGATCAGATGTTTTCAGTGTCCCGCGGACGGAGACGCTCCTCCTCGGCGAACCGCGGTGAGCTGCTTGAGGGAAGCCCTGCCTCGGGGCGACGGTCGACACAATGCGCGTTCGCCTCGGCCAGGAAGAGGCTTTCGAGGCTCCTTTTATTGTTTAACATCTTCAAATGCGATGAGAGGATTAATGAAGCGCGTCTGCCGGACCCATATGTCCTCTTTGGTGGCGCTTGTACTTAATTAAGACCGAATGGATTCTCATGGGGCCCGGTCCTCCTGCGTACTGAGGACTGACTTTCCTGCTCTCTGCTGGCATTTATTACTGAGCCGGAGAAACTTTCTGGGCTACTGTATAAAGGTGCATCACTGTACAAGCAAAGGAACAATAAGAAACGCGATGAGGGTCTGCAACATTTAAGCCTGTTTAATTATTGTGCTTTATATTTAGAATATTCAGTAGCTTAACAATCTTGTAAAATAAATATGTGCAAAGTGAATAAATGCCAGCTTTTGTTCTTTTGTGGATCTTTGTGACTTACTTCAACTTTTACTAAAGGTCTTTATTGTGAGCCCTGTACCTGTGGCTTTACTTTTCATTTAGTTACAACTAAATTGCCTTCGTGTTCCTTGTTTTTTGCTGGTGTTGTTGCTTTTAGTCGGGCTTTGAATTGGGTTTTCCTCAGTAGCTTATTGTTTCTATTGTGATTCAATTTGATGTGGGCGTGGCCACCAAACTTTACCTGCAGAGAGCGGCGTTGAAGTTGTGTCTGCTTAGAAAAACAACCACTGTTAGTAACTATCCAAACAATTAAAAAAAATATGAATTGGTTGCATCTCATCTGTCAACACGCTTGTTTTATGTTTAGGTGAATCTACCCAAATAAACAAAGAAACAAAAAAGGTTTGAGGGTCGTAAACCAAACAAAATGACCCATGTAACACATCTCTGACTATTTGTTGAATTGGGTGACGCGTGTGTCACCGTGAGGTCTTATGGCATAATTATTGTGTGTTATGAATTCTAAATTTTATCTGTAACACTTAGGCTGTAAGGACACGCGTGTTTGTTTACAACCACTGGATGGGACTGAAACTTTTTTCCCCCCAATGACTTTAGCCACTCGCCTCTTTCTAGGTGCTGCTGTTGTTTTGCGGTATGTTTCTTTTCTTTATTTACTTCCAATTTAAGGATGATCAGCCGTTATAACTGTCAGTGGACTCTCCTGTCACATCCTAATTAGATCGAGTCCTCCTCAAGCAGCAGCCCTAAGAGCTTGACTGTCCAGGGCTTCAACTTAGATTTTGAGATATGTGTTGTCTAGTGTTTGCATCTACACTTTGGGCACCAGAGCTCGTTGGGTTCGTTCATTCCTCGTGCAACCTGATCAGCAGCGCGCCCCTAAACTGCTAAACTGCTAAAGGGCAGGCATCGATAAAACTTGTTCTGTATGAGACGGGATCAACTCTCCCTGAGCTCACGTTCCTCTCAGCCCGTGAGACGTTATTTGCTAGGGCAGGATGCATTGTATAATCATAACAAACCCCCATAAATGTCAAATGTAAATTGAATGGGTTTCCTCCTCTCACTTGTTGACGTGTGTTATGTACAGAAACAAACAAAAAAAAAGTTTAGATGAAGCCACGCATGCAAAGGCGTCAGATCAAGTTGTTTTTTATTGTTTGTTCTTTAGTGGTTGTGGTCTCGTCTCACTTTACAGCTCAGACTGCTTTGTTTTACCCCGAGCCCCCATTTGATCCAACTAATACTCCATATAATAATTTGTCATTTTACACTTGAGACATGGCAGCAAATCTAACAAATTCATAACTGGCTTTGTCGCGCATGTGGCCTGTTGCGCGAAGCGAGCTTGCAATTACAGGGAGCAAGGAATCACAATAATAAAAAAAAAAACTAACACTGGGGAAATAATAATTCAAAAACACATTTATGAGCACACGCAACCTGACTGATTGTCTCTTCTAACTAGCCTTAAACAAACACTTCTCATAAATTAAATAGTGCATCCAGGTTCACATCGGAGCTGCTCATTCGCTCTCGCACACTCTCTGACAACACACACGCACTTCACGCTTTGATCAAAGTGGCTGTTCAGCCTGCCAACAAAATAATTAAAAAAAAAGACAAGAGAGGGAAGCCTTTAAGGAGCTTAAAAGAAACCCTGACCTATTCCTCAAACTCATCCAAGTAGGGCTTGGATCTCTCGCTCTCTTGATCCTTTTTTTCCCCTTTTGGTCAACAAATTTGTCCCGTGTCTTTGATCAAAGTTGGGGAGAAGTCCGTCTCAGTGTTCAATAAGTTAACCCAACAAGTGAGACGTCCGGCTGGCAGCCCTGCTCTGCCCGAGGTAGAATGTAGGGCCTGTCGTGGAAACGCCGCCTAAGGTGATGCCAGCGTTGGGTTTTTCTTTGCCGGTCAAGTCTGTGGTTGGTGAAAATCGTCCCTTTAATTAACTCTGGCCTCTCATAACACTTGAAATTTCCACGCCGCTTGGTCTTTGTAATCCAAACAGTCCGCGTTGAAATTGAGCTTCCACGAGGAGGCCGTTTGGTCCTTATAGTCCAGGCAGTCCGCGGCGCTGCTGAAGCCGAGCCCCGCCGCGCCGTACGCCGACGAGGAGAGGGAGGACGCGGGGCTCAGGTGGCTGGACACCCCGTTGCTGCTCATCGGGCTCATGGCGGTGCCCGCGGTGGAAAGCTGGTGGTGCATAGGCGAAAGGTAGGAGCCGCAGTCCATCCCGGTGAAGTAGGACGAGGATCCAGTGTAGCCCTGGTTGTAACCCGACGCTTGGGTGTAGGTCATAGGATAGGAGCGCTGCATGCAGGAGGAGGAGGAGGTAGACAGCGGGTCAGAGAGCGGTGAGATGGAGGCCGGGCTCCAGATGGAGACGGGCGCAGCGCTGCTGCTCACGGGCGGGAGCGGGGTGCTTGTGGGCGGCGTGAACTGGCCGCTGGCTCCGCTCTCCGAGCTCGCCTCTCTGACCGGGGAGCCCTTCTTTTTCACGGGCCTGCTCACACTCTTGTTTTGCGCTCCACTCTGGGTTTGCTGGGCCTGCTGGCGATGTTTGGCTCGTCGGTTTTTGAACCAGACCTGAAAGAAAAAAGGAGGAATTTAATTCGACTATAGGGCATTTGCAAATACATATAGCATAATTAATAAATATCACACTATTGTAGCAACATTTAAAAGCGCGTCTGTATTTTCGTGGGCAAATAAACCATTTGTGTTGGAGACTCACCTGCACTCGGGATTCGGGCAGATTGATCTTTAAGGCGACCTCCTCTCTCATGAAGATGTCAGGGTACCTGGTCTTGGCGAACAGATTCTCCAACACGTCGAGCTGGGCCCGAGTAAAGGTTGTCCTCTCCCTCCTCTGTTTGCGAGGAGTTGCTGATAAGAAAAGGGGGGAAACTGGTTAATCCGTGAAACAGACGCTAAGAATCACTGAACGTGTAACGATCCAACATTTCAAATAATTTAAAAGGGGCATTTGAGTGCACAGAGGCTGAGGAGGGGGCTTTAAGTGAAGGATTGAGTCTGGAGGTAAAATAAGATGTTGCAGAAGCATCAAGTTGTGAACAGCCAACATCAGGTCAGATGTTTTATTACCACTCACTCTTGGATGAATTACTTGGATGAATTACCTTGGTATCCTACTGACGGGTGCAGCAGGTCCACGCCTGAGGTAGATAAGCTCAGTCCGTTCACGGTGTACGGCGGTTGCTTCAAATAGGACATCATGCTGGCGGCCGGACCGACGAGAAGTAAATAAAAAGGTAAAAATAGGTCTTAATCCTCTTGTGTTTCCGTTTGGTATTTCACCTCGCCTGGCAGCAAACAGCCTGATAGAGGATACAGACAGGAGAAATGATTGCTGGCTTTTCTAAGGTGTTGTTTGTCTCTGTTGTCTTTACGCACAGCGATCGGTTTATAAAAAAAAAAAGTGGGCGTCCTCGGACTCGCAGGGCTCTTAAAGCCGAGTGGAGACCCCCAGCTGTCCCTACTGGACTGAGGATGCTCTGTGAGGCTGACAGGCGTTTACGCCATCACCCCCCCGCCCGCCCCTCCTCGTCCAACACCACCACCGCTGCTACACACACAGACACACTAACTGCTTCTTTAAACCCGCCCCTTCCTACACCCCCCCCCCAAACACACTCCTCTCCTCCTCTCATACTACCACCAAAACAAAACATTGTCGTTAAAATGCGCACACTCGCTGGGCCCCAACCAGGCCGTCAATTAGCATATACCCACAGGTTAGGCGAAGCTAAATAGACAGCTGATTGGGGGGCCATTTGCAGAAACAAAGCCCACTGTTGACCGATAAGTAATGCTGATAACAAAAGCCTTTAGGAAACAAACAAAGAAGCCAATTCTGCAAACTGAGCTCTCATTCAAACACAACTGAGCATCTTCATTTCTAGATCTTGGGCCTATTGTTAGTTTCCACGAGAAAACCTTTGTACATTCAAATGAAACTCATCTAAACAACTTCGCTAAATAATGAGAAACCCAGAGAATTTTGCCTCAGCCTGAAGTGGTTTTACCGACATATATTTACTGAGGACTCCTCGGGGCGATTCCCTCCTTCACTAATGAATTGCTCCCGGTAATTAGATTTGGAAGGTGAGACCATCGAAAAGTGTTGATTAGAGAGGAGCGTAGTGTTAAACTAAACAAACAAGGAGATGACCAACGGGTCCTGGGGGAAAACTAACAGGAAAAGTCTGCTTCACTATTCCGGAATTTAGTGACAATTTAGATGACACAAACGTCAACATCAATACAGGACAAGATCCGCATTTAAAGAGAAATATCAAGTATGAGTCAGCCATGAAACAGTATAAATAATAAAGGGGTTAAATAATAATATAATATAATTTATTCAAACAATTGTACTGATATGCTGAGGCCTCTCTCAATGTTTTCCAGTGACGCCTACCTGAAGAATGAGGTTCCCAGGGCTCTCGGTTCGGACAGTCACTAACGGCCACTCCTACACCCAATCTGTCACCTTTTCCACCCCTGGCGACGGGTTGCTTGACGTCCGTTCAATTATTAAAAACGCCCCGACCAGCCATTAATTATTATTGGCTACCCGATTTTTTTTTCTTCTTCTTCTTCTTTCTGTAAGAAATTAACGAGATAATCCGGACGGCACGCGCTGGCCTGATTACAGGACGCCAGCCAGGACTCCGCATTCAGGCCTCCTTAATTTTCTGCGTCACGAAAATTAAACAAAGACTGGCATTGTATTTATCAGACCAGCTGACTGGCAGACAACCCCCACCACCCACCCTCCAACCAACTTTACAACTCACTAATGATTATTATTATTATTATTATTATTATTATTATTATTATTATTATTATTATTATTATTATTATTATTATTATTATTATTATTATTATTATTATTATTATTATTATTATTATTATTATTATTATGTGCTACTTTTTAATACACTGTTTAAAACAAATAATGATAGTAATAATAAACTGTCAACTGTCAAACGCAACTTGACTTTGTGAGGGGAAACCCTCCTTCCACACGCCCGACAGGCCAGCAGTGTGTTGTGTATGTGAAATAGTGGACTGCTCCACTGTTCTGCTATTAATCGGATGAATGCCCGTTTGCTCCATGCGCGCAGCCAACGGGGACAAGAGGGGGAAAAGTTTAAACACGCCTCCCCAATTACCTCACCGCGTTTTCATCGCAGCTCCCGGTATCTCTTCACCTTCGAATAAAAAAAAAAAAAAAAAAACTTTTCTCACAATCGACGTGAAAGCGCCACACAGACAACAATGGCTAAATCACTTACTTCAGATGTTAGACGCGGGGTCTTTAAGCCGTTTTTTTAGCCTTTTTACTAAATGGCCTTTCCTCTGCAATGGCTATCAAGCGCCTTTGATTTGTTTCCTCCCGGGGACGTGTGTTGGATGCGCATAATAACGAGAGATGCTCGGTATTTATGGAGAGAGAGAGGAATTTTAACGGCCAATGAAAATGAGAGAGAAGAAGATGGGCAGAGGTGTAAAAAAAGACGGAGGAACGAAGTGGCCTAACATCAAGCAAGGGGTGATCATGGGTACTTCTGATTAAACATGTTCAATAAACGTATATGTATCATTTAGAGAAATACTTTAAGGTGTTTATAATGTTTTGGCATCTGTCAAGGGTTTGATTCTGTGTGACCAGATTTAAGAATACAAAATAGTGGCTAATTAGGAAGCAAAGAATGAAAATAAAACAAAAATAATAATAAATAAAACAGCGGTGTAATTGTATTTAGTTTATCAAATTCTCTGGATGACAAGGAACCAGTTGAAAGTAAAATTATTTGCGTGTTGATCTTTTTTAAAATCATCTTGTTGTTTTTGTTCTTTCACATCGAACCCTCCGTCCAAGCGGATCAGTTGAGCCATTATTTAATTTCTTGAACTCATTCCGTCCTATTCTGACAAACCTCATCCCGTGAAGGTTTTGATTGGTGCTTCCAAACAAGCCGCAGATTAGAGAACTAATTAGGAGTCTACATGCCAGACGAACAGACCAGACTGTGGTTTGTTAGACACGCCTGAAATCAATACAACCTATGGACCACAGCGAATCATTTACAGTGTTTAAGCATCCTATTGCCTGTGATGAAGTGTGATTACGACGTTCGCTTCTGTTAGTTCATAAAAGACCCGAATATGACGGATTTCATAATTTCCATTAAAGGAGTCATTGAAGTCCTTCTTATTCAATTCTCTGCAGTTGGAGTTTTCCCGTTTTCCCTCAGCGATCATAAAATAAAAAAAAAACCCAAACAAACAGCCTAAGCGAGCCCAACTATCTGGTCTCCTTGTTGTCCCACAGCTATGTTCTTGGCTCACGCTGCGTCCTTTCATCTCCAGCTCTGATATATAATTCATCGGGAAATATCTAATAGCCCTGGGGAGCGTTTCAGCTAAACGGGGCCGTGGTTGTAAGAAGAGAAAAAAAAAAAGGTGAAGTCGCTTGTTAATGTCTATGGCAATATGCCCTCCCCCTGTCTGCGGGCCAATTGACGGAGTCACGGTTTCTCCTGCTGTTAGGGAGACGAATTGAAGGCTAAGAATCGTGGGACTGAGATCCTCTCTCACAGCGCACAGGATAATACAGACTGCCACAGAGAAAGTGTGGCGCACTGCCTCTGCTTCTCTCTCAGCCTTTTGTTTGCTTGTAATACCGCTGAAGACCATGAGAAGAAACTATCTATCTATCCATCCATCCGTCTATCCATTTATCTATCCATCCATCCATCCAGCCATCCATCCATCTATCCATCCAAACTGTCCATCTCAAGGTCAAATCAATGTCTTGGCCCACGCCACTAACCCCATCTGTCACGCGCTGCATGCTTACAGACTCTCTGCACTGTATTGGACATTATGAGTGCTTTTTGCCATCTGCACTGCTTTATATTGATAGTTTTATTGATGGAGGAGTGATGGAGGAAGCCATGTACCCTCTAGCCGACATACATGAACAAAGTGAGCGTGAATGTTTTATCAAGAGTGCGAATGAGCTTTTGGACAGCAGGTGTTTCTGAGGTACGAAGCCGACTGTAGTTATAAGACGTCATAATTATTTCATTTTACATGTTAGTCTAGGTCCCAGAGCTCAGTGTAGAACCTAGACCGACTAGAAAGCTAGAGCTGCTGCTTTTCTACGTCAAAAGGAGCCAGTGGAGGCGATCCAGGATCTAATCGCGATGTCTCTGCTATTGAAGGTTTGCTGGGTTTGTTGGCCATCATGGCGCTGATCCAGAACAGATGCCTCAGGATCCTGATGGATGAATGGATAGAAACCAAAGAGGGGGGGCTTTCTCTGGATTCTCAGGCTTGTTGACAGTTATTTTGCAGCCTTGGTGATTGGTCATTTACAGGACAGGTCAACTCAAGAGATGTATTTCTAGATATTTCACAGATCACAACCCGCCTTTACACACATACAACCAACTGTTTCTTCATAACCAAACAGTAATTTAATACTCCTTTTCACCTATAATAGCTGTACTTCTTTCATTCATTCCTATATTCGTCTTCATGGCCCCAGATGTTGGACTAGATGATCTGTTAACCCCCGATGGTTTGGATTGTGTGGCTCTTAATTCCAACAAACGTTGGATTTTTGAGTGTCAGTGTGATGTCAGTATTTCTACTACTATACTATATTTAATTTACCTCTCTGCTAACATCATATCATGTTCACGCCCTTCATTGACATGTATCAGCCACTTGTGGTCTGCCCATGGGAGGGTTGAATGTCTTGTCCCTGCTGGTACCTCGTTAACCTCCCACAGCCTGCGGCTAGTGTTAGCCAAACTGAGAAGCCTCATACCTGGGTATTGGTCAGCAGGGACCAGCCCCAGGAGCCCTGGGCCCCCCACTAGTCGAGGGGAGGGAGGCAGGCGGGACAGAGGAGGGCCAAACAAAAACACAACCTGGCATCCCCACTGCAAACAGCCCACCTACTGTCAGCCAGCATCTGAGGCACAGCACAAGCCTCTCTATTCACATTCTGATAATGGCGAATACTGAGCAGCGCACACAGAAACACAGGCACACAGTGATGCAAGTGGCTGGACAAGTAACACACAAATGCATTGCTTAAAAAAAACAACTACAACCTGCAAAACTAGAATGATTGGTTTCTTGCACCGACCCAGAGGAGCTTAAAAGCACTTTTAAAAGGACATGATTGTAAAAATGCCTCCAAACTGCAGTTCCCTCTCCTTTGTCCTGCTTTGAATGCACTGTTTAACTGTACTCTAAAGGAGATAAATTGCCCTCGGAGACCAAAGTTCGGAAATTGCACGATGGAAATAATGACTAAAAGAGACCGAAGGGAATGAGTGGCAGGAAAAATAAAGAAAATCAGGGAGGAGGAGTGTAAAGTTAATCCAGTCTGAATCAATGGGCTTGGCTTCAGGAGTGACACTGAAAACAGTTTTTCTTTTCTTTCTTTTCTCTGTAAATTTGCTCTCCCCTCTCCCTCTCTTTTTGCTTCCTCCCGTGCCTCTCGCTATTTTTCTGCCTTCTTATCCTTTTTAATTAGAGGGGCTATTCTGCTGCACAGAGGACCTTAATCCCCAACTGACCAACAATGCAAGAAACCAGCCTTTGAACAGCCGACCTGCTCCGCTCTCAGCCCTGAAACTCCCCCGCTGCCGCCGCCGCCTCCAATCACTGCGCTGCTCAAACACTCCATTGCTCCCACCATTAGGAAAACCAGGCTTCGCCATCGTTTCCAGCATCTTGGACAAAGCACTCGGGGAGCCACGGCAAAGAGAAAATGTTTGAAAGAGCATTTCAATATCCTCTACGGTTCTCAAAAAGCTTTGGGTTGGCATTAGGACAAGGCTGGGGTCAAATGGCAGGTGACTCGGCCTGAAGAAGTTACTTAAAATAACCATCTCAACACTGAGCTGAATGGAGAGGAGCTGGGGATTAGGGAGTTATAAGCCGGCAAATTTTCCGTTGAAATGGAGAAAAGATCTTCAGCAAAACTTAGATAACGATTAAAAAGAGCCGAAGCTGAAACGCGCACACTGCGAGTTCCCCCACTGGGCCTCATTTCCATATGTATGCGCGTCTCAAGATGGAGTCTATTAAGACAAACACATGTTGTCTTGTTAAATAATTACATGCAGCCGTTATTAGCAAATTACCCACAGATTGAGATCATAATTAGGCTTTAACGTAACAACCTTGTCATAAAGAAGACTGGTAATAATTCATTAATCATTCAGACGACACACCTGCTTTGTACTTTTGACTGGCATCGGCAACTGTGTCAAAATAACTGAACTAATTTGCCTGTAATTTAGTTCGAGCGGCTTCTCTATCAGGATTTTGCCAACACGACTGTCTGACAAATTGCCACTGGAGCACAATGACAGTCCTCACACTTTCACAAAATGAATTTCCTTTCACCGGCGATTTTTTTTTCTGTTGCGCCTGGCGTGCTGGCTCCACGCTCCTTCGTGCAGACGGGCGAAAGCGCGGCCCAGCCAAGCCTTCCGCCTGGCTAATCACAGGCCCAATATTTCCATAGCAGGCAATTAGCATCTTGCTTTTATGTGCGAAAATGGCTGCGGCGGGAGAAGGAGCAAGTCAGAGAGAGAGCCACAGCAAAACAGAGAGAGAATAAAAGAGCAATTAAGATGTTGGGTGAGCAGAGGACAGAGACAGGCAGTCTGCTGCCGTGTGATTTGAGGCTTGCAGGCCCAGTAATTAGCCCTTCATTGTGAGATAATGGACTTGGCCGGTCCTCCCGGTTCCCCGAGCTGCCCAGCCCGACTCGACCCACGAAGGGTCAAAGGCCACAATGTGCAGATTGGCTCCTATATGTTTGTGTGAATACGAGTTGTGCAACATTTCTGCGAGACATTTTTTTTTCAAGACTTGCGTAATCAAATTTTAAAGACAACATCCAAAAAGCTAAGAAAACTTTGAATCATCTCTCGATCTGCACAGATTTTAAAATCCCGGGCCCTTTAGCTCCTCAAAGGAAGAGCGTGCCAGTGAACGCAGCGGTTGCCTTTGACGCCTCAGAGTCACCAGTCTCCTGGCCTTTCGCTCCTTTCTCCCGCCATCTTTAGAAGCGCAGTAATCTGTGAACCCTGAATCATAAGCTTCGGGTAAATCTATGTAATACGGGTAATTCGATGAAGCAGTATTTTCCTGGTGAGAGGCAAAATCCTGTTGACTATTCAAGGATTGAATCATCCAACAGTAATGCCATTAGACCAGTGCCACGGATTCCTCGGAAAAATGCTGTTTAATTGCCAGTATCCAGCCATTGTTTGGTGATGGGTAAACACTAGCGTGAGAGTGGGGGCTGATGTGGAAGCCTGTGAAAAAGATGGCCCCTTTGGCTCCAGCCAATCGCCATTGAGAGACGGATTTACTCTGGATGAAGCCCGAGCTGCAAAGTGGCAGAGGCACTGGCTTAAGTAAAGTCTTCAAGAATATAAATGCACAGTAACTCTTCTCTGTTAAATACAGGATTTGTCCAACAATGTGATTTGGAGAGAGGGGGGGGGGGTGTCTATTCAAGATAGACATTTTTTTTTGAGTGGTGAGGTTTTTAAGGATCAAGCCTTGTTGCTCACGTTTATTAACGTTTTTTATAACGGAATCTGCAGCTCAGGGATTGTTGGTCGTTGTAATCGTTGAGCAGTTTATCCATGTTTGTGTTTGGCTTTACATACATACACCCTGACACTAAGTCCCATTCTTTCCACCTGTATTGAAACTCTTGAAGAACAAAACCCCTACCTACACCCAGCCATCGGCCCTAAACCGCACTTATCCAAGGTTTCCCCACAATAAAAACTGATATTAACTGTCCAAATCAACATGAACTGATCTAAAGCTACTTGGAGACTGCTTTTTACTTTTTACTAGCTAATCCAATTCTTGCCACACAAGGATTTTTTATGAGAGTTTCCAACATTTGAGGCGCATTGTTGTTGCCCCCCTACGGCCTCCTGCTCTCAGGCCCGTCCTGGAGGATGCAGATTGGAAGTGAGAGGTGTGGCGGCCGAGGCTCGCCTCCATTGTTAGCCGGTGCCTGGGAGACGATCAGCGCTGCCAAGCCAGACACTGATTTGGTTTGACACTGCGTCCAGGAGGCGAGAAGAAGCTTTTCTTTTGCTCTTTTTCTGTAAGTAAAAAAGAGCCTTTTTGTATGAAAGGCTCACTCCGCTATCCTCTAACTCCCCCGGTTCTGCTGAGCCACTCGGCCTCCTCCGTCCTCTCCTTCTCTCCTCTCTTATGTTCCTATATTGACTCCCTCATTTTTTTTTTTTATTCTCAGATTATAACCAGCGGACTTCTGTTTCTTTTGTATTTTTCATTTTATTGTCCAGCACATGTAGTCGTTGGAATCAGTAAACCTGATCTGAGCATCATAACATCAAAAATGTTGTCCTAAGTCCCTATATAAACAACGGTAGTTGTTATTGAGGAAAAGCAAATCCACGTCCATCTCTGTGAGTCGGACACTCGGCCACGTATATCAGTTACAAAGCAGATGAATGCGAGAGGGTTTTTAAAAAGTTTTTTGGTATTGCTACAGGAAAGCACAGGCCTCTCAATCCACTTAATAGAGGCTCTAATGGCAGGCTCCATTAGTTTAATATATGCTTTATCGCTGTGCCCTTAGATGACTGTAGCGTTTCATTAGACATGTCTGCCTCATATCTCACTTTGCACCCAGAGGAAACTGTGAAGGGATTAATTTTATGATGGACCCCCTGCCTCCTCCTGCACCCCCCCCCACCCCCTCCTCCTCCTTACTCCTTCCCTCCCGCCTCTCCTCAACTGCAGCTCTTAGCCACAGCCAGGGGACCCAGGAGGAATAGTGTCTTTGTCGTCCTGCCGTTTTTCGGAGTTGAGGAACAAGAGGAGTTTAATCCTCATTGTCCAGGAGACTGCAGAGGGTTGAGGGGAGAGGGGTGGTGGGGTGGTGAGGGGCAGGGGGTGTGGGGGTCCTCCGGCTGTAAAATGATCCAACTGGCATCGGCTAATCCCCTCCTAACCCCCCACCCCCAGGCCTGACCCCCCTCACGGCCTTAATTCACACCCCTGTACTACCACAGTATCACACTCCAAACACAGATCCATGCATGTATAGCTGGGCTTAAAGCACAAAATAGGCTGAATGATAACAAAACCTCACCTGTGATCCATCTGCTCACTCTGACTGTATTTCACCCACACCTGCAGTGGTAAACTATCATTCATAGCTATGCAGTTGATAGTTTATAGGTGTATGTTTAAGAGGGATTTAACTTAATCACCTGCACCCGAGCGTAGTCAACTGTGAACCCATCTTCCACTGCGGGATCCTCTCCATCATAGATGTCTAATCTGCAAGTGTGTGTAGAAACAGACTAGAGCTGACGACACTGACACTTGAACGTATGCGTTAGTCACCGAAAATGAACAACAAAGAGATTTATGTTGTCATCGGCGTCTGTGCTGTAAAGCGCGTGCGCGCGTGTGTGTGTAAGCATGTGGGCCGACAAACAGAAAATAATGAAAAATATTCCTTTAATTGTTCCTCTCATTAACTGACGGAGCATTTCCAGATTAGGCAGGACAGGGCTGGACATCTATTTGACGTTAAGTCTTTCTCTAACGAGACAGTTGCTCTCCAGTCTTCACAAATCTTCTTTGAATTTTCCTACCTAGCGCAGACCCTCCCTCCTTCCCTACTGATCTCTCTCCCTGCATTTACTCTTTATTTCTCTTCGGTTTCTCTCTCCGCTCCTCTCTTTCTTTTCCTGCGCACCTCCCTGAGTGACAGCTCAATAGCCAGCTCTCCCAGGCTTATCTAGCCTCAGCAGATGGTTGACTTGGATCACTGTTCATACGCTACGATCTGGGCCGATGATAAAGACTGTTACAAACAGAGAGTGTATGATATCATTCTCTTTCTTCGCCTGACTCCTTCTCTGCTTCGCTACACTCGTTTTCTCCCTCTCCGTCCAACTCTTTTCAACTCTTTTCATTTCTACCTGGATGTTTGTTCTTGTCTCCTTGTCACGTCCTCCACCTTTCTTAAAAGTGCTCTTTGTCCCAGCACCTACTCCCCCTCAATCCTCCCCTCTGTGTCTCCTCATCCTCATCCATCCCTCCATCTCTGCGCATTGAATCTGGTGCTGCGTGATTGTCTCTGCTTCCCTGCTGGGTTGGCGCCTGTCTAAAGGGCCCCAGGACCCTGACGCACTGAGGGGGCTCCAGCCATGCCAGAGATGCCCTCTTCTCCTCATCTATCCTCTCCTCTCAGGCTCAGTTTATCTAGTCTGTCTTCATCTCTACAGGGCGTAGGAAAAGGTCAGGTTCGGTCTTTTACTTCCTTTCTCTCGTCTTTCATATCAAAGTTATAAAAATATTCTGGATCTTTGTAAAAACCCACTTTCGTCTGTGAAGTAAACAGGTAGCTTTCACAGTGCTGCCGCCTGAAGCTGTTTTAGACGCATCTACTGTTTTATTTATGCGATGACTACATTTAAGCAACTGATGTTCACTTCACAGGCTCGAGCTGCCCATTTTATGTCGACTTCACTTGTCTCAATGGGTCATTTGATGTCCTGCTCATTCTTTTTGTTTTATTCTACACACTGAACCGACAAAGCAGAAAGGAAACGAGTGTAGCTGCCACTTGTAGATGAAACAGAAGAGCGAGTGCTGGGAGCGATATGAATGACGAAACGCTGCACAGTGCCTTATACGGTTACGGTGAACAGACTGGCGACAGCTTCACTGGCGGACAGCGTTACACTGCATTAGCGTTGTGTGATGGGTGCCATATATGAGAGAGTGAATACATGTAGGGGAGGCAAATAATCTTGTTTTTTGTTACCTGGAATCTACCAGATAATAACCACAGTGCTGCTCTCTCTTTCTCCAATACTCCAGACAATTTGCGGCCGTCTTAATCTGAACGGTGGAATCTGGCAACTGCTCCATAACACCTGCATACGTCCCGTCTGACCCGCTTTTGTTCTGGTCCGACCCCCTAACTTTAGCCTCTAATTAACCCAACAGAAAGTAATTAAATACAGCTCTAGTGGACCACATGCCAGACAAACGAAGAAGAAGATGAAGGAGGAGAAGGACGACACGGGGGAAGCGAGCACATGAGCGAGCCAATGTGACAGGCAGGAATAGGAGGGAGAGAGGGAGAGGGGGGGGGCAGAGATCCAAAGCTTGGCCTCCAGCCCCAGAGTCCAGGTCAGAGACAGAAACAGAAAGAGGGATTCAAAAGAATGGTATTTGAGTGTCAGCCTGGCCTGTCCTGAACATCTCTGTTTCTCTTGAGCTCCTTACTGACCTTATACTTTACATTCTGTCTTTTTCAAGGTATTTCTGGCTCTTTTGCGAGAGATGAGTACGAGTGCCAACTGCTGTAATCACAAGCACACCAGTCACATGATGCAACTGACGCCCTGGAGATATTTGGAAAAGGGTAGAGACAGGAAGGAGAGAGCCACAGAGAGGCGAGAGCAGTGTACAATGAATGCAGGAGGATGAAAAGAGGAGGAGGAGGAGGTGGAGGGGGAGAGAAAAGGTATGGCACGGGATTGTGAGAGAGAAGATATATAAATGTGGGTTCAAATGAGCCAAGTGTCTCTGGCAAGACGCTGCTGCTTCCAGTCCCAGGCCCAGTTCGCTAAGTGATAGAAAAAGTAATTAAGACAAGGCTGTTCAAGTAGATAGGCCTGTAAAGGAGATTTGAAGAGGGGAACTGATTGTGCATATATGATTCTGGTTCTTCAGAGGGTTCTCAGCCCCAAGGCTTAGCTTTCAAGGGCTGTCTCTCACTTTCTCTGTTTATCGATCGGCCTCTTTCTCTGCTAAGTTCTTGCCATAGAAAATCTCAGACAGTAATAGATGTATGTAGGACAGGAAAAAAGGAGAATTTATCCATCAGTCAAATCTATCTATCTATCTAGCTGCTCAATCAAGTTGCTCAATGTCACAGACAACTGGCAGGAGTCATTTTCAGTTAATATATATTATTTCCATTAGAATGAAAAGTTCCCAGTATAGGATTTTGGCAGCTATAGCTGATATATAACTGTTTATTTACAATTAATAACTGTGTCTTGCTTTATCGGTCAACAGTTCTTACTACTGCAAAGCACTGTTTCTAAATTGATAGATGCAGTGTGCACATATTTACAGAGGTCAGGACAGAACAGGTGAATTAATTGGGGGAATTGTGTGGGGTAAGCGTCATTTAAATCAAACTAAGGACGTCAAGCGTGAAGCGTCAGTATGACTTGCTCATTTTATCCACTTGCGACATCCACCGGAGAAACTGCGGCGTTGTTACTGCAAGTAAAAAAAAAAGCTATCTCCAACCCTCAGCGTTATTAGCGCCCCCTGCTGGTCAGAAACGGAACCACCAATTTGGATGAAATGTGCATAACTTCATACAGATGTTAACTTAATCCTACATATTTTTTGAGACAATGCAAACATATAGGCCCACTTTAATTATATAAATGAGAAATAAACAAACTACAGGCAACACAGGAATACGTTAGGATAAAGAAAATAAAACTCATACATTTTTACAACAATCATTTCTTTTATATTAACAGCTACACATACAAATGTGTCAACTTTTAATTGTGCCCGTGTACATTATAACTCCATTACTGTAACTACTTGACCCTGCGGTCTGAAAAAACCCGCATCTGTCACGCGTTCCTTCGCTGTCGTAAAGCGCGTCTTTCTGCTGTTGCAATGGCGTTTGCTGCGACAGCACTTTGCGGCAGCAGGGAAATCGAGGAGAAAGCAGCGAAAAACGTCGCCAGCGGACACCTTACCGCCTCATAAATCCCTGGATTTATGCAATATTCGGTGAACTAACTTGTATGCTGTTTGTATACTCATTCGCTTTGTGGATGAGATTGTGTTCAACGTTTTCCAAGCGTGAATCTCCACCTTAATGCGGTGGGATGGCCACAGTGCCGCCTGGGCCTAGTAGCGCACTGCCTGCATCCCCGGCTGAAATTCCTCCTTTCCCCCGGGCCGGGAGCGCGGAGCCGGCGGGGCAAGACGGAGAACCGGCCTGCCACGGCGAGGACAGTGCACCTGACACCCCAGGGACGAGACCTGAGCCGGTAAGCCAAGTCAAAAGGTCGGTCAAGAAGAAGCAGAAAAACATGCTAGCTCGAGCTAGCCCGGCGCCGCTTCACCTCAAAGCCCGAGAACAGCAGCTGAACGGCTTGGCCAGCCCCTCGGAGGACACTGACGGCCACCAGCACGCAGCGAGCCGGCCTGACAACCCGAGACCGTCTGTAGACGACTGTGACAGCAGCGGCAGCAATGAGGGGCATTCGGCCAGCAACAATAGTGAGCATTGTCAACACGAAGGCCACAGCCCCTTCTCCGAAAACGGCAGCCACTCGCCTCTGGTTAACAATAGCATGAACGGGATACCGGGTTTCACGAGAACTGAAGCCGCCAACAGTCACCTCGAGGACGAAGGGAAAGTGAAGTTCGACCACACGGAACCGCCGAGGCCACCGAGCGCGGAGCCGCCGGACGGAGCCGGGCCTGGCGTGGCAGGCAGCCCCGCTGACCCGCCAGCCGCCGAGCTGGCCCGGCTGGATCTAGGCAGGTCTCCCGGTCGAGCGGAAGACGAGAGCCACGGTATCCGATATGTCCGCTACGAGTCCGAGCTGCAGATGCCATGGATCATGAGACTGATCACCAAGGACTTGTCTGAGCCTTATTCAATTTATACGTACAGGTACTTCATTCACAACTGGCCGCAGCTCTGCTTCCTGGTAAGTGTCACACCGTTCGTGTAAAAGCAGATGCGTGTGTTTGGGTTTAGGGTGAGCTGCCCTCCAAAGACCGTGGTTGCGTAGTATTTTCAGTCTGAATCTCTGCTCATGGTTCTGCATAATCTGTCTGTGTGTGTTAAACTGTACTGAGGCTCCACATGTGTGAACGACTAAGGTTCCAAAACCAGATGCCAGAGAACCTTGTGCATTTTATGGTTTGTCGTCTCAAGCAATAGCTGTGAAACGATCAACTGACATATTCACATTTTGCTGTGATGTGTGTTTTAACACCGTTTCTTTCTAGTTTTAGTAGACAGAAATGGTGCTTAGATAAAAGGTCAGATCTGCTGACCACGCTGGCAGGAAGGCAGATGCTGTAGACTCGGCTGCTATCCCAGTAGACTCCTAACTGTGTGCGTGCGTGTGTCATAGGCCATGGTGGAGCAGGAGTGCGTCGGCGCCATTGTGTGTAAGCTTGACATGCACAAGAAGATGTTCCGCCGTGGCTACATTGCCATGCTGGCCGTGGACTCGAAACACAGAAGGAAAAGCATCGGTGAGAATGTCCCGTGAAACGTCTTCTACAAGCTAATCAGAAAGCCAGTGCTGTCACACCGCAGGGCAACGATCAAGCTGGGCAACAGAGTCTTTTGGTTGTTTCGTTGCATCAGTTCATGCAAATACGACATTCAGATCAGTCACACACTCTGAGCGGAGGCATTACATTATACCGCGCCCCCATGCTACACCACTTACATATACTATCAGGCAGAATTGACTTTCTTAAAAGCAGTTGATGTACAATACATGCTGTCATTACATTAGACTCTGTACCTCTGTTCCAGGTACCAATCTAGTGAAAAAGGCCATCTATGCCATGGTGGAGGGGGACTGTGATGAGGTAAGAGTCACATCCGCCTTTAATTCAAGGAGCTTTACCACATGTGTACTTTTATAATCACACACACAACCACATATATGCAGTAGAGGATTTGACCAGATCATATTAAATGGATAAAAAGGTTCTATCAGTAATGCATAACGCGTAAATGAGTGGAATAAATTGTATGCCAACTATTGGGATTTGGTTCTTTGTTGTTATTTTAGGTTTGTGTTGTTGGCCCTTCTCCAGTGCTACAGAATATTCTTTTCCTGCTCGGCACCGGCTCTCTTTCCTTAACATAAAACCAGAAGAAGAATCACTTAATCGTTTTTTATGTTTAATGCCAATGATTCCACTTGCCTCTGCCTCAGTAGCCGCATACTCCATTCATTAGTGTCCTACACATATACACTGCACTTAATGTTCAGAAAGAGGAAGCAGATGAAAGTGGAAATGAGATTCAGTAATAGCTGACAGTAATACATTACAAAGGAGTAAGTCTTAAGAGACTTACTCCTTTGCTTGCTGCTATTGTGTGTGTAAATGATTTAAATTTCCAAATAACTAGTTTAGCTTTGTCAAGATTGAAGTACACGGTTGAGATGGCGTTTTCACGTGTGCATTTAACACACATAAAACAAACAGAAATAGAACATTAGACTTTGGTGTCAGTAGCAGCTAGTTCACCCAGTCAAGCTATTCTGGACCAGCAGCAGCTTCGCTTTCTAGCTAGAAATATACACAGCGTCTAAAAAGTCAGTGGCCGGGTTGCACATTTACATAAGTACGGATTTACGCTAGTATCACTGTTCTTTGGATCAGTTAGTCTGAAATCCTACAAACCAAAACCCTGACGTGCTCATCTTTGTCCCTAGGTCGTATTGGAGACTGAAATCACCAACAAATCAGCCCTGAAACTGTACGAGAACTTGGGTTTTGTCAGAGACAAGCGGCTGTTCAGATACTACCTGAACGGAGTGGACGCGTTGCGACTCAAACTGTGGCTCCGCTAGAGAAAAGAAGAGGGGACGAGGAGGACGGCAGGTGCTGTTCACCTTGAACACTATCAGCTTGACAGCCACAGCTCTGCCCTGGTCATTTCACTCTTATATTCAGAAACACACAGTTACACAGTACAAACACACACCTGTGTACAAACATAAGAAGTATGCACATAGGTATGCATACAAACACACACACACCCTTTTTGTCTTTGACCTCTGAACAACTGTTTAGGCAGAAAGACTGAAATCCCACCTGAGTTTTTCATGAAGCGGCCCTCCGTGATTTGTGTGCTGAGAAAGTGGCGAGTGAGGGTGGTCTCTGGGATGACCTTGACTGGGGACTAGATGACCTTTTGACCTTCAAGCTTGGATGTTGCATCACCCTAGACCTGAGGTATGAGGCAGCTCAGGTGAGGACGTGCTTTGTAACCCAGGAGGACACAGAACCGCAGGTCCTCCTGCAGAACACAGGACAAACAGGACTAAAGATATCATCGTGTTAAACTAGGAAGCGGCTCTAAAAACAGACTGGGAAGTAAATATTTGTGGAGTTTATTTTTGTGTTTCTTTTTTAACCTTGTAAGTTGGATGGGGGTTGGAAAAAGCTAGTGTGACTGTGTGTTTGTACCGCCTCATGTTTTGTGTTTTATTTGTTAGGTTTTTTTTTTTACCACAAGGACATGGCTTGTTTTTTGTGTGCACGTGTGTGTGGCTGGTCTCGCTTTGAGCGTCAGTTTGTGCGAGTGTGTGAGCGCGTGCTTGGCAGGATTCGTGCGTGCTGTCCTGTGTTTTTCTTTCCCATCCTGTCCGGTGGGCGTAGCGGCTTCCTGCCGCTGTTTCCATCACCTGCCTCAGCCTCCAGGACTGAAGCCTGTAAAGATATGCATGCATTTATTTTAATGTAAGTGCTGGCGTGTGTGCTGAAAACCCAATCTGAGGCTAACCCTCCAACCACTTCGTTTGTCATGAGCATGTTGGGGCAGAGCAGTTAATCCAATCAAGTAACTTTAACCTCAAACTTTGCCCAACTGGTGGATGTGCCACTTTTTTCTTTGTTTGCTAAATTTATCATCAAAGCCTGACAGAGTATGGTTGAGGACATTATTTTTGTTAAATACCTGGTTTTGCAGATCAGAACCTTTCCCTAAATGCACTGCCAACTGCTGCAAACCTCCTAAAAAGGAGAAACCAGAGTCTCTGAGAGTCTCTTTGCCAATTATGGTGCAGTCAGATGTGTACTAATTGTCTGTTTACTTCCCTTTGGTATCTCTTTCTCTCCCCAATGCAAGTGTTGCTCAGCCCATCAGCACTGTCAGCCATGACTGCAGTGACGTACGTGCTGCAGCCCCCAGCCTGTTTCTGGTCCGCCCTCGGCAACAGCCCAGAGGCAAAGCGTTACATATGCTGGATTCCTGTTTGAGTATGCTGTGTGTGCGGGTGTGTGTTTATCTCTTGATTTAAAAAAAAAAAAAAAAAATACAAAAAAAAAAGGAAAATAGACAAATATTCTTAGCAGATTATATTTTATTGTTTTGTTTGCTTTCAGTTTATTTAGTACTACTATACTGTTTGTCCTCATGCTGCTGAAAGCGGCTGAGTCCACCGTGCACTTCCCAGGTGCCCAGCTTAATGCACAACCAAGTCTGGAACGCATCATAGATGCGCCCAGATATTCTCAATCCACACTAATTCTGGCAAAAGCAACGTTGCTTCGGTAGGTTTTTTTTTTTGTTTTGTTTTGAGTAAAAATGAACAAAAAGTCAGATGTGCTTCTTTGGAAATTACTGCAGTGTGTGTCCGTTTGTGTGTCTGTCCTGTTATTTTGACAGTGGTGTGCATCTGTTCCGACTTTTATTTCTAGGCTTTCGGGAGGCCCACGCGGGAAAATCAGAGGCTTTATGGCGCTGTGTTTTGTTCCGCTCTAATAAGGACTAAAGGTCTTATTAGAAGAAACAAAAGCACACTATTTTCAAGCTTTCCAGGTTTTAAGTTAGTGTTAAGCTGTGATGGATAATGTGCAGAGTAGAGTAAGAGCTGAGTGGAGAATAAAACCTAAGTCGGCTTGATTTATCCAATTCAATCAAAAAAAAAAACAATCACCCATCAGAGGTTGTAAATGCATTTTTGTTTTCTAGTAACATTTTAACTTATGCAATCGTACATCTGCATGCATTTATCCTGCCTACAGTATTCTCTGCTCGGAAGCACTGCAAGAGCCTGACGTGTGCGCACAAGTGAAAACCACAGTAACATCTGCTACACCTGCAGAACAAATTCAAGTCTCCAGCTTCAGCTGTTGTACTACATACAGAACCTTGTTGACGGTTCGGATCTATTCGCCCTTTTCACCGGACACATTTCATCACAGGACTGGAAGGGAGAGTAGATGTTTACAGTTACAGAGTTATCACCCACAAAACAGTCTGTGTATGCAAGTTTATGTTTGTGTGCATTTGAAGCAATTGTTCAGATTTTTTTTGTTTGTTTGTTTTCAGATTTGTATAAGAGTGTTGTTCTATTTCAGATATTTTGAGAGCATGTTTTTCTTTATTGAATCACCTGTTGGGAAAGGGGGTGGATTAGGTTGATTTGAATTCAAAGTTTTTAATTTCTGTGCTACTTAACCCATCAAGAGGTGAAACAAAATGGCAGCATATGAAAACTATCTAGACTGAATTTTCAGCCATAACCTTTGCTGTTCATCAAACTAGATTTAAATTTTCATCCACATTCAAACTCTGTTTTGTATTGGAGGTTTAAAATGTCTGTCCTAGTTCTGGACGCTAATTTCCCCTACACTGTCTGGGCCTTTTTGTATTTGTTCGTACTCTCACCACTGATGAGTGGATGGATGGTTTACATCTTAAGTAAATAACTTGTCTTGTTGGAGGAGCTGTTTTAGATTGAAGGCTAAGGTTTGCTACCTTATGTTTACTTGTCATCCTGTGAACCTGTCTGCTCCATTAGGTGTATGGGCATTACAGCTTGCCACAGTGAGCCAAAGGGCTCGTTCAGACCACAGACTGAAGGGCTTCGTCATCAATACCAGTTAGTCCCCACCGTAGTAGCGATGGACAAGCGTGGCTGGACATGCCAGTTCAGTGTTCACAGATGTCCGTTTCTTCCTTGTTCTGGGCAACCACCGTTCAATCCACGTAGCTCAAATGTCGCTCTCACTTATTTATCCTCGTTTGGACTGACATCTTCTAGACGACATTTATATTTTCCCCCAGACACTGGTTTGCTGGTCAGAAAACCAACATTTGTCTTGGCTGTCATCGCTGTGGCCCCTGACCTAATCTAACTAATATGCCTACTGCTGGGCCTTCCCCTGTGGGCCGGCCAATACCGCCTCCACCACCATCCACAAAGTGTCCAAAGGGGAGAGCAGAAGGACCTTTTGCATGTCAGAATTATGTTTCCCCTTGTTCCTCTTCCTTGTCCCCTCTCTTGATTTTGATCTGGAAATGTCCGATAGCTTTTATTTAATGTGGAAAAAGAACACAGAAATAAATTATTTGATTTTTTTAATGCTGTAAACTGGGTTCTCTTGTCTGCTGCCTCACTTTTCTCACTGAGGTGGTTTTATTGGAAAGATGCAATCAGACTCAAAGAGTTGTTTATTTGTTTACTTTCTGTTTATCTACACAAATCAACATAGTGTTATTACTGTACTTAACACTGTAAAACTCTATTATTGCATATAAACAGAGTTGGACAATAACCACATCAGATGGCCCATAAAATTACAGAAAATATATTTTCTTTAAACAAACGCACAATGGTATGGTAATATTAGAACTTACAAACATTGCTTAAATGATTAAATATGTTGCACCCTTTCAGTCAGAACTACAGATTCGGTTATTTTCTTAGAACCCCCCCCCCCTCCCAAGAAATATAACTTGGTGTCTCTACAAGTCACTGCATCTCAGCAAGTTGATTTTCTGTTAAAACATGTTGAATGAAGCATCGTCTCTTTCAGCCCTTATCTAAAATCACTTCACATCACACTGTGCAAACGTGTTGAGGGGGGGCTTTGACTTGTAAAAACATTCAATTCTGCTTATTGTTCCGTTTTTGTGCTTCTCCAGCCAAAAGAAAACCAACATGCATTTTAAGTCTCCGCAACAGGTCTGCAGAGAAAGAAAACGCATGCGCCAGGAAAGAACCTGTTATATGCTACATACGTTTAGAGGATGGTGATTTTAAATGAAGTTATTAATATGAAATTACGTTTAAAGCAGAAAAGGCCTTAATGTAACATTGTGAGTGGTTTAACAGTAATATATGCTTATCTATTCAGACACCATTTGCACATAAGAAGCTAATGGTACAGCCACATTAATTTACTGCTTTATTCTACATGTTTAGTGATAATAAAGCTTTATTTACAGTAACACAACTGACCCAAAGTCAGCTACAGATACAGTTCACATGTTCCCATTGTAGTTTCTATTGTAACTCTCCTACAGCCCTTTCCTCACTTTCAGATCCCCCACCCCCCACCCGCTCCAAAAACACAGAACTTCACCAGCAACTCTTTCATTCTGAGTGTATTTTGGGGGGGGGGGGGTTCAAGCAGCAATGACACTTTTAATGTCAGAGTGCCTCACACTAGCCCTGCTGGGCTGTTACAGTCAACATCACCTGACAACATTCAGAAAAGTGCTCCTGTTGGTAGAAAGGGGGGGACTACAAAGCTGACCATTGTGCAGCCTGTGCAAATTGTGTCTTATACCCTGTCACACTTCGTGGATCACATGAGTCATAGCCAAACAGCCCCAGGTGACTGGAGATTCAGTTGTCATAGCAATAGTGATGTTCGCCAAGCCTCCATCACAGGAACCAATGGCCGCTGGTCATCGACGAAAGGAGCCCAGAAGAGTCTGATCAGAATTCGTCCTCTGAGCTGTCAGCCAGCAGCATGGCCTGGTCCTGACGGCTGGTGCCGGTCTCCCGAGGTTGCTGGAAATGAACAATAAAACCCTGAACTCAATCCAACTAAGACCAACAAAGAATAATAAAGTGATTTGAGATATAAAAGGATTAAAACAAGTAGGATATTGACCTCTGGCTGCCTGACCTTCCGTCTCTGGTGTTTGAAGCTGTTCCTCCTCTTGCGGTGAATCATCCTGATGCTGTAAAGGGCACCCACAATTAGCAGGGCCCCCGTGATACCGATGCCCACAGGGGCCAGCATCCCAGACACGTAACCTGCCTGCCAAGGGTGGAGAGGCACAGGTCAGACCGGAGCAGAGTTGTAAACATGGCTTATCTCTTAATTCCCAATCTCTCTTATGTTGGAACTCAACATAAAAGCAGTGGGCGGTTAACAGTGCATTAGGCAGTGCATTAATACATGTTCAATGCTCTATTTTGAGTAATAAGAACAAAAGAAACCTTAACAGCTTTAACCTCCACATTGTTACATAAATTAAATATGTTTTCGATTGATTACTAGACTTTTTGAGGACAGCAGGGGGCAGTCTTACCTTTTCTCTGATCAGCTCAACCCAGCTTCGCACTGCAAGAAAAGGGTGACAGATTTAGCAGGGCGACATCATACAAAACATTTTCTCTTTTACACTGTGAATGTGTGAACACTGATCACATGACAGACAGTCTGGAAGCCATGTTGCCATACTCAGGCCCTGGTTGCGTTGAACCCAGACCGGGGGTGGAGGGATGAAGCTGTATGGAGGCTGTGTTGTGGAGGTTTTAGGTGTTTCCGTAAGGTCCTCTTCACTTTCCTCCTCCACAGATTCCTCAGAGTTTTCCTCATCATCGTCATCCTCATCTGGTTCCTCTGTGGGGAACAAAACTGTCTAATCAGAACTCAACAAGGCTCATCTTGCAGCCCACTTTAAATGAAACGGTTTAGCGCCAATAAAATTCATCGTACCTTCAGATTCCATCTCCACCAAACCAGATCTGGATTTGTGCACGGGCCTGCTGGTTGCCGTGGCAACCGTTGTCATAGCATGCTGGAGGGATGTGAAGGAGGAGCCGGTGGGCAAGTTGCCTTCGAGATTTGGTTTCCTCACAGCAACTACATATCACAAACGCAAAACAAAAGCAAGACAGATTTAGTTTTTAGCTTCAGGCTTTTAGCTCATTTAGCAATGGTAACATCAAGTTATGTGATAATGTGATGTAGTGACACTGACCTGAAACATGTTCACTATGACTAAATCGCTACAGTGTTTACATGGCAAATGTGAAGCTCTTCAACATCTTACTTATGACTGTTATGAATACACACACTTTATAGAAAATAGCCAAACGAGCCTCGACTCATCACCTCTCTGTAAACTCCCCTGACTCAGTTACTGCTGCTGTGAAACAGACGGACCTGGAGAGCTACTCGACTCCAGGAGATCAGGGTTTGTTTGCCAGGGTGGCGTCCAGTCTGGCGTCAGCAGGGGTTGGGCATGCGACGGATCGTCCCTGTCTGTCTCCACGGTGACCGGCAGGTCCGACTCTGTCTGTGATAAATGCATTCCTTTGGTTGCCATAGTAGCGGGAGGCTGCACGCTGACGGGCACCAACGTGACCACTGCTGCCCCCTCTGGAGTGACATCTTCAAAAGGCTCAAAAATGAGAGGGAGAGCCTCTGATGACATGGTGCCCTCGGTGGTTTCATCCTGAGAGAGCGGGACCACAGTGTCTGCTGCAATTTGTGTCAACAAATATGGAGACAGAGGGAAGGTCATAAGATGAACCATCACAATATTGTCTGAACAACCTTGCGCTCTATGTAAAAGTCAATTAAACAGAGCAAACTAGAACAAATGAATCATGGCAAGTTGTATTTTCCTCATGCACAACGACTACAATCCTGTATGTAAAGAGATTTTCTGCCAAAGCAGCAACGCTGTTCAGCACATACTGTAGCTTATTTAGTATTTATAACAGCATGCAGCTTTTGGAAACGGGTACCTTTTGGGACATGCAGTTGCTCATTACAAGCCCTTTCACTCTGCCAAAGCCAAGTTCACAGTGAAGACACAATGAAAAGATTGCTGGACAAAAAGTGTTTTTTCAAGAAACGAGGCAACCACAGAGGAGGTGTCACAAGATAAACTGTTACAGTGGCTCTCAAACATTTCTTTTGGTCCAAAGCATTTCCAAACTAGGCTGAAAATGCTTATGAAGGCTTTAATCCTTTTACATAATGCTATTTCGGGAATTGAGTATTTTCCGATTCTTCTCTCCCGGGAGGAAGCTTCATCAAACAGACAATCCCTGTACGGACGTCAGGAACACATATTGGCTCAGGCAGACTCCTTTAATCCATTTCCCTCTCCTGCTTCACTGAATAATCACCTGCTTTGTGCTTTACAATAGTTTCAATGGGGAGTTTGAAGTGTGGGAAACGAAATGGAGAGGTTTGGTTCGAGGAGGGGGTGTATAGATAGAGAGAGAGGGGCTGTCTGCTCCAAAGACTTTCATAACATATACTCTGCCACCAGCCTTCTCTTGGCAGTGTTATCCTTTAAAAGGGAAGATATTCAAGTCAGGAATAGAAAGTAATTAGACTGCCACCGGTCCCAACTGGGGTTCAAAGTGGAGTGTGGAAAAGCGGACGCCTTCTTTGACAATCATCAAAGGCAATCACTGCCGCTAGACATGTTGATTTCCACAGCACTTTTTAATGAAGCTTCGTAAAGCCCTGCAAAATCCCGTAAGAAAAAATGTCCGTGTGTTGTGGAGGGAATTGGTTCAAGGTAACTGTGGCATTAGTGGCTCTTAAACTGCACATTAACCCCAATAACAATTTATTTGCATTCTGATTTCAACATGCATTTTCTTGCTTACCTCCACCAGGTCTTGCTGCCTCGGTCCACAGGCTTTCTGGTCCATCCTCTTTTGGCATCAGGTTCGGTCCAATTTCAGGTAACAGTGGGTCTGAGAGGGGAGATACTGCAGTTCCATCGTTGCCCCACATTGTCAAAGGTGTGGAGACGAAGGGCGAGGTTGGGCTGTGGGACGTCAGGCTGTCGAAGCGAGCTGAGGGTTCTGAAGACAGCAAGCTTGTATCTGGGTCTTTACCCTGGTGGGAATCACCTTCACCAGGCAGTCTGTCTTCCACGCTTTGGTCGTCGCTGTCTCTGGCTGTGATGCTCAGCTGCGGCATCACTGACGAAAAAGCGCTACTCATTTCTGTATTTAGCTGTTTTTTAGACGTTGACTCCTTAGCCTCCCATTCTGCAGACTGCACTGGAGCAAACTCTGAATGTCTTTCAGCATGTCCCACCTCAGACGTGCTCTTGACCTTCTTTAACTCACCCCTATGGCTCCATGCCTCTCTGCCAGCCTCACTTGGCCCAGATATTCCATCAAAGCTGTCCCCATTTTGTCTCTGCGTCACTGGATCTGTTCCCTCGGGTCGTCCATGTGGGCCAGTCGTTCCCCCTACACCGACATTCAATTCCAGGCCAATTGCATGTTCTGTGTCTGACGGCTCGGACTTTACATCTGTGCTGTGTGCCAGTCCAACAGTTGTTAATGAGCTGGCACACCGCCCGTCACAGTAACTGTCCTGTGAGTGGATGATGTTTGGGGGACGGACAGGGGTTGCATGGACACAGAAGCAGATCCCAGCCAGGAGGATAAGATGGAGCTTCAGCATTTCTGTCTGTTGTCAGTGCCTGTTGAAAGTGAATGCAAATAGGTGTAAGCAGTCCCTGTCTGCAACTTCTACGCTTTATCACTGAGCAGACAAGGCAGAGGAACAACACAGAGGTGGTGGTGTGTGCGGAGCAAGACACGTGACAAAATACATGATAAAATGTGTAGCTGCAGATCAAGGGGCTGGGATGAGGACTTCCAGGGATAAACGCTGCATGTCTGCTTCCTTTTGCTTTGAAGCAGGTGATTCAGTTGCACCATTTTGGATCATTTGGTTTTCTGCTCATTCGGTATTAACAGAAGGAAAAGCTGAGCACCCACACGCACAGATGGAACGTGACAGAGAGAGACTGAGAGAGAGTGTGTGTGTGTGTGTGTGTGAATCTGACACAGCAATCCCATCACAGCACCCCTCTGCACCTCACCTATAAATAACACGAGGTTTTTCATCCCAGAGGATCTTCTACCATGATTCATGAATGTTACATTATCACATTAACGACACCTTGCATTGCATAACATTGCAGAAAAGGTATACCCGTAATTAAGTGTTAGACGTGGTCATCACAGAAACGCCATGTGTGCGTAACATTGCCTCTTTCAGACAAACCATTACACACATAACCCACTTTTCCGCCTGCGCCCCTCCCCTGTGATCAATACAGTTAATACACTCAGGAAGCATACTCATGCAGGCCACAACCTGGCGTTTGAACTGTAAACACAATCACACTGCGTTGCTGAGTCTTATTTGTGCGACAAGACGGCATACGAATTACCACGCTTGCGCTTATTGCGGGGACTGAAATTGCCTCTTCCCTCCCCAAATCCCATCGCGCGTCGTGCTCCGACACCGGGAGCGCGATTAAAGTCGCACAATGTTAAACACAAAACTGCCTTTACCTTCCAGAGTTCATGACGGAGCGGCGTGCCTGGAAGACGCGTAGCTGTTGCAGCTGGCACGCACAGACATTCAGGACAGACTGGCGTGGAAAGCAAGCTGATGGAGGGGCTTGTTGTTGTGCAGCTCAACGTCACTGACTGAAAGTCTCAGTATTCTCTGCGTATGTCCGCCTGTTTTCGATGTGCTGCAACTGTAGTTTTTATTATTATTATTTAATCTGCAGGATTCATTAAAATCAAAAACTCCAGTGAACCGATTATAATGTCTAATGTAAGGGTGCAATTTCCAACTGTTTATTAATTGTTGTATAACATGTTTCTAATATTTACTTCTTCATTGGGGATTTCAGAGCGTCACACCATACTGGTGGTGCTGAACGGACAGCTCCTTAACCTCAGGGTAAAGGGACTCAATGGACTCTATATGTTTATGACTGAGGTCACAGTGGGCACTGTGTATTATATTATTTTATTATAAGAGGGTTCTAATGTTTTGGCCACCATATTTACATGAACAAGAGGATCAAAACATAATACACTGCAATCAACCTTAAGTACAGAAACATATGCTTTCACGCAGCATTTCTGACCTGTGCATTACTTCCTGACTGTACATGTTCACAGTATATGATTTAATGGTGTATCATGTGGCGATTGCAGATTTTTTTTCTACTCAGGCTTCTCTGGGAACAGTAGTATTAATATACTAGTTTATGGTCACAGTATAGTTTGACCAAATTCACAAAACTCCAGTGACCTCCTGTGGTGCTACAGTAAAGTTACAGCACCAGCGTCTAGGACCAATCCCTTAAAAAAACAACAACAACAACAAAACAAACATTTCAATTAGTTAAAATTTAAATGTATGGGTTTTTTATGCCAGAGAGTAAGTTTTTAAAAATCCCTTTATGTATTTTCATATTGGAACCAAAGCTGTTGTAGCTCTTAACAAATGTCACGTGTTTCCACCCTCCAGAATAAAATAGAACGATTAACAGTATTTGTACCTTTAAAGTCTAACAAAAATAAAAATGTAGACGTTTGTGTCTAGCTGAAGAGAAATCGTTTTCTTTTTTCTTTTTTAATCAGGCCATTTCGGATGACGTCATCGCGCCGCTGAGGACCCAACCCAGCCCGCAAGGAAAACAACAGATTTCTCCTCCTTTTTGATATGATGCAGATTTGTGACTGTCAGCGCTAATCGCAGATATTTCTTTCGCCCAGCGGCGAATATATTGATAAAATGCCCTTGTTTGATGGTTTGGGAAGTGGAGGAGAGAAGACCGCGATAGTCATCGATTTAGGAGCCGCATACACAAAGTGAGTATCATGCTATGTGGCGTAAGAACGAAGCAGTATTAAAGTGTGTAATTGATTCATTAACTACCATTTAACAAACCTATATTAAACATATTTACACAACCAACAAGTCAATGCTGTACCGTTGTTAGCTAGTTAGCTAAGCCAACGCTAATGCTCTGGCTAACTTAGCTAGGTTAATGCCAAATTAGAGTTAAGATAAAATCCAATAAGGAAGGAAAACAACTGTCCGCGGTACCAATAACATCAAAGCAATCTTTACAAGAGGTCTGGGCAGCCTGGGTACGTTTATGACAGCTTGTTTAAAGCTAAACTACACTCAGATCAGAGTAACGCAGGTACTGACTGACTACAGCTGCTTTTACGCCCTGTTTTGACTGCTGGCTGAAATTGTGAAAACGCCTTGTGATCATAAAGCAGCGTCTAAGGTGAAAAATAAATAGTCTGAGGCAAGTCACATGAAGATAGAGAGGCCAGTCCTTCTCATACTGATGTCTTTGTTAGCTGTCTCACAATGGTGCGATGCAACTGTACTAAAAATGCTTTCGCCTTGCCTTATAATATTCATTTGGGTCTTTCTATTATAGATTGTGTAATATCTTCTATTAGGTTCATGTTTCCTGCACATCCTTAATAATGCTCATAGTTTGTTTTGGCTCAGTTAGTAGAGCGTCTATAAACCCACAGGTTTCCTGATTTGCGGCTACATGTCTACAATGACGTTTATTATGATTAACAGTTATTTCTATATTGTTTTGTAGATGTGGCTTTGCAGGGGAAACGGGGCCCAGGTTCATAATTCCGAGCGAGATCCGGAAACCGGGACAGCAACAGGTGAGATACTTACAGTGCGCCTCAAAGTATAATCATATAAATGTGGAAAACACTAAATGTTTTGAACCACGTCTCCCTTTCAGGCCACCAAAGTGGTTCAGTACAACATCAACACAGAAGAGCTTTATGCCATCCTCAAAGAGTTTATCCATATACTGTACTTCAGGTGAGATCCAGATGCATTAGCTATTCATTGTTCAATAATAATTAGCTCAGCACTTATTACAACAAATACACTGATTTACTGTTTGGTCTATTTGATATTAATAATTATTATTATTTTCTTCCATGAAAATTTGATAACATTCTGCATTAAATATAGTGGTTTAGCCAAACTAAATGTTTCTCTGTTTGTGTCCACCAGGCACCTGCTGGTGAATCCTCGAGACAGAAGAGTGGTCATCATCGAGTCCATCCTCTGCCCGTCTCACTTCAGAGAGACTCTCACCAAGGTTTTCTTTAAACAGTTTGAGGTACCACTTTCGAAGCAATCTAAAAATGGCTTTGCCAGAGATTTATTTTTCCTTTATTGTATTATTATTATTGTTTTTGTTTTTTACGTAGTTAATAGTAAATGTTTTTTGACGGTTTGTTTTCAGGTGCCTTCTGTGCTGTTTGCTTCGAGTCACCTCATGGCCATCATGACCTTAGGCATCAACTCTGCTTTGGTGATGGACTGTGGATACACAGAGACTCTGGTGCTGCCTGTATCCTTTCCTTTTGTTTTTGTAGTCTGTGATACTTGTAGGGAGAAGCAGAATAATCACAAATATGTTTAATTTAGTCTGATATTCTGTAACATTTGTGTGCTCTTAAATAATTCCTGAAGAAGGCAAGATGTGATACTATAACTTTAGAATTCACATGTTACCACCCTGACAGTGAAATCAGGTTTATGAGTGCACTCCTATTCTGCCAACGTGGGAGGCTTTGCCTTTGGGAGGAAAAGCCATCCATAAGTAAGTAGCTTTAACAGACTTAGGCAGCGTGGCAGTGTCTGCACGAAGATGTCCTGTTTTGTGCACACATAACTCCTAACACTTCTATTTCACGCTTCCCTGCATCTTGATTAAGATCTTGTGACTGTAATATAGAACCATTTGTAAATGTGTTTGTTCCCTTCCATAACTGGGTCTGTCTGGATCTATTGTAGAGAATTAGATGGACTTCTCGTAGAGCAGTGCACTGTGGACACGGACACCACCACTGGACAGAGTGTACAGGCTGCTATTGGTAATTGCAGAATAGTACACTATGGGTCTTTTAAAAGGTTAAACTTGTAAATCTGATTTATTCTGCTGGTTTGTTTGATAACTGCTTTCTACTGTGTCTTTTCTATTATTAAGAAGAACTTCCAGTGTGGTTGAAAGTGAATTATTCATAATCATAGTGCATGAAATTTAAAGTTTCCTTTCCCCTCACTTTTTCTTGACAAAGCACATTTAATCGTAGCGTAGAGCTGTGCTGCAGTGTCAGCTACACTGGCCCCGAAAGGGAGGTTCAGCCTAATCATAAATTCAGTTTATGACTATATTTGAATAATGGCTGATTTATTCTCAAGGGAAACAAAGAAAATAAATGTGTCCTCCGTTTCTTATGTCATTTTCCTGTTTTATCAGGGACCATCCCAGAGGAGACTGTGGAGGATATAAAAGGTGTGTTTAGATTTAAAAGTATACGTATCTGGAGGGATAAATGAAGTCATATGTCTCTAGTGTTTTTCTGTAGAGATTTATACTGTACGAAATTACAACTAATATGCAGAATTAAATCAATACACTAATTAGCACTATTGATCACCATGAAGCCTTAATTAAAATGTTTGTCCGTGGTAAGAAATGTGTTTTGTTTTTTTCTACAGTTAGAACATGCTTCGTCAGTGACCTGCAGAGAGGCCTCAAAATCCAGGAAGCCAAATTTAACCTGGGTGGTACAGCAGAGGTGAGTGAGTTGTTTGTATTCAGGTATACAAACAACAGGTATACAACTCTGTAAACCTGTGATAAATATGTTCATGTGTATTTTAAAAAGCTGATGTTTTTCTCTTGAACATGCTTCTAGCGTCCAGCCCCTCCTCCAGATGTTGATTATCCTCTGGATGGTGAGAAAATTCTCCATGTCAAAGGCTCAATCAGGTAGATCATTAGAATGGCTTTCTATATGCTTCACTGTGTTTTTTTAATTAAAATATTTTATTTAAAGTGTGTTTGAATTGATGGATAGTGTTTTAGAATGTTTCTTCACAGACAAACATGATTTTGATGCATTTTTGTCGTTTTGTTTTTCCAGAGACTCTGTGATGGAGATCATGTTTGAACAAGATAACGAGGAGAAGAGTGTAGCGTCTCTGATTCTTGACTGTCTAGTCAAGGTAGAGTTATAATATACTGTTATACTTTCAAAGTAAAGGCAACATGATAACAACATGAGTGGAGAGTGACTAAAGTTTAATATGCAGTTATTTCCTAGGACTATTGCAGCGTTATTCTGTATTTAATCTGTCAAATAAGGGGCAAATGCCTTGGTAACTGTGTGTATGCGTTGATCCGTAGTGTCCCATTGACACCCGTAAAGTGCTGTCTGAGAATCTTGTGGTGATTGGAGGCACAGCAATGCTGCCTGGATTCCTGCACCGCCTGCTGGCAGAGATTCGCCTCCTAGTGGAGAAACCAAAGTACAGCAGTGTCCTGGCCAGCAAGAGCTTCCGTATACACGCTCCACCTGCCAAACCCAACTGCATGGCCTGGCTTGGAGGTCAGACATGAGATTATGCTCAAAATGTCATCTCTGCTTGATAATCTCATAGAACCCCCTCATCCTACCTTCATGTTGTCCTTCACCTCCACAGGGGCCGTCTTCGGGGCTCTGCAGGACATCCTTGGCAGTAGATCTGTGTCACGGGACTACTACAACCAGACAGGTCGCATCCCTGACTGGTGCTGCTTGAGCTCTCCTCCTCCCGAGTCTCTGTATGAAGCAGGGAAGACCCCTCCTCCACTAATGAAGAGAGCCTTCTCCACTGAGAAGTAGAATGTGGTGTAACATAATTCAAACATTGTGCTCTTTTCCTCTACCTGTTAATAGTAATCTGTAACAACACAAATGTGGTTAAAGTATCAACCAAATATACCAACACAAGTGTCTCATGTTGTTTGAATGCTTTCTGATGATGCTGTGGTTTCTGACCTATATTGTACGTGCGTAATTTCACTATTCACTTGATGTTTTGGAATTTTTAACGCACTGTAGAAATTTTTAGGGAAGAAGCTGAGTCAACCATTTCTAGCTGACTCGGATTTGTGTCTTTGTGATGTGTGATGATGCTTGGAAGCCAGTGTTGTGAAAGTAACACCCCATGATGTTTTTCCAGAAAAGGTTCACGTATTTATTTGTCCTTAGTCATGTAAAGGCATTAAACACACTCACAGTGCTGTTGGTTGTTGTTCATGAGAATTAGCATCTTCTCCGGTTGTTTCTTTTTACGTGGCTTAGGCTTATTATCAGCAAACATTCTCAGCTTTGTGCTGTTTAATATTGCAAGATTATCAGTAAAGAGGCAGGAGTGCTTGAAGTGCTCCATCGGCCATGTTGAAGCCAATTAGTGTGCAGGTCTGAGGTTGCTCTGGCGCTGATTAAGAGAGATTTAAAAATAGTGAAAGTTATCCTGAAGGAGAAAGAGCGATGTTGCACCAGACGTAGTCATGATATGCACAATCTGAAGCAGCTGTTTAGGACCATGCCGTGGATTTATAAAAAATATAGATATATACGGAAACACTTCTCTCATCTTATCATGCAGGATCCAGGGCCCCATCAAAACCACAAGTGCTTTGTCATCAAAATGTAGAGAAGTCATGATTGCAAGTCGCTGATTTCATGTCTTTGTAAGTATTTGCAGACCGTTAGACACTAACTCGAACAGGACGTTCATCACCTTCACCATCGTCGTGTCCTTTCCTACCTATGCTGAGGAAATGCAAGCAGAGCATATGACAGGAGTCTGGAGAACATTAAGCTGCTTGTGAAGGCGTGTCTAACTCCTCAATGCTACAGTGACTGTAGGAACCTGGGTGAAATCACAGCATGACTTTGTCCCCAGCTCTTTGTTCTCAGCTGACCTCAGTGATTTGTCTTACAATTCATATTATTAAATGTCTTTTACAGGGTGACACGGAAACAACGTTTTCTGCATTAGCTGCTCCTGTGTAACAACTTAGCGAGTGAGAGGTAAATCCATCCTGCTTACATCCACTAGTGCGGCTATTTTTCATGATACACCAGCACTATTGGCCCCCCCCCCCCCAAAACAAATGTAGGGGTGTCTCGGTGCTTGTCATTCGCACTTTGCAGAATTGGAAAACAAGTGTAATTTAGTTGGTGCTGCTGCACCTGAATGTAAATTTGGGAGGGAAACATAATGAGGAATCCATCAGCACTGCCAAATACTGTGTTTGCCAAGGCTAAATCTATAGTGATGCAATTAGGCCTCTTGCACTTGTGCCAAAATGAAAGAGTGTTGCCTGTTGCATTTAGTGAACCCATTAATGTTGTAGCTGAGCCAACCTGCCTAAACTAGGAACCGGGTCCAACCCAGAGCAGTCGGATGTTATTTACATTAGTACAGAGATTCAAGGCGCTCATTTCAATGATGTTGGGTAAAAATGAACAGACAGCAACAAACACCTGAATGAATTGTTTCAAAATATTTAAAGGTGGTTTGTTTTGGATTTCTGCTGGTCACACACAGTCATAACATTTCCTAAATGTTATGACATCCCAGATCAGTATGATGTGTGATACTAATCACATGCTATAACATTTATTTTTACTTCCCACATGTCTGTTTGTGTGCACTTCTTATTGAGGTTAATATATTTCACGTGTTATTAAATCTTAAACAGAAATAATACCGAACTTGTATTTGTACATTTTAATTATGGTTGATGTGGAAACCGCTAATACTGAAAACTTGTTTGTTATTACTGTTAGGTTCATGCGTTCATGAGTAAGAATCGGGGGAATTTAAGATCCCCTGAAGTGATGATCGTGCTTTCTTGCAGGTCTGTAAGTGACTGGAGTGAATGACATCATTTCTAGTAAAACATGATACATTGCATTTGTGTTGACGTCATCATCATTAGCTCTTGGGTGCATATAAGGCTCAGCACGACACGCGCACAGCTGAAGGACGATCTTAATCCAAGCTCCATCCATCTTTCTTTTAACTTTTACTTTTGGTTCCGACCAGCTGGACACTCGAGGCAACAAACATGCAAAGTTTCATCGGAATCTCGCATCTTTTATTCCTTCTTCAGCTGCAGCTGGTACCTGCGCAGGTAACAATGCGAACTACACTAAAATACGCCCATAAACTATTTACAAGGCACGTTTTCCTCGACATATTGAAATTAATAATGTTTATTATTAATAATTACAAACTGCATAGCTCCTGTATTCTGCGTAAAGACAAAAAAAGCTTTTCATTTCTCGGGGAGTTGTCTCTCTTTTCACCAAACATGACATTATCACTTTTTTCCACTGTGAGAACACGCATCTGTCCCGATCCGCAGCATGTTCACACACTATCTACGTTTTGAACCATGAAGGCGCATAGAAGGTCGGGAACGTTTACAGCCACGGCTTCAAGTAGACACTGAGCTCAGTTTTCCTCACTGATGTGCAGAGAGCTGCCGCCTGTCATGCTGTGGTTCAGACACTGCGCTTCAGGTGTAATCTTCACCAACCACTTTTACAGGTGCTTCCTGTGGGCAAACAGCAACTGACTCCAGGCAAGACAGACACATTTGGGATTTGAATGTAGCCTCTTTTATAAACCAAACACTGAAATATGTCTCTAATGCACATTTGGTTCTAATAACTTAACATAGTTCAGGGTATTTGCAAGAACAAAAAGTGAAAGTCAGACATTTGTCTTGTTACCTAGAGCAGATTTAATCCATCCCTGTGGACTTTTATCACAATAATATCATAATGTCCATTCATATAAATAATCTAAATATATAGTAATAGGTTGTGATTATTAAAAACAATGAAAGTACAATACGTTGGTAAACTGATGATGGAACATTGACTCTGGTTGTTTTGGACCTTGTGTTTTAGATTAAGTCAGGACCAGGACATAATAATTTTTCTTCTTTTACTGACGCACAAAACATAATACAATTTAATATAATTAGAATTACATTTCCAAAGTTTCATTGTTAAATCTAGTAATTATATTATAAACAGAGACACTGAAAGACGACTGATGAAAAGTGGGAAAGACGGAGATGTGGGAAAATAATGTGAGGAACAATCTTTATCTCATTGTCTTTTTTGTTTTGTTTTTCTCATCCTGGTCAGCATCATAAACACTAAGTGTACATTTAAAAGGAAAATGGCAGGTTACCAGAAATGAAGACTAGAAATGTCTGTGTTTCAGATGACAACAATTGATTGCAGCTGCCGTATTCATCTGGTTCTGTTGTTGTCACAGTGCGTTTAAGGGCTGGATTTGTGTTGCACTTGGCAAAAGTATAAACCCGTTCTCAGCAATCCTAAAGATCCCCCAATAAAACGCTCTGCTGACAAACGTTGATGATTCTGTTCTCAGGGAGAGGAAGGGAGCGGAGAGGTGAGGAGTCAGAAAGAGATAGTTGATACTCGAAGGAGAAACGAAGCCAGGATAAACTCGGAGTTTGGGGGCTGTGCTGTGATACTTCTGAGTCCTGCTTTTGTTTTCATAGTGTGAGACCCCCCCATGAGGCAGGGCAGCTTTTCTTTGCTGTTACTTTCAATGAACGCTTTCAATGTTTTGGTTCTTATGAAAATATACCTTCTATTTTTACAACAAACTAAAACATTAAATGTGTTCTTTTTGTAGAAAAAATATTTGACTACATTTTTGCTGATTTTCTAACAGTGGCACAGTGTGTACGGTGAATTACTGTCATTGCACTGCCTCCTCTCTGTCGATAGAGGGCGTGCTGAAGTTGTTCAATAAACCCATTGTCACAGTAGGTTTATTTCTCAGTGGAGTCAGTTTCCACACGTACATGAAATAAAGAATGAAGAAGAAGTATATGTTCTCAAAAATTATATTATGTATAATGTATTTTTCAGATTACACCTACTACAAATGAGCCTGGTCCCAGAGGTAAGAGCTATGCTTGTCATCATTCACACTAAACTATCAATCTCACCTATTGCAACTACATTAAAGATTGAACTTGTCCTGTAGTAGTGACATTCTTGGAGCTGTGGAGCAAGAGCACATGTCAGCCTATGGAACAGTTAGTGGATGTGGAGCAGCAGTTCCCAGGAGAAACAAATTACGCCTACTTGCCATCTTGTGTCCCACTTCATCGATGCTCTGGTTGCTGTATGGATGAAAGTATGGAGTGCCACCCCACCCTTGAACGCAATGTCACTATAGAGGTAGTAGGAATACTGAATTACCAAGGCAAATGTTAAAAATATATGATTTAAGTATTGAGTTTTAGTCTCCCCTTTCCTTTTTTATCAGCTTATCAGGATTTCTCCATTCCAATTTAGCAACAACGTGATGCTAAATTTTGTTGAGCATCAGGCATGTGAATGCAGGTAAATACTGAAACACCTGATTCAGTTTGAGATCTTTGAAGCATTTCTAACAATACTTGTGTTTCTCATGCTTTTAGACGTCAGCAACAACTTCCAAAACAGAAAGGGTCAGTAGAGTATTTTATCATGACCTTTTATTCTGAAGACTTTAACATATTAGCATCTTCAGCTGACTTTGCTTTTCCTGCACAACAGCAGTGAGTCTATCAAGAAGAAGAAGAAAACCAAGAAGACAGCAAACAGCTGTGGACAGTAAGAGATGGACTCTTTCTCCTTTTGCATCGCTTTTATTAGACAAGATAAACTTTTGTGTAACCAGTGTTTTTGTTGCTCCACTCTGGTGAGAGCTGGTGTTAGATTACAACAAAAAGAACAATGGAAACAAAGTATAACTGAAGGTTTGCATAGGACTTGTCAGGGTTTCTATGAAGTGAATCCAGATGCATTTTGGAAATGGTTGGATCACAATGAAAAGTCAATGCAGATAAGAAAAAATGAAAGTTATTGGACTTGAGGTCCTTCTAGGAGAAGGTTGAGTTTATGTGCTGGTCACATAAACTAGTTTTATGATCTGTGTGGGAGCCTGTGTGGCCACGTTGTTTAACACTGAGTTGTGTTGTAAACTATTTCTTAGAGCAATAAGCCCATTCTCTCATAACGTCTGCACCTTATAATTAGTGGGCAAGGACCACACAGTTTCATCCAAGCTTAATTTTCGTTCAGCATATTTAGAGAGCTTTAATTATACGATGCCATAAACAACAATTTGCCTTTTATGTTGCTACAACTCGATGGAGGGAGAATGACTTACAATGAACAACTGTGGAACTGTGACTCATGAAAACATTTTAGTTATACAGTAAATGCACTGCCACAGTGGAGCTGGGTTTCAAGACCCGAACTTCAAATTATATATGATGAAAACAATTAATATATAGATAAGCAACCAGAGGTATTACACTCGTACAGTAATTTTAATTACATTATAGTTATTTTTGTCTTTCCAGGTGCCAGTTTCCTTGAAACGAGATGAGTCTTCGCTGATTAACACATCTGAACGTGTGGCTGTGGCGTGACAAACATGCAAATTAATAACATCTGTGAATTGTGATAATCTATTTTTTTAAAAATTGCAAGATCGGCAACCATATCTTTTAGCTCTTGTTGCTATTTTAATGGATCCAAATTGTGTTCTGAATTCTGAATGTTGCATTGGTGCATAGGCATAGAACTACTACTACTACTACAGCAGGTAGAATGATTAGTCTCCAATCAGTCTTGTGTTTAACTATGTAAAGTGCTGTCCTTGTAGCAGTATGTATCAAAACCTTCTTTATCTAACTATGTTCATAAAAAAAACTTCAAGTTCAATGAACTCTCAGAGAAGCTCTGTGGTGTCCACTCTGCTCTGTGTACAGTACTGGCAAGAAAGCTGTTAACAAAGCACAAAGAGGTTCTTGTTAGCCATAGATTTTTTTTTTACTGCACCTACAGCACATCGGGCACACGTGAGATGTTAGAGCCGTGCTTGAGTTTCGAGACGATCTGCATTGTGCCTCACCCTCCAACCTGCGTCTTGTGATAAATGTCATGTACTGAAGGACAGGTTTGTTTACATGTCCATCTTAGGTTAGATGCAGGACAGGCAGGCTATTATGTAATACGGCAGAGCATTACAGTCAAACCTCACGTCAGCGGAGTCCCCGGCGGTACATCTGAGATGTCTGCGCCGTACTGTAACGTACACTATGCTTCCTCGTCGCGCTGTGAACACAATGTCCTCAACTTGCCAGACATTTGGCAGCGGTCACGTTTTTCAGCTGCTGGCTTCGCCGACCAATCAGAGGCCAGGAGGTCCTCCAAGTAGGCGTCTACGTTGGCGTGACGTCAACGGTACTCCAACTAAGACCACGCCCCTTACATACAAAAAATGGCAGTTTGCGTGTAATAAGCGTCCTGAATCTCGTTTCTTTGCGGTCTGTGAAGACGTATTAGCAGGGGACTGACCCCCCCCCCCCCTCGTCGGCGGTAGTTTATATTTAGTTTTTTCGCCCCAGGGGGCGGTTACACTCCGACGGCTGCAGCCACCGTGTTCCGCATGTGACCGAGCAGACGGGGAGGGGCCGGCGGTCTCGTGTGTAGCACCGTGGAACACCGAGTTCCAGGCAGCGTAGTCGTAGCGGCGGTCGCACCCATACACGCACCGCAAAGCCCCGCAGTACCGACAAGAGCTTCGTTGGAGCAGCGCTCAGAACAAGGTATGCTTCACATTGTGTATTGTGTCGTGGTGTTTTTGCAACGCTAGCCGCGGTTTCTTTTTTGTTTGTTAGCTTTCATTGAACCGTCGTTAAGTTAACGCTAGCTCAGCTAGCCACCAAAGTGCTAACTACAGTACTCGGACGTTCGTCTTGTTTGTATACGTGCTCGTTTGCTTTTTACTAGTTCGCTTAAAAAAAGAACCTGAACGATCCATCAAACGGCGACCAGGTCTCGGGAATGTGTTTTTGTTAACGACAACCTCCCCGTAGTGTTATTTTGGATTGTATTAAAATGAAATGCTGCAGTATTTATAGTTAGCTTAAGCTGATTTGCACGTAGTTATGGTTTTCTAGTGGATAAACTCTTCTGTCAATTAGGATAACGATAATAGTTTTTGTATAAACGTGGAGGAATCTAGTAGTAATGATCATTTTAGGCCGCGATGTTTACGATATACACGAGAAACTGTCTTTTAAAGTCAGGAAGCTGAGTGTTGACCCTGCTGGCTACTGCAGCCACACCAGAAGCCATGCGTGTTGCTTCACATTCAGTGTTGTTTGGTTCCCAGATCTAGCCTTTGATATACCGATTTAGTTGTGGTGAGACCTTGTCAACCAAGGACATTGTCAGTAACTCACAGCAGGTAAGAAGATGAGCACCAAGAGGAAGGCGGAGAGTCATTCAAAGGCAGCGAACAGACCTCATATGCTGAAGTCTGGAGCACTGCGGGCCGAAGCGGAGAGAGACTCTGGATTCTCAGGTACGACCTTGATCTCGCCACACTATGCCAGGCTTTGTGTATGGTAGAGGTATCGCTTACTTAAATCCCAATTACTGTTTTACACGGCCTATAGATGCCAGCTCAGAGCACATGAGCACAATGGACACCACAGACTCTGAGGATTCACCACACCCTGCAGTGCGACCGGTATCTACTGGTACAGGGCCCCAGTCTTCTCAGCTTGCTGTGGTGGGAGGCTCCTACTCCAGTCTTTCTCCCATGATCATCATGAACAATGTCCTCCTCAAGCAGGTACACTTGAAATCTTGAACGTAAAACCCAAGCGTGCGTTGCCTGTCTTCCATTCTCTTGTTTTGCGTACGTCTTTGCAGTCATATTACTAGGCCACAGCAGATTTGTGGGACAGTCTCACAATCTGACTGGAACGCATCACCAAAGAACAAGTGAATTAGTGCAGGCTATTAACAAAGGAGAATTGTTTTTATTGGAAAACAACATTAGGCAATCAACACAAGTCATGTTTTGTTGAGTTATTATTCTACAAATTACAGTTACACGGTTTGAGACTGCTTTGGTGATCAATTAGCTAAACTAAAATCATATGTTATTATTAAATCTTGTCTATTTTAACTGATTGAGTGAAATAACCTGTTGTCATTGTTGCTGTTAGCAGACAGTGCTTGGCCAATACTTATCTTCTGTGTTAAATGGAGCCTTATTTTCTGTATTATACCTTGAGCCATCTTAAACTTGTGGTCTTGAATTTGAATCAATAAGTCGGTTCATGTTGTCCATCTGTCAAAACCTGGTTGGCTTTAGTGACCACCTCTGTTAGGGTTCGAAACAAATTGGCAAAATGTTTTCTGATTTAGGGACACACTTTAAACTGGGAGACATAAGTATGTGGGCAACCAAGAACATGTACAAGCTACAAATAGATATAGTTTCTGATTTTGCTGCTATTTGGCCATAGCAAAACTCTTTGTTAAAGATTTTATCCCCCTTTTCCAATTCTTTCTGCTTTTAGCCTGGGGACAATCCTCCTGCTTTAAAACCCTGGGGGTTTAGTCCCACAGTGGAGGTGGTTCAGCCTGTGGTACAGCAGCCTCAGGTGGTCTTCATTCAACCAGTGGTGTCTCATCAAGCTTCCCCTGCCTCCAAAGACCCAACCTCCAGACACAGACGTCCTAAAAAAATTCTTCCCATCCTGAAATCTTATCCCAAGATTGCTCCACATCCTGGAGACAGCTCCAGTTCTAGTTCAGGGAGAGGAACAGCTTCTTTGTCTTCCTCCGCCTCCTCCTCTTCTTCAGGATCAGACAGAGGTAGCAGTCTGAGCTCCAACCACGTCGAACCATGTCAGAGAGCAAAGCGGCCAAGAAATCTGTGTGGTAGTGTAAGTAACTCTGGCTCAGCTGCTCCCAGTCTTCCTACTTCTCCCAGCACTAGGTCTCCTCTGCCTCCGAGTAGACTTTCTCTGCCCACACCAGACACTAGCAGGAGCAGTAGTCCTGCCAGGGAAAGACCTTTATCAACTGGCAGCCAGTCGTCGTTAACCACTTCCCTTTCCTTCACTTACAGCAGTAGCTTCAAAAACCACACAGTCTCTGTGCCCCAGGTAGTTTCCCAGGAAAATATTTCCCCAGAAGACCATGACCACAGTGACAGTGATGCTGACATAAAGAGGAAACGCTTCTGCAACACCTACAACATCTTGAGCAAATCTGGCCTGCTAGATATAACTCTCCGCACGAAGGAGCTCCTCAGGCAAAACCGACGCGCCCAGAATGACTTGGACCGGTTAAAGGAACATACAGACCTCTTCCTTCAGGCTTTAAAGAGCGGTGACACTTGTGTTTTGGTGAAGCTCCAGGCTAGGCTTCAGGAGGAAGACAGAGAGAGGGAAAGAGCAGCTCAGAACAGCTTAACGGCAGATTAAACCTAGACTAGTGCTGGACAGTAAACCTTTATTCAGAAATGGGGAAAGGACGCCTGGGGTAGGGGGTTGTAGCAGATGGACCGAAAGTAATAATGCGCTCCACAGTGCACACCCACCCCCAGACTTCGAGACAGTGTGCTGTGGCCTACATTTTGTCTTTCATCTGCCCGAGGGCCCTGACACACCAAGCCGGCCTCAGACTGTCATGCTTAATGGTTAATGGTCTGCACTTTTATAGCGCTTTTCTACCTATCGGTCCTCAAAGCGCTTTGACACTGCATCTCGCTGACACACCGGGGGCGGCTTGGGGGTTCAGTGTCTTGCCCAAGGACACTTCGGCACATAACTGATGAAGCCAGGAATCGAACCACTTACCCAAACAGTCCTGTTTTCTTTGAGCAGTTGTAAGGCTGTAGCTGTTGGCCAGATGACCACTAACATGCAGTACACGTTTTCCAAACAATTAGATTTAATGCAGGGGGTTTGGGAGGCGCCCGTTACCTCTTAGACTTTGTAGAGAGTCTTTGGTTATATTACTGCTGTTATATTGCTGTTTCCAAGCCCGTCTCTCTACCATCTTGAAATAGACTTAGGCGATGCCAATACCATACATCCTGCCCTGATGTGTAGAGTCAGTGTTTAGCAACAACCGATCTGAGCTGATGTTCAACATTTGAGGCAGCCAACAAGTTAGTCACAGGCACATTAGAGGGGAAGTCCTCTAGTTAACTGATTACGAAATCTCATAGACGATTAAAAAAAAACGTTGTGGCCAAGTGTATTTAACAAGTGGAAAACACTGTATTTAAACACAGTCTCAATCTGATGTTAAGGTAAATTGATCATGATTTATTAAGTCACTCTGTCTTTATTTACCTCCTTTGCTGATTAAACAAGCCTGTCTCTCTCTGGCTTCAGATATTGACCCAGTACAGTGTATTAGTACAAAGAGTGAAGGACAACTATTGTCCTGAGCAATGCTCAGCCACATTTAAAATGCTGCCGGATTGATGTGTCGCGCGCCAATTGCTCTGCCATGCTGAGCCTGGCTGGAGCGCTTGGACTTCTGCTGAATGCACAATGCAGTGTCAGAATCGAAATCTTGTCCCACCTCAGCACAAGGTGACATGATCCACCTTGTTAATCGATCTGACCACAGAATGTGTCGTTACAGTCATTTAATTAGGTTTACCACTATGTTTAACATCTCTTAATGGGGTCAGGAATGTGTATTAGCATCTTTAATATGTGCCTAATGTGTATGATTTGACACGTGATGTGAAAGACACTCAGGCTGTTTGATGGTTTCCATGTGAAGGCTTCTATCATGATGATGTGAACTGCAATGCAAATTAAACTGAAAGTAAATCTCTTCCTAAATAAGTCAGTGTAAAATGCTTCCTCTAGTTCATCATATTTATCAGTGACTTCAGTAACATTTGTCTTTCTCTTTTTTTTTTTTAAACACACAGATGTAATTTTATGTGGCCCTCTTGTTTTTTCAAGTGTTTGTGTTTTAAGGAATTTTAATTTTGTAAAGTTTTCATTTTGAACAAAAGGTTAAAAAAAATTGCATCTAGTTTGGGATCGACTGTAGTCTAGTGATGCTTTATTATTCTCTTTTTGTACTTTTATAAATTATGGCCTTATGCATGTTACAGAGCATTGTATTTGCACTAAAATAATCTAAAATGGCTCTGAAGCAATTTCTGGGCAGAATTAAATGGCAGCTACAGTAGCATAAATGAGGTAAACCTTTTTTTTTTTTTTTTAAAGGTTACTTGACATGTAATAACTTTCAAGTGCATTGTGAGTTGTCATAATCACTCTACCGGTGTAAACATACTGTTCCTGTGGTACAGTCATGCCTAACATTGTCAGTTTTTATTAATTTATTAACTGTATTTATTTTGGCATATTCTGCATTTTGATACGGATTCTTTCATGTAGTATACTTGCTGTGCTCATGCTGACTTAAAATCTCTCACAAGGAACATATGTACTTGTCATCAACCTGTACTAATCCCATGGTAACATATTTGACCTTTAATATAGGTCATGAGCGTTTACAGAGAAGGTTAAGGTCCTGTATTCTGTGGTAAAATGTTAGCAGAACTTTGTGAAACATTGTTGTGTTTTTTTTTTCACTGAATGAGTTGTGGGTGTTCTCTGTATTTGGTTGCCTTTTTTTAGGAGACTAGAGAACACTAATTAACTTGCAGCCTTTATTTTGTAAACAGTAGTTTCTTTTTTAATGTGTGTTTATTGTAATGGGCCTTCTGGAAAACCTTGTGTCTATCGTTAAGCCCGCTAAGTGATAGTTTGCGCTTTAGCTGAGGACACAGTAGAGTCATTTTGAGGCTAAATTGCTTAAATCAAAATTGATAAAACAAAGCTATCTATAATTTTGCCAGGTTATTTACCATGAATCTCACCAGAGCTGATCTTTGTGCACAGGAGATCAGTTAATCTGCAAGAAAGCAGTTTTTTAACTTCAGCTTTGTGACTGCATGGTCTGGTGGCTATGGCATCAACCATCAACAGATTCAGACATAAACAGTAATAGTGTTTCTATGACATGGTATAATTTTCTAAACTACCATTATCTTTGTATCATGGTGTACAGAAACATTGATGAGCTGCTCTTTAGAAGACCCACAATACATTCCTTAAAACGTTTTGCTAGTATTTGTGCTATTGATCCATGTTTTCAAATCAGCAAAACTGCATTGCTTCCAGGTGCATGGAAAAATTACAATCTCGTGACCTATGATATGGCCATTATGTCACTGTAATGCTTAAAATGCCACGTCCTTGATGAAGGACCCAAGTGAAGACAGCAGCAACATTACTGGCAGTATTTTGTCCTTAAAAACAAATGCCTGTGTGGCTGAGCTCTTTTTACAAGCGTTAGTTTGCCTACCAATCCAAAGTCGTTATTTTAGTGATTCATTACCGCTTGTGCCAGCTAATTTACGTATTTTATTTAAATTTTTAATTAACTAACTCCTAAATCTTTTTTATTTTTTATTTTTTTTGCACATTTCACTGCCATCAGCTCATGGACGTTTAAGGTTGTGTTTAGTTTATGATCCACGCTGCTGTGGCTACTATGTCTTCGATCCTGCAACTCAATTTTTTTTTTGATTGGACTGTATTAAACTGTCAGTCTCCGATGTTGCTGTTACAGATGCTGTGTACTGTCATAGATTGAACATGATCATGTTATGTGACCACAATTTTCACAATAAGATAATCAAGTGACAGGCCAGAATATTGTTGATTATGTTAAACAAATAACTTTATGAAAACATGAAGAATTGCTTTATTAGAATCATGCAGACTGAATGTCGTTTGGCTCATTTTCCTTCATGTGTAAATTGAGAAAGTTGTTAAGGTCTTTATGAGACTTGTTACTGTGGAATACCTACCGAAAACATCAGCTTTGTGTTTTTGAGCGTAAAACCTCCTAAGACCACGGGTTTTGTAAATAGTAATGAGAGCTACACCAATCAGACATGAGTAAACCAAGAACGAGATTGATGTAACACACTTTTGTACAATTTAAAAAAAACTCATGGCTTGTGTAATAAATGTCTTTCTAAAGAAATATGTATGTACCTATTTCTTTCCATTGTTAAAGTAAGTGTACTGCCACTGAGGGTTTTATGGAGAAAAGGTGAGAAGCTGAAATACTGAAAGTTTTTGTTTTGTACATTACACACAAGGAAAAATTTTACAATTTGCTTATATACCACAAATGGACCACGCAAACAAAAACCTATCAGTTTTGTTGGCGATTCTATAAGATCCACAATGCTGATCATGCACCACATAATACAGTTATATCTTTAGAAACATTACATAGTGTCGGCATTTGTTCACAAGTCAACATTATGTAAGACACTTAATTTACATGTTTACAGTCTGGATTATTTCTGCAGATTCCGTAAAAGAGCAATAATTACGACAGATGAAAGGGTAAGATGCACAGACTGTCTCAAGGAGGAGCAGAAAAATAAAACTGACTACATGAACAGGTTGTCACTATGAAAAATTAAAAAGATATGTTTAATTTTAATATGTCACTGCAGAGCTACAGAATTACATAAGGTATGTACTATATGATAAATAAATTCGGCAATTGTTATTTTGTGTTTATTATTCTGTAACTTTTCTGAGCTCTGATGTTGTTCACACGTTTGTCCACTAGGTGGTGTCGGCGAAACGGGATCGATTTGTGGAAAACGCGGAAGTGTTCGAACACTGTCCCATCAGAGCTTCCGTAGAACAAGGCTGCAACTCTGCTTTGAAACAATTATCAAGCTCCTGTCAAACGCTTTACCTCAGTTAAACAACTGTAACAAGGTAAACGAACGTGTCTCTTGATACCCAAGATTCATTGACATTAAGCACCAGCACGGCTTTCAGGATTTGACGCCGGGCAGCTAACATCTGGCTGCTAGCCCCGGTTGCTAGTTTTGGTAAATGCTAACCCTGCTAGCTAAGGTAACAAGTCTGATATTAGTCTGTCTCTCCACCACAGTTGAGACGAAAGGTAGTGACAATACCGACTAAAATCATTGTGTTTCTATTGAAACCAGCTAAATATTTTTAATCTGTTTAACGGTTGTACTGATTGGTTAGCTAGCACAGCTGAGGCGTTCACTGAACGTTATTTGTGCGTTTTATCTCGTTGTTTGACCGCAGAGTTTGCGTGATGGTTTTGGCTCAAAGATGACAAGCTGCCCGAACTTATGACCGACCGAGAATCCTACATTTAGCAGGTCAAAGTCGAGGTGAATCTTTTCAGTCCACTCGATTCAGTCGTAACCAGTGAGGGTGCGTTTGATGGATCAGTGTCCCCTTTGCTATTGCGCAGGTTCCACACAGGGTGACCCATGCTTTCTGATGAGCTCGAGTCCAAACCGGAGGTAAACGTGTGCTGTTATGCTTGTTTTGGTAGAGCACGTTCTTTGGGTTTCTCACCCTGACACTTGCGTTTCTGCTCTCAGCTGCTGGTGCAGTTTGTGCAGAACGCGTCCATCCCGTTGGTGCACGGCCTGGAGGATTCAGAGTCCAAACACTCCTGCCTGCCTCTGCTGGCTCCAGCTGAGAGCTCGCTGTGCGGCCCCCTGGAGCTCACAGGTCAGCAGACACTTACTGCTCTTGTCATAGTCAAAACGTTGGAGGAGCTATTTGCAGTTTCTGTATTTCGAGTAGTATCGATGATAATAATACTAGTATGTCATTTAATACTGTTATGTCTCCATTTGACAGCTGTTAGCTTTGACCCCTTGTTTCATACCACACTTTTTGATTATTTGTGAGTAATGTGCTATGTTTTTGGCCACAGATGCAGGCCTGAGCCATGAACCTGGGAGGTCTCCTTCCCTGTCAGATTTTGGAGGGGTGTCAGAGCAAAGCCCTTTAGTGGCCCAGACCCATCCTCACCCACAGGCCTCGCCAAGCCCCCCACCCATCCTCCATGACCTACAGCAGTCAGACAGCACGTCCTATGTCCTGCTGAACCTTGCAAAAGGTAAAGGATGTTTTGCCCAGAAGCATGCTATAGTGTACATTTACCAAGTACAGGCTAGTGGTCTTTTCTGTATAGTCATGACATCACATGTATCTGAGACCTTCTAAAGTAGCCACATTTAACAGTGACACTGATTTAGCAGTTTTTAAGTTAATACTGACAAACTGTTGCGAATAGAAACTCAAATTCTCATTTAGTCTGTAATTCAACTGTGTCATAAACTGAAGTAGGAGTGAGAATGTGGTACATTAAAACTCTGGGCTTTGTGTCTCACACGTCTCAGGACTCTACACAAAGCGCTAAAATGAAATGAGGTGACACATTTTCATAAAAAAGTGTGAATTATTTCAGCAGGAGGAAATGATCCTTGGCAGGCATATTCGCTTGGTTCATCAGCTTTTGGCAGGAGAGCCAAAAAAATTAATTTTGGTGTGATATGCACCTTTTGTGTGGTGTTCAATGTTCTGTCTGGGCCTCGATGAGAGACGGGAAGGATAGAAAGACTTCTTAGTAGAATGACCTGCTCTGTCTATTGTGACATTTTTACTGAAATCCTAAAAAAAGTGACAGTTGTTTTTGTTTGATTGCTCACAGGCATTAGCTTAGCCTTTTACTATAAAGCCATACAATTATGCTGTTAATAATGGGGTCATGATGATGTTGAAAATATTTTACACTGACTTGTCCTGTACATTTTCTCCTCTCCCAGGCATCACTGCTTCCTCAGAGTCACTGATCTTCACCGCAGATGGCGCTGGTGAGGATGATGATGAGGGCGTCTCGTCAGGGGACTATGGGATAGATGGCAGTGCTCCCTGGTATCTGCGAGTGCAGGAACTGGCACACGACAGTCTGATTGCAGCCACACGGGCACAGCTTGCGAGAGATGCCAAGGCCAGCCAAGATGCCAGAGTCGCGAGCTTCGGTAATGGTAAAGTGACTTCGTTTGTATCAAAACAGACAGAAGCGTTTCAGCAGTAAATGGTGGGGTCCAGCTGAGCTCTGTTTATGGGTGTGTGCAGTCTGCCTCCAGCTGTCTGTGATGTAATGTCAAACTAAAATTAGTGAAGGAAAAATAAGCCTCTGCATAGGAAGCAGCAGATTCTTCTGGTGAGATAACATCAACTAGTCTATTTATGAAAGGCATCAAAGACAGAGCAGAAACAAGGTCGCTGATGAGATGAGAATGTAGCGTAATCAGCACTGACTAGAACTGTGTTCGACATTTCTCATCATAACTCTTCAAATCAAAATAAATTTGTAGCTTTGCCTAGATTGATTTACAAGTCTGCTTGCAAACAACTAGGGGAGTTGTAACCGCCACATTATCGTGAAGCATTGATCGTACTTCAGTACAGATTGGGCTGCTGTCTGCGTTTTAATGAGCTTTTAGCAGCACGGCTAATGCAGGCCTGAGAGAGGCTGCGGGACAGAAAGGAGGACACGGGTGAATCCAGTAATCAAGCCTTCATGTTACATCACATCACAAGTTTAACTTCAACATAAAATGATTTGAAACTGAAAGAGAAGTGCTGAGGATGATTGCGCCTATGGTCCTTGTCCTCAAGATGCCCCTGGTTAAATGCAGTCAGACATTACACACGTGTCATTTAATAGTTTGTTGCCTTCCGAACCTTGCTTTGATTGTCAGGGGTTGTTTATGTTGTCTTCTCTTGCCCAAATGATGTCTTAGCCTGTTGCTTGCTTAGTGATTTATGTCCACGCTTTCATCTCATCTCGCTCTAAAGCCTCTAGTCTGATCTAAGACACAGATTTGTCCTGCAGCACACAGGGCTGTGGCAGCCTGTTGACCCACACCAGGAGGCAGGACTATAATCACAGCCCACTTTAACGCCTCTGCACAGGTAGCCTTACAGATAAAGAATTTACCCATGACATTCGAGGCATTATGACTCTTAGCTACGTCTCTGATCTCTGAACCCCTTCTGAGTCAAATTGCAGCTTGAGGTCCTGGTTGAAAAGTGATACAGGAGTGGAGTTTTATACCTTCCTATCTTGTTGTAGTGTATAATCACAGCATGTAGATTTTCTTCAATTTCATCATGCACCGTCAGTCTTACCTGGTCAATTACCTAATGTGTAAAAAAAACAAAACTAGCCTAGTGTAAGCTCAGCTGAACGCAGGTGGTGACTTTATCCATGACGTTACAGTTCCATGAATGAGTAGAAGTAGCTGGCAATGAAAAGCAACACATTTCTCCTGCTTGATTCAAGCCCCGGATGCATTAAGCATAAGCTCACACAACGGGAGTGGGGAAAAACGTGAGCAGTGAAGAAACTGCATAAAATAGTTGATGCATTGTTGGTTGAAATGTCTGCAGCTGCCTGTAACTGGTTTCAGGGTTGCACTAACACTCCTCTTTCTGAGCCACTGTAATTGCTGCCTTCCTACTAAGTTGCCTTAGATTAGACAAGTTTCCTTAAGCAGTGGGGCATCAGTTATAGGTGCATTACTGCTGCCATGCTTCAAGCAAAACTGGACCCGTTAGACATTCCAGGCGGGGAGTCCAAGCACGTTCAAAGGGAGTGATTGCATTCAGCTTTGGGTTGTTTTCTCTCGGCGGCGCTTGTTCATCAGGTCTCAGTCAGTACCTGATGATTAGCTTTTCTACAGCTGGGCTCCAGAGGCCAGCCATCTGACACTCCTGAATAGCTTTCTTTTTCCACACAACCCTTGCTCACTCCTCCTCCTCCTCCTCGTTGCCTAGGTGACCACACACAGAGTTTGACAGCAGACGCAGACAAGCGAGAGCTACCATCGCGGACCGGCCGCCCCCTCTCCAAGCAGGTCCTGCGCTGCTCGTTCGAGGGATGCTGCAGGACTTTCACTTGGCCGGCTCATCTCAAATACCATCTGAAAACACACCGGTAAGACATAAGCAGCAGTGGAAGATAATAAAATCAGGCAGCTAACCCAACAAGATGTGATGCCAAAGCATTAGTATTCATCCCTGTGCAAATCTGGGCTAATGTGGGCAAAGTTTTAAAACTGAAAAATAATTACATACACTAAGCTTGCAGGCTAATCCTGTATCCAACTTTAAATACATGACACTGTAGCCATAAAAAAAAGTGCTTGGTTCAATATGCATCAAAGTAGTACTGACAAATTTTGAGACTGGTCAGCTGTAACTTAAGTCATGAGGTTGCTGGCACCACTTGAGAAACCAGCTTCAATTATGCATCTGTAGTTCATCATGTATTCTTTTTAAGGTTTTTTTGAACTCGGCTAGTTTAACTTAACGTAAAGAAGTGATCACAGCACTGTTAGTGTCTCCAACTGGTCGTGTGCAGTGGAGGCAGTGAGTAGGCAAACACAGCTGACTTAGAAGTGTGCAGTTGTACTGTATGAGTTCTGTTAACATCAGTGTAGGAAATCTATTTGCGGTTGCCCTGTCTGACCTTGTGGTGGGCTGTTGCAAATGAAATATGTGCGCAAGAGACAGAGGCTTGTTTGTTTGGTTTTCTCGACTCCTAGGAATGACCGCATGTTCAGGTGCGGCGCAGAGGGCTGTGGGAAGAGTTTCTACGTGCTGCAGAGGCTGCAGGTTCACATGAGGACACACAACGGCGAGAAGCCCTTCATCTGCAAGGAGAAAAACTGTGGCAAGAAGTTTACCACGGCTGGAAACTTGAAGAACCACAGACGCATACACACAGGTGGGTGACGTGGCACCAGGAGACACCTGTGTATAAAGCCCAGAACTTGCTGGGAGCAAGAAGTGACTCAGGCCATTTGACTCTGCTCATTTAATGCTTCCTTGGTGCAGTCAAGGCTGGCGATTTGAAGCGTCAGCAGGAACCGTGGCTCCATTCCGTTGCTGCAATGAGTAACACCACTGTCATATTTTATTTAGGATGACATTAAGATTTTTGATGGCCTGTTTCACAGTCGGCTCCTTCTATTTTAGGACCAGTTAGCAGATCACAGTATTCAGTGATTATATTTTTCCTCATAGCTGGAAACAAAAACAAAACTGCGAGCAAAAAAATATTGCTGTATTCAACAACAGTTCTTGAGTTTGGGATCTTTTCTTTAATTTTTTCCAGATACATTCAGTGACATTTTGCAGTTAGACAGTTTACTACTTTACGTCTGTTTGTTGTGGAGTTTAACATTATGTACATGTGGGTGGCTGCTTACAGGAGAGAAGCCCTTCCTGTGTGAAGCAGATGGTTGCGGGCGATCCTTCGCAGAGTATTCCAGTCTACGAAAACATATGTTGGTACATTCTGGTGAGTGAGTTCACAGCTGCACTTACAGCTCAGCACTACTTTATGACTTTTTTTATATTTTATATAGGATATGGATCACGTTCCTAAAGTGTGTGTGTGTGCGTTTCCCAGGTGAGAAGCCACATCACTGTGGGATTTGTGGGAAGACGTTCTCTCAGTCAGGCAGCAGAAATGTCCACATGAGAAAGAGACACGGAGAGGAAAGTCTGAGCAGTGAAAGCAGAGAAACAGGTCTCTCTCTCACGGTCACATTACCTTTTTTCACACACCCACATCCAGACTCAGTGTGGTAGGCGATAATGAAAATTCTTAGATTATGTAGCTTATACATTTTAAAATGTGCATATGTTGGTTTACAGTATATTTAGGAGCATTTACTAAATTATTAACAGCATTTATGTACCATTACATTTTTATTTTAGTGCGAACAATTGAACAACTGAACAATTTGACTGCCTATAAAAAGCAGACAACCCAGTTTGTCAAATACATCTTATTCTCTTACTCTTCACCTTAACTGTTCCACTGCAGTGGCTGGAAATACACTCTGCCACTGCTTTTAGTTTGGGCTTCAGCACATCTTCAAATTTAAAAACTAAAGCTTTTTGCAATTCATCATAGGAAACTAGATAGAATAATTTTTTTTTCCAGCATGAAACAATCAGCACATTTACGTCCTTATGCTCGTCAGTAGCAGTTGGGAAGCACCGCAGCTAAATCACCACAGAGGAAAAGCTCTAATTATAAACAGCAGATTTATTTGGGTCAGCCTCCCCAAAGAGCCCAGTCTTTTGTGAAAGCAGAGCAAAGGAAGATGCAGCTTTTCAACAGAGGGGTAGTTCTTAGTTATTTATACATAAGTGACTAGATAAAATATTTACAACTATGTTAGGACAGTCCCTAAAACAAAACAGAAAGTAAACACAAAGGTCAAAAGGTAACTTGGAAAGTTGGTAATAAGGAGCAGAATAGTTAGAAAATCAATTATTGGCTCCTGTAAATGCTGTGGATTGCATTCAGTGTGTGTCACGCCCTATTTCATACTTGTCTTGTGTTGACACGGTTGTTTGTTACCGACAGGAGAGGCCCTGACACAGAGCAGCCTGCTGGAGGCTGATGGTGAGAATGGCAGCAGTATGGTCACCATGACGACAGCCGTGGAACCCATGAATCTTGATCATGCTATGCTGCGATCACCAGGTAAATGTCTGGACATGCATAAATGCGTAACCGCTCACAACACAGTAAACACTAACTTAGTGAAGCCCATAATGTTCTGTTAATGTCAGAAGAGCTGAGTCAGCTTGTGGTGTTGCTAATGTTCTGTTTTCAACTACAGTTTAGGACAGTCAGCTCAATTTTTGTTTGGCATTTGAGACATTGCGTCTCCTACCTCAAGGCTATGTTGAGAACTGTTAGATCACTACAAAAAAAATTGGAATGGACGTTGTCATTTTCTGTACTGATTTGTACATGAAAGTTTGCTTCGACTCTGGATACCTTAAGACTTGGCATCACAGTTGTTTCTTTCCTTTGGTTTTGCTAAATTGACCTTTCCAAGCTTTATTGTGGGGCTCATCTTACAACACATTGAAGCCTAAGCTCCCTTTGGTAGCACATGGGCTGAGTGACCGATCTTATTAAGCAGCATTCATGCCACCAGCTACTCTGTTCTCTATTAACCTGCCTGTGTGTGTGTGTCTCCCTCCAGGCTCGGCAGACTCAGTGGTAGTTCTCTCTCAGCCACATGAACTGGTGACCATGACGACTGACGGCCATGCATATGGAGAAGATGTAGTGGCACTGCTGTAGTCTGCCTTGACAAACATCACACAGAGTATTTTAGCAGTGCTGGGCTTAGTCACAGTGGATTAAACATACTATCTGTATATAGATTAATTACGGACTTTAACCCCTGTAGATATTTGTAAATTAGCAACCGATGATTATTTTAACAAGTGTGAAATGGCAGAGTTTGTATAAGCAGGCTTTTCCCTCAAGTTTTTCAAACTTAGTCCCAAAGAAACAATGACACGGGTTTAAAGGTGTGAAAATGTACATTATCATTGTAAACACATGTTTAAATGCAGTGACTGTCTAATGAAAACCACTTAACTTTATCTTAAATTACAATGGCTGATGAGGTTGAGTATCAAATTAACCTGATACATACAGGAACATTTACATACAACATATTATTCTTGACAGTAATAACTGAACACCAGCCAGCATAACTGAACCTAATCACATTGGTGCATGTAAACACAGATCTTGCAGAGCACAAACATCTATTGGCCAGAAATGCCCCAAATACATTAACCGAGTTATTGTTAACATTGTTTACCCAAATGTCAACCTCCAGTGCTTTACTTGCTTTGCATAAGGCAGCACATTGCTCAATATATTAACACTTGTGAATAAGAGCTTTTTAAAAAGGAAAATTACTTATGAGGTTCATTGTGCCCTGCAGGGACAGTAGATGTCTGGGGCTGTTAGATAAGGTGCTGCATGTTACCATTTGTTCTTGAGCACCACCTCAACCAGCAGTGTTTGTTTCAAGCTTCTCCTCAGTGGATCTTCAGGTGGTGGAAATGGTCCAACGTAGCGCCTAGAGCCCAGCTTGCCTCAACGTTGTTCACTTTCTTGGTCAACTAGGGGAGGGAGAAAACCCAACACCAAATCAGTCAAATGCCTTTTGTATTTATTAAAATAAAAAGAAAGAACTTGTGTAAAGGCTTGTTTTATTGTTGTCTAATACAAAAATATTAGTTGGTAGAAGAGGTCAGGCCTCATGGACATTGCGCATGTCGCAGTATCCATATCGGATTTTTTTTGTTTTTAGTGAGTCAATACACCTGAAAATAGTTTATTCTCGCATTTATGTAACACCCCCACCTCACCTGCAGCACTGTGCGCTCCTTGAACCCGAACCCATCCTTGAGCAGACAAGTTATGTAGGTCATGTCCATACACAGGAAAGGACTGATGAGCGGGTACTTGCTCATCTTATTGCACACTGAGGACAGAAATGGAAATCGTGTTAGGTTAGGTTGGATAATCAGTCATCTGTATTCTGCTGAGCGAATGAAGGCAGGATTTCAGATGGGAGTGAGGACACTGCTCTATTCTATTGAGATTCACATTGCGTCTCAAGTACAGGGGGCTGCATTTTCCGTCATAGTAACGATGCGTTGGTCTGCCCATCTCACCCTCTTTAGCGCTCTTCTTGAAATCCCTGACCTCCAGCATACCCCCTTGGACACCATCTGCAACAACGGGTGAATGGGGTCATCTTACTCGCACTTAAAATGCCAACCATTCATTCCAAAAGCAGATCTACATACACATTTCCATAATACTGATAATATAACGTGGCCTTTTAGCGTTGACTGACGGAGGATAGCAATTTCTCTAATAACTACACACCAATTGCTTGTCAAGTCTGCTGAGACAGGTGCAGATGACTCAAGTTATTCTGGAGCTGTATAATTATGTGAGGTGTGTGCATGTGCTCACCGATAAGGCCTGCCTCCACCGCTCTGTCAAAGTAATAGGAGAATGCATAGAAAACATTGCTGTCTTCGAGCTCAAATGGCTGATGAATAATCCCCTTCACCACCTTAAGTACTTCCTGATAACAGAGCTTGTATCCCGAATAACCTGGAGAAGAGTGAGACAGTGGAGAAAATTATACATCCTACATAGGTGTAACATGAAATGATGCGTAATTCAACTAAGGTTATTTTACACGATCTTACCATCTGGGTCCCCGCTCACATGATAGGTTATTCCCCCAAAGCTCCATTCATCCCTAAACTTCTTTGGCAGACAGGAACTTTTAAAAACCCGCCACTCTAATCCTGTGAGAAAATAACAGAATGACTCTATGCCTCAACAACCTTATACCTGGTTGAGGTGTGAGACTGACTCAAAAACTCAGATAGTCCCTAACACAATATCCTCTGAAGCCCTTCTGTGATTCATCTCAGGGTCTCGCTTGAATTGTTTATTGGAAAGAGGACTTCAAGTGCATCTTGTTACCTCTCTCTTCACTATTTGGACAAATAGGCAAAAATGAGAGAAAAACAGAGCAGCTGCAGAACTGACCCACTACTTTGTCTTAATATCCTTCAGAGACGTGCTCACAGTGCACGACACTGCCCAACAACCAATGGCAATAGAACACCTTGTCTTCATATACATGCAGTACCTTCTGCACCCAAGGCGCCTAGTGTGGCCAGACGAGCTGCCATCAATCCATGTCCCAAGTAGCTGGAACAAGCAAATGGATTATTTAAAACCAACCACAGACTGTGGGTTTTACTTATGACTTATTTCTTAAACAGGTTGTTTCTGCTAATAACTTGTGTCTAATGATGAAGCAGATAGTGTTTTGGAGGAAATACTTTTACATGGAGATTAAATTAGGACGTAATTTAATGCAACTACACAGATTTAGAAGTGCTGTTTTATGAAAGGCAAAGACTGTTACCTGTATGTGTACAGTTGTAACGTTGAGTTAAAAATGTCAAATTTGGCAACGTAATCAGCAACAGGAACACTTTCAATGGTTTTCTGTAGGGGAATATGAAAGACAGTGCGTTAGAAACACCTAAACATTTAAGCAGGCCTCTTAATACATGCAGTTAATCAACAGACCCTGAGTTTTGGTAGGAAAGTGATCTGTGTGGATCCTCCTCCCAAATCCAATATTCCCACTGTCTTCTGGGTTTGTGCACCCAGGTGACCTGAAAACATTTCCTACTTTAATCCAGTAGCCACAACAAAGAAGTGCTAATCAGATATACCTCAGATAATATCTTCAAAAGGCCTGTCTGGCACATGTGCAGCCCAAAAGCATAAAACCCTAACTCTGCTCGATAAAGATCAGAGCAATCCCCTCTAGGCAAAGAAACTGTAGCGATGAACATTCAGCCTCTATTTGTGTACATGGTTCTATAATAAGATCGTATGACAATATCAGACAAACGAGTACAATTTGAATAATCTCAAAACAATTTAATCAGGAAAAGTATTCAGTGTTATGCTGCAGATAGTACATACCTGTCAGAAAGTTCACAGATATCCAAGCCAGGATTCCTACAGTTATCAAATAACCAAACACAAGACAACATTTCTCAGAAATTACCATTGTTACAGGATATACACAGATGAGTGTGTGTGTGTGTGTGTGTGTGTGTGTGAGCTTTAATCCCACAAACAAGCTAAAAATGCTGACAAATTAATTACAACGTGGCACAACAGACAACATTTCTCACCACATAATTACAGTCCCTAAAAAACAATGTTTGCGGTGAGAAGTAATTTTATTTTGGTAAGTGTCATCATAATAGACAGCTGTACTCCACTGCAATTTAGGTAAATGTCTGCAGTAAACAAAGATTTCTTATACAAAATGTACCACACACTCAAACTAGGCCAGCAGGATCACAGATGACACCTACAAAGTACTGCAGCGAGAACATGAGTGGCTGTGATAACTGACGGATGTGTTGCTTGTCAGGGCAAAGGGTTGGCAGACGTTACCTTCATTTGTGCCGTTCATTATGCTAACGCTGTTGTCTGGGACCAAAAAAGGAGACTCATCAAACACGTGTTGAACCTAGCAAGGAACAAGAAGAGAAGCAGGAGAGAGGAAGACAGAATGGGGAAGTGGGACACAAAGATGTCAAGGAAAGCAGCAGAGAAATGGTCTTAATCTTATCTACTGTAATGGTAGCTCAGCCCGAGGTGCCCTCCGCTTGAAGGGATTAATTATTTCCCTCAGGGGGATTAATAAAGTATCATTTATCTTCCAAGGTGCCCCAGGACATCCATTACTATTTTATCCCCTCCACAAAAGCTGTCCGCACTAAGCTCACACTACTCTGATAACAATACCTTTCCTCTTGTCTCTGTACCACCTGCCACAGGACTGAAAAGGTTCGCTCTTTTCCGCCTGCTCCCTCACTGGATAAGAGGCTGCACTTTCCTTGGAAAGCATCAGACAATGTAGCACCTCCCAGCTTCCTTATTGTTAAGAACTGCACTCTATAATCTTGGTATTTTCATGAACAATTTTCACAACATCTCAACTGGATCTCAAGTCTTCATATCCTTCCACTGTTATACCTGGTCCAAAAGAGCCTGGGCTTTCTCTGCTTCCAGCAGCCGAAGTCCAGCTGTGGCTCTAAGAATCACTGGAGTTCTCTTCCACTCCAGGCGAGGCACAGTCTTCTTGGCCACTTTTAACAACATCCTCACTGTGTGTCCTGCCTTTAAAACAGACAATGGTCACCACAGAACAGCACTTCACAGCTTTCTTGACAACAGGGTTACTGGTCAGAGCTTTGGGATCACTGATGATATCTGCTTGTTTGTCATCCTGCTTTTCTTCCTACTGACTTTCATTAGCAAAGCAATTTCCCACAGAGAAATACTATTGGCATTATTACTGAATACAATGTACAAACCACTGATGTTTTCTCATTGGCTCAATATAATTGATTAGATTTGAGAATGAACTCACCATTTCAGGGGAGTCAGCATATGCTGACAAACCAGGCTTTACGGAATGAAACATCTCATTGTCCAACACAGGCAGCTCCTCTAAAAAGATACAAGATCCACCCACTTCAAATAGCAGCAGCTATTAAAAGCATTAAGAGGCCTAAATCTGCTTAGCATACATATGCAGAACATATCCCGTTATTCAAGAGGCGGCATGTCGACTTGAATCTGACAAAAATAGGATTATTACTGAAGACGTAAATGAAGCCAAGTATAACCTATGTGCCCTGAAGTGAGAATTTAGAGAAGTGTGCGGCTTTGAGCATAGTGGGAAAGTCAAAGAAACCAGAGAGAGTGCAAAACAGCTTGTTAGTCTGCCGTTTGGATTATGACTCAATTTCTTTTTCTTGTTAAGACAATACGACATCCCTGTTGCAATACTTGTTCATATAACATTTCTACCACTGGATGCTAATGGTAAAATACATATGTACCAGAGTAAAAGAGCAGAGACAAGCATCTCATAGTAACCCGGAGACGGTGCCCAGCTCTGCCCAGCATTACCTGAGACATTTTGGATGAAAGTATAAACATGGATGCGCGTCCCAGTGCTCCCAGCATCAAACATCACTGCATAGAAGATGCGACTGTGGTTTGCTGGCCGGCTTAGACTGGGAAGGATGCTCCTGATGCTGTTGGTTAAATCCAAAATTGAGCTCTTGACCTGAGCTTGGCTTCGTCCTGCGACAGTGACCAGGACCAGAAGTAAAACTGGCACAGTGAGCTTCATCTTCACTCTGGAGATTAGAGATCTGTAACAGTATTATACAATTTAGTTTTTAAATGTTCCAGCTCAAACTGTTGCTTCCTTGTAATGGGACATGTTGAACTGCAGAATGACAAGGAACAGAGGAAAAAGATGCAATTAAGCTATTTACACCAGGTAATTTAGGCCACACCCTGCCAGACGTTTTAAACCAAGCACAGGGACACATCCCAAAAGTAACATTACTGCTAACTCAGCTGCAGTACACCATTCACAACACATAGCTCTTTCAAAGGAGTTAAAACCGTCGAAGTAAGTGTCTGATCGAAAGACGCAACTTCTTAACACGTTTAAGCACCTGAGCCACCGACACTCTGCCTAAATGAAACACACGGGAAAGCAAGACGTACTCAAATGACTTCATACATTCAAGTTCATCTACCAGATATTTATTTTAAGTTTGCCTGCAGGTGCAGTCATGACGACTACTACTCTACACGCTATTACTACAGTACTTGACTTATACATTGTTCGCATTGCTGCACGATTAAACAATATAGTTGTATTATTTCTGAGGTTAAAAAACAACAACCTGGTGAAGCCTAAAAGGTTTTATTGTTGCTAACCTGTGTAGCTTGCTTTTGACAAGTGATAACAGCATTAACTACCGTAACTTAGCGTTATTGCTAACTACAGTGGATAACGTAATTTACCTGGCTCACTGAACACCTTTAACATCTCTACATACACACAGGCAGTGTTCTGGTCGTATACAGGCCATAGCGTTAATTCATATGATCATCCAAGTCTAAACTACGAGTGTAGCTTAGCTTATGTCAACCGGTGAAGTTTAACAAGTTAACGTTAGCTGCTGTTGAGGGTAACGCTGGCTGCAGTGCAGCGGACTCCCCTCAGAATATATAAATACAAAACCATTAACACCGAAAACAAACAAACAAACAACAAATTGGCAAAAGCGGACCTAGCGGAGCATTTAAACGCTAAACCTAGCAAAGGCTCACCATGATGTCCAGCTAGCAGCGCTCGAGGCAGACTCCTCGTGACGTCACGCGCCGGGTCGCACAGCGATCGCCGGTGTCTGTCAGAATAAAATGTGCTGACCTAAACTATTAACCCGCAGGAAATAAACGGTCCCGCGACAAGCTGCGTCCCTGAAACAGAAGAAGTAAAGTTCAAACCCAAGTCTGACGTATGTGAAGCATTTCGTTTAGGTCAGCGTCTTATTTCTGCGTTACACCAACATTTATCAACGTGTACAGTGACACAGAATAACAGACCAGGAACATTACAGCACTAATCAGAATTCAGCTGAGTCATGTTACAGCGTTTTTATTCAAAAAAGTCCATTACAGACTCAAATGTCCCTGTGAAGAGAGAAATCAAGGAGGAGCTCAAATACTCTGGAGGACTATTTCACATCTACCATTGCCCAAATTGTGAACACACCATGACAGTTATCCTGAAGAAGAAAGTACATAGTACGATATACTATACATGTAGAACACAGGAGCAGCAGCCATAATTTCAGTCTTTTAAGTGGTAAAGTAACAGTCAATGCTCTGTAGCACTTATTCCATAAAAAAAAATATGAAGAACCACAGAGGATTCAGGTGGAAGACAAGCGCTGAGGGGTCAGACCCCTAACCCTTCTGATTTCTACTCTAGGTTTTTAATGCTTTATACTAGAGCACTGAGGACTATGAACATGATTAACCATCGCAGGTATGATCCACTAGGTCTGTTCAGGAAATTAGCATGAAAAAAGAGGCACAAAAATAGGAACCTATAAAGAGACTCACAGCAACCATTCATTGTATCACTTCAATTCATCACAGCCAAATGAGGTGTAATTTGCATTGCATTTGTGCAACAGGAGTGTCCAGTGTGTTCAAAGCTTAAATCACAAACTACCAATAGTAGTTAAAATGTTTTCCAAAAGTTAAAAAAGTGACCTTCCCCTGTTTATCTCCACTTCAGCTAAGATGTTTGAGAAGTCAGTAATCGTTCAGATGGATGCACTGTCAATTTAACTTAGCGTCCCATGGTCGGCATGGTAACAGCCGGGCTCGTCACAGTAGCATCCTCAGCTTTCCATTGTGATGTCACCGTCTTGATCTGAGTGTAGAACTGGATGCCCTGGTGGTTAAAATGTCACAGGTAGCCACACATTTTCATGTTTTCATTTTCTTAAAGTCATTCTACGCGGTTTCTGTTGCCTACCTGCTTGCCATAGAAGTTGGTGTCTCCTCTGAATGAAGCTCTAGAGCCAGTGAAGGAGAACATGGGAAGGGGAACTGGGATGGGAACATTCACACCAATCTAAAAAGACATAAAACGCACGTCACCTGCTTTTACCTTTTTTGGGTTGAACTTCTTGTATGTTGTCTTACTGCATAATCCACTTTCCTTTTGTGCTGTGATTTTCTAAAGTTAGGATTTGCACCCAACTTGATTTATTTCTCTGTATGCATCCAAACTGTTCAGCAACTTTCAAGCACCACTATATCACAACATTTTTTGCTGCTTTACTTCAGTAATACTCCTGCTTTACATAAACAGTGTGCGTTTGTTTCCCTACTTTAAACCTCCCACACAGAGCTGTTCACTCACAGTCTCAGTCTCACACGGATGACTCACTGAGGACTAAAATAACACCTAACATGACCTGTTAACAACCAAATTTGAAAGCTATAACTAACTACTACAACAGACCCTTTAATCAACCACTGTAAAAGTATTTTTCACCTGGCCTACGTCCACCTCGTGAGTGTATTTGCGTGCTGTGGCTCCATTGGTGGTGAAGATGGCGGTGCCGTTGCCATAAGGATTTTTATTGACAATAGAAATGGCTTCATCAAGACTGTCAGCCTCCAGGACGACAAGAACAGGTCCAAAGATCTCTTCTGTGTAACACTTCATGTCCGGCTAGAAACAGAAGAACGATCAGTGGAGATTCAGAACTTCACGACAAGACAAATATACATTTCGTACGACTGGTATGTTATACACTGTTATACACAGTGTATGTATGTTATACACAAAAAGGAAAAGGTTACAGCTTTTTTCTATTTTTAGATGTACCATGTCTGACACTTAACAATTCTAACAGGTAAATGCTGCACTTTTTTGTCTCAGCCAAATTCCAGTTCTCAGCTCACCGTAACATTGGCAAGGATGGTGGGTCCTACAAAGTTTCCATTTTCATATCCTTTGACGTTGACATTTCTCCCATCCAGCAGCAGCTTGGCACCTTCATCCATCCCACTCTGGATCAGAGACTGAACTCTGGCTTTGGCTTCAGGGGAGATCAGGGGACCCACATCTGCCCCAGGCTGATCACCTTCAGGACACATGCATGTAAATTTTACTCTAAGGGGACAATTTAACTCAAAATAAATTATAACAAATGCACCCCCCCCCCCCCCCCCAATATTCATGCAATAATGAAGTTACCTGCATTTACACGTAGCGATTTGGCACGTTCCACCAGCTCTGGAAGCCATTCACGAGATTCCCCTACAAAAACAGCAGTGGAGAGAGCCATGCAGCGCTGGCCAGCTGCTCCAAAGGCAGCACCCACCAGCTGGTTGATAGTATTCTCCTTATTGGCGTCAGGCATCACCACACCATGGTTCTTGGCACCCTAATATGCAAAACGTATGACAGGATACTGTAGAGTTCATCTGCAGTAGACTGCAAGACATCAGGGGCAGCAAAGTGCTAATCATATGTTACAAATATCAGTGACTGACAGCTAAGCAGCGAGTTGTTTTCATGGCAACAGCAACAGTAAACATTTTGCACCATACATTTCTGTGAGTAACAGTAGAATTAGTCTAAAATGTGGGTTATCACAAAAATAAGTACAATGTTAAATTGGTAACAACAAAGAGTCTGCTGAAATGAGCACGGAGAGATGCGATGTACCATGTTGGACTGCACTCTCTTGCCATTCTTGGAGCCCCGCTCATAGATGTACTCTCCAGCCTGGTTGGAGCCCACAAAGCTTATGGCTTTGATGGCGGGATGGTCACAGATGAAGTTCACAGCTATACGGAGATACAAATTGATAATGTAAGCACTCTCCTCATCTGTGCTTGCCTTAAGGCAACACATAAAAGCACAATGGCCTTGGAAACGGATAATCAAATCTGTCTACCCTAAACAGTCATGAATTTCTTCCTAATATAGGCTGCGCATTATGTAAATTCCCCATCTACATATAGCCAGGGGACATACGATTATGGTTTGAATCGTCCTTGGACTTTTCCACACCACTTATCATGTGCATCTCAATGGAAAAGGAAGACACACACACACACACACACACCTGCATGCTGGCCGTGGATTATGTTGAGTGTACCATCTGGTGCCCCAGCATCCTGAAACATTTTAGCCAAAAGCATGGTGCATCCAGGGACCCGTTCAGAGGGCTTCATCAGATAGGTGTTGCCACACACCATGCCAATAGGGAACATCCACAGAGGAATCATGGCAGGGAAGTTAAAGGGGGCGATACCAGCACACACGCCAATGGGCAGTCGGTAGGTGTAAGTGTCCATGTCCTTGGTGATGGATGGTAAAGTCTCACCCAACATGAGAGATGTGATGCTGCAGGCATGTTCAACCACCTCTGAGGCAGAAAATGGGAGGGGGGGGATGAAGTCAACCAATTAAAAAGTCAAAGATAAACAGATCTGAGATGCTGGAAGCACCTGGGTGGAAATAGAAGTTATTTAAGATAGGACAATGTAATTCCTATATTAAAATGTATCTGCACGCAGAGCTTTCTAAGCCTCTTACCTAATTAAAAAGGTTAACTGATTTCCTTTCTCTAAAAATAAACTGCAACATAACTTGTGAAAACTTCAAACACCACTGGTTCCACTGGTAGAAAATCTGTACAGCTGGCAGCCCACCTACAGTTGCAGCCTGTCTTTGAGCTAAGTTGGAAGTTGGCAGGCCAGAATAATTTGGGCATCACAACAACTGGGAACAGCATCAAATACAAAAGATACTTTGGGAGTCGAGTCTTATAATAATAATCAAAATATAGCTTAAACTATTGGCTCTTAAACATTTCTCAACAGAATTCAGGTTCATGCATGTCTACCAATGAACTTAAAATGGATATATTTATATAGAAAGCACCTAAACATATATATATAGAAAGCACCTAAAGCATAGAAACATAAACAAGGTAGTAATGCTTGGCTTGTAACGTAACCACTATGAACGGCTCATGAAAAGCACTTTAGGGCTCTGTGTACCAATGTGGCCAAACCCAGGTCCCATTATTAATTTAAAATGTGAAAGTCACTTTTGCAGAGTGTCTGGTTACGCTGAAATTATGGACACCCTGCAACCACTTACTATCAAACCTATACCCATACTTTGGTATCAAGGACTGTCAGAGCAAAACACTTTTCATCAGGAGTATTAGATACCTGTTCCAAAAGGGGCATATAATCCAGCCATATATTCACCAGCACAGATATCAGAAGCCTATAATGCAGCTTGAAGTCAAGTCAGTGCATTACTTACGCAGTCCTCTAAATACATCTCCTTCTGCATCAGCGAGAGTTTTGCCCTGCTCCAAGGTGATTGTTTTAGCCAGTTCTTTCTGAAGTATAAGAGGATAAATAACAGGAGGACAAATCAGACAATAGCATAGAGTTATTTTTAAAACCAAAACCTTAGCAAGCTTTTCTCTCTTCAGCTTCAGCTAATTCCTCTGACACAAACATGGCAGAAGGCGATTTCCCTACAATGTTGTCCTTGATGAGCTGCTGGTAGCGCAAGAAGATCTGCTGCCTGCTTAGGATGGAGGTCTCAGACCAGGACTGGAAGGCTCTGGAGCACGAGTCCACAGCTGACAGCATCTCCTCCTGGGTTGCTTTGGGAACACGCCCCACCACCTCATTAGTGGCCTAGAAAACATCATCATAAATCATCATTGCTTGGTATGACTACATGTAAATAGATTTTTTTAATTTATGAAAAATGACTATCGCTCATCACTGTGTTGCCGTAAAATCAGTTGATAAGCTACAAACCAGTGGAAGATATAACACAAATCTGGCTGTAAACACCTGGCTCGCACTTGTCTCACTTTGCAAATTAGGCCATTAGAAATTGGCAAATTACATCTGATTTCTCTCTCCAGTGTTTCAATAGTTATTACTACAAAGTTGGACTGGTTACTTGCTGCCAGCTTTTAGTACAGATCTTATTACTGCAGTCTCTGTCCTGGCTGCGTGTAATGTACTGTGTCTGCGAGTACTTACAGGATTGTGAATGTCAAGCCATTCAGACGAGCTGGACTCGATAAACTTGCCATCGATGAACAGCTTGGTGGTGGGCTGGAGGATCACAGAAGCATATGATTAAATGTCTCCCTTCCTGGTAACATCATTAGTAAGTTCACTGAGGGCATCTATTACCACAACATTTATACAGAGTTGTTTTATTGGCCTTGCTGATTCACAACGTAGCTCTGTTAAATTGTGTCCCAATCCTCTAACACACATTACTTAAGCAGGTTTTGAGTTTACACCATTTAAGTACTGAAAATGTGATGTAATTAAATACTTAACTTGAACTCTATGCCCATGATCACAGCAGTTTGAAAAGAAACTGAGTGACTGGGAATAATTACTTTCATAGTGAACCAATGGTTTAATTAATTGCGAAATATTTGTTATATTTGTCATCTATTATTTACATTGTTTTCCGGACCCAACTGACTTTTCAGTAGATACAGACGGTTTTGTAAGATGTGGCTGCGCCCTGCACACTTGGCATAAAAAAACACTTGAGGACAAAAACTTTTTCTTGATGTGAATATGCAATTATGCACAGAGTATCTAGAATGTTGCACCCTTGGGATTTGAACGTGACGTTTATGTCATTTCAGCAGCCTATTTTATAATGCTTGAACTAAATCCTCATTTCAGTAGTTATTTTTGACTTGTCCTTACATATGTTGAAACCGTCCACGGATGTTTGCCTGGGTGGAAACCTTCATAGCCCAAATAAACACATCAAGGCATGAGGCATTCTTCTGGAATATGTTTATTTCATGTGCAGTTCATTAGGTAACTAGAAGCTCTTACCGCTGAGGAGGAGTAACATATGCGACCCAGCTGGAGGGCAACCTGTAAGAAACGTAACACCACAGCGTTGCTGGACTTCTACTGTCATTCAACTCATTGGCCAACGTCTAATGAATGAGAGCCAGGTCTCGGCGCTGCATGGACCACGTGAAACTACCTGCCCTTGCTTCCCCCAAATTCAATTGCCAAGTTAATGTTGAGTACTTGCAGAAAGGGGGAGCGTGTGTAAATAAAGGCAACGACTTTGTTAGCACGCTCACAGCTAGCTATATTTGAGCTGCATTCGGGTCAAACAATGCTAACTGCTCGAAAAGAAAGCTAGCATGAACTTGCATTACCTTTCTTTTTAGTAGAGACCGCCGCAGAATCGCTGCCATTGTGAACAACAAAGTTTGCCTTTCAACCGACCCGCACGGCACAGGCGTGCAAAGAGACTTAAGCTAGCTTAAATGTTGCACACGACGCAGCGGAACTGAACGCTGCGCTTTACGTCGCTCTACAAAACATCATCGGTGTGGATTCCAGGGACTTGCCCCTATGCAGATGGTTTGTTAATCTGCGAAAACCGCTTAAAACGCCTTAGACGTTTCCGTCCAGTGTGGGCGGGACATACCTGATTTAAAAGCCAATCACTTGGCGCAATGAGCCAGCCGCCCCAAAATACAACAATATGATTGGCTATGTCTATAAACAGTTTTCTCAGTAACTTGATTGGGCTTTTGGAAGCATTATTTGTTAAGTTTTGGTTCATAATGTTGCCACGTTTCTTGAACGAGGCCCGACAAACCGTTATGATACAGTGTTTACGAATTTAAACATTAACACCCTGCAGGTAACAGTTTCCATGGCAACGTGGTTACAGGAAACATGGCGTTCCTACAGTGGAGTTGTCATGATGTTGCAGAATGGATTGAGTCTGTAGGATTTCCACAATACAAAGTAGGTCGACATTCAGCTGGCTAAACAGAGACAACAGTAAACGTCGTAGCGTAGGTTCTAATTCAGCTCCAAAGTCATATTTCATTCATCTAAATCTCTGCTCTTGTTGACGTCACAGGCATGTTTCACAGACAACGTCATTACTGGAAGAAAGCTGATTTATGTCAATTGTGTCAACCTACCAAGACTCGGAATCACAGATTTTAAAGACATGCAGGTCAGACTTTCTATTCTGGCCTTCAGATGTTTTTGCTCTTATTGTGGGAGGCTGTGCTATTTTATCTGGTCTGAAACATTCTCTCTAGTGACTTAGCTGTAATTGATTGTACATTTCATAACAAATTATCACAATTTCCCGAGTTGTATCTTTAATTGTATTCCAAGTGCGTCCCCACCACATTTTAAGTGGGATGTAAACACCAGAAAACCGGTGTCTAGCCTGTACCCTCTCAGTTACACATCCCATTTGAAACCTGCAGACTTTCTCTTTGAACAGTGTGACATCCAATTAAAAGTGGTTCTTTGTAACCTGCCAGCAAACAGCTCAGATCAGCTGTATCACAAACACGCTGTAGCAGGCGAAGCAGCTGTTTTTCTTATCTTTCCCTGAGGTCAGAACTAAATTGGCTAAAAGCGCTTTTATGTATTTGGTTCTATTACAGAAACAGCAAACTGAAAAAGGAACTGGTCTCTCTTGGTGAACTTAAATTCAGAGACTCAGTAAAGAGTTGGTTTGAGTCCTTCGTCGCATTTACTTGTGTAGAGTGTAACCCTTGAAACTTTCCATATCATAATACCACACTCATCCTGAAAGACTAGACTCTCTTTCTAATTGAATGTTAGAGAGTGTAAACATACATTTTTATCAAACACAATCCTGCTCTGCACCCTGAAGGTCATCTCTGCTCGTGTGCGTGAGCTACTGGGGATCACGGAGACGCCATGGGGCCGCAGCATCGCAGAACCTCGGCGGGACAACGTGGGCCTGTTCTTGGAGCAGAAGAGTCGAACAGGAGGACGGGTGGACAGACTCACCTATCGCCATTTCCTGGGTGACATGCAGGGAGAGAGATTCTAACGTGAATTACAACAGTAAAGGAGCACAGCGAAAACGTGTCATTTCATATTGCCAGCTGTCTGGTCACAGTGACTCAGATGAGACACTCAGAGCAGGTCACATGCAGGCACTGACATTAACACTTCCCACCAGCAAAATGATTGTGTGTTGCTGTGGTAGCTGGTGAATATTAGTTTTTTGTGCCGGTGTTTCAGCTGAAACTGATAAAAAACAAATATGAGACAAAAGTTTTTCATACAGGTAATATGAGAAACATCTTACATGTGCAGTGACATAAACAGTTTAAAGACCTGAACCCGTTTCACTTCTAGATAACTGTCAGTGCTTAAACCACTTTAGCACTTAGTAAGTTGTGATTTAAGTGGGTAGAGCTGACGTGAAAATGCTCATGATGATTCTCTGGATGACAACAAACAGCTATTTTCAAAGTGCCAGGAGGCCCCAGGAGGCAGTAGAGGTGATGGTTCTTGGGGAACAAAGAGTCCAAGATGACTACAGCCCTGCTGTGTATAATAGACTTGTGCACATTTAGGCTACTTTGCAGACGTGCACAAAAGGCCACAGGATCGCTGCATCAGATTGTGGTGGCTGGAGTGAGAAGCAGACCCACAGGGAGCCAGGGCCTTCAGTTTCTGCCAGCTCATCGCTTTCTTGCCAGTAATCTATGTAATAAATTCAGGAATATAAAGCAGATCTATTCCTGTGCTAAATTAGGCTCCAGCTCGGATTAAAGTTTCATTATTATAACTTGAGTCTTCTTTAGTTTATTGGTGAGTGTCCAATTCGCTTTTTTTTGTCTCATAGTGTGTTTAATTTATACGAATCTCTCCATTTTTAATTTAATTACATTTTCAGAGAAGGTTATACTCGTCCTGCGTTTCCATGCAGTGGAGTTCAACCTACATGAATAAATTATGATGCCTGCCTGCGAGATAGGCTGGGAGGCACCGCATCTGTCTATGCACACAAATGCTCTCTGTGCAGCTCGGAGCGCACCGATTACCATTCCGTGCACAGCACCTCTGGTCAGAAATGGAGCCGGGTCGGTGGCTGACAGTAGTCCGGGGGCAGAAGTGGGGGGTGTATCATGGCAGCTACCTATCAGTCAATCTGGATTAACTCGCACTGAGCCCGTGCGTCGCCACCAGAAGCCCGTGGAAGCGAGTCGAACATCTGGCCGGATCCAGCGCAGCACCAGTCGCTCGCAGCGCTGTGGATATTGAAGCAAGCCTGTCGCTACAAAGGCGTTTTCTCTTCTGGAGGTGCATGCAGGCGGATGCGCAGTAGCGGCGATCCCTCACAGCTGCAGCCCGTGAGCCACGCTGGGACCCTTCAGCTTGCGTTTACCAGCGTTTTATCGCCAAGGGACAGTCGCGTTGCTCCGATGTGAGCGGATCGCCGATGACTCGTCCTCCAGCCTGTCTGCCGGTTATGGGTTTCTTGAAGGACATCGCTGGTTTCGCAGGCCGTCACATGTTATAAGAGCCGAGGCGCGTGCTTCGGGACACCTGAATATCTCCGAGAGGCGCCGTCGGTCCCATTTTCACGAAAGCCACTCTCAGGATGCTCACAGCCCTCGGAGGAGGAAATAAGCTCAAACCCACTCTGCTTTGACTTGACTTGATGTCTCATCTGCAAGGTAAATGTAGTAATTTATAGGCAGATTTGTAGCCTTAAAACTCGGTCGGGGGGGCGGCAATATTGACTTGAAGTAGTTCTCTGAGGACCCATCTGACAGGGTTCAGATTCTCCCCACGGTGACAGGTCTTGTGGCTGAAACCCATCAGCCCCCGAAACTGCACCGCAAGGTCAAAAAAACCCTCCTCTTTTGCTAAGGAACGCCACCAGAACCACGTTTTAGTTTTAGTATCTTCTTGTCTGCATTCTGTGATGGGGTTTTTTTTCTCCTACAGGTGAAGCCTAGACGCCTAATGTGCCCATTATACAGTCTCAGATATGTGCAGGGTGAGATTGATTTCAGATGTAGGATGCGTTATGTGTGTCTTATCAGCACCGAGCACCAGTGATGGGTTATCTGGTCTGTGCTGCAATCACATCTAAATTAGCCTAATAACAAAACTGATAATAGGACAAGTGAGTGGGCAGGAGGACATGTTGACTGATGAAGGCAGGTGAAAATATGTCTTATTGATTTTTATAAATGATTAGGCATGATGGTCCTGTGCCATGCCGAGTGTTAGTTATCACATATCTTATTATTCATGAGAGCCTGGAGGCACCATTGTAACTGCTACACCAGTGCAACCGGGCCCACGCCTCATTTTGCTGCTTCTGTTTGCTCTTACTGCTATGTTTATGCACTCAGTGACGGGGCTTATGTGCTGCTACATTTCACTGATAGCAGAGCGGTGATATGTGGTTCTTCAGCGCTGTGGTTGCTCTGCACACCCGCCACACGTTCGCTGACCCAATTTTCTTTTATTCACCACCGAATAAGCTTTTGTTTTTGCTGAGGAAGTGCTTGCATGAGGATTTTTAAACATGGAGACAATCTGACACACGTGCACCTGGACCACATATTTTATGTGTGTGTGTGTGTGTGTATGACTGGTCCTTTTTGATTACACAACACAATAAAGAAAGAGATTATGCTCAATTTAACCTTTTTGACACTAACATGAACAAACCTCCTTGTGACAGAGAATATGCTATACAGAGAAGCAGGGATTTGGCTTTTTTGTACTTCCTGTGCACCTGAAATTCCACATGGGACATGGCATATGTAGGTATGAATAGACCTGTGGCCCCATGCTGTGGGAGGAGGCCATATTGATATTCAGACGTGGCGTTCTGCATCTCCTGCTTCCGGAAGAAAATCCCAGGTCATAAGCCTCTCACATCAGGGCACATCACAACAGCGTTGGAATAAAGATCCAAAGTCAGTGATCAGCATTTAAATTTCTCTGGTGGTTCAATAAGAGACAGCAGCTCCTGTAGACTCTTCTGTGTGTGTCTGTGCGCATTCGTTTGCTGGACTCGTGCTCCAGCCCTGAGCTTTCTAGCGCATCAAGGTAGTACTGAATCTCCTGTGACACGTTTCATGAAGGAAAACTCTAAAAGAGGGAGCTGTAAATGCTGATGAACAGCGCTTCTATTGATGCAGTATGCTTAGTATGCCATCCCCCTGGCTCACATATACACACTCACATTCACACAAAAGCTTTTCTGACCAAAAGAATATCATTCAGTTTTTATTAGATAGAGTCTGAAAAAAAAAGGGGGGGGCTGATAATTCAGTCATTTCAAAAACTGAATGCATTTCAAGAGAAGCTGAGTGTCTCATCACTGGTGTCATAACCGTTACAGTGGGTCTGCGCCGGCCTTCAACCAGCGCCTCAGCTTTCAGGGCCCTTCCTTCTAGAGAGGACTCTTTGTTCTAAATATTATTAGGTGATCTGAAAATGAGCTGCTCGTTACATCTCGCCCAAATCTGACGTTTCCTGTGTTGCCATGGCATCGAGGCTGTCACCCAAGAGCTATCGCATTCTAACATTGGCAGACTGTGCGAAAAGGGTGTCACAGCACATACCCACGTTCACAAACACAGATGTGTTGGTTAAACGGTCCATAGCAGCATCAGTGTTTGGTCAGGATGTTTGGACTCGGGCGACATGAGCGTTTACTCGACACAACAGAATTTCTACCAGCCCAGTCAAAATATGATCCACTTCAGCAGCTGCAGCAGCTCCATTTGGTTCCATAAAGCAGGCGGGCTGAGGACCCATTTCACTGGTCTGTCGATACCATTTTACCATCACGCTGCGGCATCAGTTTACCTCCTTGACAGAGCAGAGTTTATTTTTGGCACTAGCATACGTCCAGCTGCCTTCCCCCGAGTAACCCAGGTAAGACGCAGCCGGCGCGCTGCCATGTGTCGCTGGGTGAACTTTCGTGGAGGCACACCAAGCAGACTCTGTCTCATTAACTTCATCTCGCAACGCTGCCTTCCATTATGTCCTACCCAGGCACGGTTTGCAGAGCCGCAGCATAAGTTAGACCATCTGAAAACATATCCCCCATGACCTCACTGGCCGATTGGCATGCAGTATGCTGCATAAGGCTTTTCTTGGCGAATGCTGCCCTGGGGACGCCACAGATATCCTCTGCTACAGTATACTACTGCTGCTGCTGCTGCTGCTGCTGCTGCTGCTGCTGCTGCTTCTGCACATGAATGTCTGTCTCAGTAGCTGGGGGTTGTTGTGTAGTGTGGTACCTCTATTAGGCACAAATCCACCCACTGGTGTGCATGTGTGGGTGTGTGCTGTCAGTCTGCTCTGTTCTCTGAGGGCAAAAAGACCTGCTCAGAGGCAGTAAATGAACATTTGATTGACTAAGAAGAAGATTATGGTTAATGCATCAGTAGAAGCTGATTTCTTGTTTATTTGTGGCCCTCCCAAGTCACCTCACTATAATGAACAGCCCGACCTGGAGGATAATGATTTTCTGGAGGTGTGACATTTAAAGATGAAGTGCGTGATTGATGAGTGCATTGATTGATTATCTACTTATTTGTTCATGTACCTGATGAGTGCAACCTGTTATGCAAATCTCCGTGGAACACCCATAATTAAATGCAAATTAGGGAGACGGCGACAGATATTTCCTGCCCCGTCTCGGCAGCGAGGGGCTGTCCTTTTGTCCTCACTGAATGAATTCGGTAGGGATTACCGTTGCAACCATTCTTTTCACGTGTGGCTGAGTTTTCAGCAATGGAAAAAAGCCCGATCTCCACCGAGTGAATCAATAACGTGTCTTCAGTGCCGTTCGAGTCTGGTAGTAGCAGGTCCTCTCCACCTCATTGCACATCCAGCAGCCATGCCATTCAGATTCAGAACAGAAGGTGGTAGGCGCATGGACACAGCCGTGTACGCATCAGCGTTTACAGGCTAAGCGCTGACGTACATGCATATCCTAGAAAAGTAGATAGGTAACATTCATCACAGATACTTAGAGGCTCTTGTGTTTTCCATTGTAAAAGTGGGGCAAGAAAGACGTTGATGCATTACTGCTTGATCAGTAATATTTATGAAAATGTCATACGCAGTGTGCTTCCTCCAATAATATCGTCCTTCCCCTTGCTAATACGAGTCACTTTAAAGCAACCTCTCTCCAGCCTCTTTGTGAGGCTGTGACACATTCTACCCAGCTGTCACAATGTAACTGGCGTCAGCGGTTGCCACCACTCCCATTCCCACGTGAAAACCATGCCCCCACATGGCAGCGTGTCACTCCCATCCCGTCTGATGTGTTCTTCATACTTCAGCTGTCAAGGTTCTGCGTGCCACGACTCAGGCGCAAGAGAAGCATCTGAACCATGAAGGTACTCGGTTGACGGGTTCGTTGCTGAGGCGGGAAGTTTATGGACGCTTTACAAGACCCAGTGTCGACTCTGACGCATTAGCAGCAAACCACAGAAAGCTATAATCATGCATCAGACATTTTCCTCTGTACTTAAAGGTTAGCCTCTGGATTTTTACTACAGTTGTGGGATGGGATCTCTTGTTCTCTGTGTTCGATTAGGTCGGTGTTCCTTTCTGTGTGCAGTAATGGGACACCCAGAAGAGTGAACGTTGCATGTTCAACCAAAATGAAACTAAGTTTGCCTTCTAAATATTATCTCCGCTAATGTCACTCCTGCTTGGGAGCCTTGTGTCGTGCACCAGCAGAACTGTGATTTGATCTCCACTTTCTTAGTTTTATGACATGCTATATCCCTGACAAGGTCTCAGGATTCATCAAATGGATCCTTCTTTATCCCCCATCTCAGTTGTGTCATAAGTAAGAGTAGCAGCAGGGGAGCAGAGAGAAAATCGATAGCAAGGAATAGCACATCCTCACTGAGGCACTGCGCCCAATCATCCCTTCCTGTTGGCGTTATGATCCTGGGAGATATCAGTCTAATTCTGATGAGGCCACGGACTGCCAGTCTAGACTTTCATCCTTCTGTACACAAACATAAAAGGACTGGCATTATCATATCAAAAAAGATCGAGCCAGGGAGCAGGGGCTAAGAAGAAGAGCTGTCACAAAAATCACACAAGATTACGGGGATATTTAACTCTCAAGTCTGCAGGTGACTAATTAGTTTCATGTCTAATTGCACAGCATTTATTGTTTGTTCAGGCATTTGCCTGCTTAGAGTTTGGACTCGTTGTAATGCTCAGCTGCAAATGATAGCGTTTCAAATCTGGCGGAAAAGCTTAAACGTTACAAAACAGAACGCCAGAGTATGTGTGAGTTCATGTGTGATTATGCGTGTGCTAAGAACGCCCATAAAGATACAAATTACGCGTTTTCTAATAGTGTCATAAATGGTCTTTCCCTTCCTTTATGTTTTCCAGGCGTATTAACCTGACTGCGAAGCCAAATGGAGTCTCTCCTGGTTTATTTGATAGTGCTTGGTGTGGCTGTGAAGGCCCACAAAGTTCAAATCTGCCCCAAACGCTGCGTCTGCCAGATGCTTAACCCCAACCTGGCAACTTTATGCGACAAAAAGGGGCTGCTGTTCGTGCCCCCAAACATCGACAGGCACACGGTGGAGATGCGCCTTGGGGACAACTTTGTAACCAGCATCAAACGTAAAGACTTTGCGAACATGACCAAGCTGGTAGACCTGACCCTCTCTCGGAACACTATCGGCGCCATCGCGCCTCACGCCTTTAAAGACCTGGAGAATCTACGAGCCCTACATCTCGACAGCAACCGCCTAACCCACATCACCAACGACACCTTCAGTGGCATGTCCAAGCTGCACCACCTCATCCTAAACAACAACCAGCTCACCCGCATCCAGATCGGCGCCTTTAATGACCTGACAGCCCTGGAGGAGCTGGACTTGTCCTATAATAACTTGGAAAGCGCCCCGTGGGTGGCCATACAGAGGATGTCCAATCTCCACACTCTCAATCTGGACCACAACATGCTCAGCTACATTCCAGAGGGCACCTTTTCTGGATTGCAAAAGCTGAAAAGGCTGGATGTAACCTCCAACAAGCTGCAGAAGCTGCCTCCTGACCCTGTCTTCCAAAGAGCGGGCGTCCTGGCCACCTCTGGGATAATGGGGCCTTCGTCCTTTGCACTGAGCTTCGGAGGGAACCCTCTGAGGTGCAACTGTGAGCTGCTGTGGCTGCGGAGGCTGCGTAGGGAGGATGATTTGGAGACCTGTGCCTCGCCGCAGCACCTCTCTGGACGCTATTTCTGGACTGTTTCAGAAGAAGAGTTCCTGTGTGAGCCTCCTCTCATCACCAGGCACTCTCAGGTATAACCTCTGAATTGAGCTGTGCACTGTTAAGACTCAACACTCTCTAGTGTTACACTGCCTGAGCCAGACATTGGATTCTGCCTCAGTTAATCCAAGGTGGCACTTTGCGCTTTCTTTGACTGTCACACCAAATATTAGCTTTGCAAGCCAGAGGAGTCTTACCAGACTCATGAGGCCCATCTGGGCCACACAGAAACAACTGAAAATTGTAAAATATAAAAATCCTACCTAAAAAATGTAATCAAACTGTAGCCTGTGGAGAGTTTTTAGAGACGTTCTTTAGCAGGATTTTCTGTTATCATTTTAATAAAGCTATTTGCAGGTTTTTGATGGATCGGCGGTGAAGCTCTTATTACACAGCGAGAGCTTAGTGATTTAGCCCTTGATTCATGCATCTAAACAAAATTATCTGATCAAATCCTTGCCAAATAACTACAGCTATATCGTCTCATTCATATTCAGCACACCTCTTTTACATAATTGCAGAGAACATTTTCTTTCACTTGGACTCCATCATGTACACTGCATAGACTGTGATATTGATTATTTTGCTAATATAATAATTTGTCAATGATCAATTGTGGATTGTATTTACAGGGGATAACGCTTATAAAACATATCATTAAAAAGGCCAGTGAATAGAATGTCTCCGCTATTCAGACTGTCTTGATAACGCTCACAGCACTGTTCGTGTCTAAAGTGTTTTCAGCCTGATGGATGTAAAACATAATCTAATAAATGTGCATCTGCATTTAACAAATGTCCTCACACTGACTTCCTTACCTCTTTCTGCCTCAGGAGCTACGAGCTCTGGAAGGTCAGAGTGTGACGCTGCGTTGTAAAGCCAGGGGTGACCCCGACCCCATTATCCACTGGATTGCTCCTGACGGACGCCTTATGTCCAACTCCTCCAGGGCTGCGGTCCACACGGACGGCACACTGGACATCCTCATCAGCACCGTCAAGGACTCCGGTCTGTTTACACCCCAGTGGCGGCGCTTGTGATGTTGACTGAACAAAATTAGTTGTTTGCTTGTGTACGCAGAAGCCTATAGGACTGAAGTATTTGCCGACACACAAGGTGATAAAGTTGTGCTGAGGAGTTTGAGCGTGAACGTTGCTAAAGGTCACGCTAGAATGAAAAATGATTTTTTTTCATTTGGATGGAGTTCCTGTCATATGTATACACCATTATGATCTGGTGATTAATTTATCACACAGAGTACTTAAAAAATCCAATCGGATGGTTCTGGGTGACATTTTTACAAATGCATCACTGCTAAAGTTCACTCACCTGTTAATCTGGGTTGTTTAAAGTGTAGACTGTTCTCTTGTTTAATGAGGAACTAGTATGTACGTGACATCTTTCTCAGCCAGGAGGAGCCTCCAGTGATACTAGCATTTGTTTGTTGTTGATTGTTGTTTGCTTTGTGCTGCTAAAACAAATGAGATACAACATGTTCATTACTGTGCTTTACAGCTGCTGTTGTGATACCTCCTTGGCCACACCTAACTACTGTAGCTGAGCTAATTGGCTGCTTTCTCCATCTAAATACAGCACTGAGCATACAGACACAAGACTCGTATCAATCTTCTCCTTTAAATGTTAGCATGAAAGCAGATACTTCACCCTCAAATCACCAAAGTATTCTCTTCTTGACTGGATATAATTATATGCTTGATTTATGTTGCAATATATTCCCTGTAGTGCTTAAGTGAAATATCATGGAGGAAAATAATCCCATTGTGTTGTGTTCCAGGCTCCTTCACCTGTGTGGCCTCCAACCCGGCCGGCGAAGCCCAGCAGACAGTGGATCTGGTTATCGCTAAACTCCCTCATATCACCAACAGCACAATTACAGAGCAGGAGCCTGACCCCGGATCATCTGATATCGCCACGGTGACCAAGACGGGGCCAGAAGCAGGAGGGGTGCCTCTGGGGAACGCCAAGACGAGTCCGGAAAAAAAAGTGATCATTGCTGAGGCCACGTCAACCTCTGCTATGGTCAAGTTTAACTTCCAGAGGAGTATACCTGGAATACGCATGTTTCAGATCCAGTACAATGGGACCTATGATGATTCACTGGTATATAGGTGAGCGAAGATACACGACCCGCTGCATATACCAACACCATGACCCTTTTTTACCTTTCATAAGTCTCTGAACGCTTAAATGCCCTTAGATATTCAGTAAGAACTGGACCTGCCCGCCGCCTCGATTATTTGTGGTGTCTATTAATCCTATCAGGAGGACAGACTAATGCACTGTATCCGACTTCTTATTCTGCGCCTCAAAATCCCCTCTTACCGGCGTATATCGTTTACTATGTGCAAAACCTTGATAATGCTTAATCAACAAAATCAAATACAGAGTCGGTGTCAGCACTAAGCTGTGGACTGATAGGAAGATGAAAGAGTAGTCAGGCAGTGTTCTGCAAAAAAAAAAAACAACCCATCAGAAGCTTTGCTCATGCCCATCTGAGAAACCGGCAAACGCAGCATTCTTTCATGTCTACCGTCTTTCACTTCATATTTAGAGTTAATCACCGTGATGCAAATGTCACGCAGACATGAATCCGAAGTCAACAGCACATATGGTGGAGGAGCAGCTTCCAGATTCAGGCAACATAGGAAGGTTGAGTCTGCAAACCCTTTGAACGCAAGCATCCTGCATCCCCAGCTACTGAGAGCAAACTTTTATCAGTAATGACGCTGGAGAGAATAAATCAAATGTCACAAAACATTATGCCTAGACAGATCTTAAATAGCCCCCTGAGAGATAAATGATTGTCATGTCATTTTATCTCTGTACAACAATAAGTCGGATAATCTGATTTGCTTCGGTCGCCTCTCGTTTAACCCTCTGCGGTCTGTGTCGCAACTCACACGCAGCTCACGAAGCTTGACGCTGTTTTCACAGGATGATACCCCCAACCAGTAAGAGCATCCTGGTGAACAACCTGGCAGCTGGTACGCACTACGACCTGTGTGTGCTGGCCATCTACGATGACCAGGTGACATCGCTGACTGCCACCAGGGTGATCGGCTGTGTCCACTTCACCACGGAACCACAGTACCTGAGATGCCATTTCATGCAGTCCCAGTTCCTTGGCGGTACCATTGTGGTTATCATTGGAGGGATTATTGTGGCCTCAGTGCTCGCTTTTATCATCTTTCTCATTGTACGCTACCGGGTGTGTAACCAGGGAGATGCAGATAAGGTCAGTTTGGCACGTTTCCCTCCGCTTTGTTCTTTTTCTGCTCATTATCTTTGCTCATATTATACGAGGAGTGTCTAATAGAATTAGTTTCACTCTTCTCTCTTTATCTCATACTTGTCCGATGTCACGTCAGGCTCTAGAGATGGGGGATATCCGGTCACTGAGCAGTGATGGGCAGCTACAGGGCTGTGGGATACCCAAATCCCTTTCCAAGCAGGTTCTACGTCCAGAGAAGAATGACAAGGAGTGTCTGAGAGTTGCCCTGCCAGCTACGGAGCCAGGCAAGCATCGACCACCAGTCGTTGTGGCCACCACCAAACCGTCCGTCCCCGACTGCACTGTCTCTACTTCTGCCGCGAGTCATAGCTGGCACCCGGCCTCCCCAGGTGCTCCGAGGCCCAAACGTTCCAGCGCGCCACCAAAACCTGCAGAGGCTCCGCGAGCTGAAGCTCAGGCAGATGTTGAGCTTGACAACATGAACAGGAATAACTCATCAGAGGTAAAAATGGCCGCTGCCGTCGTTCTGGCCATTCCCGGCCAGCCCACCAAGTGGACTTCTGTCGCCCGGGGTCCGCGGCCTCACCAGGCCCCTCAACATTACATGACTGTGCCTTCGGGGGCAGTGAGGGCGAACCGCAGGCACTCCCTCAACGCAGACTCATACAGGGAGCGCTGCTACGTGGCCTACCCCAAAACTGGGGCCAGTTTGCGCTCCAAGCGCAGCTTGTCGATGAGCGGAGAGCTGCCACAGCTTGAGAGCACAACAAACATTCGCCGAGCCAGGGACAAGCTCTCCAGGTCTGAGTGGCTTCTGGAGAGCACTTTATGATTTGGAGTTTATGACCTGCATTTCCTTGTTTTCTTGGATTGGATTTGTGGCCCAATGTAGAGCAGACAGGGATTTTATGCCTTGTTTTGAGCATTTGTGCTCTCTATCGAGGGACCTGTAAGCTTAACACATATATTTGGAAGCAAAGCAGGCGTACAGGGTTATGGAAAACAATTCACATTATATTTGTTTTCTATCTTATAACCTATCAAAGTCTTCTTTATAATGACATTTGACCAAACTTTGATAAAAGGCACAACAATGTATAAAACAACGTCATGTACAAAACGTTTAGTTGTGTGAGATTCTGTATATCTCAACACAACCATAAGTATTCATAAGGTATTGAACGCAGTAACGTGGACACGCTGTACAACGACAGAGGCAGTAACGTAGGGGGGGTGTGGCTAACACACTTGCTGTCTCATTGCCTGTTAGAGTGATACAATCTCTGTAGGCTTCAAACACGGTTCTTGTCTCCAGCTCTGCAGACAGTGACTTGTCTTAATTACCTTGGCAACGGTTTGGAGCGTTTACGAATGTGCTTTACATCCCAGAGGTGTTGGAACAGAATGTAGTAGACAGACATCCCTCCGTCTTTTCACCACTGACACTCCCAGCACAGCACAATGCAGCATTTTTGTGGCACAAGTCGACTCAGCCTAATACTGCCCTCCGGTTTGAATCGATACATTTTTATCACATAATTACATAAAGACTCAGCTCTGATAGGATTCCTGTCATGACTGATCTGAGCGACAATTGAACCAACACCCACAGCAGGACAGGTTCAGGGAGTAATCTGATATTACGCGTGGATGAGATCGAGGAGTGATCCGTTTGCATATTTTTTACTTACTGACATTATCATGTCGCGCCAATGACAACCATTGTAAAATAACTTGTCGATGTAACAGAAATGATAATCACACGTATGGAAGGACGTCAGCTCTTGATTTCGCTGTTGTTTCTGTTTGATGTTAGTATAAATAAACCAGTGATAAAAGGGACCTACTCAGATGTATCTTATTCCCAGGTCACCCATCTATTACCACTGTGTAAAGCACCAGTAGCAGAAGCAGCATTTCAGTGCTGTGAAGTTGTCGTGGCAAAACAAAAACAGCTGTATTCATGATCTCTACAGGCTTCACCAGCCAACGTGTTAATGAATTTTAGGTTTCGGCTTCTTGCTACAACATAATCCTCCCCTCTCAGCGAGCGGTGGACCTCTGACGGATCCTGGCCCTGAGCCCTTGTGTTTGTTCAAAGGGATGAGGGGAGCGTATGATGAAAAGAGGCCATCCTAGTCACCAGGGAGGACTCTGTCTGCGCATCTGACGGCGCTGTGCACGCAGCAGCAGCCTCTGCAGAAACCTGCCACAGGACAGGTTAAACATGACCTCCGCACTGGGAGCGCATGCATGACTGCTTCTACGGTTACACTAATGTCTCCAAGACAGAAGGCCTGACATGATATAAATTACCTACTGGAATAGGATCTCTTATTCACGGTGTACATTGGTGGTCGGATTGATTTTTGTATACTCTTTATATCTCACTGAAGGATGCAGCATGTTATATGACATATGGTGAAAACCTGTTAAGATCATCTGCAAATTCTGTATGTAAGACCGAGATTAATTGCTGTCACCCAAACAAGCTGGATTCCAGCACTTTCATTTATTATGTCTTGCTCATTATGGGTGATTAAAATGCTGAGGAGCTTGGCTTGAACCTTGGTTTAGTATCTGGCGAGAGAGCCAGAGGTGTATGTTAATAATAGATGCATTTCTGGAGAGAGAGAGAGCGAGAGAGCGGGGGGTGGAGGGGAGGCGAAGCAGAGAGGGATAGATGGAAGGTTTTGTGAAACAAATACGTCGAGGAGGGTGGGAGGCGGATAGGACGGGGTGAGGATGAAGAAATAGAGAGCGAGAGGTGCAGAGAAGAAAGCGAGACAGTTCAGAAACTGAGAAGGAGAGACGAGAGGAAGAGCGCACGGGGAGCTGAGAGTGGAAAAACAATGTAGAGCGAGGCAGAATGAGGAGTGCAGGAGGAGACAGAGAAAAGAGCATCCTTTGTAAGCCAGCCATGCAGCCTCTGGCTCTTCAGTATTCAGTGCACCTTCACAAAGGCAAGGGGGCGGGAGGGACAGCGGAGGGGTGAGTGTGGGTGATGGACCTCGGCTGGAGGTCTGGCAACGAGCAGAGAGGAGTGAGTCCCGCGGCCAGATCATAACCACACGCTCCCCTTCACAACGCTGCACGAGCCTGACCCGCTTCCCAAACCTCTATCATGTGTTGTCTGGCCCAGGTTTAGCTGCCATCATCTATGCAGACGCACACACACACACACACACGTCTTAGCATCTTGCGTGATGCTGACTCACTTCACCATGCTCCCCAACCACCCTCCAACTCCACCACATCCCACGCATCCTTGAGAACTGAACCTGTCTGACCCAAACCTCTACAAACAGAATGACCAATCCCTGTTCAGTCAGGGCTGATTTGAAATGGAGTGGTAATGATTATCACAATCATTCTAACTGGACTCCCACCCCTCAATGTTAGCGTCAGTGTTTCTCGGCTTAAATTCATTTTCTGCTGTCACTGCTAATGTGCTATTCATTTCTTCGTGTGCGTTTAACTCGCTTTCAACGGGAGCCCCTGCTTGTGTCTGTGCTTTAATGGCAATCACAATGCAGCAAAATCACATTGGAGCATTGATGTATCCAATTTGTGGTCAATTGTCTTATTAAAAGAGCCCTTTGGGTCTATTTCAACTAACCAAGAGCCTGTTGGAAGCCCAGTTAGAGAACAGTAATAGGAATGCTTAATGAGAAAAGACCAAGGCCCTTCAACAAGTGTGATAGTACCTTTTGCTCTACATGCTGCAGCTCTGTGTTTCATGGTCTTCCCACACCGTGGAGTCTTAGTCAGAGTCACACATGAGACAATGTTTCCCTGGCAAGCATTATCCCTGGCAACAGAAGTAGAGAGAGCCAGGAGCCAGATAGCAAATGTGACCGCTGGTATCCATCTCAGGGGGAGCAAACAGAGGGGGAGGTGGCACGGTGTAAAATATGCACAGGCTATTCCAAAGGGTATGCATTATTGAGAGGAGTAAATGGGTCCTGGATGAACATCATGGCTCATTAATAGTGAATGTGATCACTGTTTCTGGGAAAACATCAGTCTGGGCAAGGGGGGAGATAATTGAAATGGTCAAATGTAAACTAAAGACTTCCTTGTTTACTCAGCACCAACTGTTACTGTCTAGTCAAATTCTTGACTAAGGCTCATAACTAATGTTGCCAAGTATCCTGTCAGCTGCACACACTGAGAGATAATTGATTCCTCTGCTAACCAGTGTTATCCTGTGCCTGACTTTGACAGTTCATGAGGTTCGATGATGGGCTGGAGTCATTCATTTTTTATGATCTTAGCTTTTGAGTCAACTGTGCTTCAATTACCAACAGGATTTGCACAAAGCTGGGACAGAAAATGAGCGAGCATTTTTGAAATCCCATTAGGATGTGAATGAGTTGGCTGACTGAAGGTCACGCAGCAGGGGTGCTGACTGAGTGACTTCCACTGTTTGACATGCAGACCTATTAAGTGACACAGCATCATCCTGCAGCAGAGACACCAGATTTTGTTTGACGTGAACCCAGATTATCGCAGCGCCCCCCTGAGGGGTTCCCACGCTGAATGAACAGATGCTTCTTCCTCTTCCTCTCCTCTCCTGCTGCCTCGCTTCCTTCAGTTACACATGCTCCAGGGTGATGGACGACAAAGAGGCTGGCTGCACCAGACATACCAGGCACCATTAGGGACCATTTTCTGCCCATTTGCCTGATAGCTGCTATTGCTTATAGAAGTGATTTGCTCCCTGTCTGCACACTGAGCATCCCCAATGATAGATCTGTGATTGATTTGCCCGTGTTGGACATCGCTAAGACAACAGCGCAGGAACCAAGCAGATGTGCCAGTCAGCTCTCAACTATCTATCAGCAGCTAGTAAAGAGGGGACAGTTTAAGCCTCTTTAAGGATCCTATTCACAGAGACTTAATAAAAGTGCTTATGCTAATCTTGTTATCGCTTTGGGCTTCTGGTAATGGAGGATGGAAGCTGCTGGGAGGTCGTGGGCCATATTATTTTGGCAGACACTTCCCAAAGTATTCAGTCTGTGTCCCCAACTATTACATGTTGCTGCATGCATGCCAGCTTTTCACTTGGCCACTGCTGAATATTTTCTCCTGACACACAGGAACGTGCACGGCTTCAGGGTTTTCATGGCCAGTTCACACTAGGATTATGAATGGACTGTGTTTCTGTGTGCTAATCTTATTTATGGCTCACAGCAATCTCATCTACTTGTGCTTGTTAGGTTGAGATATCCAACCATGGTGTCATGTTTACTGCATGAATTTCATGCTAATTGAGCACACAAAGCACACATGCTAACACACACGGATATGGGAAGACCAACAACAATACAGTAGCCCTAAAGCTACAGTTTGATCTGTCAGCCGATGGCACGGAACCACTGAGAACATCATGATTGGAGATGTAGATATCAACAATGGCTTCCTTTGAAGAGATTCCCCTCTTAGCATCCAGGTAAAGCAATGCTTTACGAATTACACATTAAGGTCGATTTAGACTTGATATTTGGTTGAGGGATGAGAGACTGAAAAAATGTGACCGGGTGACTACAATGACAAAATCATAATTTGGACCAATCAAATGACAGCAAGGGAAAAACAACAGAACATCAATGTTTGGACATGTGCCACAAAATTCTGAAGTAAACCCAATACCCATAGACTAGACCAGATTATCTAGGGACAGCGAGCCATCCAGAGTGAATCATCACAACCTGGCTACTAAGACTGCGGCTGAACCTTGCAACACAAAAAAAAAAACAGACTCACAACAGTCAAGATGCAGAAACAGATCTACAATGTCTATGAAGACAGAAGAATACTGGGCTAGAATTATGATTAGAATCAAAATGTATATGCATTTAAAGTATGAGCATTTAGTGACACAGTATCACTCGCTAACCAATAGGTATCATTTTCCCGTTGCAACACAACTGTGTTGTATGATGAGCAGTTAAAATGAAAATGTGAACTGCTAACAACGCACTGACAAAAGCTCCCGTTGTTCACAGCTTCCTGCAAGGGTCTTATGCAATTGCTTTTTATAACAATACTGTGTATGTTATAGGATTATTATATTATCTTTATGTGATATATAGCATGAAAATATATTCTCTGACTTTCAAATAATTATACCTGTGCTACAAACCTTCTACATACTGCTATGACAAAAGCGTAATCGTAATCGTAAGCGATAATTATGGTCTAATTGACAGACATGGAAAGAGGACGAGATACCAGACAGATGTGCACATAGAGAGAGATGAAGCTGAGGAAGAGGAGGAAGGCAATCTATATATAGCCAGAGACAGGCTGGAGGAGAAAAGGAGCTGATAAGAAGACCAGAGGTGAGAAAGAGTGAGAAAGAGAAAGAGCAGAAAACTGAAGATGATTTACAACCCATCCATTTTTCCATTGTGACACTTTAGCTAATACAAAGGGAAACAAAACTCAGTTGTCCTGCCCTTTCAAGTCATTCAGTGACAGCCGTCATATGTGTAATGAGTGTTGTATGCAGGTTGGAAATCTGCTGTAGCGATGTTGACAGGGTGGAGCATTGAGCTCCATGTCTGCAGCAGCAGTCCTGGCATTCAGGGATATCTTCTCTCTCTCTCTCTCTCTTTCTTACTCACACACTCTCTCTCTCTCCTCTGTTACCTTGGCAACATATTTTCTGCATGGAAATAGCATCTCTTGCTGTGCCCATTGCAAAAAGAAGGTACTTCAAGAGATTTAAACATGTCGAGAACAGATTTAAGTTCAGACCTAGAGACTGGGAGGAATTGAGTTATACTGTACAGTTCTGCATGCCTTACCATCAAATTGACTGCGTGACGGAGCAATGGATGGAGCAATAACACTCACTGACAGGTTTTCAGCATATGTAACCGAGAAGGCAGTGAACAGTATGCAGTGACTTTAGTATTTAGATTTTCAGTTCATTGAAAAAAAGTATTTTGCATGTTGTGTGCAAAACCTGAAGGAGGCCTGGACAAGCAAACGTCCACATTGTTAATTGAAACATGTTCAATTTGCAAAGATAAACCCCGAGATAAACAAAAAGAACATAGCTTACAGATAATTGTGTTTACTCTGGTTCACCCTCGCCTCAGAATTTATTCATATGTAATACATGACTAAAAATTCAGCTCTTGACAAGCAAGAAAACAACCTTGCTGGAGTCTTATTAGGAAGTGTGAAATAAAAAATAAATAAATAAGCACAGAGCACTGAGGGTTGATCTGTATGGATTCCCAGATTTAGTCTCCAGTCACAGATGAAGGGGTTTAGTGTAGCAACTGTGGGTATCTTCCTGTTGAGACTGCCTAGTATGCTCCAGTTTGATAAACCTTTGTTTGCTGCCTGCCAGAGAACCACAGAGAGACAGACAGCAAGAGAAAGGGACAAACTAATGAAAGAAAATTCAGATTGAGATTGTGGCTGAGATCACACTTAGCTGCAGAAAAAAATAAGACGTGTCTAAAGCAGGGAGAGAAAGCGAGAAAGGGATAATCATCCAGGTAAACATGCAGCTCAGGATTAAAAAAAGAAAAAAAAAACACAAGTGCCTTGACTCCTGGGTGAGAGAAGCCATAATGAAATAAGCATCTGAAAGAGAGCAGGTGTTGGAGGCTTGACAGACTTCAGCTGCATAACAAGTAGCGCATTTACTCTCTGCCTTTGTCAATCACAACAACCAATCCTGTGAATAAATGCTCCCCTTAGAAAAAACAGACAGACATCCAAGTGGAATCATGCCTGAATCGGCCTTTACATCGTCTGACTCTCTATTTCCCCCATACACACACACACACACACACACACACACACACACACACACACACACACATCAATCCATTCAGAATCGGTCTCAGGTATAATATGCCTGGTTACGAATTTCAAGCAACAGGACTAAGCTGGAGTGTAAAAAAAAGCCAATGAGACATCAAGAATGTGCTCAATCTGAATCAATCAATTTGTTAGCAGAAACAGAAAGTGGTTCTGTTCCCTTGCGTTTTTCTTCTGCTCTCCGGAGCACTTTGACAAACACTGTTCAGGTGTTTAAAGGTGGGAAAAGCCTAAAGAAGATTCAAATAGCACATTACTACACTAGCACACACAGGCTTGATGTGGAGCCACGCTCTGGGAATCAGCACCATGGACAGCACCGGTACCTGGATGAGGGTTTTTACCGATCACTGCCAGTAGGGGGCTGAATGAGCAGCTCTGGGTCCTGCAGCAGGATGAGGAGCGTCAGGTTAAGACCACAGCAGGACGCTGAGGGAGACGATTGTACTAATTCTGCTGGCTGAGCAGAAGAGAGAACTCGAGACCCAAAGAGCAAGGACGGAACCCCAAGTGAGCTGAAGAAGCTTTTATAACGTTATTATCATCACTTGAGTGGAAGTAAAAAGATTGTATTAAATACTCTTTATGTAAATTATTTTAATAATAGTCTACAACATACAACCATAACGTGTGTGTAATGCAATGTGAGTTTAGTGGGAATGTCAAAGTTGACTGTAATAGGTTTGTAAATGATGATTAATTTGTCCAAATGATAAAACCGCTCAGAAATCTTTAGAGTAACATCCCTCAGGTCTATTAGCATACTACTAAAGATGGCTCATAAGGGCAGGAAATGCCCAGTCACAATGCAACATAACAGAAAATACTGTTCTACTCATTTCAGCAATTATGTGAACGTGTGATGAATGAGGTATAACAAGCTGAGACTGCTACAGAATGGACAACCAGCAGAGTGTGATTATACACTTACTACCACAAGTGCATGCCTCATAAAGACAATGTCAGTCAATAATATACACTTTGTATTTCGCCAGGGTTGGAAGGACCCGTTTTATTGTGGGCAGTTGAGATACATGAGTGTAAATAGCAACAAAGGAAGTTAATGGTTGACATCTGTACATTACATTCTAACAAAGGAAAGTGATGGTCTCGCAGCCAATTCGTTGTACTCTTCAGACACTTTTAACTGAGACAGGCTCCGAGTACGTTTATATTACTCGTTCATCTGTGTAAAGACAGTTCATAGAAAATATAAAGCAATGCATGACTAAAAGTTTAACTGGTTAACACTTTAAATCACACCTCTGTCTATGTCTACTTAATTTCAATACAGCCATACAGTACAAGTATACAAGGTTATTTTGTGGTTAGAGAAAAATACAACCAAAGAGGATATGGAAATGCAAACAGACAGCTGTTTTTAAACTTCTCATACATTTGAAAGGTCACACAAGGCCTTTTGTATCATAAGTACGATTTCATAATGCAGAAGGAAAATTCAACACAATTAGACTAATCATAGCCTGAGTCAAGTGTACAATATGCACACTTGGAGAAAATAAAAGCTATGCGAGAAAATAAAAATGCTAGTAGACTGCTGTCTTCTCTGCTCAATCTGGTAAAAATAAGTCCGATCTTTATCCATGGGTTCCATCTTCTGGCGGCTCAGTGCCACTGGAGGAGGGAAGGGACTGTGTTGGCCCAGAATTTGGGGAAAAGTGGCGTGCTCCTCATCCAATACGACAACAGAAGAACGGGGATGCAGGAAAACTAGCTGAACTTCAGTGTTTCTCTTTCAACCGTTCCGATTTTTTTTAATATAAATCAATAAGTCTCAAGCTTTTCATTCCATCTTCAAGAGGTTTTCTGTGTGCCACTAGGATGCTCTTTTCTGTCTGTGGATTGACACTGGTGGGTGGGTTCTCATTGGTTGTTTTTGGCTTTGGCGTGTGTGAGAATGTGAGACTTGAGGTTGGTTGACTGGGCGAACTTTTTATTGCAGCCGTCGAAAGGGCAGACGTAGGGTCGGTCTCCAGTGTGGATCCGCACATGTGTACGCAGGTTGAAGTCCAGAGAAAACCTTTTCCCACAGCCCTCAAAGGTACACTAAAAGACAGGAGCAGGGGAGTTAGCTTAAGGTTTAGCTTGCAGTACAAGTTCTGGGGCCTTACCTAACCATAACTTCAACCTCTCCCCAAAACCACTTGTCCACATCTCAAAGTGATGTACATGAAGCCAGGGTGCAGTTAAAACATATTATATAAAATAATGCCATATTTTCACCAATATTATGTGTCATAAATATCAAATGAAAGATGTCCAGTGCTAGTAACTGTAAAAAAAAAGAGAGAAGACTGTAGCCTCATGTTTTTGATTAGTGTGTTAGTGTTAAATGCTACCAGCCAGTGTGGTGGGTGACCTTTGATTTATCCAACATGACAGCAGGTAGGCGTTAGTATCTAAAATGTGAGTGAGCAATTACTTATTAGCCTGAATTTGACTTCAAACTGTGATGAGCTTAAGTGCTTAAAAGGTAAAAATAGAGTAAGTGTATCTATGTGGGTGAGTTTATTCCAGATGCCAACCTGAAAAGGCTTCTCCCCTGTGTGAACAAGTTGGTGACGTTTGAGTTTTGAGCTTTCAACGAAGGCTTTGCCACACTCTGCGCAGACGTGCACGCGAGGTCCGTGGGTGTGGAGGTGCTTTCTCATAGCAGAGTTATCCCTGAACATCTTTGTGCAGCCCTGGAGACCAAAAAAAGTTGTTGACAGAGAATATTTAAACCTCTACAAAATATTTTAGTTCAATCCTAAAGAGGGGTAGATCTCTCCCTCTTCCTGTCAGAAGTGGTAATGCACAAGCTTTCATGCAAATAGCGAAGCGCTCTCAGAGTAAATAAAAGCTTTTACATTAACGAAACACAGAACACTGAGTTTAGAAAGCAGTAAGTAAATATAAAAGTACTTTTCTTTGACTTCCATAAATACTGTACAAACATAAAGAAAACTGTTGAAACTAATCCCACAAAAGTAAAGTGGTGGCAAGGTTTTTGGGGGACAGTATCATTAAGACTCACTTTATGAGGGCAAGCTATTGTCCTGGGAGCATCGTCCTCTTTGACTTTCCTGGGTTTCATTCTGTTGGGGGGGACAAAAAGACATGGCTTGAGGGCTTTGACAAAAAAAATAAGACAATTCCACCACTTCATAAAAGTGTCACCTACTTGTTCATTTTTAATGTTTTTTTTTCAAAGTTAATCAATAACCAATTTCAGTAAGAGTGGTCTGTTTCCACCACAAACATTCCCACTCGACATTTCACCTTCAAACAGCACATGTTTACAGGGAGCTGAAACACTGTGAAAAGATTACACAATGTTATTATGGCACTAGTGCTGTGGGATGCTACGCCAACTTACTAAAATGAAAAATGGCCAAACACACACACATAGACGTCTACAACAGTTAAAACATCGATTGATTTTTTTTGCAGATTTCAAAGTTTTAGTTTCAGTGGTTTGTCTTTGATGCTTTTGTTAAATGTTTTCTGTTTTTTTAAACAGTATTAAAAGCATAATGACAAGCATTTCATTTTTATTTCACTCTACATTTCACTACCTTAATCTAATAGCGTCGTACTTAAACACATTCCAGAGATGTCCACAACTGAGGTTCCTTCTCAGGAAACAGATGTGTTTACACATATCAGGCACACTCACCTGGCAAATTCAGCCAGCTGTTTGGGGTCCGAAAGGTCAATGCCCGGGATGCCACCGGGCGGCAACTTCTTCCCCGTCATGTATTCAGAGTAGTCTGGGGGAGAGTTCTCCCCGACAATCTGCTCCTCCACCACCGACTCATGGTCAATGTCTTTATTGTCATCTAGAAATACATTACAGAGACTGAACTGACAACAGACTGGCATTGCCTTAATCACAAGCCTGAGGGGGATGAAAACATCTGCAGCTGCCTTGTCCCTTAGGGTGTATTAAACATCCCATAATACACTTACTTTGGAATTAGATCAACACACATAAGATTGATGGTTTCACTTCACACCTGCACAGATTTATGCAATGTTTTCATTTTAGGTGACATAAGGAACATGGCCGTGCAAAAATGCAAAACAGAGCATCATGCAAAGACTAAAATATTATCATTAGAATAGTAGCTGGAGATGAAAATTGCTGAAATTATCTGTGTATACAAACTGCAAAACGTCTACGTCCTCAATGATTCAGGTTGTGTTTTAAAATAACTCCTACGTCCTACCAAGCAGCAGAGAGCACCAAAAAATAGCAACTCTGTCCTGTAATAATAACACACGGAATCATTCACTATTCCAACCGAGAAGCGACGTGAAAGTAACACGTGTGGAAAATAAAGCCTATTTAGTTGAGCGATCGCTGTGCGGGCATGGAAAACGCTCGTCGCCCGAGCTGCGTCTCAGGGGCAGGAGTTAGCCCGCTGCGGACGCTAGCAGCGTGGCTAACAAGAGCTAACTGCTAAACGGTTTATGAGCTTCAAACGCCTTCTCGCTCAAAACCCCCCACGCGTGTGAATCTTTCACTCCTCGAATGATTCTTGCGTGCGACCCTAGACGCTACTGGGGAGTAAATGCGCCCCCGTGTTGCGGCCTGCGGGGATCCTAAACCCAGACCGTCCGTCTCTCCTCCATGCACCGCCGCCATCTCTGCCTGGCCGCGACTATCGCCATTTTTTCGGGGCCGCCGCCATACTTACTAGTCTCGGGGAATATGGCGGCGCCCAGCAACACCTAAAACATGGCCTCCTTTCAAAACAAAAACATTTCCATATGACAGAGTTGGGTTTTAATGCGAAAACTGGCATCATTTGTCGCTTTTCACGGCAACGTGACGGACCACTCCAGGAAATAGTCTGGTGCAGCAGGACAACGCCCTGGCAACGAGGCCTCATGCAACAGCTAACAGCGGAGCTGACTGACACGGCCGGGCTAACGTTGACGTTACTTACCCGATGCCCACATCGTGACAGAAAATTCCCCCTCCAGTGTCTTTATCTGCACCTGCTTCTGTTCCCATTTTCTTCCGCCAGCTTCTGTGCCGCTTAAATAGCTCTTTTTGCCCGATTTCTTCCCACCAGTGCCGCCTCCCCGTTTCACCCGACCCACCGAGCTCTTTCCACCCACAGTTACCAAAGTCTGCTCGATGTACTCGTCCTCCACTCCCGGCGCCGGTACCGGGATGAGGATCTGGTCCTCGAAAGCGCCGCCGCCGTCCGTGTGTAGGTCCGAGTCATCCCCACCGACCACCTCCTCCCGTGTCTGCACTAGGATCACCTCCTGGTGGTGGTGGATAGAGCTGGGGTCGTCCGTGACCAGCGGCTGGAGCGCGATCATGGGCTGCCCGTCGTCTTCGTCGTCGTCGTCCTCCTCCTCCTCCTCGTCGTCGTCCCCGCCGACCACCGTGGTCTCGATAGTCTCCACCGGTATCGTCTCCACTTCTATCTCGTGCAGCTCCACGATCTCGGCCGGCATCTCCGAGCCGTCTGTCTCAATGTACAGCGTATCTCCGGATGCCATGTTGTATTCCGCCAGCTTGCCTCTCTCATTCACGCCGTGTTGTGCTCCTTTTGGCCCTCGCAAACAGTCACACACCCCCTGCTCTGCTCCAGCCTCTCTCTGCGCTCCCTCTGCTTCGATAACAACTCTCTTCACTCCGGCCCACGCTAGATCTCGCTGCCACTATGCTCGCTCATACCCAAGTATCGCGAGACTTGGTGAACATAACCAGCGTTGGTTCTTGGTGTTCAGCAGCACGTTTGTCGAAACATGTTAATATACTTGTTCCGAAATTCAACATTATTTGGAATATGTACGATTAAACATACATACATTAAAATGTATCTATCTATATAGATGGATATATCTAATATGTTTTAATATTATTTAATATTTTAATTGTTCAATAATAATAAATCCCTCACACACCTGGCCTGTAAGGACTCATATGTTCGAATGCTGTTCATAGACTTCAGTTCAGCATTCAACACAATCATCCCTCAGCAGCTCACTAAGCATCTCTCTCTCCCAGTCAGGGAAATCAGGAAACAGCACCACTACACTACGCTACACACTGGAGCTCCACAGGGCTGTGTACACAGCCCACTGCTGTTCACTTTGCTGACCAACCGCATCATCAAGTGCGCCGATGACATGACGGTGGTGGGCCTCGTCAGCAAGAACGACGAGTCAGCGTACAGAGAGGAGGTGCAGCAGTTAACAGCATGGTGCAAAGCCAAACAACCTAAGACTAAAGAGATGGTTGTTGACTTCAGGAGAGCACAGTGTGACCTTTTTTCTTCTGTCCATTGATGGCTCCTCTGTGGAGATCGTCAAGAGCACCAAATTTCTTGGTGTTCACCTGACAGAGAGCCTCACCTCGCCACTCAACACCAGCTCCATCACCAAGAAAACCCAGCAGCGCCTCTACTTCCTCAGAAGGCTGGGGAAAGCCCACTTCCCTCCCCCCATCCTGACTGTGTTTTCCAGGGAGGACCATTGAGAGTATCCTGAGCAGCTGCATCACTGCCCACCAAACTGTCTCGGATCGCAAGGCCCTCCAGCGTATAGTGAGGACAGCTGAAAAGATCATTGGAGCCTCTCTTCCCTCTATCAAGGTACCGGAGAATTCGGGCCCTCACAACCAGACTGTTGAACAGTTTCTACCCTCAAGCTATCAGGCTTCTAAACACTTGGGATTGGAACTGTGCCGACACACTGCACTTGTGTCTTAGCCACTTAGCTCTGAGTTGTTTATGTTGTTTTTATTTAACTCTCAGATTTATGTTTACCATCTTTTAATTTATTTAAAACCTATTTTTGCAGGTATTTTTTAATTCCTGACAACTAAAAATACTGAAAAGACAAATTCATCAGCAAGAACAATAAGGCAGAAGCAAAAAAAAAGAAAGGAGACGTCCTCATTTATCTAAGACATTGTTCACAGTTTTATTTGAATTCATTTTAAACTTAGTGTTTTTCTTTTTTTGTTGTTGTTGTCCAGGAAGCACTTTGTCAGAAAAGGAGAGAATAAAATGAACAATACTTCACCATACCCTTGCAGCCAATAAACATTTTATCAACAACATGATCACAAATACTCTGGTGTATTATTGTTTACAAGATTGCAATATCCAAAGAGGTTTAAACATCCCTCGGTTTCAGGTCAAAGCCTGTTTTTTTTTAAGCAGTGGTCCAACACGTACCTGTACGTAAGGATAAGGATAAATTTAAATCAGAGTTAAATGATCACAAAAATGGATGTGCTTGCAATCCAAAATAAAACTAAATGAAAACAACCAATATAAAATATAAAAGGCTGCAAAAAACCCAATGTGCAATAATATTATTAACATTATAATTACTATCGTATTCTCTTTATCGTTTCCTCATTATTAACATTATATGCGCTACTCTACTAATACTCAACATTACGTTAAAAATGATAAATAATAAAAATAATGAAAATGATAAAACAAAAATACAAACTTAAACAAATTAAATCATATGAATTTTATCCATTTTCCTTTAGGCTGAGGACACAGGGGTGAACAAACAGACAAAATGTTATGAAATCAGAGTAATCAGTGCGAAAGTGTGACCCATTCCCATTTCTCTCCCTCCAAACAAACAAATCAACTGTTAACACAGACATGTCTGAGGTGTTACAGCAACGTTGCTGTGTCGCTTCAACACCACAGCTGAACAGGATGAGTAGATGTCACAGTTTGGGCCTCTGTCCCGACTTCTCCTCCTCAGGGCCACAGTAGCTGCTTCAGGGGCAATGGTTCATAAAGGTTATTCATGTTGGGCTCTGAAAGATTATGTCGTGCTAACTCGACTGAGTTCATTTCTAATGGCTGTAAAGGAAAGACGAGAAAAAACACAGTGACTTTACAATATTTGGTAGAGTAGTAACACTGTCCAATATCTTACTGATTACAAAAAGGATAAATAAACCCCCATTACCCCGGATATCAGGGATATTTTGAAGTATATAGTATAGTAAGTAGTTTAAGGATAGAATATTTTTTCTACAAAACATCTGTGCTACATATTAGGAGCTTGAAAAACAAAAGGGCCTTATCAAAGACAACTGCATGATGTGGCTCCAGTATTGTATCCCAAATAATATTGTATATCATCGGAATACAAACTGTGGTTTATAAAATATCTCAGGATTTTAGTGCAACCTAGTGGCCACAGCTCTACGCCACTTTCCAACTCCTGTCATTCCACTGGGTAGATTTCCAATGTAACAATCAGTAAAATAATTTAGGCATGAGGCAGCAATTTATTATCTCTCTTTTGTGTGATAAGAAAAAAAAAACTAACGAACCGTCAATGATGTCATCCTTTACTTTGTGCAATTCACGAAACACCTCGTCCAAGATTTCCTAACAAAGCACAAACAAATACATAACACACAGTAGGTTTCATCACACATCTTGCATCATCTGCAGGAATTTTTGTATACAGGAAGCACATGTTTTTGAGCAGAAAGCAAACAAATGATTTTTGGATAGTAAAGCTGTCTCATCCACATTTTGGCTTGAGTGTTATATTCAGGTTTGCGATGTGTGCAAGTGTTTTATTTACCTGTTTCATTCTGTCAAGGTCTGAGTCTGTGTCACTCCCACTTCCTACAGGTCGTACCCTACGCAATAAAAAATGATTTTGCTATTACGCGTCCTGTTTCACAACAAGCAACTAATGCAACGCTGCGCTTTCACCTCTCACCTTGAGACCATTGACCTGTCTGCAGAGTTTGCTCGTTCCCATGGCTTCTTTGCACCGTCTGCTAAACAAAAGAGCAGGGTCACACAGAATATGCAGCAGGCTATCACTGACATGTCTAAAGAGCGTAAATTATAGATCATTCCCAACACATCATTTGGTTGTACGGCTCAGTTTCCTGACCTGAGGCATTCTGTCCACCCCTGGTGCTGGGTGATGGAGAATTTGGGTCATCCTACAGAAAAACACAGGAGTCAATAAGTATAACGTGAAATGTGACATTTAGCATTTTCATATTCACTCACATTTTGGCCATCCTCAGGCTTCTCTGAAGCTGCTTTCCTTCTGGGGGGAAAGAAGCAGATTTAAATCCATAAATGCCAACAGTAACTTATGTGATGGTAATAAATAATGATAACTCTTAAACCACACGCTGATTAAGTATTTAAATAACCTATTATGTTATGTTTAATGTGACTTCAAGGTGTCAGTGTTAAGACCTTCGTGCCAACAGAGCATTCATCTCCTCCATCAGTCCCCCACTACCTCCACTGGTTCGGTTGGCTTCACTTTTGGGGCCTGAAGAGCTGTCGTCCGTCTGTAGAGAAAAGTTAGGAATTACTTTCTGATGTGCTCTAATTCTGAACTTGAAATATGTTAGTCAGGTTTGGCAGAGATAATCCACTTATATCCATCCTGAAGACGTTTCGTCAAGACTTCAAAGCCACAAAGAGAAATCTGTGTCTCACTCTTTGAACGCGGCGCAGTTTTGCTCCAGCAATCATAGCTGCGAGTCCTGTCGGTGCTGGAGCCTCATCACCGTGGCTCCCTCCGCCCAAGGGTAGGGGAGGCGGGAGAGGAGGTGGAGGTGCCCCTGCTGAAGGGGGTGGCGGTCCTGGTGGTGGTGGAGGGGGAGGTGGACCACCGATCATTGGAGGAGGAACTACTGGTGGGGCCACGGAAAGCACAGCAGGGTGGCCTTGGAAAGGAGAACCTAGAGTGAAGTGTGATGTTAAAACAGCAGATGATGAGGATGACGCTAAAAACATATTTAACCACAAACGAAACAGAATTTGCTACATAAACCTCCGAGCATTGGCCTCAATTCAAGTACCTGAGTTGGAAGACCGTCGCTCCCGCTCCATGTGCATCTGCTGCATCTGCTGCTGCTGCTCCATCATCTGCCTGAAGGGACGGGAACAGGACAGCTGATCACTTAATATCACAAATGCCATGTCTTATCAAGCATCCTGCCCTTCGCCCAGCATCTCACAGCAGTAGCTAATAGTCATCCTGCCTTAGAATAGCACAAGGAAACATTATGAGGCCAGGACGACCATTTTATATGCTGGTTTGAGATAGTTTATATGTCCTGGACTCACTCACTTGTGAACATTTTGAACATTGTGCTTAGTAAATTGTTTTCATTCATCTATGCAAACCCACAAAAAATGTGTCCTTAATCTCTCCCCATCACCTCCCAGCTTCCAGCAAACCTCCCTCATCCTTCCCTCACATCTCTGACTCAGATGGGAGAAACACATGTACGTCATAACTCAGGAGAGATGGAAATCAGGCAGCTCATGGGTAAGATGTGGAAATTTCCAGCTGTGTGTCGGGTAGGAGAAGTGCTGAGCAAGCAACCTCCCCGATGTGACAGGAGCCCATGCAGCAATACTCCCTTGCGACCGCTGGAGAGAGCTCACTTAAATTAATTTGCACACAAACCCAAACGCATAAGCACACAATCTTTCCTCACAATCACAGCTGTAATCCTTTGTGCCAGAGGTACAGTTCAGCAGACGCAGGATCAGATAGAGTCTTAACTCTCGTCGTATTTGTTCTCTTAAGCCCTGGCAGTGATGAAATGGCTTTAAAAAACCGTAACAAAGACCTAGTTGTGCCCGAGTGTGTCTCCGAGGGGGGATAGGAATAGAAACCACGCTGAGAGAAATGTTGCCTTGTAAGTCATGGAAACTGCCTCCAGCATCAGTTTAAGTACTGCTCATCCAATATTTGTGAATTCTTCAATTTAACACAATGAATCAAGAAAAATAGTTTTTTGAAGCTCTTTGTCACTGTAACCATGCCGACCAGTCATGTGAAGGAGACAGAGGCTCCTCCTATGGGGAGGACAGGGATAAAAGAGAAGGATAATAAAGCTAAGAGCAGCTGCCTGCGTATCTCTGCTAGAGGTCACGTTCTGTCTGTCTGTGTCAGACACACTGGACTAGATTTTCTGCCCTAAGCACTGCTTGAACTGAGTTCCCTGCCTTTGGTGCATTATCTGCCTACGTTTACAGGTTTGACGTGGACAAAGCCTGGGAAATCAAAGCATTTATCCACATTTGACTCCTAATTTGTTGACAGTTTTTGCTGACAGCCCACAGTCAACCAAATCTCACCATCTGGATCTATGGTGTTAAACTGCTGTCAATCAACTGAGCCAACCACTTCCTGTACACTTCCTCTGTAGCCAAAGAGAATTATCACCTTATCACAGTGGGTTTATTTAGTTTCTGTCAGCCTAATGCTTCCATTTTACACTTCATTACTTCATGTTCTCCGCCGTTTTCAGCTTTCAGAATAAACGCCAGCTTCATTTTAAAAAAGCTATGATCAGCATCTTTTTTTGGCAGTTTGGTCTTGTTATTAAATATTACCTTGCTCTTTGGGCTTCTATCTCATCCGACGTCGGTCCATTCTGGACTTGGCGCTGAACAGCTGGACCTGAAGACATGTAAAAAAACCAAAACAAACGAGAGAGACAGATAAAGAGACTTTAATAATCCATTACAAGCTTTACGATGTTAATTAACATTAGTGCCAGTCAAGACAATTAAGTGCTAAATGACAGGGAATTAAAGAGCAATTGATCATTACGTCCTCTTTCTTCTTTAATGAATAATGTGCAGTGAAAAGCATATTAATCCCGCACTCTAGGTAAATGAGCATAAATTGATTCACCCACTTGTACAGTTGGAGGGAAGCAGATATAATCCAAGAGCTATTGCAGACAGAGCTGTTTGGCTCTGCTGTCACACCGTTTGCTCCTGTTACCCACAAGACTCTATTAGAGGTATATATGATTATCCATGAGATCCTTAATACTGTCTGGGAATAGTAAACGTATTACATACGCACATAAACACACCACTGAGGTTTGTTGGCATATTTCACTCTGACAGCTGGTGTGGTAAGAGCAGGCGAGTCGAGGTTGTCATGTGTAAACAGTTGCATTTGCCAAGTTAAGTGACAACATACTGCTTCTGCTCTCGCGACCTACGTTTGATTATTTGTACTTTATTTTTTCTTCAAAAATCGGTGAAAACGCTCCAGGGACACACTGAGCCGATCCTTACACACAGAAGACTCATAATCAAAGCTCTACCCGTGTTATGAGTTACATCTGTAGATCCGCAGACTCAAGCCCACATAGGGAATGTAATTAATTTAAAGACACAATGGGATGAAGACAACAAGTCATAAACCCAGAGATTGCAATCAAATAAGCTGAATCGGTGGTTTTAACACATCACTGAGACACTATTAATCTCTGATGTTCCTCCCAGGAATAGCCACATAGTTCGCGGTTTGGGATTTATGCTCACATCGTGTCCCGGCAGGAAACTGGTGACCAAAGATTTATTTTAATTTAAACGTTATTATCCTCTATAATAAGGATGGGTTTCCACAGTGTCTCTAACCCTTCTGTCTAATGAAAGGTTTCCCTTACATAAGGGTTTCACAGCTCTACAGGGTCAGACCCGTTTCAGGGTCAATAATATCTACTGACACTCTCCACTGGTCACATCTCTAATGGAAGTGACTCTCTGGCAGGACAGTGGCGCTAATGGCCACCATTGATCAAGTAACACAACCCCAAAAATAACACCAGGCTACAAAAGACCTGAGTCATCCCTAGTAGCGGATACTTCATCCTACACACAGGATGGGACAAACACAATGTGTGACCATGCCAACAACTAATTCATTTTAATAAACAATTAATAAACAATAAACAATAAACAATACCCTCACTTACAACAAGCTTTTCTTTCTCTTTTTTTTCAGTTTTGTTCAAAATTAAACGTTTCAGTTTATAATAGACAATGTACACATTTAACCTTCCTTTAGCCTCAATCCTCCTCTATAAAAACAAATGTCAATATTAATAAACAAAATTTGAACACCGTGCACTATTACATGTGATGTCATTGCAACTGACATGTCTTTCACGCACTGAGTCACACAATTAAAACTATTCTTACAAATATTACCACGCAGAGGTTCAGAGACACACACTTACACACAAAAAGCGTTGCTACCTACAGGACATGCTGAAGAAGACGAACCGGTTGTAGCAGACACAGAGGCACTGACAGACCCACTCCCTGCTGACCATGTCTCACCTGCAGCTACCCTTCCTCCTCCTTCTCCTCCTCCTCCTCCATCACCTTCGTCTCCATCTCTGACTGCTCACCTGCGTGCACCCCCCCCCCCCCCCACCCCAGTCACAGGATCATCTGTCATCTTCATGTAACCCACACCTCAAGGCAGCAGCAGCAGTGCAGCGAGCATCTCTGGGTAATGTTTCAGAAGGTAAGTCAGATCTCAGAAAGTTTTATCAAGCTGTAACACAATTGTTGGTAAAGTTACAGAATTAAAGACTTACAGATATGCAGAGGAATGAACCCTGGACATATCTACCACTATATACACTTTAATCTCCCATGTGAGAAGACACAAGGTCAAGCTTTGACCTCCTTGCCACTAGAGGGTGCAGCCACACCTGCTTATATCGAAAGGAAAATCATACATAATCTTGATTTTTGCTTCACAAGGTGTGAGTGAGTATGAGCCAGACAGAGAAATAAAACAATGAGGAAACAACATCAAATGAATCACTCCCCTCTGCCCCGGTCACAGTGTGTCTCTGTGTGTGTTTGAGAGTATTAGTGCATCTATGACTTTATCTGCTTCTGCAGCTGGGATCACGGCTGTGTGATGGTGAGCTGCTAATACTGAGTCTCCCAGTGTGTGTGTGTGTGTGTGTGTGTGTGTGTGTGTGTGTGTGTCTGCCTCTTGTGCATTTGTGTACTTGTGTTTGGCTGCTGCCACTCGAGCCTCTTTGTTCCCCATGCCGTGTTATTACGCTGATGAAATGATCTGCTCTCTAGCATGGGACCCAGGGGGGATCGTCTCAATGACTCGTTCTAATTAAGAGGCTAGAGGGGACTGAAGAGGGAGACGCTGCCGCTGCTGCTGGAGTGACTGGACTGTGCACTGCAAAATCTCAAAATCTATGTGTCTAAAATCTAGTTAAAATATCCCTGTGTTTCAAATGGAGCATGATAAATTCGACATTGTTTTTTCTAGCGTTTTTTCATAGTGTCGCTGTGTAAAAGCAGCGCGTCTAGAAAACACACCTCCATCCTGAGCGCTGAGAACGTTGAGTGCGAAGAGCATAGCGTTGGAGAAGGTGGTGGCTTCCTCCTTGCTGGCGAAGTTGAGGCCATAGACCTGCCTGGCATCCCTCCACTGGTGGAAGGTCGGGGTGGCCTGGTTGTACTTGAGGCCCTTCACTATAGAGTAGTTGATAACCACCTGTGAGGAATGAGGAGGGACGATCAGATTAGCATCATGTGCTATGAAGTCAAAATAGATGTAGGCTACTTTTATGTCATTTTTACTATTATATAAAATAGATGTGACGCTACCTGCTGGTCCTGCAGTTTGACGCCCACCACTCTGAAGGTGTTGTTGGCAGTGTTGTGGTAGATGTTGATGCGGCTGAATCCCTGCTGTCCAGGCTTGATGGGCACCCACTTCTTACTGGTGTCATCATAGACCATGACCGAGGCTCGCGCCTGGCAGATGCTCTGCTCGCTGGGAGAGGAAGGACAGAGACTCTCAGACCGAATGAATCAGGTCAACATTGATGTACGGTATCAATGTCATCAACGTCTCGATCAACGTCTAAGACCATTTATGATGTTCAACACGTTTAATGAAGTGACTATTGTCCATAATAAACAGAATAATTTTTCTTTATTAATTATTAATAAAAGAAATCTATCAATATGAGCAGTGTTTGCACAAAGTGGTCACAACCTGCTGTGTGAAGGTTGCAGGCAGATGTAACTGTAGGTTGAAGTATAATTTAATTACATTAAAAAACGGATGCACCAATAACAGATTTAATGGCAGTTGACCAATAGAATCACACGCTGTGTATTTGCATGAGGATGTAAGTGAGACAATTACAGAGACTAAGACAAGAACGCTCCTCGGTCTCCTAATCCTGTGCTATACTAATGGCCTGATCCAAACGTAATCAAGCACTTGTCCAGCATCTGTTGATGCACATATACACCAAAATCGTGTGTGTGTGTGTGTGGCCTCTAGTGTTTGTCCTTTGCCATCTGACTGCATTTGTCACAGTCTACGGAGACTCTCCACTTGCCCTCACAGTCACACACAGTGGACTGTAAGCAGACGCAGCCGTGACCTCTTCCACGTGCTCACAGACAAAAAGTAAAGTCTCTGCCAAGGGATCAAGGTGCATAGAGGTAAAGTGGAGGAAAAAGAGAAGGGAGGAACGGAGAAACGATTTTGACTTGCAAATGAGATTATGAAGACGAGTCCCATCTGTGTTTTTGTCTCGCTGCCAAGCTAAAAAAAAGTGTATCGACCCCTGAGGCTTAGTGAAAGAGTTGCGTCAGCGACGAGCAGAGAAACAAATTGGGGAAAAGTTTTCGCTGAGAGAGTCGGGCGAGTGCGGTGAGAAATAGTAATGCATAATGTTATTTGCCTTGCTATAAACTGACAGACTGTACACTAAATACAAAACTGGGGCCTGGAGTTTACCTTAGCAAAACCATGGAAACCGTAAAAAAATAGGCTTAGAATAAGCACATGGAAAATATCCAGGCTTTTATCAAGAAATAACATACAACTTTCGCCAGGAAAACCACAAGTTGTTGTTTATATGCACGCTTGTAGGGATGCTACCACAATGTAGTTGACTTTTGTGGTTATATATCTTGACAAGTAGGCGACACATTTCATACCAGGGCTATTAAGAATTGCTTCTCTCCTCACCCAGCTTATCCCGCATTAGCAATTTTGACGTACAGTACACACACTTGAAATCAGTCCAGAGTTCTAGCAGAGCAACGATTTTCCTTAACTTGTCGACTTTGTTAATTTTTAAAAAGTACTTCTTGGCAAGTAGCTGAAAATGGCATTGAAGGCCCAGAAGCATGAATAAATGAAGTTCCTGGCGCTAAAAGCGACTGGAACAAGAAAAACAGAGGAGACGGGAGAAGGAGACAGAGACGGTGGAGAAAAAGAGAGGGAAGCTGTGAAGAAGCTGAGGCAACAAGAAAAACAAGTCCTCTGCCTGACAGTTAAAGGACACAAACCCACATACACACTGTGTGTGAGTGAGAATAAATTGAGTGGATCGTTCCACACCCAACTCACCTGCTGAAAAATTAACAATTGCTTCACAGGCCATGAATAAACCAGATGCTAAATTTACCTTGACGCGTCGTGCACATGCATATACAGGAACGGACAGACGCACACACTTTAAATGCCTCCCTGGTTCCCATGAATGCTTTGAGCCGTAGTAGACCGGACCTGACAGGAACAGGCAGAGAAATCTCAGAGAGCTGTTCAGGAATCCTTTCCTCTAGTCACTTCACCAGAACTGGACCAATCACGGAGCAACATGATATGCACGTATAAATCAGACTCATTCACTATTAAAGCTCTGTTCCTGCTATTTACGGTTATAACAGTGCCTCGCTGCCACTGAACATCACCCAAAGGTTGCTATGTGTGCAACACAATGAAACACAGACACCGTACTGCAATGCATGGTGGGAAATGTACTGTCTAAATCCTTGCAGCAGATTACACTGTGTTTGTATGTTTTTATGTTATGGGGTCATTGTGTTTGTCTAAAGTCATGATAATACAGTTTTTTACGATTGCTAAACGTCAGTGGGCACAACTGAAGTCACATGTGCAAAACTCTAACTACAGTCTGCACAGCATCAGTTCATGTGGACCAAACTCTAGTTCGTTTTTCATTGCTTGAACACAGTTTTCAAAACTCTACACACTTATCCCATGACTTTAACCACAACCTGCACAACACTATGGATTTACAGCACTTTGTTCAAATGCTAACACACTGCTGTCAAAACTGTGAACCACACATTCAAAATGGAATAGATTTCAACCCTGAGCCTTTCAAACACTATATATATATATATATATATATATATATATATATATATATATATATATATATATATATATATATTTGCATATATATGTGTGTGTGTGTGTGTGTGTGTATGTATATGTATATGTATATATATATATATAGGTAGAGCTCAGAAACAGTAATTTTGGAAATGGATCGAGGAAGACGGGTTTGTGGAGGGAGAAGGGCGGCAAGTTTTGTACCTGCCTGCATATTCACCCTTCCTCAACCCAATAGAGGTGGAAAGTGTTTGATCACCACCCACATGACCAAACGTCTCTTCTGGAAGCCATGCTAACAGTGACAGTGCCGGATGTGAGGACACGAGTCCAGAGGATCCAGGGATGGATAAGGTTCTTCCCGAGATTCATGGCAAGAGAGAACGTTAGATGTGATGTTGGTGAAAACCTGTGGCCTGATGCTAGAGGGAGGCAGGATCAGCCCCTCAATTATTTGATCAAATTACAGTATATACAGTATGTTTCTACCTTTTTCTTCTCATTACTGTAATTCCCATAAATGACTATCAACTATTGAAGCAAACTGCTAATTTTCATTTACCTTAAAGAATTGTTATGTTCCAAACATTGAAATAAATCATGTGACAGAATGTTTCTCTTTTCTTTGAAATTCTTTAAACTGTAAAGGTTTCAGTTAGTATTTTCTGTACTGGTGCTTGATGTTAGTGTTTTTTCTCTCAGTGTGTTCTGAGTGACAGTGTGTGTTATCTCAGTGAGGGTTGTGCTTAGTGTTTTGCTGCACTGAGCCTGTTTTGAGCCATGTGTTTAGAGTTGTGTTGCTTTGAATGAGTTTTGCAGGTGATGTGAACCGTTTAGCTCAGGTGATTGTTGGTAGAGCAGACTGTAGTTAGAGTTTTGCACATGTGACTCCAGTTGTGCCCACTGACGTTTAGCAATCGTAAAAAACTGTAATAACAGAACAACAGTTTGCTGGACTGAAAAGCACAGTTGTTGCTCAAACATGCCTCTTTTAACAGGCTCTTCTGTTCCACTCCAGTCAGAACCCAAGTCACATGTCTGCACCTGCAGTTTATTTGAGGATATACCAACATGCTACACTTTCACTCTGAGCAGGAGTGTCACAGCAATTAGTTCCTGTTTCTATTTCTGATGTCAAACTTCCTGTTTGCCTCACATAAATTTACTCCGCCCCTATCGCTCCCCTGATCGGGGGATGAGCGGTACAATCACGGGCTGTCAGAAAAGAGGGACACGCTTCTGACTCACAGAGCAAAACACCGGCAATAAAAACATGCACGCAGAAGAGAGCGAAATATGGACGGACACACACACACACAGAAAACCCTGAAGCATGAAACGTAATTAGTGCTGTCATCCTTTTCCGCTGATAAATTGCCAAACAGAGATGAGGTGGGGTTTAAATTTAGCACAGTAACTGCTTGGTAATGACATTTTGCATAAGAGAATAGGTGGAAATTCTCACATTTCATTCTGACTCACCATTAGTCTCTCTGAGACAGTTGTGAGCCCTTAATAATAGAACATTATGTCGAACAGTGTGACCCTGTCAACCCAGTCACTCATGAGCAGCTCCAGAGTGGCTGCACGTGTTCGTCCTCTTCTTTTACACTAATCTGTGTTGTCAGAGGCCTGTGTATACATCTCAGTCTCAGTCCACACAGCAGCCAGGCTGCAAACGCCACAACATCAAAGCTACTGAGCTGCGCCACTTCTTGGGGCCCCTGCGCCGCAGCGCTGAGCTAACAGCAACAGAAAATAGAAATGCATAGTATTAAAATGGCAGAAAAAGAAAAACAGCAACAACATATGTCAAAAGCTGCAGCAACGTTGCAGCATATATCATAAACCTACAAAACTATAATTATACCATAACAGCTTGTCAAGCATAAATTGAAAATTAGAGGGAAAAAGGTTGTTAGACAGTCTAAACTGTAATTTAAGGATAAATGTGCAGACTCTTATTGACTGTGCTGACTCATTCACTTGACTATTCTCAGGTTGTTGATAAAATGTTCCCAGAGGTCAGAGCTGAGACAGAACAATCTTCGGTCCACTGGCCTGTCACTGCCGATTCACTATGCTCGATCCTTGTGTCCGCTCAGGCAATGAGGTTGTATCTGTGGTTGTGTGATTGTGGAGCACAGAAAGTGTCTTTGTGTCCCGCAGCCAGCTGCTTAGAGGGGACAGACAAATCCCCCAGAGTCCGCTGGCAGAACAGTCGTCACCACAAAATGTTTGCGTTTTATTGTCTGCATTACAAAATGCTCCCTGTTTCTCCTAAACTGGGGAAAAATGGTGGAGAACGCCTGGACGCTGGCCAAGGAGGGTGCACAATCAAACTCCTGATGTGTGTGTGTGTGTGTGTGTTTGAGGCTCTGCATAAAACATCAAAGCTGCATAAAGTAGAAAGAAGAACAGCTGACAGCTTAAACATTTATGAGTGTACCAGAACAGAACTACATTAGCAATGAGACTAAGCCTAAGCCACACCACAGCTTTCACACAAAATGGGCTCAATTGCACTAAACTACCACTGTAATCCAATTGCAAGGAGCTAGTTGATAAAAGCGACATTAATGTCCACTCCGGTGTGAATCTCTAAGCACTCACCTGTCAGGGAAGATGCACAACCACAGACTGATGGAGTTCGTCCCAGCTTCTGCCACAGCAGCTATAAAACTGTGCTGTGTTGGACGTCAGCCATGTTTGCGCTGCAAAATTGTTCTGGCAGCTTGTTCTCTGGAAACTTTTTAGATGATCAGAAAGTTCTGACGCGCAAATGTATTCTGTGCACACAAAAAGGTCTGAGGCCAGAAGCAGGAGGCAGCAGCAACAGCAAAGACAACAACTTGGTCTGAGCTCACAATAGTTAACTAACTTTTTCCCTAGTAAATGTTCCCTCCATCTTTCTATTCATGTCTCTATCTAGCTGGAAATAACACACGTTGATTGGATGGCAAAACCAGTGCAATAATCTGCGTTTGAAATTAATCAAAGTTAAAAGCATGACGCAGGAGTGTGGAATTAATCCCATCACAGTAAAACGGGATCAGCTGAGACAAACAAGTGCCTGTGAAAATATAAAAATGACAGTAGTGTTAAAAATAAGAGAGCAGAAGATGCTCAGATCAAGTTTAATTCATTTTCATATTTAGACATAACCCGCGTTAGTAACTGAGTATCTACGTATGAATAGGGATTCAAGCATAACCCCTGAAGGCCACAGGCAGTAATTTGTGGTTGGCTGACCACACATTTGAAAACCCATCATGTCTACAACAGCGGCTAATATCTTTACTGTTGTTAAGCATATGCTAGACTACGTTCAGGCGTTTATGGTACAAAATTATTGAAAGCTAATATCTGATCCAGTAGAACTGCCTATGAATAGCAGCATCAGTCCAGTGTGTTTGTCTCTGTTCTGCCTGTTTATGTGCAGATGTCTGTTTAATCATATATCTGTGAGAAACTGTCAGGCTGGTTTGCAGGACAGTTACATAAGCCGCGCACTTGCTTGCGTATTTGAGGTTTCGGTGGTGAGGGGTGGCAGGTGGGAAAAAAGCGAAGCAGGAATAGTAAAAAGAGCCTGAAGACTCAGAAGAGAGAAAAAAATGGGTCTGTGCTGACAGCAGCCTGCCGGCTCTAATACGAACAGTTATAAAACAAACCACACTGCTCAGCTTACAAAGGAAAAGTCTAAAAATAACCCAACGTGGCTGAATTAGGCCGCGTGTTGAGTGGAAATCAGACTCACTGCTTGCGCTCGTGTTAAATGTTAAAGTTAAGAATACTCCACAGAGAACACGATCACCGGTCTCGCCCAGAGATTTAGCTATGATTCACACGAAAGGAAAAGCTGTCGCCTGACTCAGTACGAGAATATTGTTGGACATGACACTGCAAATTAGACCCAAAATAGAACAGCGCTCTTTAAAGCTCATCTCCACGGACCCTGAGTTTTAAATCACCTCCCTCTATGGCCCAGTTTTCGCAGGCGGTTGTTGTGCACCGCTTTACACCACTGGCAGAATTACAGAGCAAGGACATTTCTTACCTGCGCTAATCTGTGGTTTAGCCAATATATTATGAACTGCATTCACATCAAGGAGCTTTAAGAGTCACAGAAATGTGCTTTTCGAGACTCTGCTGAGAAGATACACACACACACTAATAGACTCTAGTGTTGATTGCTGAGACCATGCAGGAGCACGCTAATCTGTTGCCATGACAACTGGAGGGGAATATTCGCTCGGCCTAGAAAACTGGGCAGTGAAGAAAAGATGAATGACAGTCTGCTCTTTAATTACAGGCCACACTGTCTTTACAACGAAACATCAACATGTCATGGCTCATGCTTTGATGATCAAATAACTATGTTACAGCTGTCTGTGGGTATTAGCACAGGCGTTTGGATCTATATGAGGTGAGTCAGTGCAGAGAAATGTTACCTGCTGTTAACTGCTGTCCCATTCTCCCGAAGCCCGACACAGCAGGCTCGGTAGAGTGTAAGGTATATTTATAATTAATATAATATTTGCTTTGTCTTGCTTTGGGGGTTGTGTTGTACTCAGTTCTAACCGCTAAAAAGCCTTAAATGTCTCACAGTCCACGGAGGTTCAGCTGGGACAGCCAAAAGGAATAGAGCCACTTTCAGGTACCATAAAACAAACCTGAATTTATGGTCTCATTTTAGCTAAAAGCCTGTGACGATAGCGTAAACATGAGGTTCCTCAATGCAGCCCAGCGCTGAAGGCCGTAAACTGTGAAAGGCTAAATCAAATGCATGTTATGTTTAACCAATACCTAGTGAAAGTGAAAGAGGATTTTTTTTTTTTTACTTGCAGCTGTTTACAAATGTAAAAACTTGTAAATGCATGTTGTGATTTCAGGAAAATGGCTGGTGCACACGTTTCTATCTAGGCTGTCTTTCCATCTTTTTCTGCCATTTTTACACATCCACCAATCACTGAGAGAAGACGCCAGCCACAACAAAAGAAATTACAAGAGGCCTCTGACCTCTGTTGACTCATACAGCGGAGAGTAGAAAATAACTGGGTGGAGGAGGATTTAGATTTAGGATGGTCCTTTATGTCTCTGTAAAGACAGTCAAATCCTCTGACATAACAGAAGCCGCTGCAAAGGCAACGCATCTCCAACAGATCCCTGAGTTGACTGCAGCCACAAACTCAATCTGCCGTGAGTTCAGTGCAACCTGGAACACGGCCGTCATTTGCCGAGACTTACGTCACTCATGGGTGTGAGTATGAGGCTCCAGCTCAAATAATAATATACTATGCACATACCAAAAATTGGCATCTGCACAAACAAATAGACGTTGGTACTTTCGTGGTTGAATTTAGTTCCAGCAACAACCCACACGTGCTTGTCTAGTTTGCTGTTCCTGGGAATCTTGATGTTTGTTTAATGAGCACTCGGTGGAATGTTTAATACTGAGCGTTGTGCCTCAGGTCATCTTCATCTACCTGCAACACAAATTCTGCTTTGCTGACTTCCACCGGTCCGGAGCACATGCGCGCATGAGAGGACGTGTGTTCGTAGGTACGAGCTTGGGAAAGAGTGAAAACGCACACGAACGCAGACAGAAATAAAAAAGATGAATCAAAGAGGCAGCGGGAGCGAAGAAGGCGGCTCTAAAAAATGCATGTCTCAACTGGGCAGAGAGGAAAAACTTCCCAGCAGAGAGCATTGCTAGGAAACTCGGGCTGTCTGAAATAAACAAAATTAAAGAGAGAACGAGTGGAGGGAAAAAGAAAAACGTCTGCAGGAAGCTCTGTCTCACGGTGTGACGGCCCGAGACACAAACACACAGCACAGTCATGTTTACATGTGATCTATCTTACAGCTGCTCTTTTTTGGGGGCCATTACGTTGAGTGCTCTCCGTGGCAGAGTACCACGCTCACAGACATCTTGTGATCGACCGCTGTGAAACATACAGCGATATCCTGCCCGTGCTACGTTCCTGTGTGTGCCACTAATCATCAGTCAGCGGATTCCATGACCCAGAAGTTCCAGCAGTGTTTTCTCATGTTTGACGGGCATGTCCGGTGGACTGAAGCTCTAATCTGTCACTGAGGGCATAATACAGACATTTGGTTTCCTCTGGGAATCCTGAAAAACAGAAAGCCTGTCCATCATCCCAAGACATAATCCTCAAGCAATAACTCACATTACAGCAGCTCTTGGATTTAAGTCAAAGGCTTTCAAGGTGATTCAAGTGAATGAGCTTAAGGCAGAAGCGTCCAGTACAACTGAAATCCTACTTGTGATGGCAGCGAAGTTTCAGTAGATGTTTCAAAGATGTTGATTTAACTCAGTGAAATAGTTATGAATGGATCACGAAATGCAAACAAACGAACTAGACTTTAAGCATAACTGAGCACATAATAGTTTAATAGAGTGTTACATTTTACGTTCATCAAAAAAGAAATGCCTAACACATCTAGCGTGAACTCCCATCCTCAGTATGGATTGGTAGCCATGTTGAGTGAGGAGGCCTTGATAAATTGGATATATCTTACAGAGAATAAATCATTATATGAATAATTAAGGTAATACTATATACTTTAATTAATTGTTGTGCCCTAAACGTGACTTGCTGTGCTGCTCCCTGACTCCAAGGTAAAATAACACGAACCCTTAAAAGCTGCATTACTGGTTGTCATGGTTATCTGGCTATGTCTCGGTCACCATGGAGCTCAAGATGGCACTGATATCTCAACATATACCGTAAAGGTTTTTCCAAGCTGTCGGACACCAGAGTCCCACCAAACAACCTTTTAGTGTTTACACCCACTCCTCCTTCTCCTCTAATTCCACTTTGCCTGTTTCCTCTTTACCGTCCACTCTCCTTTGCTTTTGCTTAGCTTTGCTTTTATGACCATCCCCCCTCTCTCCCAGTTGGTCTCTTATTTTCCCTGCCTCTCCTCTCTCTTCCCTCTGGTGTCTCCATCCTCTATCTGTCTGTTTTCGTTCTATCAGTCTTTTCTCTTTCCTCAATCCAGATGTAATAAACCTTTTTGTTAATAATAACGTGGATATTGATTTTGCTGCGTTGCTGTGTCCATTTCCTATTTGCAGGAACTGAGGAAAAAAATGAGAAGGGATGAATGCGCGCACACACACACACACACACACACACACACACACACACACACACACACACACACACACAGCAGTCTGTTTGTTGGGTGTGGATATCAGTTTTTTAAGTGGGTATTCATTGCACAAAATCAGATTTGTGAAACATTAATATTGCTTAACAGCTTGAGTTTGTTTTGTGAGAGCACATCACACTTTAAATCTCTTTAATCTCTTTGAGAGCACACAGGGTGTGTGTGTGTGTGTTTATGTGGATATTGTGACTGAGTTAGATGCTCTTTTTGCACCACAGAAGAGGAGAGTTGTGAGGCACCCTCACAAACGTGTGAGACTGTATTTATATATGTGTATTTTTTGTTTGACATCATCAAGGCTTGTCGTCTACACAGACACATTTAACGCTGATATTGGCTGGCTGTTGCCTGATTTTTGCTGCTGTAGTAATTTCTCAGGTCACTAAGGTGAGACTGCCACGGAGCCAAGCCTTCTGATAAAAAACACACTGCCAAATGCTATTTTCTTCACAAACCTTATATTTTTCCCATGATGCATCCCTGCTATGAACGTCCTCAGAATGCCATGGCGCCACCAGGGAGCACAGCCAGGCCGTGATAGTGACACACTGTAGCCTCACAAAGCTGCTCCAGCCTGGGGCGCTGACCAAACTAAAAGCTGCTTAGTGGTGCAAAACTCTGGCTGAGTCCTTTAAAGCTGCACTAATCAGAGCTGTTAGAGGAGGAATCGTCAAACATATCACACAAGAGATTACAAGGACCTCTCCAGCTATGCATGCAAAGATGTACGTATTGATCGATGGATGGAAGGACATATGGCAAAAATAACATCTGTGTATCGCTGCGTTGAGAAGGCAAACGTGTCACATAAGGTCTGAGTTCTGCCGCGTCTCAGTGCAACAGTTCCACCCATCACAATTACATCTCAACAAGACAAAGAGCAGAGAAGCTGTTGCTTATCTGAGCATGCGTCTTTGAGCGCTCTGCCACCATGACAGCAGGCGTCGGCTGTGGATGCAACAAGCCACCCGGAGCACTTTCAGCGTTGATTGGAAAAGGAAGAGTATCAGGAAAAGAAAGAAAGAGAGAGAGAGAGGCACAAACACAGAGAACAAAAGAGCCAGAGGGCTCCAGCAAACACCGGCCCGTGGATGCTAAATACCACACACATGAAGCGCTGTCACCCCCTCTGCCCAAACTTGGCAGGCTCCTTCGTTGGCAATCAATGCTTTCTACTACTTTTCTACACAACTAGCTGACACATTACCACCGGCCCCCATCCCCCTGCAAGGGCAAGCAGCTGCTCACAGCAGCGCTCAACACACACATGCTGCAGACACTGCAGCAGCAACGGATGTCACAGTCATAATATTCTAGCTCAAATTCACGTGGCTCTAAAAGGCCCCTGATACCAACAAAGGCAAATGAAGACACTGTCACCGTTGGAAGCCTACCTGACTTTGAACTCTGTGACCTGTGGCTGAGTCCCTGGTTCAGCACAGTAGATCTGTGGGAAGTAAAATCGATGCGACTGGAGGTTGATGTCCATGGTTTTCCAACACACGTCGGCCTCGCTATATGACTGCAATAATGGAAAAAGCTCCGTATTGGTTGTGTCGGGTTGTGTCCGGTTTTTTCCTTTGTCTGTCCTGAATTGCGTTGCTGACACTTGTGCTAAATCTTGGAGTTCAGCAAAAACATTTCCAGTCACCTTGTCCCCCGAACGGTCGCAGGGCTACAGAGCGCTACCGACAGGCATCCCCCTCCTCTTCATCTCCTCCGTGCTCTGAACATTCAATCACCTCTGCTGCCTGGTATCAAACAGGCACACTAACCTATTTCCCCACTAGCAGCCAGTGTACACTCAGCAGCTGTGAGCACCAGAACAAAGATGAGTCCAGGATTAGGATATTACCCCCCAAAAAAATGAAGAACCCTTATTTCAATCACCACTTCATCCTTTAGCCAACAAAGAAGCACAGTTAGGGAAAAATAAAGGAGAAATGTTGAACTCTGAGGTGAAAGAAAAGCTTAAACAAACGAGAAGCGCACTCAGTCATATACAAGGGAAGCCTGAGAGGGAGACGAAAGCCCTTTGGTTTTTACGCTTCAGAGACAGAGGAAGGGGGAGAATGAGAGAGCGATGGAGATAGAGAGAGATTCCCGGTGCTGTGAGGCGTTGCCCTCGCACTGCCTCTCCTCTCAATGTCTCATTGGATTACCTCCTTCCTCTGTACTCCCCCCACTCCCTCCACCCTTCCTATGCTCCCCTCCCAGTTGTGACGAAAGCAATGGGCCGTCTGCCCCTAAGGCTGCTGGTCCTGCCCCTCCTCTTCCCCCTCCTCCTCCTCTCCTCATCCTCCAGCTCTCCTCTCTCCTCTTCCTCCTCTCCCACATCCCTCCCTCTGCTCCCCCTTGCCGGCTGCTGGATTGGCCGAGGTGAAGATGCGTAAGAGAGAGGGAACAGAGGCAAGAGGAGGCGGGGCAATGGATTTTAATTCATCTGATGGTTCCCATCTTCCCTCGCATATGATTTGAGATGGCATGGGTGGAGCTCCAGTTCGCACACTGATTTGACAGCTTATACCGAATGTTCATTAACAGAAAGGGACAAGTGGAGGGAGAAAAGCGTCGCATCTTTACATCTCTCTGTTGAAACTGGCTGAATTAACTGTGCACGTAAATTAGCCGTAAAATTAAAATAAACAGAATGTGGGTCAAACAAACAATGAGCAACCAAATATAAGAAAACACTCCTGCTCCATCTGTCAAGACGCAACTAGACGTTTATACATACAGAAGGCGTCGTGTGCTGTATGTGGCCTCCAATCTTGTTATGTTCTGCATAATCCCTCCCATATTTACTGCATCCTCTGACACGCCACAAAATATCCCACCCATGGTCTCTTTCTAGTACAGCTCATCACACTCACATCGCCCACATCTGTCCTGCTGTGTTTTGCCAGCAGGCAATTTTATTGATTGGACTGACTGTAGAACTGTCAGATGACATAGTTTGCTCTGTAATCACTGGGAGAGCAGTGGGCATCGCAGCTGGACAGCAATTTAGTGCAGTTTGCTTGACTCTTAGCAACTGTGTTTGTAGTTATATCAGTGTGATATTAGTCTGCACGTGATAAAATGCATTTACATCCAGTTTGATGCAAAATGATTGCAATGAGTTGCATCATTTAAACTTTTGACAGGGATGGGGCATCACTACAGCGACAGGGATTTGTCTGCAGATGTAAAAACGTCAGTCTAGCGGGTTAGAACTGTGCGCTAGTGTAATGCATGTAAAGTAACCTGGAGTGGCTTCTTTTTCTGAACTAAAATGCAAGAATGCACCTGCGGCAGATGCCTTTGTCCAAATGAAACACACTCCAACCCACAGGAGCTGTAGAAAAACTTGGGGGCAGTAAAGCTGAAAGACGGCAGCTCATATAAATTGTACATATGTTAAAATGTTTGGAAAGACAAAGGGCAGCAGCTTGTGTGTGACCGTATTGAAGAGTTAGTTCACTGACTGTCATTAATCCTTCTCAGCCTCCATCTGAGTCGTGAATAAAGTCAGGCTGAAAAACCAAGCGGCCATCGATGGTGAAGACAACAGGAATATTTGCACAATAAATGAATAAGAGTTGGAGAAATATTTGGAGGAGATAACAGGGAGGCTGAGGCGAGAGGGTTTTTCAGTGGGCAGATGGGAAGAAAGGTAGAAAGAGTGAAATGCCTGCTGTGATGGGAAGCGAGAGAGAAAGCTGAGAGAGAGTGAGAAAGGTGGAGAGAGTAACGAACATTAGACCCTGGGATCTAATCCTCACCCCCACCTCCATTTCTACTGAGAGAGGGCAGGGGAGAGAGAGAGAGAGCACCTGTGTGTATGTATGAGAGAAAGGCTAAAGCAGCCAAGTGCTACTGTAACCTAGATACTGGTGTGCAGCAGGAGGGACACACAGCATGACTGAGTCAAAGTGTGTGTCCGTGTGTATACGTGCACACGTATCTGTGATTGCGTGGACAAAATCTAGTTCAGCACCATTCTTGTGAGGACATTTTGGTCATTCCTCTACCCGTCAAAGAGCAGCATGTGATTTTAGGGTTAGCAATAAGGATTAGGTACGATGAGCGTTACATGAGGAAATGTATTATGTCGAAGTGTGACCTCACGCGTAGAAGGAGAAGGGCGATGCAGGGAGCACAAGGCAAAGGTGGGAGAGTGTGACAGGAAAGGAGGAGAAAAAAATGATGCTGTTGATGAGAAACTCCAGGGAAGAGCGAGCACATATGGAACCAAAGCTGTAGCAGCTCCAGCTCTTTATCAGGGTCAGACTAAAAAACATTTGCATTTGGTTTGTTGGAAGCTGCAGAGACAAGTGACACACACACTGAGACTGAGTATGCAAGTGACACTCAAATATTATGGTATGTAGACAAATTCAAGCTGCCTGTGTGCATAAATACTAATTGAAAAGACTTTTGTATGTTGGCAGACTGTTTAGCCATATGTTGCTACTTTACTAGCACTGATCCATACTGATCCTTAAAGAACTTGACAAAAAATGAAAAACATTTGCTCATTTTGGTTTAAACAGGGTTGTGATCCACAACAGTCATATTAAAACTGTGCTGGACCTGTGACCTAATTGTCAGTGTTTCATTTCTAATCCAATGTCACCAGTGCAGGGCTAGAAAACACACAAAAACGTGTCACCGTGCAAATACCTACAGATTACACTGTATGTTCGTCCAGCTATCCAGTCACATGTTGTTCTGTATAATCCAATCTGACTTCAAACTCTTTTCATCCCCACAACACCCACAATCCACCTGTAGGCAGTCACGCTCCAAAAGGTGACGTGAGCTGGAGAGAAATGAAGGATTAACAGCATGTGAGAGGTCAAAGGTCGCTGACGCTCCCTGCCTTCTCTGTTAACTCACGCTATCCACTCCAGGTCGGGGGACTGAATTGCAGCCGCAAACAAATGCAGGCGAGCACACACGCACAGGCGAGCGCACGCTGTCCGATTCACATGAGCTGATCATTTTAATTACGCCACACACCAATAGGAGCGGGCAGAGCAGAAGCAGAGGGGGAAGGGTGGAGGAGTGATTCCCCACTCATTCACAAAGATTTGATTACCTCGCTGTCTCTCTCGCACACACACACACACACACACACGGACGTCTGGGTAGATCGGCCTCAGCGCTTGGCCTCCTGACGCCTCGGCGTGCATAGCTGTGAGTCATAAACCACACTGCCGTCACCCAGACTGCACTCTGTTATTGTACAGCTTCAAACGTGACACGTGACCTTACAGCCGACGCAAAATCTTCTCCATTTTCTGTCTTGCGTGTTATCACTCACAGATGTGATACGGCTGCAAAGCTGTGAACTCCAGCTTCTGCCATATTTGGTATAAATGCATAATGTAAGTCACTAAACGCAGTTTTCCTTCAGGAAGCAACAACAACAACAGTGAACTTTTAGTGCTGCCATCACTGTCCATGCACCGTTTACTGACTTGCGGCTTAACGTTGCTTATGCTCAAGTCTAAAACGTCACATTTGTCAAACAGCAGCTAAATAGATAAGGATCACCAACGTGTTAGCAAACTGTTTGTCACTTATACAACTAGCTGCTCCATCGCACGTAGCCCTGTTAGCGTTCATCTCCACCTGATACGTTGCGCATGTATAAAAATGTTTATTCTAGCACCGCCAGATGGCGTTAAACTTGTGGTTGGACCTATTTTTAGGACCATAAATAAAGCAGTGGTGTTCATTGAGCTGGGGGAACATGATGACTACATCCTCTCTAATTTTCCAACAAATACCTCAGCTTTTTTTTTTTTTTTTTTTTTTTACCAGGGGTGTAATAAAGAGAAAACACCTGTACAGCTTCAGAGCTCACAGCTGTGCACTGAGAGAGAAATCTGGCCTGCGCTGCAACTCATGAGTCCCTGCTACAGCTGCACATGAAACGTGTTTCAGGTCAGCCACCAGATGCGCTGAGTATTGATATGTGTTGGTGTATCCCACTTCTGCACACTCTCGGCGAAAGCTTTCAAACCTGCACTGTAATAACACGTACACCCACTACGCACCTGTGTGTTGGTATGAAACGGCACGAAGCTTTCAGCTGAGATTAGCTTTACACGTTTGCCCTTGTTCTGAATTAATTTAACACACAGTCAATGCTGATATTCATACAGGTCACACACACACACACACACACACCACTAACTGGTCCTGTCAATACACATCAGGCAACACTCATGATGCTGGATCGATAGAGGCTGCGTTTTACTCTCTGAGCATGCAACACTAGAGTTCATGCAAATAGAAGAGGTGGCCAAGTCACACACCAGTGGTGCAAAATGTCAATTTTATTTTTATTTAAAAAAATGTCAATAATAATAATTTCTAAGGGTCACTCACTCATCTTCATCTGCTTTATCCTCGTAGGCGTCGGGGCCATGCTGTCGCCAGTCCACCACAGGGCCACATGTACTAACAAACACCCTCTCACTTTCACATTCAGGTCTTTGGGCAATTGGAATTAAAAATTAAACTTTATAATAAAACTCATTTCAGCATCAGAGCATTTCAAAAGTCAGCTCGGCATCTGCAACTGTTTTCCTCCTAAGATAGATTAGCAACACAGAAACACACATACGGCGAGTGTCCGATTGAACAAACGCTCACAATCAACAAAACTTGCTCCGTTTTGCATGTTTTCAGCTACACGAACACACAGACAGAGGCAGACGCTCCACTGAAGTACTGGTCTGCCGTGGTGAGTCCACACAATCTATGTTGCCACCTAGAGAGCAGCTCCATGAAGCACAGACACTGCTCACCCTAAATCATCGCCTTTCACACTAAACCAAGTGTATCAGCTCCACACATGATTTAAGGGAAACACTCATTCTCCAGAGTTACATCTTTATTTGTTACGCCTGGTGTTGTGGCTCTAACCTACCCTAAGGTCGCATGCTCTCTCTGTGCTAAAATTGAATTTTGCGCTTGTTATCATTTGTCCAGCATCAACAACAGCAGGCTACAGTAGCAACTTAAGGATAAAGAATGTTGCTCAAGGGAGCGTGTCAGAGCAATTTATCTATAGTGTCTTCTGAGCATCACTGACCTTGGAAACACACACACACACACACACACACACACACACACACACTCTTACACATCTTTCAGTGCCAATATCATTTAGTGAGCTCAGGGTGCCCGTTCACATTGTGCTGGTGCCCCACCCACTCGTTGGCGGAGCAGGCTTGAAGCGGATTGGCCGAAAAGCCTGGGCCTGCGACCAACACTTCACCCGATAGGCTCTCTCTGTCTGCGTTAGCGTCACCGAGACAACCACGTCTGAGCGCCCTAACGAACGCTCCCATCTGATTGGTTCCCAGCCGCGAAGGTGTGTGAGCGTGCACGGCGGGTGGGTGCGCATGCACAGCGTGGAGGTGCGCGAGGAGGCGTAACGCACGCTTGTTTGTTTGAAGAAGTTAATTACGTCTGGCAAAACTGTTGCCAGTTCTACACGCGCAAGACCGGTTTCCATGACAACACATCCTTTTCTTTGCGGACAGCCTCCACGTGACACATCACAGAGCAACACGGAGTTACAGATGTTAGCAAAGCGAAGTATTAATAGCTGCAGAGGCAATAAAGGTCCACAGTGTGTGTGATCCGCCTTGTGTGTAAGTGTGACACGCAACAGCGCAGGCCTGTGAATTAAAGTGCGCCCGCAAAACCAACATACTGCCCGATAATAGGATATCTTGGCTTATCTCCTTATATCCTCTGTCATAATAATGCGCATCAGTCTTTTCGAGCAACGCATGCTCCTGCTTACCTCATCTTCCTCTCCTCTCCTCCTTTCGCGTGAGATCAATGCTGCTTCGGTCGCCCTTGAATTCGGCTGCAGTGTAAACGTTCAGGCAGCAATAAAATAAAAATAACAAACAAACAAACAAACAAACAAACAAAAAAAATAGAGCGAGGCAGACAGCGGAGCCTGCAGCCAGCTGGATGTGCAGATGTTGAGGAGGGTGGAAAGGCGACAGGGTGTGGAAAAGGCTACGCGGATGCCCACAGTGATCAGGTCTCTCTACGGTGAAGAAGTGGTCGTCGGTGTCTGGTCAGGAGGCTCCGATGAGGCCATTTCACAAAGCAGCACGCCGCTGTCCAAAGGGCGACAAGCCGGTTGGAGTGGCTGACAGCGGCGTCTGAGGTGCCATCTTTTCCTCCCTTCAACCACTGGGAGGCTGGATGTAGAGGGGGGGGGAGGGGGGGGGGCATATTCACTGCACAGTGGCGCCCTCACCCTCCGAGCATCTGGTGATGCAGGTAGGAACAGACAGAACTAAAAACATCTTTACACAAAAACGACCGGTGGCCTGTAAAGCGGAACACACCTGACAAGCAGCTGCAGCATCTGTCCGTGTGACTCCGCCAGCTGTCGCATCCCGACATACAGGACAGACTCGGGCACAACTGCGCGGAAAGGAGGTAAGACTGCGCTGTTCTCAATTCATCAGATAGGGCGTCTTAAAAACGGCCCGCTCTCTTCTTACCAGCAGAGGTCCTCCTCGTTTCCATTCAGAACGTCGTGAGCATAAACGTCCCGGTCAAACCAGCCACACATCGGCTTAGTGATCATAAAATCACTGGGGCCACTCACTGGTTCTAACTTTTTACATAACTCCTGATTCACCCACATAATCTAATGTTTGGGTCCAAGGCCTTCGTCACCACAAGGGGGCGCTGAGGGTGAGTGTATGTTCATCATTATTGGAACTCAGAAACAAATAACATTTTTAATTTCTATGCCAGTGGGAAAGTAGTAAATAAACACATATATAACACAAATAGAAATGCATCTTATTAGGGGACATCATAGTTTTTTATTGTTTGATTTAAACAAGAACAAGCCTTTTAGCTGATTCTGGTACATTGTGTGTGTTACCTAAGATGAAACAACGACAACTGGGGGGAAAAAGCAAGAAACGTGACAGCAAACAGATTCAGAGACACACACTCACAGTCTTCAAACACGGTTTCCTTCTTGCATCACACAGTCACAGACACACACTCCAGGAGAGAACCTAGGCTGGACTTTAACAATAAACACACGCGTTGAGTGGAACAAGATGCAGTTTCTAGCATATGGAAAATGAGCAACACTGAGGCTTCTGGGGGGGTTAGTGCATTAAAGCCTTCATACTACCCTTGAATGTAAATGATACATATTCACATAATAAAACACTGTTTTTAAAATGCTGGATCTCATCAGAGCAAACCTGCAAAGGCAAATTGTGCCAATGTGATCTCAAATGTGTACTCATGCCCATTTTAAAATAAATTTCAACCTTGGAAAAATGCTTAAAGCTTTAAAGCGTTTCATAATTTGTTTATAAAACTCATTGGCAGGGACAAAGTTAAGGTGAATATATACATAAACATCCTCAATGATTTCTTTAGTAACAGATCTGAAAGTACTGGCTGGGTGATTTGATGGGGCTCTTGTAGCTGCACGTGTCCTCCAGCGTGCTCTGGCTGGTCGAGGGTCTCTGCAGGTTCAAGGTGAAGGATGGGGTCGGTTTCCTCGCTTCTGTCTTGCTGCCCCTCTTTGCCTGGGGGTCGTTGGGCGTGGACGTGGCCCTGCCGCTGTCGGCCACCGTGGCCAGAGACGTGGCAGTTTCAGAAGACCCAGTCTTTCTTGCGTGGGGGCTCAGATAGATCTGCATAGTCACTAAGTGAAGTGGTGAAATGAGGTGAGGAGGGTGAACGTTGGGTAATGAAAGAGGAGGTGGGGGGGGTGAAAGAAGACAAAAAGAAAGGCGGCGGGGGGCGGGCAGGGGTTGGGGGGGTTAACAAACGACATGGTGAGATGTGTAAAAATGAAGGACGAGCATAAAAGAACAGCTCAAACACAATTCTCTCAACTTATGGCAGCAGAGCAAATCACTGAAGTATTTGTTGTTAGACCAGGGACGAAACCTACCTTTGCAGTGTGTTACACGTCTTGTCCCTGCATGAAATAAACACACAACATTTTGTAGAGACTCAGTTGTGTTACAGTCTTATTATTGCAGCTCGACAACAGCTTGGGAGGTTGCTCTCTTACCTACACCGACTGCAGGCTCCTTGGACTTGCTGCTGCTATAAATGAGGAGAGAGAAGCGGAGGATGATGCAGGGAAAACAAAATGATCTCTGAGAATAAAGACGTCATGTATTCAGAGGGCTGCGTCTTAACGCGAGCACATGAAACCGTTCCCATACACTAGCTTTGAAAATGTCATGTTCTACAGCGGTTTCGAAGCGTTTTCACATGAAACAGGATGTTGAGGTTTGCTTTGCTTTGATCTCAAAGACGACGTGATCAGGCAGGAATCTTAAGGTTGCAGTAAATATTCATGTTCTGGTTTGCGAAAGACGTTCATGGAGTTGTAAGGAGGAGGAAAACGTCAGAGTAAATATGCTGGTATCTAGAAATGCAGTTACTCACCCCTCCTGAAGCTTCTTACAGGTCGAGGCTGCAGGCGCCGGCCGGGGCTTCGTGCTCTTACACGGACTGTCCTTCACGCTGCCCTGTGGGCTCTTCCCACCGCTGCGGGGAAACAAACACAAAAGCTCATTTTACACAGGCAAGTGTATTAATAATTGTTGAGCATCCACGAGCGGAGAGATTCTGTTCTGCTTTTGCACATAAGATAATTAGAAGTGAAGAGATCTGAGGCTAGAGCTTCTCTGTTTTACATTAATAGTGTATGTAGTTGCTCTCTTGTGGGTGTGGATGTCACAGAGATGAGAGCAATGTCACAGTGATTTCCTCTCATTGTGAAATCAATCAACAAATTCATTTCACTGTGCAGTTGCAGATATTGTTTTCTTTTAGAAACATGAATAATCAGCATATCAATCATAGATCAGCTTTTATACCATGTGAGAGCTCTGTCAGACAGAGCAGTAGCTTTTCACCTGCGGGGCGGTGTGGGGCTGTAGTTCCTGGTTGCAGCGCTGGAGGGCAGCGTTGAGCTCTTCTTCAGGGAGGCAGCGCTTGAAGTAATGAGGGGCGGTCTGGAGGGCAGAGCCAGAGACACTGGTCTGGCTGTGACACACACACACACACACACACACACACACACACACAGGGGTGTTAAAGGGTAATTATGTGGCTTATTCAAATCTATTTTCATTTTTTAATAGACTCAGGACTATGTTTGTTGTGATATTTGGAAATGTTTGTTATGTTGACAATTAAAGTCCATTCAGGAAAATGAAACAATCAAATCTGACTGACAGCGGTAACAGAAGAAGCAAACACCCACACATCTGTCCGTGCACTGAAGATAATAATTAACAGATTGAAACAAGTTATAAAAAATGGGTGCATTAAAAATTACAGTAAATATTCTTTGCAAACACAAAGATTGATGTCAAAATTTCATAACAAGGTTTAAAATAATAACAGTCCTTTAATTTAATTTTTTTCCCTGTATTATATTCTGTAAATCCTTCATGTCTGCTGACTATGATACAGCGACGTACATGTAATGAATCATTACCCTAAGTGTGCGGTGGATAAATAAGTAAGCAGAGATGAACATGTCCTTCAATATGCAATAAACCGTATAAAACAAAAGCTGCTGACAGATCTGTGCTCACCTTTAGTGGCAGGAGCCCTCCGGCCCGCAGCAGCTGCCTGGTGCTCCTCGGAGATGTTGAGCCTCTTGAGGACATCAGCCAGAGCCATCTTCAACATCTGGATTTCATCTTCCTGCATCTGCATCCTCTGCTCTAGATAGGTCAGCCGGTCGGACACGTCCAAGCCGCTGGCTGCTGAACTGCGGTCGTCTTAGATAGAGAGATAACATAACATAACAACAGAAAGGAACCTTTTGACCAAGTAATGCTGACTTGGCAGTGCCATACAGTAACGTATGGGAAACGAATATGCTTTTGACTCATTCTGAAACTAGACAAAGAAACAAGATACAATAAGAGAGAAACAAAGCTTTAAAATCCCGTCTTTGTGCCTTCATATCATAAATCAGGCCAACAAGGTCACAGCACAGCAGGACACTGCAGATCAGCCACACTGTCATCACCAAGCAGCATGTAAACAAAGGTGGCCACACGGCAACAGCTGTTCCTGAGCATAGTTACTTTTTCAGTCAGACTCTACGGAAATCAACAAAAATCAACTTTTAAATGACTGAATACCGTCGGACACGCTGGGCGCCAAAGGGCCTTCAGGGAGCCTGTGGTGGCCAGATGAGCCTTCCCCCACCACCCCAGTCGTCTTTCTCCTCTTCCTCTCCTCTCGCGAGCACAACCTCTCACTCCTCTTTCCTCCTCTCGCTCCGGTCGGATAGGCCAGCGCTCCCTCCATCTGATTGTGATCCACTGGCTGGTTTCCACTAAGATCTCATCTCCTTCGCTCTGCCTGTATCACGCGCACTGACTCGCTCACAGAGCGGCTTCGATGCCCGTCCACCTCTGTTTACAGCATCCAGGCATCTGCAGCAGGCAATGCGGTTGCTGGGGATTTAATCCTTTCCTTGGTGGTCTCCTGGTTCACTGGGATGAAGTGATGTATATGACAAAGCTTAAAGCTCCTTTGCTCAGCGAGTGTAAAGGTGGGGGAGGAGTTGATAGCGCTTAAAAAAGTCAACAGTTGCCTCATTCAGTCTAAATTATGCACGTGTGTATGTGTGTTCCTGCATGTGTGTGTGTGCAGAGTACAATATTAATCTCTTAGACTGATCTGCTTTGGCCCCGCCCCCACACATAAGCCCCGTGTCACTATGAGAGCTTTGGACACAGAGGGAGCAGCACAAACGAACCTGTAATGTGGTTTGTTCTTACATTTGGCTAGCGACACATTATTCACATCCACACTCACAGTAGCTACAGGTATGGAAGATACCGAAGAAATGATGTTGTACAAGATCAATAGAATAGAAATGATATACATGATATATATATATATGGTATAATCAATATTATAAGTGGATGCATGCATGAGGATACTTGAATCTGTCAACTTAATGAGCTTGTAGTAACAGCTGAACATCACATGTTGCACTAGTACAAAAGTATTAGTGAAACAGTGAAAATAGCTCTGAATTTATCATATTATCATAATGGGCTTCAATGTGTGAGTTGGTTTTTCTGAAAAATAAAAGATAAACTGCTTCAAAATGTGCAATAAGCCTTTTATTTCCTCCTTCTTTTAATACATTAATTTCTCCTTCACTGATGATTGAATAATGTAGGCAGCTGTAATCTGCCTCTCATGGACACTTGTCACTCTGTGTAGGCCTGTGATTTCTGTTCCTCCTCTTGTCCTGGCCGTGACATCATCCTCGTGCCACCTCCACACACCCCATATGGGATTGGGATTAGAATAGCACATAATCCCAGTGCTGTAAAAGGGAATTAGCAGCCCAGAGCTCAATCTCTGCACTATCCCAGCTATACAGAGAACACGCAGGCTCCGTACAAACCTTCACCGCAAATGTAGGCGCACACACATTAAGCCTAACCTTGAGTCACGCACATACACTAACACGTGCGCGTCACAGTCACGAAAGCCAAATCATCTCAAATTGTCTTTTCATTTAACAATGAAAACCCATTAGGGCGTAACTGTAGAGCTTTAATCTCTGCTCGCAGATGGCGTTTCTTGAATGAAGACGCAGCATCTGTGCACGTCGGAGCCTTCACTTACTGTACTGGTCCACTGATACTAATATCCCAGAGGGAGCGATCCCCTCTGCCACAGCACCCATGTGATGCATCGGACAGGAATGCAGGTGCTCGCGCTAAAGACGAACAAGCCATACGAGTAACGCCTGTCGGGCCCAAAATGCTAAATGCTATTGTCATGTCATTACAATGTCATTTATTTGAACTTCATAGCAAAGTGAATAGAATTTAACATAATAAACTGCAATATCCCAGAGGATAACACTGATGCACTTCATCCATACAGAGCATGTTAAAGGCTCAGTTTACACAGGTCTGGACCATTCACCTCCACTCACATAGGGTAAATATCCCTGTGGTCATTTTGGCAAACTGCGCTTTAACATCTAAAGCCGACTTGTCTACCTGTCATGAAGTCAGTGTCGGGTGCCAGCAGTGAGTCGCTGTGGTAGCTCTCCTTCATTGAGGGCCTCCTCAGGAGCCCGTGGGCTGTCTCCTCCATGCCCAGGCCTTGGTCCACCAACTCCTCCATGTGTGTGTCTTCTTGTGCTGTGCCTGCCGCCATAGGCCGGGAGGAGTGTGTTGATGCGATGCCGCTAAGTCTCCTCTGCTTCGGTGCTGGGCTAATTCACCTTCCCTAAACCTCCAGTGGCCAGCACTCCTCGCTTTCTCTCTGTGCTGTAAGAAGCGTGTGCAGGGTGATGGGAGAGCCTGATGTCATTCAGAGGACAGATTAAAGACCTGGTAAGCCATCTGAAGCCCTTGTAAGGGGAGGACAACCCCGTGAGACTGTGTGTGAGAGTATTGTGTAGCATGTGGGCAGGGGTCAAGGAGGCCCCAGACAAGACAAACGCTTTATTTTGAAGGTCCAAAACTGCTTCCTGAAAGAAAACTTAGCATCATTTATGGTTGAAACGCTCAATTTGTGCTGCAACACAGAAACAACTGAGAACCCACACATCCTGACAAAAACGCACAACAGTGTGGGTCTACGCAATTTGCTGTTGCATGCAAAGTTGGATACAAGCTCACAATTACATTTCCTAAAAGAGCTTACATCAGGCTGCCATCCGGTGTAGTCAGCCCCGGTATACTGTAAGGATGACGAGATTCAGAGATTAGGGAGCAGAACTTGATTAATTACACACATCAAGGGGACAATAGGCCGGATGTAATAGTAATTAGACTAATAGAACAAAACAACAGGAGCCAATGAAAAGCCAGTTAGTGAAGTGAACTGGAGTCTCCCCGTATGCAAGCTGGCTTTTGTCTATTTTGCATTCACTGGATTTAGTCGGTACCATATGCCGCTGTTTGCTGTTCTCCATTGTTTCACAAAAGCGCGATGGCAAAACGTTTCATAAAGCTGTTTTAATACCTTGTCACACTTGTTTTTGCTTTTTCCCACGAGACCCATGAAATCAAACTTCTCTCTGTTGTTGTGTGTATATATATGCAAGTGTGTGTACATGAATAATGTACAGTAATGGGAGGTCATCTGCACTAGCAGCTCCTCTCAGGCTGGTGTCTGGGAGACACAGAACACAAAAACTCCTCTCATTCTGCTCTTAACACCTCGAGGAGGCGAGAGGAGAGAGCGATGCCTTCTCTTGTCTGGGTTATCCATGACCTCACAACAGATGAGAACGTCTTCCATCCTTTGTTCGGTTCCTCTTCAACATACAACAGTTGCTCTTCTTTTAAAATAAATCATTTGCTTTATCAGTAGTAGGCTTAAAAAGTCCTGTTTTATGTCTTTGTGGAATTTTTTATTCATGATTATTATTATTACCAAATAATATATAATAGGTGAAAATTTGACAACTGTAAATACATATTGTCTTCGAATGCTATGGCAGATAAACATTAATTAATTGATTTTGGAGTTAATATGTAAAGAGCAATTGTTCCAGACCCCGAGTGCTTGAACCTCACAGCGCAGAAACGTAGAGCAGACAGGTGCATCTGCGATGCCTCTGAGGTCATAGTGTGCAGTTATGTTATTATGAGATACTTATCGCACCCTGGCTGCTGTTATCCCCGTGTAACACACACTAAGGCCCTGCAGTGTGTGTGTGTGCTGAACATTCTTAATGCCTTGAGACCTGAACCGAGATAAAGGCCAGACAGATAATGACTCTGCTGACAGAGGAGATGCTGCAGAGTTTGAAACCTGTTTACTGCTGATTACAGTTAACAGACGATCATCCAGCATATGCCTGAGGTCACAGAGGGCCTGACCTGAGCAAGATGCCTCGCTACTGACCCTCTGTGGAGAGATAAGAGCATAACAGATGGAGGAACCAAAGTATTTACTCTTTCACATGGAATACTGACAATGATAACTTGGACATAAAATGTGTATGTTAAGAACATTTTACATAATCTAAAATATCTGAACTATTCTGCAGGTCACTGGCTCAAAAAAAATGAAATAAAACTCCCACACAGGTTCACAAAGAACTTAATATTTATAAATATTCTTTCAATTGAACATGAAGTCAGTAGGGATTTTATATCATTTGTTGAAAAAAAATCCAAGAGATTTTCAGAGAGCATGACAAAGTGACAACAATCTGATACACATTGTTTTTATCTACTCCAAAAATATCTAGACTTTTTACTTTATATCCCCCATTTTTCCAAATATATCAAAATATATGTTGACACTGAGCATCAATACAGACCACACAGAAAGCTGAATCTCAAGGGTTGGTCAGGTGCTTTAGTCTTGACTCATGAAGTGAACATACATCCAGTGTGGCATCAGTAAAAAGATCACAGTGTTTGACCCCTGCCACTGTGAGCCTCGTGTGCACACAGAAACGGACTTCTCTAATGTGCTGGCCCTTTCCCGTTGTCATGGTAACAAAGGATGCTACTGTGTCCATGCAAAGCTGCTAGCAAATTAGGTGCACATAAATAATAGCATACAATCTAATCAATGCTTTTAACAGGGCTGGCCAGCATTAGGGAGAATCACTCATGGCAGCTTCCTTCCCCTTCATTTCCTCCTGCATCTCTTTTCAGCAGCCACAAGAGTAGGCTGCAAGGAAAGGGGACAAGAGGAGGAAGCTGTTGAATAGTAGTAGGATGCGACCATGAGACTGTTCTGCACACATAGGATTTCTGCCCTCTAGGGGACAACACCATTAGTGCACATCTGGGAGAAAGGCAGTGGCGGTCACCTGATTTGGATGGTGGGAGAAGCTCAAAGCTCTTATTTTAGCTACTCGTGAATCATAATAAAATTCCTAAATTTCCTCTCCGCTCACCAAAGTTAGCTTCAACGACTTCAGTCTGGCTCTAATTGTCCTTATTAAGAAAAAAATGTCTCCAATGCACTCCTCCTTTTCCTTCAGTGTCTAATAAATGACACTGAAAACATTCTTTGATGTAAAATTAAATTAAGAGAAGGGAAACTGATCTTGTCATCTGTCAGCATCTTGTCTGTGTGTCCCCTAATACGAGGAATCAATACCAGTTCAGGTGACCATGTTGCCATGACGTCCCAAACGTCACACTTAAGGTCAGTAAGGTTGAGCAGGAGAGCTAGAAGTTCTCTTATGCCACAGGTCTCAGGTCAGACTTGATCAATTCTGTGCCTGTGACACGTGGCCACTTCAGTTGCTCTCCCCGTCTGCTAGGGTGTGCAGTGGTCTGGTCTCCACCCCCTGACAGTAAATTGATACAAACTAAACAACATTTACACCTCCGTCAACAACCGCTACTCAATCACTTTATCTATAAACTTATAAGTTACAAATAAACAGAAATCGCTTTGATCCTGAAGCACGAAGAAACAGGATATAGTTAATCAATTAGACACAGTATTTCCAAATAAGTTAAATTGAAATCTTAATATATTGTTTTGTTTATTCCATTTAAATATTTTTTTCTTAGTTTAAATATAGTTATTACAGATCTTGCAAAAATACTATGCTGTGCATTGACTGTCTGCTTGTTTAAAGAGTGCCCGGTGCTTCCTGGATTTAGATATGTACACTTCATCAGAAATTACCTGGAAGGCTGCCAAGAATCTATAACTGTAGTTCATACGATGGCATCAAATCCCTTGTTTCATTTGGTCAAATCTCAAATAACGCAGTGATGTTTGAAAACCGATTTCAAATAAAGTAAAAAATAACACGTTTTCTATTCTTGATTAGGCAAGTTCGTTTTCCAAAAATAGTAAGTCTAAAAATATATTGCATATGCCATCTTAGGAAACCGACTTAATAAAATATTTTCAATAAGGAGACATTGCAAAGTAGGAGAATATATACTACCTCTTTGAAGACTTAGGGTATTAATAGAAATAAAAAAAAAAATAAAAAAAATAATGATCACAATTTGATTTTGTTCTGAGTCGTGCTGCTCAAATTGAGAAGAGTCAAAGATGGCGCTTGGGCTTTTAAAAATGTTTCAGCTCGTCCAATGTTGAAAAGCAAGGTGTTGTTGTGCAGGAAAGCGATCGGGTACTCTACATGTCTTTAAAGGTACACACACTTCAACTCACTACCTCAGTGACAGTAAAACACTTGCAGGTTAAAAGGCAATAAATGAGCGTGGCTCAAAATGCACCACAACTCAATTAAGTGTCAAACAACCCCCCCCCCCCCCCCCCCCCATCACACACACACACACACACACACACAATCGCACGCATCTATACACACATTGCACATGGTGCTACGTTTGTCAGCACAGCGAGGCAGGCCTTCATCCAGGTGCCTTACTTACATATGTACACATACATATATGTACATGTATGTATTTATGTACGTCTGTATATCTGGGCTAATTGAAAAATCTAATGGAATGAATCTAGCATCGTTTATATTTACTGCATATATTCCATGTAATTCAACAAATTGTAACAACAACAGGTTCCTTCTCTACAAAATTCACACAAAGAAACTAAGTGATGTACAGAATGTTCCCTTCAGTTAGATTTTAGTAGCTGGAAAAAAATTTCAATGTATGTTTGTTGTAATTAAGGAATGGATTAGTGCAATATAATAAAGGGAAAAGGGGCAGAAGTGCGAGGAAGGAGACAGGGACTCTGGCTTGTGTGACATCCTTTGGTTTATCTTGTGCGGAAGGAGGAGGAGGAAGAAAAAGAAAATGGTGTGGGCATAGAATTAGAGGAGGCAGAACAGACACACCCCAGATATTTCAGGATGCGAGGTGAGCAACTGGAGCACAGTAGACCGACCAGATGAAACATGCACAGATTCTAACCAATGCAGAGCTGCGATATTTAAGCAAATTGCACATTTTTTTAAAATAACTATTGGTTTCACTTCTTCAGCACTAAATGCAGAAAATAGGGTGAATGTCTCCCTGTGTGACAGTAACCTGGAGTTTTAAACTGTTGCTAAGGCAAAAGAAATTATAATAATTGTTTTCTGACATTATAGGCAAAATGATGGACAGATAATAAAAGTAACTGGTTAAACAGTGCAACTCCAGTAGTCAAGCCGCAGCTGTCAACTAAATCCTGTTTCTTTCTACAATACATTATCAGTATTTTCTAGTTGTACGGGGTTAGACTAGCTGCCTAAAGCTCCACCTGCCGGATGTAAGGCAAGTCACACGTCACAAGAAACACAAAAACGGTGAAATAGTATGAGGAAACCGAACAAGAACAAATGTCGCGCTCCTGATAAGACCTCACAGGGCTCAGACTCAGCAAAGCCTCGCTCACTGAAACCGTTAGGGAGGCCTTTCTAAAATGAGGCTTCTTCACGCCAGCACAGGCTGAGATGAAAGTTAGCTCGACAACCTAGTGGAGTATTTGTCAAGCGTCATTAATAAAGTCAGTCTAGAGTTGTGTCGGTGACTGACCTGCCTGACCTGAAGTTGAAGAGGCCCTGCTCTAGAGTTTGCTACGATGAGCAGAGTCCTACACCGGGTCGAGTAAATCATGTAAGAACAAAATGATTTAAAAAGTGTTGACATGAACATAAAAACTGAATTAAAAAGCAATAAAACTATACATGCTATTTAAAAAAAGGTGTAGCTTTATCATATAATTAGTTGTTAATTATTTCCAATTAACTTATGGTGACTGACCACAACTTGAAATCTCAGCCTGTAATTCATAGTTATTCCACATCTAAGAATGCAGCTGAGAGTGATAACAACAGGGAGTCACTTTGGATGAGTGGCTAGGTGATTGCAAAGTCGCTTATCTTTGTGTCACTTCGCATTACATCAACAACAAGTGGGAGCTGACTGAGCGAGTTTCTGCACAGCTTAATGGGACAGTACAGAAAAAGCAGCGCATAACCGCAGACTGGCTATCACGCAAGCCCTTAGATTGAGTGGCCGCATAGCCCGACGTGTTAATGTCGACGACTCAGCTCAGGTTTGATTTTAAATTGGACCCGGTCAGGACTGTGCTAGAGAGGCCTGCGTGACAAACCCCTTCACGGTACAGTTTTTACATTTGTGTGGAGAATCCCTCGTGATGAAAACGTGTCTGTCAGTGTCACGTGCTCTGTGGCACACAGGAGAGAGGATGGGGAGCGCGAGCCCCACTTCCTGTAAAGCTGTTTGTTTGGTTTGATTGCTTGAAAGCCTCCTAAAAAACATCAGGCATGCCCACATTTATCCATTTATCCACAGTGACAACGCTCGCTCACCCATTCTCTCTTTCGCACACACGCACACACACACACGCACACGAACAGACAAACCCAAATCAGGAGAAATAAGACGACACACTCCATTAGCTGCTCCTTCACCCTGGCTGGTTGAACACCGTTAACATTAAGCTGACAGTGCAGGCTTGTGTTCCCCGGAAGCACCTTAGCGCTGGACCATTCCTGAGCCACTGGCTTACAAATGGAACAAACATGATTGTTGTGCTAAGATGCTTTGGGGGAAATGCAATCCTGTAGCCCAGTTCAGTCGAGTGTTCAGCATTCCTGGCAGGCAAAGAGGGCGGAGCACACAAGCCTCCATGTAGGGCTGTGGAAGCTGAAAAATTCTACTTGATTAATGAATTGTCCTTTTCTCCCTTTTCCAAACCAGGAAATATTGGTTGTGTGACTGAGACGTAGTCTTCGGTCACATTGTAACCCTTTCTGTAGTTACCTAAAGGGATCTGTGCTTCGTAATGTGTCTCCAACACTTTTTATTCCATGACACTTGCCCCCCTTATTATCTCACTTCACTCTGACCGTGAGGTGCCCCAGCAGAAAATCCAGGAGTGTTCAGTCCTTAACGCCCTCCCACCTCTGTGCAGGACAGGGAGCTGCGTGACAATTCATTGACAGGTGCAGCATCCTTCTACCCTCTACTGCAGGTTCTTCAGGATGCGTCCGTAGCGGAAGTCGTAGACGTGCCGGCAGAGATACACCAGCTCGGGGTCAACATCTGTGGGCACACAGCGGTGGGAAGGAGGGGCGAAGTCAGGGCGGCAGGGCACCACGCCGGCAGAGCCAGGTGGGGCGCCTTCAGCACGCTGCTTCACCAAGGCACAAAATCTAAGAAGGGCGGGAGAGAAAAGGCCGTTTGACTAAATGGAGCACGAACCAAACAGATTCATGCTACTGGGTTGTGCCTTTCAACCTTTAGGTGTAAACAGCAAACACAGGGCCTCAATTTACAAATCACAAGCAAATGTTCGTGGCCTAGTGCTTCTTTAAATTCATTAACAGTTACAGTGTCACCGACGTGTTATAAGAAAAGTCAGAAAAACGGGCATTCTGCATTAATGAATAGCAATGGCTTCAGTCCTTCTGAAAGAACTTCCTGTTAACGATTACAGTCGAGCTCTATTTCTGCACGTGTGTGTGTGTGTGTGGGTACCTACCTACAGTACTGGGCTAGTGGGAGAACGTAGCATCTGTCTTCTATGCAGGCCACACTATTTTCATCCTGATGCCGAGAGGCGAAAATCTCATTCTGAAAGCAACAGTGGGTGGTACAGTGTCACATCAACGCAAGTGCTTCCCATTGTGCTGGGTGACATTGTGTTTGTCACGGTGAACTGTAATTGTCCGTGTGCTGCAGCGTTACCAGCTTCGCGCGCACACGCGAAATCCAGCTCACCTCAAACCCGACGGAAACGCGCGCCGCGCTCCGCTGCGTTCGCTTTCTAATCGGGAAACCCTTCTCTTCTCTAACTCTTTACTTATGCAAGACCGGGTTTGGGCATCGTGGTTACACGGACGCACTAACCAACTATCAACAGTTCCAGGGCTGCTGAGAGAAAGATAATGATGTCTCCAGCAGCAGCCACTGGCCACATCGTTCTGCAGACAGGCAGTGTGTTCACCACTCCTCCCACGTTATTTTCCTATTTATATACAAACAATTCATAATCACTTTATAATAACCAATTCAGAACTTAATACATCAATATTTCACACATTGCAACAAATTACGACCTATAATGTGACAGCAGTTCAAAGAGTTTAACTTTGTCTAGTCTAGTATTTATTTAATCATTGTGTTTTATATAAAAAAAACGAACAGCACTGTTAAATAAACAGAGTCAAGAAGAGAGATGTTCAGCAAAGTTTTTTGCAGGATGCTGTTACTGTGCTCTCCAGTCCTCACCTCACAGTGTGCGCTGGGATCTCGTCCTCCCTGGGTGTGCTCGGGTCGATAGTACCAGAAAAGACTCATCATCAGCTCTCCTGAGGCAGCACGTTGAGACGCACACACACACACACAAAGTACAGGTGAGACATCCACTACACACAAACAAATCTTCCATCTTTCCAATATTTCCCCCCTCCCCATCTCCTCTACCTGTTTTGGGGTCCTCCCACAGCGCTGATATCTTGGCAACATAAGGGAGGGATTTCTTCCTGGGTCCTGATCGTAGAAGCACGGTGTCTCTGACATGTATCACTTCGCCGTCCCTCTCGACTCCTTCGTAACACTGCCGCAGGGCCGACTCATCCTCTCCCTGTGACACACACACATTTGCGCACATACACACACACAGACAAGGACAGTTGTAATTCTCATTATAGAGACAAAAAGGAATCTGTCACATGAAGCTGCGTGGTAAAAACACAATTATCCTTTCCCCAGGAGCTGATTTTCTTTCTTTCTGCCAGGCAGCTGTGTGGATGCTCGGGCTTCTACTAGCATATTATTAGCAGGTAGTGGTATATGAGAAGATACGTCTAACGAGAGACAACCAGACAAGAAGCTCTTTAATCTCTAGCTCATCTTCACTGTACACAGATGCACTGACAAAACAACCTACCGCAATAAAGACCTCCCTCTCTGTGGGCCTTCCCACAGGCCGCCAGCCATTAGTCGCTCGTCTGCGGCTGACTTTCTTTTGTTTGGTGCTGCCAAGGCTTGGCACAGGTGACGGCTGCGGTAGCCGGGTGCGGCCCATGGACAGGGAGCCATTGGAAGGCTTGGTGGACTTAGGGCATTCTCTGGCCAGCTTTAACCTGCCTTGTGTCGGATCTTGCCCCGATAGGGGGGTCAGCAGGTGGGGATTAGTCTGAGTAGAAGTGGGCACGCTGGAGAGAGGGCAGCTTGATATGGGCAGGGATGTGGAGGCCAGAATGGATGGACTGTGGTCACCCTGAGGGGAGGAGTAACCCTCTGGAAAAGCAAAAGGTGAAAGTAGAGCAGACAAAATAACACAATCTCCCAGATACGACAAAATAATGATATTCATAAAAACACTTTTTATGCAGTACTCAGAATTTTGGTGATAAGGTGCCAGGTGTGGCATCACCAGTATCCAGTGAGAAAGCATCGGTAGCCAGGAGGCAATAGTGATGCTTTAAAGGTCGCACTAACTTCAAGCGCAAGTTTCCAGTGTATGTCTGTGTCGTAACGTAATTATCAACCACCTATAGACACAAACTCATTTGTTGTTGAAAACACAGCGAGCCTAGAGATCATATCAAGGGATATCCAAGTCACAGCCCTAAGCCATCACTTTGAACGCTGGAGCAGAAAAACAAGAGAAGAAGAAATGTTTGCACTTGTTGGGCCACACAAGTAGCTTGAGGCACCCGCTGAACAACAAAGGGCTCCTCAGTTCTGTAGGTAATAACTCTTATATCTACCAGTGTATTAGAAATTAGTGTTTTGTCAATTCTGGTCTTCTCTGCCTTGGTTTTTATCATATCAGCTGAAAAACTTTCCGCTCACCTGTTTTGATGTTGTGTGTGCATCCGGTGCATCCTGTGCTAAACGAACAAGCCCTGCTGTTGACGGGGGGCATGGCTCTGTAAGTGTAGCCACTGATCCCACAGGCGTCGCCGTAACAGGGAGAAGCCACAGAGTTGCAGTAGGCGGGGTGGGTCAGCCCCGGGGCGTGCGATACTCGCGGAGTCAGTAGCTTTGAGCCTGTCATCGGATTGGGGCACAGACTGGAGGGAGGGTAGTTCATAGGCCGCGAAGCCAGAGTTGGCGACGTGGTTCCAGCGTGTGTTGGGTGGGCAATGTGGACGTAGTAGCTGGAGAAGCAGTGGTCGGCGGTGCAGAGGCAGGGGTGAGGGCTTAGGGTGAGGGCTGTGTGTGGGTGGGAGTGAGTTAGGGACGGTGAGGTTACGAGGCACTCTCGCTTTACGGGGGCCAAAGCTGAGTTAAGGGACTGATCGTCCGAGTCTTTGAAGGCCTGCTGGCCCAGAAAAAAGGCCAGGCGGTGGCAGTATTCCACTGAGCCCTCTGTCGGACAACAGTAGTATGGGCTGAGTTCGGTCTCCAGCTGCTCTTCCTTTACCTGTTTTAGCGGGTAGGCCAACATGCTGCGAGACTGGTAGCCTGGTTTGGTAAGTCTATGGGTGCAGCTGCCAGTCTCCCACTCCACCTTGGGCTCAAAATCGACCTTCTTCTTGCAGGCTGTGCAGCCACTGTGCTGGACCTTTTTCCCCTTCTGCTTTCGAGATCGCCCCTTGTGTCTGACTCTGCAGTGCTGTTTTGGGGTTGACACTGCAGCAGGAGCTTTGTGGTCTGATGTGACAGCGGCTGCAGGTGCTGCTTTTATTCTCTGTTTGCTGGTGGCAGAGGAGCTGGTTAACTTCAGCAGAGCTGCAGCATTGAGTCCAGCCAGTCGTCTGGGTGCAGGGGCATCCAGACTCAACCGACTCATGCTGCTACGGTCATCGCCGCGGCTGGCTTTGGCCTTCTTGACGGGCTTAGAGCTTTGGCACAGATCAAGTTTGTGAGGCGTCGAGGTTTTACTGCCGTTTCCTCGTGAAGACTTCAGACCTCCAGGGACACCACTTCTGCCTACATCTGCATCCAGAGGAGACCCTCCACCCATGGGATCCTCCTGTCTCCTGGCCTGCTTGGCGGCGGGCTGAGGGTCAGTAGCTCTCTCAAGAAGCAGACTGTTCACTGCCTCAGCATTGAGAGACGCCAGTCTGCGCTTGCGTGGTTGCAGGACATGGACCCACTCGCCATCACTTAGTCTGTTCGTCTTTGACTTGCTTTTTGGTAATGATTTTGCCTCTTTTCGTTCACATCTTTTTCCTGTTTTGGGTTTGTGTTTCAGAACTCGTTTTTGCTGTCTCTCTTCAGAACTACCCTGGTTCTGCACACTTTCCTCCAGCCTTGTGAGGAGAACATGGCAACTAAGGCCCTCCTCATCTGAAACTCCAGTCCTCCCCCGCAAAGGATACAGCTTCCTGTCCCGTTTCTTGTCACGCCTCCGGACCATTTTTCCTTTCGGATCGGATTTTTCTGTTCTCCCTCTCTTGCTGGTCGTCGTCTTGACCGCGTCTTTCTTTTGTTTGAAAATTTCATTTATCTTCTTTGTCCTGCCGTATCGTAGCGTGCGCTCAGGCCAGACACCACCCATAGTACCACCATGTGGCCAAAGAGAACAGTTGTCCCACGACTCTGCACTACTGTGGCTCTGCCTGAGGGAACCCTTCTGCCTTGCCTGAGTCATCACATGCTTCTCCACAGGGCCTAGAGACAGGAGACCGACATGTGGTCAATAATCAAGAAAGCCCTAGTTTAAATATACAGATCAACAACGTTCGATCTATACAGGAGCTGACGTTACTTGAAACGCGAAGGTTTTAATTGGATCCGTAGAGATCTGGGTCTGCTCCGCTCATAGTCAACATCTCAAACATCTTAAGAACTTTGTTCTCTCTCAGGGGGCAACACAGTTGCCACAGTGTCTCATCAAAGCAGCTTTTACGGTCATGTCAGAGTCAGGTGGTGTATTACTGGAGGTGTATTAAGAATCAAGTGAAGACCACTCACACTGTTTGAGACATTCGTTGTCATGACTGGACAAACCGCAAACAGACAAAGCTGAACAACCTTGTGTGCAGAGGTAAATATACAGCCACATAGAAAATGAAACCACAGCCGACACGAAACAAACATTACAAATATATTAGCTATGTTACAGCCTTCCGCTGATTTAAACACAGCGTCTGGTTGTACACATACGGTAGATTAATGATACGTAAAGTCAGCTTGATGGCTTTGTGATCATGCCGAATTGATTTGCTCATATGCTGAGTCCCAGCTATTATAGGCCTGTTTAGGATCCTCTCATTACCACAGTTTGTGTGTGTGTGTGTGTAACTGATGTACCCTGTCATTCATTCACTGCTCTTGCTGCCTTATCACCTAGTGTGCACACCGCATGCAAATAACAGCTTGTTAAGGCCAGTTGTTTAGTCTGAAATGTTTAGTCTGAAAGGAAAGCGTCAGAAAGGCCTCGCAGCAACATTAAACTCCACGGAGGACAAAAGACCAACATGCTGACTAAATGTTTATTTAAACTTTGTGACACGTTTATCACTTTAATTTTATAGCTTCAAATTACTTATCGTCTCAATGGCTGGGTAATGTAGAGAAAGAGGATCTTGCGCATATATCTGCATATACTAGAGGACATAAATATTTATAGTCTTCCTAATGAGATGGGTAAACTTGTAAAGACTAAGATTTGCACTTAACGCCGTACATACAGCCAGTTGTGTACCACACAAATTACTCCCTACAGTAAATTCAATTGTTCATTTTCCATCATTTCCACCCAAAGCTTCTGTGCTGATTATTTCACATCATTAGCTACTATCAGCCGATTAACCTACAAAGATTATAGACGTAAATACATAAATATACCATTTGCCTGTCACTGGTTTAACAAGAATATCTAAGCTTGTTTTAATGTTTACGTCTGTATAGTGATGTACTTCAGGAACCGCTGACCAGAAAAGCAAGCATGATGGATGATGCACATTAGTCTGCAGTGTGAACACATTTGAACTGGAAATTTTGGCCCAACTGATGACTAGTTTAATGATGAAGCCCGACATGCAATTCCAAACATGTTTGATTTTGTTGGCACCGCTGTAATGTGTCTTGTGCAAGTGCAAAGACGGTCCAGGACTGAAATGTGCGCATGAACCTGACAGCAGCCAAAATGAGCACAGCTCGAGATGAACGCTGACAACTCCCTGAATTTCCAAAAGTTACAAGTTACAAAGACGTGCGAACAAATATTGAGATTTTTTTTTAATCTGAGCTCGACCAAGTATGTACAAAGAGTTCAACAGTTAAATCAGAGCCACACATTTAGTGATAAAAATGTCCGTATGCATAGCTCGACTGGAAATGACTTTCTTTCCCCAACTCATTTTGAAGAATCACTGAATGACTTTTATCCGCAGGAAACAACGGGAGCATGATGCTCAATGACAAAATCAGGTATTATGTGATGCCTCATCTCGTTTCTGCCTATCAAAGGACAGCTGACTCCAGACTGCTTCTCAGAGAAAATCTAATCACTTTTGTAGTGTGACCTTGCTGACTAGGACTGAAATTCAATGCCAAATGAGCTACTACACTAAACCTAATATTTAGAGGAGTCTTTACTTCACTTTAAACATTAAAACTTTATTCTTACATCCATTTAAGGTATTGCTATCGAACCATAGCAATATTTTCTGACTAAACCCGACCCAGTTTAAAAGCCTTGAAACTTCTCTTTCATCGTGACTTTTTTCTAAACCATGAAAGACAATCTTCCAGCAGCCGTCGAGGGTCACCGATGAGAAGTGCAGGTGAGGAAACACTGGGAGGAATAACCTCTGAGATATTATCTCACATGGCAGCGCTCTGGCCAAACAACAATTTGGCTCTTTAAACACGGTTAGCGCTGGTGAACCTCAGGAAGCAATTTCACATTTACGGGAAGATCAATGACCCTGCGCTCAGTCTCTAATTGGTAAGAAAACAGATCATCAGTTCCTCCCAGGGCATCAAACAGCAGGCGCACCAGGACGCTTTTTTATGATAAACCGCGCAAGATTTCTCAAGGCTCTCGTGAATATGTGTAAAACACAACCCCATGAAGAATTTATACAACGGGACTCATAATTACAAGTCAGTGATTCCCTATAAGCTTCAGTTCTCAATTTTCACGTATAAAGTTACACCTATGGCACAATGGGAAGCAGTGACTCCAAACACAGAAACAAATACCACACACAAATATAGACCCACTCTAAAAACACTACACAAACACATGTTTGATGTGTATGTCTACTGGCTCCCAACCTGTGGGACCAAAGACACAACCACAGAGACACAATGTGTCATAAAATAATATTAGAAGCAAATCTAACATAGAGGACACTGGATATATTGTACATGCTAATGCATGTTTCTGTACGTATCTAAGCAACTGGATAAAACTCTTATGCCATAGTCATTTTACATTATGCCAGTTATTTATTTTTTACACAACGTTTCCATTAGTCTCTCACACACTCCCAAAAATCTTAGAAAGACACATCTGTGTTGGGCAAATATCGTTCTGGTTGAAGCATTCACACCTCCTGTCCACAATAAGGCCACAACTTGCAGTCGGGGATCAGGGGGCTTCATTTGACCAGGTCCTGCATTAGTCCATCAATAAGCAAACTCCATCAGCTGGCACACCTGCAATCAGTTAATCCCCCGCTTTCAACTTTAAGGTAACGCCACAACACACATGAAAAATAAACGCCCTTCTGGATAAGGCGGCCCGTCCGGACCAGCTCCTCACTGTGCCGTTCCCCGTGTCACAGGTGGGGGACAGGCAGGTTCAGCGCGCCGCGGTTTATCGACAAGACAAACGGCTGCAAGGATTTCACACATTGTGTCACATTGTGTTGTTTTCTTCTCAGACTTTAGCTTTGAGCTTGACCTGCAACAACCACCCGATCAGATGTCGAGGCTCAGCGTAGACGCGCACCTAAGCGTGTACGCCTGTGCTCCGTGCGTCGGCATACAGGCGGTAGGAAACGCCGTAGGATGGGATACAGTACAGCTTGACGTACTGTAGCTTGCCCATCTGAAGTAGCCAGCCAGGCTCGAAATGTGGGCTGGGGAGGGGAGGAGGGGGGGCTAACGAACACACACACACGCACAAACACACACCAAGCAAAATAAAGGGCAGCCACTCTCCTGATAACATTTTCCAACCGGATTGCTTATTAGCGACACGGCGGCTGTTGCGATCGGAGTCCTAGTTGAGCCCTGGGAGGGTCTGGCACGTAGCGGCAGCCCTGGGAGAAACGCTTCTGGTGCACGAAGCGAAAAATGGGCTCTGCGCTCCTCTCTGGGCGCCTGGGCAGTCGGAGCAACTTCAGACGTTCGCGGCGAAATAGCAAGCGAAAAGATCGCGGCGTCAACTTACGGCTCGCCGACGCGCTTCCTCCTGCCAGCCAGGAACCGTCGAAACAATCTGCGGGGTGACGCGGGGCGGTGGGGGGGGGGCGCGGAGAGCCGGACTGGTGCGATGGCAGAGCTCGGTAACTGGGAGAGCTGGGGAGGAGTGGAGGGAGGACGGTCGGTGGCGCTGCCTGCGAGGATGTGTGTGCTCTTCCTGGTTGGGCTTCCACCGATTTGCAGCAAACTTAATGTGAACCAATTGCCACACGGACAAGCTTCGCTTGACACCCCCGTCCTCCAATGACGGACAAACAGCTGTTTATTGTAAAGGGGGAGAAGAAATATTAGCAGTATTCTGGGGAACTTAGTGTATTAGAACACACGGGCAATGGATGTTGCTGCCCCCCCCCAACACACACACACACACACACACACACACACACACACACACACACACTGTACCGACAGACAGACAACCTCACCCTGTCATTAATCGTGACCAAACCACGAGTCGACCAACCACCACGCTGTTGAAACACGTCAACATAAATTTGCATGGAGGTATAATGAGGAGGATGTTATTAAAAGCATATTAACACTGGCCCATGGTGCCTGTGAGATACGTCTGCCCCCCCCTTTAACAAACTTTAGTTATGGGATGAAGACAAACAACCCTAAACACTACACGAAACACATGTAAACAACAGCAAACAAAACAGTTCACTCTCTAATAAGGACGAACCAGTTGGAACCGTGAGGCCACAGATCAAGCACAGTTGAGCTAAATGAGGATTAAAAGAGTAGATTTCTAATACCATGGCCTAACAGTCGTAGGAAAATCAATGTATTGTGTATTGTTGGGATACGTTGTGTAACAATGCATATATATAGAACCTTACATCTGTGTGTGTCACACTCTTTATACTTATTATAAACTATCTATAAACCTACTTAAATCTTTCCATTAATTGCTGGTGTAATAAATTCTGTCACAGTCTCCTCCACACTATTAATACAATCTTATTAAAACGCCTCCCTTTTATTACTAAATCTTGACAGATCCAAATTGCGTTGTGTTAGACTCCAGCGTCCTCAGCTGCAGCCTGGTTATAGATTTTATATACAGTAATGTAGCTGCCAAACTGTCTGACATAACCACAACTCTCCCTCTGATTAGACAAAACATTGTTTATCTGTGTTCTTTGCATCTGGCCTGCTAAGAGCATCAACTGCCACCGTGCTTTTCACTGAGAGTCCAGAATGATTTAAAAAACATTTTCTTGTCAGCTGCTGTTTAGGCCGAAAGAACCAAAACTTATCACCAATGAAAGCAGCCGCTACCTAACTCTGAATCCCCCAGACGTGCTTTCATGGTAAGAAACGAAAGTCATAAAAGCGGGGAAGGCTGAATTATACACTTACTTCTACGAAGGATTTGAATACACACTTATCACATCTATTCAAAAGGTGTTTGTTACCAGCTGAGCTTTTTGATCGTCTGCTCTACTAAAGCCACTCAAGTGTAATGTGGAATTATCAATACCACTCACGTTTTAGAGATGCTGCTCAAATCAGGGCTATTGTTACTTTGGAAATGAACGGCGCATTTCAAACAAGATCGCATTTTTTAAAATAAACAACAAATCAAAAGCAACTTGTCCAGCGGTGCAAGGCAAACATAGAGGAGTATTTAACAACTAAATAAGACTGATTTTTCCCACTAGAACACCGCACAAAGCTTTAAAAAAAGCGAATGCTGGCTTAAAATTTGTCAAGTACACAGACACACAACTCAGTAGGATTGATGTCAACATACTTGTGCACTTCCCTGTCGTTATAGAAAGATGGAGCATAGCTAAGTACGTTAGCTGCTGTGAGCCTGCTTTGAGTTTACAGGTGAGGGAACGCAGGAGTGAGTGAGTGCAACATGTGTTATATCATAATATAAAGCATAGATGTTAGAAATTGTTCCTGTGGACAGTGTGATACCTTCTAGATCTGAATAAATCAGAGAAATTGACACTTTTCAGTTCTACATGGGTTAACTATGCCATGATGAAAAGCCTTTTGCGTTAAATTAGAGAGGGTTTGCTTGTGATTTCATCTATTTACTGCAAAAATTACAATATAAAGAGACACTGACAGAGGCAAATTGGTGCTCACGAGCAGCAGCTGCTTCAACAGCACTTGGAACTTTAAATAGGCACATGCAATGTCAGAGTCTTTTGAAAAAATATCTGCTCGCATAAACACACAAAAAAAAGACAAAAACATATGCATTAGCTTAGTTAAGACTTAAGACAATTACTGCATGATAGTCAGAAGGAAAAGTCAGACAACACATCACCTCACACTCTTCTACCAGTGTGTATGGGAGGGGTGTGAATACGCAAGAGGCGTTTCCATCCCTACCTTTAGAACATACTGCGGAAAATCAGCAGTGTAACCATTTTTCTGGTTTCTTTATAAAACAGCAAAGGTTCAAATACATGATGGTGACACAACCAAGCAATTAAACCTCCACCGACACATACATGCATGAACCTGATTGCCGGTTGCCCCACAGCTCTACAACCCATAGTCCCGCTTGTATTTGCTCTGTAACTTCTTTATGTGGCTTTTCCACATCAGCACACACACGAGTATCCAGGTTACTGTAGATGTGAAGCATCGAGAATTGATTAAATAATCATAACAGAGCTTCTATAGTTAAAGGAGCACCACGGGCTAGCTATTAGGTTACACGCGTTACCCCGTAAGAGGACAATATCACAGCGATCAAGATTTAAGGTTATTTACAAGGTCATTTACTCAGCCACAAAGCCCTGTAAAATGTTAATAGCAACACTTGTGTTATTAATTTCAGATGATTAAACTAATACCCGGGGTACCTGTACAAGCTCTCTTTATGACAATGACAGTAAATGAACATAACAAACAAGCCTCTTCCAATGAAACCAAGCAACCATGACACTAATCTCGCTTCTCATCACAAGGCGCCGCTGTGCGGAGCTCTCAAAAGACGGCGGCTGCAGACAAACACACGTGCACAACATGTTTGACTAGATGCTATCATCTAAATATAATTACGTTTATAGGCCCAAAGACCGATTTGTGAAGTTAGACATTTTGAAACACATGTCCACAAGAAAAAAAACTGACATACAAATACGAATTATGGCTAAAATATTACTAAATAGCCATACCCTCAAAAACAGTGGTCCATTCATAATTTTAAGTTGGATCGTCTGTACAGTAGTGACTCAGTTATTAGTGGCACATGACTATTTAATGATGGGCCTAGGTGTGAGTCATTAGAGCACTTTTACATTAAGTTTTATGACATTTATGGTTGGTTTAGTGAGGTGTGGTGTGTTAGATCAAAGAGAGACCGAGGTAAAGTGGTGCCGTGTGGGAAACGTGTCTGCAAGAGATTAATGTTCAACCACAATAAACTACAGCGTCAACCAGTGAAGCAGAAGGTCAGTGCTTTTACATTCACCCTGCATAAGGGAGAAATGACACTTCACAGAAAAGATGAGGTGATCATTTATGATAGCGTAAACAAGAACGAGGAGTACATATCCAGTATAAAGTGCTGCTGAATACCATCTAATAAAACAGAGTCAGGGTTTAAGCCTATACATTAATATTTATGCTGGATTGAAAAACTACACCACGGTAATTTCTCACGTGGTTTTATTTAGATAATAGGACACAGGGACATCTGAATATTATATAGCAATGTAGTAGCTCGCATATTGCATAGACATTACAATAAATAATTATGCTCCAAATATGCCAGCCAAGCAGAAATAATCAGCCTTTACTGGTTAAGCCAAACCAAGTCCCGAACCACAGAAGCTTTTGACAGCATCGCTCCTGTTCTGGAGCTCATTTGTAGTAAAGATGTAGAAAAAGTCAAGAATATGAATATGTCTCCCTACACTGTTGATCAGTTTATGCTGCTTTTTGCCATCCTATCCTAATACCGAATGCAAGCCCACACTTAGTATTGTATATGAACGAGTGAGTCTCTCACAGCCCAGGCAGGTTAAATGTCTGTAAAATGATGGAGTCATTAAAGCACCTGCTGCTTAACCACTTTCCTCTTCAAGTTCTTAATCAAGTGTGTAAGCGGAGCATCATTGAGACAACCCACACCTCAGGAGGTTTATCTATGATGTCATAATGGCATCATCCCTTATGAGCTCATTGCCTTTATGACCTTATTGGCAAATTGAGATGTGGGTTAATTGCTCTGGCATTTGTGGAGCCTCTTCATTTACCTGCTGCTGAATTAAACCAGTGGCAGCTTCACGCGGCGTCTCCGCTTAGTGTGGCTGATGTATTTATTTCCACTCAGCGCTTAACAGGCCCGATGTGAGCAAATTAGACCCGCACTAAAAGCCACAGTCGTCCGTACCGTAAAGTTTGTAAGCTCCTGTGCGCACGCGGGGCGACACGCAAGCACGCACACATGCAGGTGAACGCACCGCGCATCTACCCAGCCGATAATAACATCAGTAAGCTCACAGGCCACCGTGTCCCTGTCGTTGACCTTGTTTGAGTGTATTTCGCGGACGGAGCACTATCAACGCGTCGCGGTTCCACTTTGGTGGCTGCTGGTGCTGGAGGAGGAGGAGGAGGAGGAGGGAGGGAGGGAGAGGGGGAGCTGGGGCTGGGGAGGGAGCCACGATAACACATTTGCACGGCCAGTCCACAGCACCACTCCCTGGGAATCTCCTTCAGCACCATGGCCATTATCTGCCGCTGCGACGTCCTCCGCACACGACTTAAAAGCGCACACGAAAGAGGAAAGCTGGCCATGCAGCCTCAGCTCTGCCTGATTAAAAAACACACACACACGAAGCTGGGGGGGGGGGGGGGGATAATGTGGAGCAGCCAGTACTCACCGTAGCGTGGCAGGCACTATCTCGTCTAATGGTGTGAGGAGCCAGTCGGGGCACCTTGTTTTCCAAATGGCTAGGTAAGGCAAGTTAGCCTCGTCCGACTGGTTAACCGAAGCGGCGCAACAAGAGGAAATAAGCCCGAATGTTGCCCGTGTCTCGCTACTTCACTCGAGGGAACCCCCCTGTTATATCTTCCGTCGAGAGGAAAGAGGAGAGAAGAGACGGAGCGAACAACTCTCTTCTCCCAAGAAGAGGCAACACTCCTTTCCGCGGCGAGCAGCGTCTGCCCAGGCTCTTCTTCTTTCTTTCTTTCTTTTTTTTTTTTGTCTATCCCATCCGCTCTTCCACAGCGATCGCGGCTGCAAACCTTAGAAGTGCTCGCCTCCGGAGACACAGCCCGCACACACGTCGCTTATATCCGTCACTTGGCATTAACGCCGTACGCAGCTTTCAGTTTGCGCACCAGTCCCCGTGTGTTGCTACTGAACAACAACTAGCAGCGCAACGCGGCTGACTGCAGCCCTGACAGGCGGGGTGGGCCGAGCCCCCTCCTGTCGCCCAAAGTCAAGAAATCCCTCAGCAGAAGTCTCTCGGAGGTCCTTTTAAAATCTAGGTAACAAAGCGTGTTTTACATAACTAGAAGAACATCCTCATCCCACTTCTGTGCTGAAGCATGTGATGGCAACATGGTGAGCCTTTTAAAGTGGTATCCACGCGTAACTTCGGGCAGTGGTTGTGTCGGTGGACCCACGACGCAAAGTTTCTTAGAAGAATGCGCCGTGTTGTTAATTAACCACGGTGATGACTGTAAAAAGCCCTGGACGCACCTGTACGCAAACGAATGTGAGTTCAGGCCAGCAAAGCCCGCAGGAGTCCAGTCTCCAAGACTGCAAGTATATTCCCAGCAAAACTGGTCAGAACGGTGCAAATGAATGGACAGCAAACTGGTCAGTTGGTTAGATTCGTTAAATCATCCACTGCTACTGCGAATGAAAGAGTATTTTAAATATTTAGTTACTTTAACTGAGAGTGGGAGGAAAAAGGGCAAGGCCACAGAGACTTTATAGCTATGTGAGACTAGCATTTTTGAAACGGGTAAAATAAATCAAATGCAACAAATTATATTGATCTAAAACTGCCTGGAATCAAGTTGCACTTCAGAGTGTTTTGGCTTTAGTGTTTCACCTGCAGCAAGTGACCATGTGGTGCTACAATACTGGATGAGACAAAATCACTGATGTTAAAATGTCTTTGTTTGTTTGTTTTTTGCTTGTGTAAAGACAAACACATCATCAGCTTCCACCTGTACATTTACACTTTGACAGACATGCAGCAGATTGTTTATGAAAGCAGAAAATAGCAGAGTATAGAGGATCGTATTTGACAGCATCCAAATGTGACAACAAACAAAATTGTTTCACTAATTCAAATATGCAATATGTCAAACTTTGAAGTATACGTTACAACATAGAGATGCTATTAAATGCCTTTCTGATCCTAAACTCATTGTTTAGCTCTTCTTAACCAATCAGAGAACTTCTTCTTAATTAGAGAGTTTTAGAGCGTTTATTCTGCTGAGTGCTGTAGAGCTCAAGAGACCACCGAGAGGAAAGGCCGGGTGAAGCAGAGAGTATTGATTTCGAATCTCATGTAAGTGCTAGCGTCGTTGCATATTGTAAATTTACAGTAAGTGCATCTTCAATTAAGGCAGATCCTGCATTATTAACCAACACTCGTGCCACAATCTTTTCGTTGTATCTTCTAGAAACGCAAAACACACAGGTAAACTCTAATTTAACGATTTTACTCATCGGTGCCAGTAAAATTTGTTGTCCGTGTCTGTTGATATGAGGCATTAAATGAGGCGCAAAGGTGAGGTTGGAGGCTGCGGGGGGCAGAATCATTTTTTGCTGCAGGATACTCAAACAACTCAGGCTAATTGTGCTCATTTGCCAGTGGATGATAGCCACATGATAATGGTGTGTCTTCACCGACTTTACTGCTGTCCATGAAAATTAACTTTCTGTGCTAGTGTTGTGTGAAAGTTCAGAGCTACTGTATAAATCCTTTCAGCTGGTAGAAGTTAAATTAATTGCTCTAGGAAGTTTTAGTGCAGATGCTTGGATGCCGGCTACTGGAAGGACTCTAAAGCACGTAGGTGATTTACACCTGCCCTTTCTCACAGGATTATTTCATGATACAGATTCACAAGGTACAGCACATGTTATAAATATCCACAAAAACAAATATTTCCACATATTTATAAAAATGACACCGCATTATAAGAATTTCTACGATGTCAGGCTTTATATGAGTGAATTACACCTACACTGGAGCTAATGTACCAACAGTGTGACTCCACTGTGATGTGGGATACAGAATAAGCTGTACTGTACTGTACAAGTTAAGCATACTGACATTTCTACCAAGCCTCTCACCCAAACTGACTGGGATGGGCTCCAGCTGCCCCGTGACCCTTACAAGAACAAAGCAGCTCAGATGAAGAGTAAGTGAGTGAAGCTGTTTTTGCTGAAGGTTTGACATTTATTAATTTCACAGTAGTTGTTGTTTTTTTTTTTTTTACATTGTATTTCAATAAAAGTCAGTGGCATATAAATATCAAGCAGTTGTTAACCATCATCATTAAAACTACTATATGCCAACTGATCAGTTTATTGATTGAAAATGACTACAGCAACACGGTGTGAGGCTTATCCTTAATTACACGCAGGCACGCACAGGCACACACACTCTGTAGGATTCACAATTAAGCTGAATCAGGATGTAGGAGGATTGAAGAAAAGCTCTGCTAACTAGACAGTGTGCCCTTAAAAAGGAAAGAGACAAGCTGGAACATGAACTGGTCCCGTGTCAACAGCAGAGTCCAGGAGCCAGGGGCCTCTGTCCCTTTCCATCTTTTTGTCCATGCATCCAAAGAGAGACACCAGAGACGCCCTTGTTCATTTACGTCACTAGATTAAATGTTACCTATAGTCATTTAATTCCTCTCCTTACGTAAAATGGATTAGCTAATAAATTATGTTGTGCTTCCATCCGAACCTTCATCATACTGGTTTGCCTGCACGCATTAGCAAAGACAAGCAGTTCTTCTTCTGTCACATTCTATTCTTGCACGTTCTAGTGTTTTAATTTTTATTACTATATAAAAAGACGTTTTATATCAGAACATGTGTACACATGTCATTAGGTTGTTTTTTTTATAGTTGTGTAGCGTAAGGAATTATGTAGTGTGCCAGTTAAACTGATGTAGAGAATAGGCATCAAACAATAGATATTTGTGATGTTACACTGTGGAAAACTGTTTTAAATCAGACACTCTCTAGGTCTCGTGAAGCTCTGACGAAGCTTTGGAAAGCTCAAAGGTAAAACCTTAATGACTCCCAGTCTTCTGTGTTTCCAGCAACCTCTTGTTTGCCTGACTCTTTAATGAGCACAGCCAATCACCAATCAACGTCTGAGAGCTTGATAACAAGGGTGTCTGGTCAGCGATGCATCAAATCATTTCTCTACTTCCTTCTGAGGGAAGAACACATAAGTGGTATATGTGCTGAGATCGTGGCCTTCAATAATGGATCATTCTTTTGTTATTCTACAGAGCATCAGAATCTTCATTTCGTGCTTAGGACTTGTGGGAAATGTATTTCTCATCGTTGCTGTCATTCTGACCAAGCACTCTCCAGTGAAGTCCTTTGAGTTGTTCCTCCTGGGACTGGCTACAGCCAACTTGGAAGAAATTCTCATCGCGAGCATCTATGATATTATCCTCCTCAAGATGTTTTACTCCCTGGGCACTTGGTGGTGTGGGTCACTCAAGTTCTTGACTATGTTTGGGAAAGTAGCCAGCATCTTTTTCAGTGTCCTTATCAGCATCTTCCGCTATGAAAAGCTGAGGGACGCCAGCAAGAGGGCCAACTTGCCAGTCTACCTGGACAGCATCAGGTCAGCATGGATGGTGAGTGGGATTTGTGTGATGCTCTCCACACTACTGAGTTTTCCTATTTTTTTTATAACCCTGCAAAGCCCAGCAGAAAACATCACAACAGATAGCAACAGCTGCCCTCCAGACTTCTTCCAGTGTCAAAGGTTTTGCCCCCAAATCAACTGCTTCTACAAATACTTGTTCATCGTGATGTGCAACCTGCTGCCTTTGATTATCATCACAGCCACCAGCTGCCTCACCCTCCAGGCACTCGTGAGCCAGGGAAAGACAGTGACACCAGAGCTGGGTGTGAACGGATTGAGCCACAGCGGCAAGGGGATTAAAGGTCCGTGGTTTCAGCGAAGCACCATAGATGTACTTGCAGCTATGTGTTTATTCCAGGTAGTCTGGATTTTCTACTTGGTCCTCCAGTTTACGTCCAACTTCTCCGATCTTCCCTTTAAGTCTGAAATAAAATTCTTCATTGCGATTTGCTACACATCCATTTGCCCATACGTGTATGGGATAGGGGGTCACTTATTCTCTCTTAAGATCTTTATAAAGAGATGATTTACAGCTTATCCCAAATGACATGTCTTGAAACTTGATTGTTGAGTTTTTGGTTGTAGAATATAAATATAGTTTAGCAGAAACATGGTTTACTGAAACATCTTTTTTGGAGTGAAAGAACATCCTCTGGATTGAAAACACTTTTTAATATTTCAGTAGATGTTCTCTTACAGCCCTGCAGTACGAGATTTAATTGACCTGTGATTATTGCACTATTGTGGACAAACCAGCATGACCTGCGTTACAGTAAAATAGCCTGACAGAAGAAACCATTCTGTTGTTCAATCTCTCTTACACAAAGAACATGCAGAGTATTAATCTGACCTGGTGTCACTATCCGCTGCCGCCCTCTCACTGGAATCTAAATATGTTTGTTTTATGTTTGTGGACACTCATCAATAAACCCTGAAGGACAGTTTCGCTCTTGTTGAAAGTATTTGTGATGTGTTTCATATTTGTTTCCAAAACATGAAATGTGCAAGTAAACTTTGATATCATTTAAATGCATACATTTGATTTAATGTGAGTCAAGTAGTGGATGAAGTTCTTGTTAGGTTTTATAATGTCAATGAAAAGATTAACTTGCTCCTATTGAAACTGAAACTTATGATACATAGGTCATATATTAGTCATGGCGCCTTTGTGTGTCTGTGAAAATGACGTGGGTGTTCACAGGTTGAAATCTGTGCTAATACAGGGTTAAATGTGCCTTGAAAATGCAAAATAAAACACCTACACTGAATTTGTGAAAAGGTTTTAGTGACATGCTTAACATAAACCACAGCAACCCTGCAAAAGCCTGTCTAGAACCACAATTCACCATTATACACGAAGCAGTTTGAGCTGGAATAAGATCACAATGAGGATAAACTGTGAGCGTGCGACATACTTTCCCTCTGTCCTGACATCTTAATGTTGGCATTAAATGTACAACCTAACAAAAGGTGGATCGCTGTTAAACTGCACTGTATATAATGGCCACACTGTAGATTCCAAAGCAGTCTTGGTGATGATAGGCTACATATTATGCCTGGTCGTGGTTCACACACAATTCACAAAGGCTGTACAAAGTCTGGGTATTAATCCATTGTCTGTGCTGCCACTCCTGATTTTACATTAGTGATATCAGTTGTACATACAGTATTATCTATTGTGGAAGTTAAAAAAAGCTCTTAATAAGGGGTGCTTGTACTGATTGTACTGGCACCTTTATATGCAGAATTTGTCACATAAATAATAATAATAAACTTGATAATGATTACACTAATGAAAAGGTTTATTTTAAATATGAATATAAATGTGATTAAACAATAAAAAATGTGTTTTCTGTTGGTTTTCTATTTGTTTTAAATGCTGATTAATTAGTTCAACATCTAAAATGGAATTGGAAATAAAGCCTGTGACTCCTCCAGCAACATTCCTGTAAATACACGGGGAATTTTGCAGACACCCATTTATTGTGCATATATTGCATACATATTTCACAGTCTACTGACAGCGTTTATTCTGCGCATAATGTGTAATAATTGCACGTGCTTTAACGGAGGTCTGAGCGTGCAGGGACGGTTGCACGTCCACGAGCTCTGCACGTGGGAAACAAAGGATGACTGGTTACGTGTGGGACGTTTTCCCACTTCCTCTCCCGCTAAACCACGCCCCACGCTGTCATAATAACATATGCGTTACTAGTGATTTCTTCTGTATATAATATATATATATATAAATACACATATAATCCGCGTCCTTCATTTATAAACTATGACGATAGTTCAAACTGTCTTTTGTTTGCATTTGACAGGAAATACAACATCCCCAGTGAATGTACACTAAAATAAAGCTTTATATGGCAAATCTACGATTCCAGCATCGACAGACTATGTTATGTAACGAATGTAACATCGCTTCTCCGTAATTATTGACTTCTTTTTATAGAATGACTATAGGCTATGGGCTACTACGGGTTGGAGCGTGACAAACCCCTCCCCCATCGGTGAAACTCAGGTCACGTCCCAGTCCCCCCACACGCATATCATATTTGATTTCACTTTACAAAAAAATATTTTTTCTCAAACAAATTTGAACATTGATGCATCTCACGTGCGTGTGAGCAAGGGTGTTTTTGTTTGTTTTGAAATAAGGTTGATTAATTTTTGTATGTGCTTTTGTTGCCTGTGTGAGACATCTTGAGTCTTGGTTCTTGGTGGTTGTAGCTATGCTTTGTAGAACATGTTGAAATTATATTTGAAAACACTAAAGCTGTAGGTTTGACTGAACAACGTTAATCATAATGTTAATGATAAATGAGAACGTTTCTAAAGACGAGGCTGCTGGTTAGATTAGCAATTGCTTATAATATTATGTCTTAATCACATTTCCAGTTAGGCCTGCATCGTCCTAGACAGTAGTTTAATTTAGGCTCAGCATCACTGTATTTATGGGCCCGTTGCGTTTTAATGGTGACTTGCTGTCTGCAAATTTTAAGGAGAACCTCGGTCACACGGTGGGAAACAAAGCGACTTTATGATTAGCGTTTTTGTTTCATTAAATTACATTACAGTTTTATTTTCACAAATATTCTTTAACTGCCACCACTCGCCGCCATCTTTTTTCATTCATAAAGCCAACGTTGTGTTGCGGGATGTAGCCGTTGTAGAAAATGTAAAGAGGAAGTGTTTTGATTTTGTACTGTACACTCTGATAAATTATCGCAATAGAATAGATCCGAGTGGCTCTGCTAAAGATTAGCGTGTCTTTAAAACATGGGACTGTCTCGGGTAAACTGTGTTTACTGGCTTCATGACGATACAACTGGCCGGTAAAATCCTCCGGATGGAGCCTGCGCATTGGCTGCTGGTGCTCTACCGCCATGGCGAACGTGTTACGTCACAGCCCGAGAGCACGGATGTGTGTGTGTGTGTATGTGTGAGCGAGTGTGAGAGAGGGGGTAGAAAAGCGAGATAGTGTGCGCGCGCCTCGGAGAGGGTGAGAATAGAAATGTAATCGAAAAGGTAGGAGAAGTAAAGGAAATGCAAAAGCAGAAAGAGAAAGTCTGCGGCGCGTTGCTCTCCGCTCAGGAAATATACGTTCGGAACATCTTCGCGGAAAGTTGCTGAGAGTTGCCCTTACCGGCGCGTGGACGGAGCTCGAGGTGGGAAGCGAAAAAAAAAAAAGCCCACCGGGATTGTGGACTCCCGCTTCTCTCACTCTGGCGACCCGGGAATCACGCGCTGCTGGCGGGGGGTGATAGAGGGCATGCGCTTAGGCTACTGCGTGCACGCCCGGGTCGGTCGATGTGAGCACACTGGCGTGGCTCTCGGCCTCCATTTGCCAGTTTGTGTTTGTGTTCGAGGGAATCGCCGAGGCCCCTTTTGACCGCGACGACGACATGCAACAGTTGGAGTTTCGCCGCGCACGTCGTTATTGAACCGCTCGCGTGGGCCACGAGGCGTTCGGCCGACGGTTGGAACCGGAGGCGTTAGTGGAACCTGCAACTTTTCCAACTTGGTGAGTGGTGGAGCGGCGGCCTTCGTCTCTGCGGTGTGTGAGGAAGAAAGAGCTGTTGCCAAACTACTAAATCCTCAGCGTGGTGGTGTGTTTTTGAAAGACAAACGGTTGCACGGAGAATACACGGGGGGGTTAGGTCCTAAGAGCGTCGGCAATAATCTACGTGATGCAGCCATTTGGCCGATTAACACCTTTAGAGCAAAGCGTACGCGTGTTGGTGTGACGGTGCGAGTAGTAAACTGACCGCGGACACGACACACGGGTCGTTGTTTGCTGCTCGTCCCGTTTCATCGACGAAATGGACGGCGGCGGTTTAGCTCTGCGCGGAGCCCTGATCGTGTTTGATGTACTTAAAACACGGGCCTGTCCGAGCACTTCAGCCATGTCCTCAGCTGGATGATAGCACGCAGGCGATTGGTCGGTGGCGCAGCCCCAGTTTATGAAGGCAAAGTCCACTTTCCTCATCCTGCCCAAAGACGCTATTAAACATAACAAGACGCCTCAGTGGGTGGTTATAGATTTGGTATTATTAATATATGTAAAATAAATTAATTTCATTGAGGTTTAGAGGTGTAGTCAGCTCCTCTACTGCTGTTGTCTCAAGGGACTGGTGTTTTAGCTCTAGCTTATAGGTATCATTTTATTTTATTATATGCTTTTGTATATGTTATTTAAAAGGCCACACTAACGGTCCAATCTGATAACTAAGCATCTCCAGCGTCTTGAATGTCATTGCATAAACACGCTTTACACAAGCTTACAAGTTTCTTCTTCAATTTAGACCAGCAGACAAATATATCCAGGAGCCACCATGTGTAGTGTCTTTAATTTGTATCATCGCTGACATGACATCTAACCGTAAATCAGCCAGCGTGGATGAGGAATAGGAAATGAGTCCATCTGTTGTGTGAATTCATGGCTATTTATTTCAACAAACTAATATTGATATCAGCATTTTAGAGGCTGTTGTTATTGTGGAGTATGTCTGTTTGTTTACATTTTTGATCCATGTTTTATGGCTCGTTTCTTCAATGTTAGTACTTGAATTAGCTGTAATTGTATTAGCTAATAATTTTTGGATTTCTTGTTCAGATCATTTTAATGTATAGTATACCTCTGGACAATATTGTACCATATAAATAACATTGTTTTGTTTTCTTTATTTTCTTCTAGTTGTCAAATGAAGTGATACACCAAAAGCCATTTGTGATGCCTACTACTGATTCTAAGGAGGACCGTCACAGTGTGGAGGATGAAGAGAGGAGCTTGACTAATGTGTCGTCCTTAGTGTCTCATACCACTTCGCTTTTGTCAAGTCCTTCTTTTCAAACCACTACAAGACCCAATTGCACTGGTGAGATGGTCATTGAAAACAACGCTGTGTCCATGGCAAATGCTGACTGCAGCTTGTCTCTCTCCTCGCCCGTTGAAGGCAGCCCCGCCAAGCCTGCTGTTACACCTACTAAAGTTGAAGGGACTAATGAAAATGGCTTATCCACATCGTGTATCGCATCAGCGCCTGTAGTATGCAGAGGAGCAAGCCTTGTAAACATAGTAGAATCGGACTCGCTACCATCATGTGTGTTGCCATCTAAGACGTTTGGCAATACCGAACCGGGGAATGACTTTCCTACTGTGCTGACCTTCAAAGGTGTCAGTGTCACTCTGGAGAATAACAATGTGTGGAAGCAGTTCCACAACTGTGGGACTGAGATGATTCTGACAAAGCCAGGGCGCCGCATGTTCCCGTACTGTCGCTATCGCCTGGCAGGCCTAGAACCTGAGCGGCTGTACAGTCTGGTTTTGTCCATTGTACCGTCTGACCATAATAAGTATCGCTGGAATACATCCAAATGGGAGATCACTGGACCAGCAGAACACCAGGCCCAAGGTGTGATCCGTGCTTATTCCCATCATTACTCTCCCTGCAGAGGCACGGAGTGGATGGGTAGCTTGGTGTCTTTCTACAAACTCAAGCTGACCAACAATACCCAAGACCTGGAAGGTCATATAATACTACAGTCCATGCACCGTTACATTCCAAGATTACATGTGATACCTGTGCCAGATGGGGTTATCCCCACATATGGCCAGCCTGTGGCTATGGGACCAGAAAGCATGACCTTTACTTTTCCACAAACTGAATTTATGGCTGTAACAACTTATCAAAACTTTCGGATCACCCAGCTAAAAATCAACCACAATCCGTTTGCAAAAGGGTTTCGAGATGATGGGAACAACTCACGCCTGAACAGGGTCAATACAGGGCCTCAGCATCTAGTAAGGATGGAAACTCAGCCATCGGACATTAAGCCAGCTGAACTCAATGAAAGCAAAGAACAGGCCGTTGATTTGAGGTAAGCTGGTTTGTTTACTTTTACATTTATATTTATTTTGTATGTTGCAAAGGGGTTTGATAAAATAAGAGAGATAACTTAAGGATATAAGATGCAGTCCAAAGAAATGACATTTAGTAAACATGTTAACATATTATAAAAGAAATTAGTTTTTGCATCAGTGTTTTGGTTTGCATTATCCAGTGAAGCATTGTGACAAGCCTGTGTAGCTTTACTAGTGGTGTCATAATCTCACACACCTTTTTACCTAAATCAGACTTTTTTTATTAAGAAGGTCATTGTTACATAATTTGACTTTTTTGTCTTACAGCATTAAGGACCAAACGGTGCCTGTTATTGTCTCAACTGTGCAAGAGACCAGACTGGTGCTGAAGCCCATAATGTCTACCTCTGCCCATAAGGATGAACCTTATGTCCCCTGTATAAGAGGCAAGCATTCTCTTGGGGAACTTGTGCTTGTAGAAAAATGCCCACGCCTGGAACCCAACGAAGAAAATCACACTGTTAGTCCTGAATTGCAGCGAGGTCTTAAAGTCGCATCTAAAACAACATCTATTTCTCCTGCTTGCCCAACATCTACCCCAAGATCATCACTGGGGTACCGCAGGAGGAGAAAGAGAATCAACAGGCGCTGGGGAAATGCTCGTGGAAGAGAATGGAAAGCTCCGTCTGCCTCCCCCACAGTAGTTCACAGTCCATCGTTGACTGTTTCTATGCAACCAGAGCTGGATGATGTAGAAGGCCTGCTGTTTGTGTCATTCAATACAAAGGTAAAACTCTACAAATTATGACTCCTCATGTGCTACTGTGTCTCCAAAGACAATGGTGGTATTACCTCATGGGTACTGAATGTCAAATAAATGTATCCAGCTTTTATGAAATCTACATTAGCTACATTTCCAGTAGTTGTATATCAGAATAAGCTGTGGTTGTTAGGGCTGTGTAAAGTTTTCTTTACTTTACTTTAATGTTATGTTACAGGAAGCTTTAGAGGTTCACAGTGGAGATAAGCGAGCCAATGGTTCATCATCTTTATCTCTGGTTGCCCAAGCATCTCCAATGCAGTTGAAAGAAACAGGTAACCAATGTAGGGATGGGATTATTGTGCATGTTTCATTGTAACCTAATGTTTAATTAATATCTCACTCATCATCCTCTGTGATTTTAATGTGGCGTTTCAGTGGAAGTGAACCAAGAGACTGATGAAGAGAAGATAGCCCGCCTGGAGACTCTCCTTATACAGGACCTCAGATCTTTAAAACACAGACAAGTCATCCACCCTGTATTACAGGAGGGTGAGTTCATTAAACCCACATAAACAAACCTGTACTTTAGCAGGATATACCAAGTTGAGAAATGTAAATATGTTCTGATTTTTCTGTTTCTTAGTGGGCTTGAAGCTAAACTCCCTTGACCCCACTAAGTCAATTGACTTACAGTATCTAGGAGTTCGTCTACCAGTACCTCCGCCAAACCTACCAGAAAAAAACACCACCACAGCCCTGTCTGGTGAGTTGAACTTATCTTTTACAGTTTTTAAATAGTTAAAGGAACAGCATTATTACACTATTTGACACAGACTTGGTATATTTAAATTATCATAAATATAATATAATTTAAATATCTCAGTCTCTACACAAGTATTACTTGTGTATAACTGTAAAGTTTTATCATGAGAAGAAACAAAAATAAAGCTGTTTGCAGTTTTTTGTTTCAAATGGATCGATCATGTGGGGAAAATGTGAAAACATATGCTGTCTTTGGATGGCAAGGTAACTTCAGGGTCAAAGAGTTCACGCTGTAACATTGGCCTCTGTCATAAAGGCTCTTCTTCAAAAGCTGATCTCTGAAAGGGATCAAGTGCAATGGTCAATAAAATGGGGCAAAATACACCCAGAGCACAAACCGTTTTTTTCTAATAATAACTAAAGCAACACATATTAAGTGTTTGTAGATGTAAAGATGCTGTTTGCCATGTGGCACAGTGTTTTTCCTGTAAAGTGGAAAAATGCAGGACACAGGAAGTGGTGCACGGTGTTGCCTGGTACTCAGTTGTTACTATGTAATGTGACAAACAGTTTCAAGACATCATTGTGAAGTACTGACATTATTGTGTCCTCTCATTGAAGAATAAGTAGTATATTTCTCTCCAGATACAGGATTACCCTTCATCTCCAGGACTGGAAAGACAAGTGACATGACAAAAATCAAAGGATGGAGAAACAAGTTTATAAGAAGCAAAGAAACATCTTTTAACTGTGATGGTATGGTTAGCTACCTAAATATGCCTTTGTCTGAGTTTCACGAGTCTTTAATAAAACAATGTTTCTTTGTTTTTTTTTTCTTTCTAAAAGGACAGCAAAAGAATCTCTCTGCATTCTGCAGTAACAGGTTAGATGAGTACTTGGAAAGCGAGGCCCAGCAAATCAGCGAGCGTGCTGCTGCCTTCTCAACGAACCCAGAAACCTCGGTGGCCTATCAGCTGCCGGCTAAAAGCTCCAGCTATGTCAAAACCCTGGACAGCGTACTCAAGGAGCGAAAATCTATTTCCCGATTCGCAGTGGGAGCCAACAGGCCTTGTCCTCTCTCCTACAAATCCCTTCTCTACTCTGCCCTAGCGGCACCACCTCCTCCTCTACCCAGCCGTGCTGATCAAGCAGAAGCTCAGTCCATGCAGCAGTCGGTATCATCATATACACATCCAGGCACTGACAACGCTGCATCTGAGAGTGGCAACACTAGATCTGTTTCCCTGAAGTAAGTGTGTTTGTCATATTTATTTTAGATTCTGCACTTTTTTTTTAGAAACACAGTTTTCAGTGTATTCCAGTTCTCTGTAATGTTTTTGATTAGTCTCAGAACATATTCTAAATGTCTTAGTAATCAGTGATGCTTTTGCAACAACCGCAGAGAAAGGAAATGGCAAAACTGAAATGTAAAATATGTACTACTACTTGTTTTATTGATGACCATAATAATGGCAGTTGGGGCCATGTTTACCACATATATTAATTTAAAGATCAACAGTGCTGTTTTTTCTTGTCACTTTAAGGATATGTTAAAAAAGACCTTTTGTGAAATTAAATATAAAAATGCCAATTACACTTCTTCCTGTCGCTTCAGATCACCTAAACACCACCCAGGGGTCAGCCAGAAACCAGTCTTTCTGCAGAACCAAGGAATGGCAAACAAACCTTCAAGTCTCACAAAGTTCCAGTTTAAGCTGTTGCAGATGGAGATAGAAACGCTGAACCAGGGTCTGAGCAGAACACAACTAACACCCGAACGGCTGTCAGTGGCCTTGTCTGTGATGCTTACAAAAGAGGTACAGTATGCACCACAATGTCAAAGTGAAAAAGAGCCATTTCATATTAATTGTGAACTGTGTCACATTTTGTTATACTGAAAGTTGTTGTTGCTTTTCTAATATATGTGAAAGACGCACTGACTGTTCTCTGCTCTGCTTTGCATCAGATGCTGCCCAATCAGGTCTTAAAAGTAGCTCAGGATCAAAAGTATAACGCAGATGGACCTGAATGTGGTATAGAGTTCTGCAGACTGGGCTGTGTGTGTTCCAGTCTCAACCATTCAAACCGATTTCCTCTCCACTGCCGACGTCCTGCATGCATGTTTGGCTGTGTCTGCTTTAAACGCAGGATTACCAAGCAGATGTCTGTGGGGGAGAGTGAATATGAGAGCCAGCCTGTTTACAGTAAGATCAACCTATTTGTATATATATGATGTTATTCTAACCAACATATATATATTTTGTATTTTGGTCATAGCCCCCAATAATCAATTCAGTTCATCATTCAACAATAAGTCTTAATGAGATGCTAATGTCTCGCCCCAGCTATGACCGAATTGGAACATGTGGTGCAGCCTCGCCCAGGCCATGCTAATAAACTATGGAGTCGTAATATTTACGATGCAGATCCAGAGCCTCTCTTCATCCCCAAATCTCCTGAGACTTTGATCGTTTCAAAAGTCGTGAAGCGCAGCAGCGTGCCTCGTCCAACACAACCGGTAAAATAATTTCTCCTAATGGATTTATACATATATCTGTGTAAAAAGTTTAAAGTTAAAGATATTGAGAGCTATTTAATCGTTATAGTACATGAGAGGTAGACATTTTGCAAATGTTGAACTTTTAAAATTCTATTTACGTGAGCGTGTTTCATGATTTCAGATACGAGAAGAGGACAAGGATCCAGTTTATAAGTACTTGGAGAGCTTGATGACATGTGCACGTGTTAGAGCGTTCAACAGCAAGCCTCCTCCCATAGTTAACATAGAACCAAAGATACCTGATGCTTCTACAGAAAACACCACAACCACTGACCACCTTCCAAAACAGTACTATAGAACGGTAACAGCTGTTAGGAAAACAGGTAAATAAATGAATGGTGTAACTAATACGCAATGCAGTCTTGTATGTGCTGTCAAATTTTCACGAGTCACTAAGAACTGGACTACAGTTTCTTAACTCTCTGTGCATATTTAAAGTTTCTAATTCTTTTTGAGCAGAAAACATTCCCGAGGATTCAACAGACAGCGAAACCGAAGCCCGAAAACAAATACAGATTCAGTCGGCATGTGATTGGAGCAAGGACCGCAAAATGGTGATTGATGCTTTGTGTCGACGCATGAGCCAAAAAAAGCTGTCTCAGCGCTTTTATGTAGGACCATACCGCATCCGCCCAGTCACCAAGATCTTCATGCGGAAACCCAGTGGTTCCATTGTCACCTACAGGGTAGGTCTCTGTAGTATAATACATCTGTGCAACATGTGCTATCGATGTTCAGTGTGCCCTGTGAGTGATGTTAGCTAAATCAGAATGTACTTCAGTAGTAGTATTACAGTGGTACTTAAACTCTTGCTGGTATTTTGTTGACCGTAACGTCGTAATGAAAGATAAATTAAAAAAAAAAACCTTTACTGCCCTTTAATCGTCTTCAACCTTTAGTTATTTCAACAGCTGGTTGAAAGCAAACCACTCCCCTATATTTTATTCGTTTTTTATGCTCTTGTTAATTGTTTTGGTGTTTGTTGTTATAGTATAAATGAAATTTTAATATATCTTGTGCTTAACTCACAGGTACAAATTGGTAAGCAATCAAAAGACAGTGACAGTGATGTGGACGAATTTGAAGACAGTGATGAGGAAAAGCAAACAAGCAAAAACTTGAATGATGACATGGATACAGAGGAGGGCGATGACCAAATGGACTCTGAGATGTGGTTTGGAGTCATGCCTTTCCTGAGTGGAGTTTTACCTGCTGGGAGACTAAGAGCCTTGACAAAACCTTCAGGCTGCCAGGCTCAAGGACTTATACAGGTCAAAGAAATACTGTTTATCTCTAATATATTTAGTGTGTCGTGCCTTTGAGTGGCGTGACTCAAGGCAAATTTGTTGTTGGGGGGCTTCACTTGAAAATATTTAACATATATAGGTAACATCTTTGCTTTCTTATACAGGTAAATGGCAAATGCTATAATCAGGCCAGACTGTTGCTTGGGAACATTGGTTCTCTGCATCCAGCTAACCGCCTTGCAGCATACGTCACAGGCCGAATCGATGGTCCTGGCAGAGTTTTGCGTAAGGCCTCTCTGAAGCCAGGCCCTTCACAAAAAAACATTCAAAATGCAATGTGCGTAAAAGCTGCAGGCACAGTAGTTCCACCAGTGATTACTGCCAGGAAGAGCACTGATCTGAAGACACCCAAACAACAACCAGGTAAGATTGTCTCAGTTTCTAGATTACAGCACAAGCATTTAGTTTGTAACTGGGTGTCTCCCCAAGGAGAGAGAAGTAATCAACTAGAGGACACAACATGCCAGCAGCTGCGACAGAATATTCAAGTCATCAAATTACTCTCTGTATATACTGTTTATAAATGTAATTACTTACTGATTTAATCAAGAGTGTTGGTTTTGGCCAACCTCCTAATTATAAAGATGAGGTTGCTCACAAACTTATAGCAGAACTGAGTGTTGCTGTTATCCCAGTAGTTTATACTCGTTTATATATAATATACAAAATAATATACAAAATTTAAAAAAAATAAGCAGTGAAGTGAAATAGGACATTTTTGTCTCATTGTCCTTAAATTTCTTGTTTCTTCAGCTCAGCTCTTCCAGCCTGACTCTGTGAAAACAGAAACCACTCCACTTTCACAGCATTCACAAAATTCCACCATGCTTTTCTCCAACCAACAAAGCCCGATCTGTCCCTTCCAGAACAGCTCCACATCTTCTCCTGTGTCTCTCACCGTATCCCCATCGCTGAAAACACCCAGCTTTCTGGGACAGAGTGGGACTTACTCATTTAGGATCTGCCCTCCAACCAACCAGAGCACCAAAGGCCAGAACCTTCCTGGGGTTACCCTGCCTGGGGGCTTCACCCTAATTCAACTCCCCAAATCTGTAGCTAGTGAAGCTGAAAAACAATCAGACAGCGGCAACATCACTAACGTAACTGACAGCACTGATAAAGACCTAGCACAAAAATGTCCTGCTCTTCATTTTGACCAATCAGTCACAGCTAGTATAAAGTCCCTTGGTTCGGACGCCGTTAATACAGTCAAAGACGCTTCAAGCAGCAAATCTGAGTGTGGCTCCTCTGTCGACGTGATAAAAAAAGAGAAGACGCAATCAGATAAAAATGACGAAAACAAGAGCAGACAGACAAATCTGGACATGGCTTCTGAAGACTCAAGCTCCAACTCGTCAGACTATTGTGGAGATGATGACGAAGATGTAAGTGTTTTGTTGTTGTTTATTTTTATATATTTTTTATTGTTGCGCATCTTGAACTAAAAAAATAGTTTTAGCATATTCACGTGGCTTGAATGAAAACACTTGTTTTCAGCTATAAAAAAGATTTTTTTCCCCCCTTCAGGAGGAGATGGTGGACGTTGAGACTGTAGAGGAAATTAAACAAGAAATGGCCATTGCAAAAATGAAGGAAGCTGTTGTCAAGACGTTACAGAAGTCAGGGTAATCCTATTTTTGTGAATGAATGGAAATGGATGTGCACATTTCTTGTTTCCGAATGAAATATATTCATGTTTGTTTCTTTTGCAGAGAGTATTTTGGCTCAGCAACAGACCACGGCATCCAGGTATTTGTTGTTATTTTCATGGCCAAATTTTTATCTTGCAGAAATTGAGCCATTGATTTAATGTGTGATGGAAACTGAAGAATGGTGACAGTGTTGCATGCGTTATTCATCTCAGCTGTCTCGGGATCACGTGGACAATGGTGAGTCACAGGGAAGCACAAGACGAAGGAACCATGTGGTACTAGAAAGGCAAAGGCGCTCTGAACAACGGAGTCTCTTTGACAAACTCCAGACGGTTCTTCAGAGCGACCCTAGGTCCCCCAGGCTCCGCCTCCTCTCAATGGTCAGTTCCACATTATGTTCATCCACATATGTTTGAATAACAGTATCTGATAGCCACATATCACATGATTAGCGGCGGTTTTACAACCACCAAACGTGTGTTTGTGGTTAATTTATGTGTGGTTATGGTTTTGTGTGCATGTCTGCAGGCTCTAAAGGAAATCCGAAGTCTGGTTGCTACCTCCAAATACTTGGAGGAGCAGAAGAAGAGGCTGTTGAAGGAACAGACTCTGTATGTGAAGCGGCTTTCTCGTCTGTCTGGTATGTACAATTTCTGTTGCTGTATCTTGTTGCATTTTCCGTTAAAATGTAAGCGTCTCAGCTCATGGATGCATGACATCTTACAATACAGTAGTGTTTGAGGGTGTATAAACCTTAAAATTTCACCTTTTTAGGGAAGTCAACAAAGCTAATTGAACACAAACTGAAAGAGATCTGCGAGAAGCAGAAGATGAAAGAGAAGACAATGAAATGGAAACCTTACTTTTCCCAACTACTCCAGTCCAGAGCTGCTCTGCTGCAGGCCATTAGCTCCGAGGATCAGCTGAAGTCTACACCCCTGTTACAGCCTGACTTCTTCATAGCTTCACCTTCGACTGTTCCACTCACAACTGCATCCGTTAACAGTGTCCAACAGAGGATGCAGCTGCTCCTGTCCAAGTCTCCTGCTCAATCCAGTGCACAAACCAATAAAACCACACCCCATTCTCCAAAAGCAGCGTCTTCTCCAGCTCAGGCCGACGTTACTGCAGCCCCAGCGCAGTCAGAGAGTCAACCAAGTGAGTCTGTTGCCTCATTCCAGCTCGATCAACTTTGGTCAACGTTCAAGAGACAAGAGGTATCTGGATCTCCAGCCCAGTTCATCACACCTGACTCGCAGTCCCAGCCCTCCACAGTTCCCAGTACGCTGGATGCAGCCCCATTTAAAGATTCAATGCCAAAATCACCCAACCCTTCAAAGCCTGTTACCCTTCCTTTGATACGCTCCAAGACCGGCAGAATTATACTTCCCTCATCTCTGAAACCAAGTAAGTTCCTTAATATTAATTAATGTGAGTTTTTATTTGAGTTTGCTCTTCTAATATTTATTTTTTTACTTAACAGGTGGTCAAGGTTTCTATACACTAATGGTCGTTAAGAAAAAAGGTGGAGTGGATGAGGTTTACTCTTTATCTAACATGCCGCCTTCTGATGTGGACTCCAAAAATCAAGAGAAGTGCATATCTGCACCTGAACAACCTTCAGACTCGGATAATAGCAGTATTTTAGAGGAGGACAAGGCGGCATCTTCAAAATTGGATCCAAAACAATCAGGTGTAACAACTCCCCTGACTGATATTGCCTCCCATAACAAATCAAGCTATGCACCTACAACGCCTCCACAAGCTTCAGAGAAAAGCCTAGAGAGTAACTCTGGGGTGGGTTTAAAACAAACTCTGTCGACTGCCTGCTTAAAATTCAAGCGCCTGCCTACAATAGTTAAGGCTGAGCCCAGTCCAAACTCTCTTGAAGTCCGGCGTGGCCGAGGCAGACCTCGAAAGTGTATTACTTTTGTAAATACCATGAACGAACCTGAGGAAGTCACCAGGAAAGATATCAGTACAGAAGCTGAAAAGAGCCCCGCAACAGTTAGCGAAGATGCCGACAACCCTGTACCAGTAAAACGAAAAAGAGGAAGGCCCCCGAAGAATACATTACTGTCTAATCCTCCAGTTGAAGAAGCAGAAAGTAGTGCATCCAAATCCTTTGAGAACAGCCCTGTCCTCCAATCTTACCGTAAAATAAAACCCAAACCAAGCCCCGCAGAAAATAATTTGCTCGCTGACACTAGCACATCGCGCCCATTAACCCGCGGTGCTTTAGGAAAAGACTTCCCCAGTGCTAAGAAACGTTCCTGGATAGACGTGGAAAAGGAACTGGAACCAGAGCTTGAATCCGAATAGTTCTCGTGTCCCTCTGTTTCTGCAACAATCAATGCACACAGTTGTTTGACCTCAGTTAGTCTTGCACTGAACCCTCACACACGAGATGGCAGAAAACTGTTTTGGCATTGCCCTTGCAATCTTCCTCACAAGCAGCTGCTCCGCTGCTCCTTGTTTATGTGGTCGTGAGTCACATAGTCCGTAGCCTCACCAAATGTGCCTGTGTATGAATCCAAAGGACCAGAGACAAATACACTATGCTGCTTTTTTTTTTGCATATTTTTAGCCACAACTCCGTGGACTTATTTCGTACTACAGAGGCAGGGTGTTATTCTGGTATCAGAAGACGAAAAGAGAAAGCATTAAGTGACCTGCTGTATACATTTATGAATGCAAATGATGGCATCAATATTACTCCAAAACTCTGTTTGGATTTACTTTCAGCGGTATTCGTCACTTACAGGTCATGGATGTAAGAGTTTTTTTTTTCAAATAATGTTTTATTAATAGCCTGTTTTTTGTGCAAATGAAATTAACCATGTGTGGACCTCATCAGTAAGTTAAACATCCATATCCTGAACAGGCTCAATCAATTCCCGGCTCCATTAATTCAGTGAGTAAGTTTTAACGTGCTGTGTGTTGAGTTAGTTTAATGCATATGTGTGGCGTTAACAAAAATGATCTGTAGTAGCACTTTATGTTTGTGGTAGAGAACCTTTCTCCTGTATTTGGTTTGTAACAGAATTGTTCAATATTTTAAGGAAATGCATCTAATCCTGAAAAATATTTACGTATACTGTATCTAGAATGAAACTGTAAATATTGTATTTTTTTCTTTTTATTGCAATATTTTTCTTATGGACACTTTTGAAACACTGGATGTCCTGGTACTTTCAAAACAGTTTAATTGAAAATGTGAAATATCAAGTGGCCTTTACTATCAATAAAATGTAAATACATTAACCACATTAGCTTTGAGTCTCTCTCTTTGAGTTTTGTGACACAAGTTCTGCAGTTTTAGTACAGTTGTTCTCTGTTGCTTTGGCATTTTGAACCATTTTTAAGAAAAAAAAAAACCAGTTTGATCATGTAATGAAAGTTTATTGCTTATTTGCAATTTCTTAATCCATAAAAACAAGAATATAGCATTGTCCTTACACACACACACATTATTTCTTTTCCTATGGACCCTGGGTGGAGGATTTAAGTTCCACGCCCACAGGGTTGCTCGTCTATCAGAACATCAAATAACGCTTCGACTTTTTACTGGGCGTAAAAGCCATAGTTCAGAACCTGAGACTCCAGTAATTAATGACTCATCAGCGCGTCTTCTGGCACCAACCTCCAGTCCTATTAAACTGCCCTAACATTCAGTTAATCTGAACACTTGCTGTCATCCAACAGAAAAGTAATTAATGATGTGACTGGCCTGACATCACCACAAAGGACTGAACCACTCAATTCGGTGGTGATAACATCCCAAATGTCCAACACAGCATGTTACCTTTTAGGTGATAATAGAGTTGTGTTACTACTCGACACACAGTCATCTAATGTGTTTGATGACAGTGAGTGACATGCTCAGCGCACTGGCAGTTAAATAAAGTGCCAAAACCTTTATGTGGTAAAATGCCTCTGTCCAGACAGATTTCTATCTATTATACTCTAAATTAGTTTCATACGTTTAAATCAACATACATTTAAGTCACAGCCACAAAGCTGCATTAAATAGTGAATATGGGGACTATCAGCAGACATTGGTCGGTATTGATGTAGCAAAACTAAAACATTTGTCATGATGTAAAATAAGACTTATTCAAACTAAAATATGTTTCTTAATATGTCAAAAAGATAATATAATGGGTCAAAATGCAGCTTTTTATCTCAATATTGTGACCTTTTATAATCATTTTACATACATTGTGTGTGACGCTTCATTCACCCAGGCCATGTTTATCTAAAGGTGCGGTTCACCTTTGGCACCATTACGCTTATGTTTGTTTTTCTTTGTGTCTTCTTAATATGTTTTTTTTTGTTCATGGAAAATTAAATTAAATTAACTAACCAAACATGTGTATGTATATATGTAAATGAAGAAAGACACAATGAAACACAATACAAGCTAAGTGCGTTTTAAAGATGGGCGAGCTGTGATCGCCTAATCAGCAGCTGAACAGTTCCGCCGTTGAACTTTGCGGTTGTCCGCGATCTCTCCCCGCTCCCTCTAATCCTATTAAATCAATTAGCGATAACCAACAAAAACACGCACTGATGTAATCACGGAGCAGCTTCAAACCAGTGACGTCAGGCGCGCAAAAAAAAAAAACAGCTGAGCGCCGGCTGACCCGCGTTGCCAGCGCGAAACGCGGCCGCATCAGTCCAGACGCGGCAGAGGATCAGAGCAGCAGACACGCTCCCAGAGACCAGCGTCCACGGCTTTTATAGAGCTCTGCGCTCTGTCTGTGGTGGAGATTGTGCGGACACCAGGGCGCGAACACCATGCCAGCAGATGGATTCACCATTAAAAGTCGCATCAGGAATTTGCTGCGCTCTCCCTCAGTCAGGCACAAGAAGAGCAATAGCACCAGCAAGGTAACAATATAACGCTCATTACTGCCGCGTTTGAATATAATAACTTAACAATAAAAGGAGAATAGGCTGAACTCTGTGCATATGGAACGTCCCACCATAAACACAAGGCCACTTTAAAATTTGGAACTGAGTCAAGTACAAGTTGTCGCTGATGTTTTTATTAATCCATTAAAGTGAAAACTGTTGGCACGATTATAAAACTGGTTTAATCCAAAATTAATTTCATAAAAACTTATTTTTTACTTATTATACCAACATTATTACATAATCACAACTAAAACTGATGCAGCCGTTATTCACTTGGCAAGTTTTCCTGCAAGCTCAGATCATGTCACATTTCTGTTTCCTTAGATTGTTCGTGGAGTCGTACTTTGTGTTTTGTATTGTTTGCTACTAATGTGACACGGCTGCTTAGTAATTCCTGCTTCCCGTGGCAGACAGACAGTGACAATGACAGGTTAAACCTTTAACTAAAAGTATGAATGTTTAGAAGTATTTTCTTTATTCCTCTTTTAACCAGCTTTACTTAGGGAAGATGAATGAGAAATGGTTGAGCTTAAAGTGTCCTGTGCTTTGCTCATGTACAGGTGACTCTGGAGAAGGTCCTCGGAATCACTGCTTCAGGAAACAGCGGCCTGGCCTGTGACCCCCGATCTGGCCTTGTGGCCTATCCTGCAGGGTAAGTCTGTCTAAAAGAGAGGCCACTTCTCCATCGCTATCTCAGCATCTGACCTTTGACTTATCAATATTCGATGCAAGCGCTGGCTCCTTATCATATCTACCTCGCAGGGATGTTCAGTGTGCAAATGTTCTATGTGTGTTATCTCTGTTCTATCTTAAAGCACCTGAGGAGAATGTCTCCGTGGGCCTCATGCAGGCTTTCTTTTGACTTTGTCAGTGATACAGTGATATACCTGCATGGAGCGTGTTAGGATTCAAACTACTATCAGTGACACTTGTGTTAAGTTCCTCAATCGGGAGTATTAAAAATTAGGCACGTGAGCTTCAGATTATACGAACTAGAGCAGATTATTTTTAGCAGCGTTTTGTGTTGCTTTGAAATCTTCTGTGGCAAAAAAAGACAAAAGCACCTTGTGTGCACATATATTCTACAGTGTGTTCTTTTGTGTATTTGGGTGTGATAAACAGTATGTACTGTACACGGCACCGCAGGTGAAATCTCTAGGCGACAGTTTGATGTTTTCAGATTGGTGGCAGAAGAGCTAGTTCAGTGACAGATGGACTGTTGATCTGTGAAACAGGATGTAAAAGGAAACTTTAATCAGCGAGGAACAATGTGGCTATTTGAATATGGAAAATAGCACTTGGATAAAGGCTGGAGGACACACAGTGGGGTTGGAGTGGTAGCATCAATTCAATATAAACACCTTTACCTTTACTATGAAACATCCACGGTTTAAGTGTTTGTGTTTCAACAGTGCACAATTTAACTAAATAAACGGACACACACGCTTAATAGTTAACAACAACTGTCTCATGCTGGTGGGCCTGATTTATATTACTGTATGCTGTTCTTTCCTTATGTAGGTGTGTGGTAGTCTTGCTGAACCCCAAAAAAAACAGACAGCAGCACATTATCAACAGCTCCAGGTAAGTCAAAACGCAAACACACCGCATTTAAACAGGACATTAAAGTCAAAGTCAAACAGTACCGGTCAGACGGAGCTGTCTTACTCTGCCTCTTTAACTTTCACAGAAAAACCATCACAGCGCTGTCTTTTTCCCCCGATGGCAAATTCTTGGTCACGGGAGAGGTGAGTCTTCTTCTTCTTCTTTTAATTTCTGCAGCTGTCTTGATATTTTTTCACAAATCGTATCTCAAACCTTTAAACCACGTTAATATTCCGGTGGCATTGAATCGTTCTGTTAAAGGCTTATTTTCACATGTTTATAGCTGCATTAACAGCTTGACTGTCTTCCATGTTTACAGTCTGTTGTGTCCTCGCTGCTCAACGTGCAGTTTAACATCTCTTGTCATTCAAGCGTCTCGACTCGGTTTTGTTGTAGTTACAACGTGCGCCTTAACACAACACACGTCTTAATCCCCCTCCAGCCAATCAAAGCCGATTAAAGACTTCTCTGTGTTAGTGCATGTGCGCGCAGCTGCTGCCATGACAACAGGGATCAAAGTTCAAAGGACCAAATACACCAAGGAGGAGAAGCTGTTCTTTGGTTCTACCACCACCAAACCAAATGCCACCTTATGGTCGACTCCTAGGATTTAAATTCATGAAAATAAGAACAGAAATAATAGTATAGTTATTAGATTTTACTGGCCAATCTTTCAATGCAGATGTTTTTTAGTGGCCGTTTGCAACAAGCTGCAGCGGGTTTCCTTTCTTTTTGTCTACATATCTCTGTCTTTAGTAAAAGCAGTAAAATGGTGCTACACCAGTGGATTAGGAATCTGGTAAAACAAACAGAAGCTGGTACTTTCGTGACAGCTATCTATTCCATCTTATCTCAATGAACTGCTCACTACTGCTCCCAATCACTCGTCTCTTATGTCCGTCTTTCTTTCCACTAGAGTGGCCACCTACCAGCCGTGAGACTCTGGGATGTGGCAGAGCAGAAACAGGTGGCAGAGCTCCAGAAGCACAAATATGGCATCTCATGTGTGGCGTTCTCGCCCAACAGCAAATACATTGTCAGTGTGGGAAACCAACATGACATGATGGTCAATGTCTGGGCGTGGAAGGTAATTTTAGCCTCAGTCACTTCCTCCTGCCAACTCCGATGTTCTTGGAACATGGCACACACTAGATTGTGTTTGTCATATTGGTTTAAACTAAACTATGTTATACCTCAGGCTTTTAGCTGCTTGTCTCCACTCAAACCTATGGAATCAGTCGTCTCACCCAAGTAAATCTATGTCCCAGACTACTAATGAATTTTGTTGTTGATTTTCGTCTCGTACAGAAAGACATTGTTGTAGCAGCCAACAAGGTGTCCAGTAAGGTGACCGGTGTGTCCTTCTCTGAGGACAGCTCGTACTTCGTAACTGTGGGGAACCGACATGTCAAGTTCTGGTACCTGGATCATTGCAAGGCTAACAAGGTATCAAAACATGTCCCTAATAAATGTTTTGACTTGACCAAACGTTTGGGCTGCACCATGTGATTTTGATTGGCCAAAAAGTGAAATGTTGGTGTTTTATGTGTTGTGTCATTCTGTGTTTTTCCTCCTTGTAGTACATTTCCATTTCCTTGTTTTACTGCCAACCATTTTTACACAGTAAGAACAATGTTCAATGCCTTGAAAAACGCACCATTGTGTTTGATTTGGCCCTGATCCCGTCGCACTGTTTGAAGTGAACTTCACAAGTTTCTTTATTTACTGAAACTAAAACAAAGGAATAGAAATACTAACCACATTTCATCGTCAGTGTTAAATCTCGTTTTCACACCAACACAGTTATTTTACAAGTAAAACGGCCAAAGGGAACATTTTGCAGCTACACGCACATAGACGGCTCTGGGATGTAATGTCGACCCACACTCCAATAAAGACCAGCGTGAGCATGTCAGATAAACCTCCCTCCCCTGTGCCATGTAGGCCAGCGCTCCCGTCCCGCTGCTGGGCCGCTCAGGGCTGCTGGGAGAACTGAGGAACAACTTCTTCTGCGATGTGGCCTGTGGAGTTGGCTCCAAGTCCGACGCCATCTTCTGCATCACCTCTTCTGGCCTGCTGTGTGAGTTTAACAGCAGGAGGATGCTGGACAAGTGGGTGGATCTGCAGGTGAGCGACAAGCGCTTAGCTGCTGCTGCTTTAATTCATGATTATGATCAGAGTTTAATCAAGAGGTGAAGACGAAAGAGTGGGACTATTGCCTTTTATCAGGAGATCAGTGAGTTGCAGGATGTACTTGGAAGGATTCCAGCGAGGACACATTTAAATTCCGCTGCAACTTCATGTAACCATACTGAAATAGAGGACTGCAGTTGTCTCAGCTTCTCTAAATTGCTAAATGCCTGCTGCATTGTTGATACTAGCGCCTTCCACAGTTTAATGTGACATGTGAATATTGTGAACTGACTTTCCTGCTGTGTGGATCTGATGTTGCGTGTTGCTCGCTTCGTAGACGAGCACGGCCCAGTCCCTGGCTCTGTCCGAGGACACGATCTTCTGCGGCTGCGCCGACGGGACCGTGCGGGCCTTCAACCCTGCCGACTTGAACTTTGTCTGCACGCTGCCACGGCCGCACCACCTCACCTGCGACGTCTCGGCCATCCCCCCAGCCAGGTGAGGAGCAGCTTTCCTTGGCAGCGATTCACCTCGGGATCAAGGGCTGTTTATTTATAGAGCTTCCTGTCTCGAGTGGCGCCACTTTACATTCTTGATCACTCCACAGGTTTTTGAGGAAAGTAAAATGTTGACTCTGATCTGTCTTCCGTCAGTGACCTGTTTTCCACCAAGATGGAGACGCGTTACCCAGACGCCATAGCTGTGACCTATGACCCAATCACTCACTGGCTCAGCTGTGTATATAATGATCACAGTCTCTATGTGTGGGATGTGAGAGACGTCAAGAGGGTGGGGAAGGTGCACTCTGCCCTTTTCCATGCTGCTTGTGTCTGGGACCTCGAGGTAAATACAAAACCAGGAAGTGAGTTAATAATGACTGTACTGATTTGCCCTAATACTCTAATACAAATCTATGGTTTGTATGAATATTATGCATTTACCCAAATGAGTCTCACTCTCTATAAATATCTCTATAAAGTCTATAAATATAGATGGAGAAAGCCTGTCGGTTCATTTAGATTAACTAGCCTTCACAGCTCACATCCGGCACTGTCTCATGTTGTTGCTCAGATGTTTCCAGATGCTCCTGGGGACACGGATGCTGGCTTGTCATCAGGTGCATTCATTAGCTGCTCAGCTGATAACACCATTAGACTGTGGCACAACGAGGAACAGACACCGAATTCTATTCATTCCCAGAACCTCAGCCGTGTGAGTTTTTCTGTAATATGCCTGGAGGTCTTACGTCGACATTTAGAAAGATATTGTCTCATATTATTATTATTTGTCATTGTTGGTTTGCAGGATCTGTTGAATGTAATCTACACTGGTTCTTCGCTGGGTCAAGAATGTAAGTCAGCTGTGAATGCAGACAGATCAGGGGATGGACAGACAGAAACCAGGACGGGCATCAGGACCATCTGTATAAGTCCAGATGGCAAACACCTGGCGTCAGGTGATCGCAATGGGATACTGAGGTGGGATAAAAGCAGCAGCGTTTTCTGATGAGTGGGATTCAATTCAGGTCACCTCCTAAACCGTAATGTGCATTTTTTTAATGTAAAGGATCCATGACCTCACCAGCATGAAGGAGATTCTTAAAGTAGAGGCCCATGATGCTGAGATCCTCTGTCTTGAGTACAGTAAACCAGAAACGGGTCAGTATGTGCTACCGTCTGCTTAATCGACCACCTGTGCTCTGAGCGTACACGATACATGTTTAAATCCCATTACTGTCAGGTCTGAAGCTGCTGGCCACAGCTAGCAGGGACCGGCTCATCCATGTCTTGGATGCTGAGGATGACTACGGCCTGGTGCAGACACTCGATGATCACTCTTCATCCATAACAGCTGTTCGCTTTGCTGGTGAGCCTCTAGAGACATTGTCAACAACTGACAGCTAATCTTCTCCTAATCCCTATTTTCATCTTCCTTAGTCCAACACAAAGCCTATATTTTATTTCAGTGGCAGATAACTTAAATGATATATCACAAACATACATGTGTGTTATTAGAAATAGTAGTAAAGATTTTCTTGAATTTGCTTCTGACCTTCCAGCACAAAAATGTTTTTGAGCATCTGGAAAACTCTCCAGGTGACACGTGGAGGTGTTTAAAACACGGAAACTTAATTTTGTATTATTATTATTTTTTATTTATTAGCCAACGGCAATAAGGTGAGGATGATCAGCTGTGGGGCAGATAAGAGCGTCTACTTCCGAACTGCGCACAAGGTGAAATTCAACGTTCCTGTCTTTCCATTATCAGTTCCTCTAAAGTTGTTGATGTTACAACTGGACATCCTGCTGCGTTCTTCCTTTTAGATTTGCTGTTGGGTTACTGGGGCAGTTGCACAAGTTCTTCTTAACATTCTTCTTAAACTTAAGACACAATTCAGGCCACTGCAGTGACTTAGAACATTGTGTTTTATGGAACACAATAAACAATGCAAGTGAAACTTCTCCGCATCCAGACATTTCTGGAGGGTTCATTTTAGAAACCTTTCATGACGTCTCTGTGCTCTCTGCAGAATTTCAATGAGCATCGTGTTCCTAAACCTGAATTAATGTCATTTCTGATAATGTCTTTATGATTTATAATAAATGGAAACTGGAAAGAAACTATAAATTAAGTGACACGTGCCTGATATTTCTAAAATAATTATATTGCTGTATGCATAAATGTTAGGAATGCTTGCAGGCAAACACGGAGGTTGGAGTTCAGTGAGGTGAAATAGCTCAACTAAAGCTTCTTGTTTTACTAACTACGTAGTTATGCAACGTCCCATTTTGCAAAGGTTTCATTTTGGCTTTTCTATTCAACACTAAAGCTACAGCAGCGTTCCTCCGCTGCACAGACCTGACCTCGTTTCTCTCTTGTTTCGCAGACTGACAGGGGCACAGAGTTCAGACGTTCTCACCATATAGTGAGGAAATCCACGCTCTACGACATGGGCGTCGACCCCACCTGCAAATACGCTGCTGTCGGCTGCCAAGACCGCTGCATCAGGTGAGCGCGTGGGCACGTCTGTGCCTCTGTGAACAGAGGTCAGCGTCAGGAAATGGGTCGCCAGTCACTGTTGTCGTTCTGACTGCAGGATTTTCAACATCGGCAGCGGCGAACAGAAGAAACTGTACAAAGGTTCGCTGAGTGAAGACGGCAGCCTGCTCAGGGTGACGCTCTCCTCCACCGTTCACACTCCACAGGCCATACTCTTCCTATGTGCAGCTCAGTAACAGAACGCTTTGCATTTGGCCTCGCAGGTACAGATTGATCCTTCAGGTCAATACGTGGCTACGAGCTGCTCTGATAAAAACATTAGCATTGTTGACTTCTACACTGGAGAGTGTGTGGCCACCATGTTTGGACACTCAGGTAACGGGACACACGTCTGTACTTCAAGCCACATGACTGAGCCGCAGACACTTCAGCGACTGAGCATCCTTCTGTTTTTGTTTTGCAGAGATTGTCACGGGTATGAAATTTACCAATGACTGCAAGCGTTTGATTTCAGCATCAGGTGACAGGTGACAATCAAATATAAGCAATTACTTCATATTGTGGCATATTCACTAACAAAACTATTGGAACTGAACCAAGACGAAAGCAGCAACTCACTTAAAACCTTCTTCTTGTGCTGGAGGAAATGAGAAACAGAGAAACGTGTTTGCAGGCAGTTTCCTCAACAGACAAGCTGAAATGAAATGTTGAATTTTTAATGCCTGGACGCTTTTATCTCCTAGCTGTATCTTTGTGTGGCGACTGGCTCCAGAACTGACAATCAGCATGAGAGAGAGGCTGTGCCACCTTCGACAAAGCCCCGACACCCCACTCTGCAAGACCTTCTGTCTCAGGTGATGACAGGCACCGCATTCAACCACTGAGGACATTTCATTGTTTGCGTTCTTTCTATAAACCTAGACCTGAGCACAAAGCAGCCACTGCACGAAATGTCCCCCCCCCTTCACTTGTCTAACCGAATACTACGTTTTGTCTGACTGTGACACCCTGATACCTCAGGCAGGAGTTGTACAGCGCCTCCACACTGGCTGGTTTGTCGTCAGACAGTGACCGTGAGCTTGACGAAGAGGAAGGAGCAGAGAACAATGACGCCAGCGACAGAGGTGACATTGAAACCAATACTTCCTCTGACAGCAGCCACGAAGAGGAAGACACAGGTACATCTGTCCTAATAGTCTCCATAGTGACTGACATTTAACCTCCAGTATCAGAATTTGAACAATCCAGGACATTAATAATAACTTTCCTCTACTTATTGTGGTCTTTCATACAATAGGAGGCTCAGATGACGGACAGGGCTGGGAGCTGACAAAGGTAGAGGTTGTTATTATTAAAATGAAATGAGTTGTGTTTTTAGTGAGGTAAAGAGTAAACAATATCTAATCGCGACCACATATTCCAGAGTGGAGTCGTCAGCCAGGTCACCCCTAGCGCTACTAAGCGCCCTCGAAGGCGTTGGTCTCATCGTATGTGCTCTCTGGAGCTAATGGTTAAATCCCTGCTCGATCTGAGGCAGCTGGAGTCCTTCGCTCAAAAGAAAAACCCCAAGTGCCTCCCACGGAGCACAAGCAGCCTTCAGGAGCCCGTGGTACCGTATGCACAGATATCTCAGATATTAAAGCCCTGATTACTGCAAAGCATCGTCTACTCACTCCTCGTTTTTTTTTCTGTTGCAGCAGCAGTTAGAGGAAAGAGCTAAGAGGCATTGGTCCTGGGCACACAGTGATTTGCGGTCCTCACTCCCATCCAAGGGCAAACAGGGGACTGAAAGCGCTGTGCTGTGCCCTGAGGCAAACAGGGATGACACAAGTCTGCAGGACAGGTAAATCGCTGCATATTACACAGGTTCACCTAAGTTTTGACAAGGACACTGAAAGAACAAAAGCATTTTTCCATTCTTTAATATTTCACTCACAAGCCCTGTCCCTCATTGTTTCCACCCCCTTTGTGTTTTTATACGTCAGTGATTACATGGTGAAGGAGCAGGACTGCAGAACGCAAGGACGAGGAATCTGCAGTGAGAGCCAGGACAGCCGCAGTCCGGACAGCGCCTGCTCTCTGGGCTACGACAGCAGGGAGTCCAGCCCGGATCACGTCCTGGATGGTGAGGAAAACAAGAACAGGCTAAATAACCAAAAATAGCACCAAGGCAAGAAGTCACATGTATTTCATTTAATACTTCACGTTCCTTAGAATGAAAGACGGGACCACAAAAAAATGAAGATTAGCGTTTTATCCTGCTTCTGTCTTTACCTCCTCCTAGTGTTGGTGTCACAAAATACACTGAACTACAGTTACAGTGAATTCTCAACCAACCAGAAAATGAGGCTTTGAGATGTTTAAAGATTCTGTTAAGTTAATATGTTCATACAGAAAATGGAGACTTGCTAAGTGCTGCATCTGAAAGGAAAAGCTCAAATGTACACAAAAGCCAGTATATCTGATGAACATTCAGTAAAGCCGAGACCCACAGAGAGGGATTTGAATCTAGGATTTTCCATTTTCAGGCCTGATGGAAATAAATCAGATAATACTACCACATAAGCTGGCTTCTGACTGGTCATTTGTTCAGGATTATCTGGTACCTACCTGCTCTATGCAGCAGTTATACCAGTGTCAAGGAGGGCTCGGGAAGGGATTTGTCTCTCTCGCAGACTTGAGCCTCAGCTTGCTCTTCCTTCCGCGTTCAGATTCGGCAGATGTGGAGTCGCTGAGCCCGGACAGCTCTGATGAAGAGAATGAAGAGACCGATGAAGAGGAGCATAAGGCAGAAGTGACAAGTATGGATGAGGCTCTGAGGACGGTAACTGACACTGGTGACTGCAGTCGAGAAGATTTTCTCAAGCAGAACTTTGAGACTCTGGCAGAAAGCGCCAGCACGGGTAGGAAAGCACAAACAGAACCACACAATATTGATTAGTCTGGCAAAGCAGCACAGTTTCAGTTTCCTTTTCTGTGTCAGTGTTTTTCTTCTCTCGTTGCCTGTGTCTCAATTTTCTTTTTTTTCCCGACTGGTGCTGTGCATCCACAGTTGGGCAGAGCAGAGTCCCAAGGCTCAGTATGTCTTCACGCTTCCTGGCCAGAGGACATAATAACAGGTACTTCTGACCCGTTCAAACCAACGTGGACTCAAAGCTGTGATTACTAGATAAGCAAAGCCAAGCATCCACCGCATGTAGCCTGATATGTACTGTATCCCACCATCAAACGTCAAAGTGACATTAATGCTCGCTTTTCTGACGTTGTATTGTAGGGAGGTGACGCCATTTGCCAAACTGCATGGGAAGGAACACGGTGCCCACATTGCTAAGCCCCCAGTGTCAAAAGTGCGGCCCCTGATGGAAAATGGCCAGAGCAGGGACCCCGACAACAGTCCTGTGTCCCAGAGAAAGACCAAGGGTCTAAAGTAAGATGAAAACCCAGTCAAACGAAGCAGCGAGGAGTTTATTTTTAGGCAAGTGCTGCTCTGGCAGCCTTGGATTATGAATCATAAATGCAAACGTTCAAAAATCACAAAAGCTACTGGGTTGGTATAAATAAATAAAACACTGATAAGTACACATAGCAAGGCTGCAGTGGACAACAGGGACGTTCAGGGTCGGACATTTTATAGAGCTGTTACTTCCAGATTAACAATGGGGTGTGTGTAATCTGGACGTATTTACTCTGAAGTTGAAGATAAAGATGCTGTGTTGCACGTTAGCAGGGCCGACGCTCCAGAAAGTGACTGTACCCCTGCACACAGACCTCAGAAGGCGTCGTGGTCCAACCTGTGGAGGATGTCCAACCCTCCGTCTAAAACTCCACTGCTACTGGACGGAGGGACGAGTTTACAGAAGTCACACTCTGCGCAGAACCTGTCCTCACACTGTAAGTGTGTGTGTGTTGTCATATATTTGCTGTCACTTTAGTAAACAATGTGTCATAACATCTTATATTAATCTCTTATTCTTCATCCTTTTATCAGCTCCTTACTCCCCTGGGTCCTGTAGTGACCAAAGGGAGTTGAGCAACAGAACTCAGCAGCTTTTTCTGGATTCTGACGCTCCCAGATCCGCCTTCCAGTCGTCTTCCCTCTCGTCTGGGTCCCCCCAGTCCCCCCAGGCACCTCTGCCATGGGGGAGCCCTAAACTCAAGCCCCAGCACTCATACATGAACCCTACAGCCAGCTCCATGGCCAAAAGCAGTCGCTCCTCCTCCCTGGGAGACGGCATCCACACAGGCACTCCTCCCGACTCCCCGTCAGTTCCCAGTCGCAGGATTTCATCTAGTGAGCTAGAGGTCGAGCTCAACTCACCTACAGTCGCTGCTTCGCCCCCATCGACATCATCCCTCTCATCATGTCCTGCGTCTGCTGCTTCTCCTCCCCCGCTTTCCTTTACCCACAACGTCCCGCCCTCTCGCATCCCGCTCCCCAAGCAGCCTCTGAGCTCTCGCCGCAGCCTCTGCTTGGAGGTGAAGCCCAGCTCAAGTTGGTGTGGAGCTCCTACACCTACAACAGACCCTGGATGTGGAAGCAGACAAGGTTAGACAGTCATGGTTAAGTCACGCATGCATGGTGAATGAACTCAACCACTGTAGGTCACTCTATGTGTGCCTTGTTTCCTGCAGTACTGAGCAGACACCTGTCTCTGAGTCTGGATACATCTTTGCCGAGTTCAGCGCAGGCGAGGGAAAAAAGATTCTCTGTTTCAGAGAGGTACAGTTTTTAATCACACACATCACTGTATTTCACACGCGAGTGTGAGTTCATCTAGATTTCACAGTGCTTACTATTTTGTAATCTGCTGCATCAGAATATGTCTGACACAGTTCTGACCTTACTTTGCAGTGACAAGGAGAGAGGACACGTGGCTATAACGAAACAGCGCCCTCTGGTGTCCGAGCAGGCCCACACAGTAAACACTGACCCCAAGCCAGGTCTGACTTCCCAGAACTCATTTATTAATCTATCCAGGGCTACAGCTCCTCCTCTCCTGCTTCTGAGTTCTTCATCTCTGTACAGTCCAACACTGCATCTGTTCCTCTGCCTTCGAACCTGTCCGTCATTGCGCCTTTGTGCCTCATGTCTCAGGGAGCCTCCTGCTGTTCGGGGGCGGGTCCACACACCACATAACAGTGGAAAGCTTTCCTTCCCTTCTTTGTCTCCTGACATTTGTACTAGAACAAGCGCAAGAGCTGTTATGACTTAATCTAACAGAGAGATTGCAGATGAATGTAATAAAGGCATTATTGCTTCCTTTTGACGGTAATATATTTAAAAGCCATTATTTATGATAGTGCCACAAGCAACTGAGGTGCCAGCGCAGATTGTTTTTCTCGTATCATAATATAAAGGTATCTAATAGGCGTTAAAACGCTGAGGTGAATCTTAAAATAGCTTCTTCATCCTGTTGTTCACGCTTCTGTGCCTGCAGTTTGGGGACGATAACAGCATCACAGAGGCTACAGATTTGATTTCACTTTGAAAACACAGTAAACCATAAATGCCATTAAGCGACACCCAGTCCACATTGGTTCCTACAACTGTGTTCTGCTGGAGGATATAAACTGTGAAATCAGTTTCCTCAGCTTCATGTCTCACAGCCCCTGCTTGCTGGATTTGTACAGCAAGCAGCCTTTGTATATATTTTCAGCTACCAAGTTTAGTCTTCGTTTTTTTTTTAATGCTCTTCAACCCTTTGTTCAGTACTTACTCGCTTGACCCACGGTGTGTTTTTGTCTATGAACACACACATTTGGGATTTGTTACGTGATGTGCAGTACTTGAGCAACTTATTTCTCTCTCTCTCTCTCTCTCTGCAGATTCCTCTATCACCTTGGACACTTGTAGGCAGGCTGTTGCTGAGCTTCACAACAGTCTGAAGAAAACCATCACGCTGTACAATACGGTCAGTGAGTGTGTGTCCCAAAAACTTGGAGACTGGTGGTTTAGAGAGAGAGTCAAATGCGATGTTGGTAGCAAATACAGGAAATAAGTCAAATAAGGTTTTGTTGTCCATAGTGTTGTCATATTACTTTTGTATATACTAAAAATAGACTTTATAATTTATTTTTTCTGAATCATCTTGCTGCTACTGTGTCTACATATTGTTTCTGCTAAGATCCACGCTGTCCTTAAATTATGAATCTATATATCAATTTGGCAATGACTTTCATAACCAGTTAGACATATTCCAGCTTGTCAAATGTGAGAATATGCTGCTTTTCATTTGAGAGTAAATTGGACAGAAGCAATCTGCAGGTGATGTCTGAAGATTAAACAGAAGTTTCACCTACATATAATTTCTGTTGACATGTATACATACATGTGCCCATCTATCTAATATTGGTTGGTTAATCTAATTTTGATAAAAACACATTATTTGAACATGAATGTAGCTGCTTGTACTGTCTCCTGCTTATGTATAATCTGATGAACAGGTAAAGCAGGTGACGACTATCTGACAGTCTGTAGATCTGTCTTCCCCGTCTGTCTCACTCAAATCCCTGCTTATGTGTTTATTTAAACCAGGTTCTGCAAAGCGACCAACAGCCCAGACAAGATCAGGAACAGATGAGGAGAATCTTGTCTGAGGCCCTGTTCAAAATTAAGACGGATCTGGACTGTCTGCCTCCAACCACGTCACAGTACGAAGGGCCCCCGGTGGCGGTCAGAGACGAGGGAGACAAGGCCCTGGCTCTGCTGGAACAATACGCTGAGCTGCTGCTGAAGTCCGTGGAGAGAAGACTAGATACCAAGAGCTGAGGAGATGGACTCATGTCCAAGAGGCCAGACACAGCCACAGCACGTCCCGTGTAGCTTTCTTTTTAGACACAATGTCTGAATGTTATGCACTGGAAAAAGAAGAAAGTAATGTTGCCTTAATACTTCTGTTGCCCCAGCTCTTCTTTGTCTGGTTTTCAGTTTTTAAAATGACAAAAAAAACACTGGTGCATTGAATTTGGAAAACAGAATAGATGGTGTTAAGTAAAGAACCAAGCCATTGATTTATTTTTGTTAACCTAGAACTTTTAGCACATTACTGTACAGTTTTTGAAGCCCTGGTGATTTTATAGTTCAGTAAAAGAGTTTTTAATTGTATTGCTGTTGATCAGATGCACTGTCCAAAAGTAAAACATTTGAGACAATGGATATAAACATTTACTGCAGACTGAGTTTTATTTAACACTCCAGCGTCCTGCCACAGTCCAGATACATGCAGTCAGGCTAAACGGAGACCGTCATTTGCCTGTAGGTGTGAGTGTGATCAGGGTGACGCTGGGATAGAGTCCAGCCCTTAGGAGGATGAAGTGGTTCAGAAGATGATGATGAGTGAGCGAATGAGTGACAACAAACGTTATGAGAGACTTGTAGAATGGATCCATAACAGACTGAGTGATTTACATATCTTCTTCTTCATTAGTGGTAATTTTAATAATATAAGAAACGTTGTACACAATAAATAGTAGTAGTGAAGAAACTAAAGCCTTATGCATATTAACCTATGTAAGGTTAGTGGTGTAGTAACATAGAATGAGCTCAGCTCATGGGATTATTATTATTACATTGCTGAAATACATATCGAATCTATTAGCACCATTTAAACCGTTATGGATTGGTGCCTACACAATATCGTGCATTAATAGCCTGTATTTGTGTTGTATATTTTCTATATGTGTGTACGTGACTACACTCTTTATGCAGTCGTACACAATACACATGCTGCATGAGCAACAGTGTGCCTTCTATGGAAGGGTCTCCACATTGACGTAGGTGAGGACGACATCGTGCAGGATGTTGATTCGGTCGATCTGGTTGAGCTCCGTGACACGGTGTCGGAACTCGAACAGCGGGATGTTGTTCACTGCCACCCTGAATGTCTCACGTGTGCAGAGGATCTTCATCTAGAACAGGAGAGAGCACTAACAATAGGTTGCTTTAACCGAGACTGGAAGCGATGAGACCAAATAGAAATCAAATCAAATAAATACATTGACGTATACATTTTTTCTAACTGCTCATGTTGTTGTATGGAAAGCAAGTTTTGCAACATTAAACTGATCAGACAAAGGGATAGAAATTGTGAATTCAAAACTGTAAATACTTTATTAAGAGGATTTTCAGGAAATCTAATTAATTAACTAACAAAGCTGTTATTGTTGTGAGTCAACATGGACACAGGGACATAGTTTGGCCTGTAAGCATATTTATAATAGATGCTATTGAGCACAACGGGCCCCCCACTGACCTCCAGGAGTCTCCCTGCAGTACAGCAGTTCCCTTATCTACGACTCGCCTGCACAAATGACTTTCCAACCCTTTCCACCTTTTCCAAAGGTTAGCCTGACGTTAACCATGAGAAAGTGATTAAAGGCACCATGTGTAGCATCAGTAAACATCGGCACATGAATGAAACCTTTACCAGAAACAAAAGACAAAGGCTGGAATTATTAGCTGCTTCTGTTTAGGTGATTTTTCCCATTGTGTGGTAAAGCAAAAAAAAAGTGGATGAGTACTGCAGCAGCAGATGACATTTGCTTCAGGTAAATAAATGGTTCTTTGAGGTCACATCCTCCATTTACAGGTCAATATTTGTTTCTGCTACTCACCTCAAAAGGGCTCCCAAGAGCAAATGGGAACGGCCCCTTCAGGTCCCGCTCTTCTGCACCCCAGCGTTCACCTATTTTGTGGTTACGGACCACCACCTGTTTCCCCCCCTCGTTGAAGCGAGGGTTGATGTGAAAGGCGATGTCATTACCTCTCAGAAAATTGATTGTGAACCTGTGGGAGATCAAAGCACAATATACAAAAGCAAGGACGCATAACAATGCATGTTTTCAGAACTTTATAATTTATGACATTTATATGAAATGTAACTTCCAGGCCCCTTACATTTTAGCATTAGGTTTCACTTGAGCCAAGATGGTCATCATCATCTTGTCATAGACTCCACGGGCCAGGTTCAGGTTGTATGGTACGCTCTGTACAACGAAGAGGTGATAACAGTTAAAGAGTCTGACAATCCACCAACTACACTGTAAGCAGCAAGCCACCGAGGTCTTTGCTTTTGACTCACCAATGGTCCAGATGTAGGGGGCAGCCAGTGTGGAGGGAGGATGGAGGGATTCTGCCCAGGCCATCCTGACTGTCCTGGGTTGTAGGGCCAGCCAGGGTGGGCTGGCCAACCTGCTACGTTTGGATGCATGCTTGCAGCAGGACCGGTTGGAAGTTGAGCTGGAACCTGAGTGGGGACTTGGGTTGGAGTCTGAAAGGGGACCTGAGGTTGAATAGGTGCTGGTGGCTGCAGAGGCTGGTACTGAGTGCCGGGCCAACATGGCTGGCAGGGCTGCACTGGAGTTGGAGCTTGGACTGGTGCTGGGGTGGGGACCATAGTTGTAGTTAGTGCAGGGGCTGGTGTGACGGCTTGAGTTGGTGCTGGACCTGAAACAGGTGCTGGGACGGACAATGGGGCTGTTTGTGTCCCAGGCCAGCAGGGAGTGCTCGGCTGTCCAGTCCAGCATGGTGCAGGCTGGACGGATTGCCCCGACCACGTGGGGAAACCAGATCCAGATTGTGGCAGGCTGGGCCAAAGGCTGTTAGGCTGTGGGGCAGAACCAGAGGGCGTACAGCTGCCACACAGAGCATCAGAATGCTGAGAGAGAGGAGGGGAAGGGGGAGATGGAGATGGAGAGACAGAAATGTCAGGAGCCAGGATGGAGATACGTGGAAGAGAGAGAGTGGACAGGACAGTGGACACCAACTTGCAAATGCAAACAAGGCCGATTGACAAAAGCAAAGACATGTACGTTAAAAAAAACATGAAAAAAGAGGTTACATTGATCTGTTTAATTCTTACCAATGTAGACATCTAAGAGTTTAAAGTGGTACTTACATCCATGGCTCCTGTCAAAATAAAAATAGGTTCACTGTTATTTATTTTACAGTGTTTCTCATCATACGCAAATATTAGTGGAATATAGAGAAACACAAAATAGATTTTAAAACAGCAAAAACTAAAAAGGGTAAACTTTTAACTTTTTTTAACAAAGTTTTTGAATTTGTGTTCAAGCTGGAATTGACACATACACGAACAGTGAGCTAGTTCTCCAGGTGACCACCAGAGGACTCTACAGCTTTCCAACATGTCAAAGTATCAGCCAACAAATCCTGCACTAGATTCTGACTCTTCACACAACTGTGGACCCACAAATGCAATGAACTGAATGGAACGTAAATTCAACGATGATGCCCCGAGTGACAGAGAGACTGACTTTGCGTTACTAAAGTGAAGGTATATCTAGATCATATTTCTGTCACAAACAATGCACCAGTACAAATGCAAAACAAAAAATGAGAAGAGGTGTAAATTTGCACTGAAAATCACGTTTCAATTTTGGAACCAGGTATTTTTGGTTGTACATTAAATTCCGTTGTTTTGACCACATAACAATGTAAACAGTTGGTAAAATCCCAGAAATGAATTCTCAGGTTTAGACGAGACTCATTTGTTTTAGCGTGGGATCAGTCCAGCACCCAGACCGTGAAATGCATTTTACTAAAATGTCTAGTATTGAAGAACATTTTTGGTAAAAGAGCTGTAAAAATATAAATCTTTTGTACGTTACCCTCTTATGTCTTTAGTCCTCAGGTGCACACAGGAGCAGATGGTACGCTGTGGTGTAGTTTAGGCGAATCAGTGAAACAATCTCCTTTTATAGCCCCAAACCCTTTCACCACTTGGCCACTCCTTACATCATCACTGCTAAGAAGATAACACTCAGCATATGTGTTGACATATATGTGACGACAATAGCATGAGTTGCCTGAGTATTATTATCACACGATATGATATTAGTAGCATGCTACAGTAGAGGAGTTTACACAGATTATACACAAGTATATACAAGTTTATTGTATTCCATGAAATGAATAAAGAAATAAGAACGAGAGAGGAAATAAAGAACGTGAGACACATTCTGTGAGATGCAAAGCAGTAACATGTACAAATGATGTCAAATGTTGCTACAGTGTTCAGTAAATGATGTTTCCTCGCTTTACCTTGACTAGAATCACTGACAGCACAACAAACCGACGTTTGTGTTGACGCGGCCTCCAGTCATGGGACAGAGCAACAATCACGCTAGTTCTCACAGACTAACACAATTACACCACTGAGACAAAGATGTCAGGACTCACTGTGTTTCTCGGTATTTCCAAACATCTCAGGCATTATCAGCTGAAGAGTCTGACCTTGTCTAATATGTGAAACTACTGCTTATGTGTGTTTTTAAGTGGAGAACTGCTGGGTCGAATTCAGCAGCATTACTCTCCAAGGCAACAACGTGACAACAAACAGAGCCCATAAATGTGGACGCACATGCTGTCTCTGCTTCAGCCATCGTCCAAGCTGAACAATGTCCGATACTGATGACACAGTGCTGTGACTAATTTCTTGAAGAATTGAACGTGTGTAATTACTCCTGTGGAAAAATAGCCAAGCTAATGTATTGGCCACCATGTTCCATGTTTAAAACAGATGAGGTCAAAACGTCTCACACACACACACACACACATATATATATAATAAATGAAGTGTGTCACATATAGACATTAATTGGCTCTACTGAGCACATGGGTAAGACCTAATGTTTTGAGATGATCAGTTGTTTTATATGAACGACTGGAATGATATAAAGCTCAGAGTTTCAAAAATCTAGTGGAATGTCATCCATCATGCACCATTCAAAGACTCACGTGCGCACACATTCACTGTAGTGTGTGATCAGTGGTTCTTCATGAGTACATGAGAGCAATCTGCAGCCTAAGCTCCCGAGCCCAGATGTGGCTCTTGGTGCGGCACATTAGGACACAGTGGACAATTTGGGAAGTCGGAGCCTCTGGCTTTGTTTATGCTTGTGTTTGAGGGAGCGCTTGAATCTGCTGAATTGAGCAGCTGGGATAATTAGAGCCAAGTGCATAATCATCCCCTACAAGGCAAATTCTGTTGTTGTTTTTTCACATATATTTTTGTAATTTCTTTAAGAAATAAATAATAAACAGAAAACGGGTAAGTATTTTTTTTCTATGAGCAGAGATAAGATCAGATGTGTTTCATCCATTTAGAGATCAAGCTGATAACTAGGGAAGCTGTTGGTTTAATACTGGGTTAACTCTTTACAGCTGCTCTAAGGGAAGACATGATCCATTGTAGAATATAGACCTCAGCTTTCATGATAGAGGGGTCCTACTGTACTTGCCACAAAATCTTACAACAAATAATTATAAATGGATTTTATTTTAATAATATATTTATGGAGAGTCTAGTCTCCAGCACATTAACCATGAGCACAAAACAAAGCTTCCTGTGAGGATCGTGTGGAATTGTTTTGCATGGGCTGCGTATTGTCAGAAGAGATGATTCGCCAAGACACAATCCAGAGCAACTGGTTCATGGTTAGGATCCTGACTGGCCTGTCAAGAGCTGGAACCGGCAGCACTAGTTTGCGCAACCCAATCGTTTTTCTAACTTATAAAAATGTGGCTCAATTAGGATGCACAGTGTTGTTGTCTGAGTGTGTATTTTCCATGTGCTCATGACATATGTTGTCGGACAAGAGAGGGAGTAATGATGTCATTTGCAGGAGATCTCATTTTGTAGTGACGACCAATGAGGGAGCTGGGGGGGAAAGGAGGCTACTGTGAGGCATGCTGCTGTCAGGCAGAAGAAAGCGTTCTGGCAGGAGCAGGTTTTTCCAAAGTGACGATGGTGGCATTAGTCTCTGATAAGCTCTGGGCTTTGCTCCAGCAACCTCCACTTCTCCCTTTCTCCCCATTTACCCCCCTGCATCGCTCTTTTTAAGAAGCGTAACATGCCAGTCCCCTCAATAGATCTCAGTGTTTTACGTGTAGATAAAGAAACGTTAAGAAGTGGTTTGGGTAAGATCAGGTTATTCAGCCACCTGTGGCTGTGCAGCAGCTCTTACCAAGAGCTAGAGATGAAGTTGTGCCTTTAAAGTTACAACAGAGATCAAATCAAAGACAGTGAGTAAGTGAAAGTAATAGTGAGGGAGATCGTTTGAATGATATTGCTACAGTTGCCATGGGGACAGCAGCTCGTCTTTGTAAGGACCCAGTGCTGTTAATGTGTGTATTTCTGTGTATCTGAGCCATTAGGACATGAATATATGGTCACAAAAAAATTACGACAGCGATGATGTGGCTTATTTTTCAGGCTTCTAAACCGCAGTTCGATGCCCTGTAGTAACCTGTGTGGCCTGCGATCCACCACTAGATGGAGATGTCAAATCCTAACACAAGGCAGTGTGTAGACGTGTGCCCAGCACTGCTCGCTCAATGAAACACGCTGGGTTTGTACGACTATAAAACCAATTCATAAATCTCATCAAGTGACATCACAATCACAGAGCATCAGCGTGTTACGAGTATTATAACCAAAACAAAGCCTCTGTCCATGTGGAATTTAAATATGGTTATAAAAAAAAGTCTTAAAAATGGAATCTGCTTGCTAATTTCCTTATGGATAATAATAAATACATTACACTCCCTAGAGCTTAGTGCCAATGAATCATCAACTGATGCTCAAAAGATAGATGTGGGGAAAGTGTCACTTCTACATCATAGACTAGTCTTTTCCATAAAACGTTTCTAAAGTAGTATGCACTTACTAATCCGACATGTTTAATAGAACCTAAAAGCAAAATGCAAAGAACCCACTTGCCTACGTGCATGACTGGGACTATCCCATCATCCCTCCACACGTGGCTGCATGACAAGAGGCCCACAGTAAGTCCGGCTCAGTCTGGAATCTAGTTCCCATTCCTTGTAGACTGGGATGTATGAATGATTCATGATCGACAAGTGCCGGACGTGTTGTAGCCGCTGCCTCGTTGATCCGAACAACAACATAGTACAGCCGCTCTCTAAACAGTCAGGGAACAGTCTCCCACGGTGGGAGAAACTGGCTCGCTCCCTCCTCACACGTTGACTTAGTGCAGTCTGGGGAAGATGTCACAAGCGGAGATGGCAAATCAATGAGGGCCGTGACACTGTCGGAGCTGCCAGGGGCCGTCACTGTGAGTAACCCCCCCCCCCCTCATGCTCTGGGGCCACGGAGTGTCTCGCTTCACTCAAGCAACACTTACTTATTCGTGCTCTTTATAAACAGAAAGCTGACAACTTGATATCAGCACTTACGAGGAGCGTCAGGCCTAGTTTTCTCATGAAGCAGCCTTTCAGCATTGAGCGACAATAAACACACACTTATTACACACACAGTCTTATTACCAGTTAAGAAGCTGCTTTGCAAGACATCTATATTTCAGTCTGGTTCAAAATCTGAAAATACTTTTGTTTGACAAAATGCAGAATATTTCATAAAGCATACGTTGTGGGTTAGGAACCTTTAATCAGGTGTACCAACATCAAACTACTAGCCACCTAGCTAACATGGAGAATAGATGGTTATAAGGCTTGTTATCATTTCCAACTTTATTTTATTCCAAGCAGTTATTTATTATTTGAAGCATTTTGTGAAACTATTTGCATTATTCAGATATATCTACTGAGGTTATCTTGTGATGACCTTTAGCTAATTATAATATCATTTCATATAATTATATCAATTACTCTCTCTTCACTTGTTAATCAAAGTAAAATACACAAAGTACAAACAGTTATTTATCTCTTTTAAACCCTTTATGTGTAATTTATTGCCAAAAACCCTCACTCACTAGAATTTCAATAGTACAACTTCAATTCACGAGCTAGCCCTGTGTTAGCATATTGAGCCTTGAATTTTCATACCAATTACAATTTTAGCCTGGTGATGTCGGTGCGTGCATTAACCCAACTTCAGCGGCATTTGCTCTGTTTTTAATTCTTTGTCTTTATTGGTCGACCTACTCCAACATCACTCTCCGGGGCGACTCGTGGAAATCTCGTGGATCTACTGTGACTAAGCGTCGCACCGTTCGCCTCGCGTGGACGTGACCGCGCGTCGGCCCCGTGCGTCGCTGCACAGGTGCTCTCCGCCCTCCTCGCCGCCACGCGCTGCGCTCATTCGCTCTCCTCCGCAGCCCGGATGTAGCGCACAGGACCGCACAGTCCTCCACTCAGTGAGAATAACATGGCGCTGGCGGACACGTAACGGTGCCCACCACCATAATAATCATCACAACAACGATCCACGGCGACGGACCAAAACAAACGACGGGACATGTGAGCCGTTCGACCCCAGCGCAGGCAGGTGCGTGTTTTATTCGACAGTTCGTTTTCACGCTGCGATTTGGGTTAAAAATTGTGGCCGCCGCTTCTGCGCGCGGGGCGGGGGGGCGAAAAGGAGCCGCTGTGGAAAAGCGAAATGCTTGTGTGAGGGTTTCAGCTTATGCCTCAGTGTCCGTGACGGCAGCCTGTCTCGGAAACAGCAGCGTCATCCAGGGCAGCTTCGCGTCGTCCGCTTACGATGCAGCGGCGCAGAAAGAAATCTGTCGTTTTGTGAGCGCGTGTGTTGTCATGGCTGTCAGGCGGCTCGCGCGTCGACCGCTGTCCTTGGTATTGAACTGGGTGGGCATCGCACCTATGCGTGGATTAGAAAGGCCGGTTCATTTCCCCTTCTCATGCCTTTGTCGCTCAAACGAGGAGGAATCGTTGTGGTTGAGGGAAGAACAGTGTGTGTGTGTGTGTGTGTGTGTGTGGTGCTCAGTGCTGACTTTATACCTTTAACGGACTTTTAGCTCTGGTGTTGCTATGTTTCCTAATTTGTATTGTGGCAGCATCCCTTCTGTTGTAGCATTACCATTGACGACAACGCAAGACATTCATTTGCACGGCCTGTGTTTTTCATTTTCTTTCTTCTTCAGTTCCCCTGTGCTCAGGCTAATGTAGGCCAGGTAAGGGCAGGAGCAGATGGCATGTTTTCAACTTCAGTGTGGCTTTCGGATTAGATTGTGTAGACGAAAATTAAAAGTGGTGGCTAGGCCTTACGAGCGGGGGTTTTCCTCTTAATCTCATGTTTACCCCATCAAGTACACAATTTAGTTAACACAGGTAGTAATACGGTACAGTGCAGCCTGAAGTATTTCTTTGTCTGCAATGCAAATATTAAAGAGGGCAACTAGACACCGGTTAACAGTGATGCAAACAACTAGGTCTGAAGCAGGTTTTCAATTACTGGACTCAACAGAAGTTGAATCAGTGACTATTTAGTTGATGATTAGCTACTGTAGCTTGAGGGCGTTTTTGACTTGTGTGATAGTAACTAGTAAATGTATGTTGGAGTAATGACTGAACAAACTAGACATTTCACAATGTCATCATGTGCTTTTGGTATTTTTTATAGACATCTGTAGGCATGGATATTGACATTTTTGGATTTATGATATGTTTTTACACACAGTAGGTGTAAGCAAAGGTTATCAAACATGCCTTAGAGGGCTTACACTGCACGTACCCACCAATCATTAGCCTCTACTTTTACAACAAAGGGGCGATCTAGCAATTTAGAATTAACCAGTGGAGACTTGGGAGAGAATGAAATCAATGGACAGATATTCAGGCTGTTTGGGTCACGTTTTCAAAACGTTTAAGTCCTGGGATTTTACATTTCAATAAATGTTTTTTATAGCATTTTTATAACTGGGCTCTAAACGTTAGCTGTGATGATGAACAGTGATGGTGTCATTCTTTTTTCAGACTTGACTCCAGAATCAGAATAGACATTATACAACTACTTTTGCAGTCTGAGTGGTCACTAGCAGATTCATCTTTATGTACTTTTACTAATTTAACAGCTGTTAAACCCATGTTTGCATCCAGATCACACATCAAGGGATGTGTGCAGTTTTAAAAATGGAAGTAGGAGCTGAGTCAGTGTGCTTGTCCATGTACAGTTGCTTGCACACTGCCTGGTTATACAGTTTGTAATGTATTCAGTGTCAGCACTGAGCATAACAGCTTTACATAATGATCAAAGCGTCAGGGATGCCAGAGCATGGCTTCAACCTGCCGTACTAATAATAATAACCCCTGAAGTTATCACAATCCCACAACCTCTTTGCCTTCATAGGTTGCCTCATTATGTTTCCACATGTCTCTCACATGTGCAGGGTATGGGGTGAGCACTTGGATGGCGATAATGAACAGACCAGCAACTAGTTTAGTTCCTGTATCCCTGCACTACATTGCCTTTGCTGTCTACGAGGAGACAGGCTTGCTTGCTCACACATGCACGATTATGTAAGAGTCTGAGGGAGTTGTACATTAAATAACTTGAACAGAAGAAGTGTTATGTGTGTCTTTTTTTTTTTTTACTAGTCCTATTTGCACATCAAGATGACAGTGGCCAGTATCTTTCTTCCTGTAATTAAAGGGGTCCTGGCTAACTCTCACATTTACAGGTTGAATAATGTGCAATAACAGCAAATGGAAAATTACCCTCATGTTTATACAAAAGTCTTATTTTAGCAAAGTGTCTGGCAGGCTTGTGCTGGTCGAGCGTACTAATCAAGAGACAGGTTTAGCATGCAAATAAGGACACGAGAGAGGAGGGATGAAGATGAAAGTAGAGGGGGGAGGAAGAAGGTGAAAGAGATGATGGTGCAGGACAAACTATAGGAAGGGCAGGACAGGTAACATAGCTGATGGAGATGACGATGCAGAAGGAGGATGCCGTCCACAGGTGGCGATGGTTTAACAGGAAGCAATGACGGTGAAGAAAAATGCAGATAAAATAGTGGTTAAAGGGAGGCCTGAAGAATAAAGATGAGGGAAAAAAGGAGGAAGAATAGGCCAGAAATTAGCAGAACGACTAGAGTCTGCCGAAAGAGATCTGTCTGCGTTGGGGTCTTTCTTTCTCTAAACCTGTCATTTGTGTTCATTTCAGCTGCAATTGAGCAGTCTGAATGCCAGACCCATCTTCACATGTCAGCACTTTTGTCCCAGGTTATTGCTTTTTGCTGTTTTTGTCCCGGGATTTTGAAAAAACCTTCCCTTGTGTCTTCTGCATGACTTGACATGTCAGGAACTAAATGCGGTGCGTTGTATGTGCGATTGTGTGCGGGAGGTTGAGGAAGACAGAGGGAGAGATTAAGCATATGAAAATGACGTTATATACGCCGCATGAATATAAATGGTGCAGTCATTACATCATATGTTTATATGAAAGGAGATCTGCACAGCATCTGGTGTCACCTGATCAATCAATCAAAATATGTTTGTGGACACAGCACGAGTTGTCTAGATGCTTCCCCAGAATCAGAATTAGTAGAAGAGACAATCCGCATTACCCTACATCATCTCTAGTTGTAATTTGCATTCAATGAGACTGTTCCAGTTCTTTCCCAATCCCCCCTGTTGTCCAAAAGGCTGAACGGGCCCGACTGTCTCTACGCTGGAAGTGTGTGTGCGCCATTGGTCAGAGGGCACCGACGATGAGACGCACTGGAGCTTGAATACCCAGCGATGCCCTCAGGCTACCATAGCTGCTGGCTAACCCTTATCGCTCTGTCACCCACCCTTCCCTTGGTCTATTTCTGTGGAAGTGTGTGTATTTGTGCTAGAGAATGTTTAAGAAGGGTTAATATGCCCCAGCTTCTCTGTGTTTTTCTAGAAATAGGCCGATTCTACAGGATTCTAGGTGTGTGTGTGTGTTTGTGTACTAACAAACTGCTGTAGTGACAGTGGAGACAACTACACACTATACACAAACCTGTTATCCCTTCAAAGACTTTCTATTAGTTACATTTTACTTAAAATACCGAAGTCCTACTGCACCAACTAATATTAAATGTACTTCTTTTGTTACTCCTCGTCTTTTCTGCATATTTTAATACTGCAGAATCTTCTAGACTTAAATTCTCTGCTTGCATTTGCCTTGTAGAGGCATGACAACCATCTAGGAGTGAATTCTTCGACTTCAGATTAGTGCAACTATATACACTGTCATCTTATGTCATCCCACTCAGTGATCACAGAGGACGCAGGAAGGAAGGGAAACAACGGGGCATAGTGGAGCAACAGAAAGATGAAAGTATCCTGCAAGAGTATTTAAAGTAGCTTAACCGTCGTATTGCCCGATAGTATAGCGTTAATAAAAGTTGTCAGCAAGCTCTCGCTGTTGTTGTTTCTGTGATTTGCGATCAGTCAGGTGGAATTTCATCAAAGCAGGCCTGAATAAGGACATTCATTATGGCTCAGCTTGATTCAGTACCGGTCCCTGGCTTCCACATCCCCATAGGGAGACTTCAAAGGCAATGGAGAGGTTGAAGATGCAAGCTGCTGTTTCACGGAGGCTTGCGTTATAGCACCCTCTTTACCTTCCACGCTGCATCGCTCATCTCAGAGGTAGCGATGAGGCAAAGCGTCACTGTGGCCCATATCTTACTTACTATTTCAACGAATTCAGTTCTGTCGTTCAACCTTCTCATTCAAACACGTATTCGTGTTTTTTAGTATCATATCCTATGCTCAACACGTTTTATTTCTCCAATTCACAGTAGTATTTGAAACTGTGGGTTCAATTCCTGTCTAAAAGGTCACCATCACTTTTTTCCCACGCTAATCGAGTTTACTTTAAAAACACTCTCACAGGTTGACTCTTAATGTTTTCAACTGAATAATTCAGAGGTTTCTTGGCATCTGACTAAATGGACGTGATGGCAACAATGCGTGATGCTGTGCTAAAAGTCAGAACCTAAAACCACTTAGTGATACATGGTTCAGGCATAAAATGAAGAAATTGCATTGTTGTAGTGCAGTTGCATGAAAACTTGGTCATCACTTCTGTAACATTACATTTTAGTCTAATCCTTTAGGCTCTAATGAAAGGCTAGACCCAGCCGCTAACTTTACCATGTGCTAACTACCGTGTTAGGTGTGTTGCATATTATGGGGTAGTTACCCATAATTTAAACCATGTTTCAGACATGGAAATCTCAGTTCTTCTGGCCTAAGTGAGATCCATTCAGTCAGCAGTGTCCTGTCGTTGTATTACTTCCTGATTGGACAGAGTCACCCAACAGTAGTTTATATAAAATCCAATCTGTCATAACATTTGCTTTATGGCTCAATAAGAATTTGTCTGTGTAGTTCGAGTCGTTTAGGATTCAGTATTCCTGTCATGCATTTATCGCAGTGGACATGTTGGCTGATGTGTTATTGTAATCACAAACAGACATGTGTAACTGGACAACTGTAACAAACGCATAACCTACATACAACAACAACAAACAACCTCACTGACTGTGTTTTGGTTTAAGCACGGGCTTGCAGGCATCTCCTGCAGAGCTCCTCTCCTCACCATCTTCGTCTCCCTTCTTTCCCGGTTGACTGTGAGGAATGTCGTTTTTCCTCGTCACTCAAAAGCAGCGCACACTAAATTTAGCACGGCTTAGAAACTTGACCATCACATAGATTAGAGTCTGTGATGTGATGTCTTAACACGGCCTTCATTTTGGAACCCAACACAACTCCGGGCATAAAAAAGATCCTCGTTATCCTTAATCTCATGGTGCTTGTGTGTGGGCATGTGTGTGTGGGTGTGTTACTGGGTACTGTACAGTATATTGTCTGATCCTGCATGAGAGCACACAGACATGTAGTCATGCAAGAGCACATATGCCTCCATAGAGTCATTTCTATTTGCACGACTGAACGCACATGACTCCTCACATAACCAACCATAACCAACTCCATGCATGAACACACAAATAAAGCTACATACGGACACAAACACACATTAAGGCAGGAGGCTAATGACGTGGATATGCAGATGCACTGGCTGAATAGATTAAAGCGATGACACAGCTGTGCTCTCTTTGATGCCTGGCCATGAAACTGCAGGAAATTACAACAAAAGAGGGATACAGAGAGTTTACTGACATAAAACAGGGATCCTCTCTGACGTGTATGGCATGTTAACGCTGTGCAACTTGTCATAGCAGCAGCTGTGGGCTAATACTTGCCTAGTGTTCCTTTCAGATGCGTTGATGTATGATACCGTGCTTGGTTATCTGTAGCATACCTGTAATGCCATTTGATAATGTAATGTAATCGCTGCTTATAATGAATGGTTACAGTTTATCTGCAGCCTTGCAGGGTGTTGGTTGTGCAGCGTCCGCGGCACCGTCAGCCTAGCTCTAATTAAGCCGGGCATGAGCTTCGTTTAACCCCCCCTGTGAATTTAAGATAAAAAGACAACTCCCCAAGTCAGCTGTGAGCTGCAGGAAGAAGAGGAGGAGGAGGAAGGAGCTGCATGCTGCTGAAATATAAATGGGTGACACATCTGTTTGTTGTACGTTTTGCTGCAACAGAGCCACAAACAAAGTGGTGCATCGCTATAATGGCGACAGCTAATCCCAGATTTATAATTGGTTAACAAAAGGATCATCCAGTGGTTGCTGTATACGTTTGAATGGCTTAGGCAGCTGTGTTGCTGCCCTTGCGTTCATGTTTGTAATGTAACAACACACTGTTGCTTTTGTTTACTATATCTTCTCACCTTTTACAGAAAGGATGTCCCCACTGTGGGACTAATAAAGGTTCCGTTCTCCTGATTGTGCTGTTATTCAGCATGTGACATTGCATTATGATGTATTTGACTTTGTTTGTCCCCTGTCGTCCTGTTATCCTTCCAGCTAAGCCTCTTCATTTCCTCTACTTTGCTCGGCTGGGCAACTGTGCATTTCCCTCGCAGTAATTTATCCATCTGCAGAAGTGGACCATTCCTGACTGCGTGTGTGTATTTGTTTGTGCGTGTGTGTGTATGTGTGTACGTACCAAGTTAAAGGAAACGCATTTAAGGGTGATGATTGCTCTAGCCCTCGTGGTTTATAAGCAGACAAGGCAATGATGAGCACTACCTCCTCCAGCTCCAGTCAGTTCCCCTGAAGTGAGTTTGCACGTCTGTCATTGTCAAATGCGTGTAGATGTGTTCCAGACTATCTATTTGTGTGTTTATAGGTTTAGTGTTTATATGGAAATGTATTAATTTGTAAGTACAAAATCCTGTAAAATATGGATTTATATTTACATGATAGCAATCACGTTAAACTTTAAATGCAAAGTTGCAAAGATAACAGCATAAGATAACAGGGTGGGTTGAACATTTTTTGACAGTTTTATTTGCTTCTGCTTCTTCATTCCTTCTTACTCTAAAATAAAAAAGCCACAGGACTTCTTTCCTATTTTTTTTTTTTGCACATGATTAGCTCATTAAAATGATCGATACAAACATTGAGACATAAATGCTAAAACATTTGCTTACATGGAAAAACAGTACAAAAAGTAAAGTCAAAGCCTAAAAATGCCAAATTTTGTGTATTGATAATCATCTAGTGATCATTTAGATTTACGCTGTCACCCTTTAAGCTGGCCCCCGACCACTGGACTGGGAATAGGAACCACTGCCACAGGAACTCACTGGAGTCTGGTGACATACTACTGTCGCTGTTGCTGGGAGCGACCGGTAGGAATTAGTGGGTGCGCATATCTGTGGCTTTTCCAAGAATCTTCGGGCTGAGAACAGCGCTCAAACACACACGTGTTTGTGTACACACCCACGTATCGACACACTGTTGCCCTAATCCTGGTATCTTATCAGTGATCATCAGTGTGTTAAGTCATGTGGACTGGTATGGGGCTGAGCCTCAGAAACTGTACGGATAAGATTTGCTGATGGGAGCATCTCCACTGGACACATGTCATCCATTCACACCCCAACCCACCACTGCCTAGCAGCCCACATTATCTCCGAAGCTGTTTGGTGCAGGGAGAAGATGGACTATATTTAGTATTACATGTAGTCAAGAGACTGTGTAGTCAGGAGACCAGTCAGAAGTCACATGTAGTCAAAATTCTTAGCTTGTACTGCTCTGCTGCTGTACTTCTCCACTGTTGATCCCTAGAACAAAATCATCTTCCAGAATACAAATAGGTCCTGCTTAATGCTTAATGTTGATGGGAAATAGCTTTTGGTTAATCCCCAAATGTTTGTTTCAGCTGCTCCAGAACTTCATTTCACTGAAATGAACCACAAGCAGTGGATGAACAGTGTTTATGTATCATCACGTTGCTGTCTCTGCAGTGGATTATTCACATGCAGCACCCTATGTTGTCAAAATGAGGCACAATAGATACATCTGGCAGCCTACACCTTTAAATGTGGTTCGTAAATGGTCCTTAGCAATCACTAACAGCCCATTTGTTTAGTTTAAATTAGTTATGTATTGAGAAGGTGAACTAATCCTCCAAACTCTACTTACACCCTATGCAGGTTCAACTTTCAATAATTGGTGACTAATGTGATATAATACACTGACATTTTTCTGCATCTTGTTATTTTATAAGGCGTTTATATAACACAACAGTGCGTCAACCCCTCCCAATTCACCGAAGTGCCTACACAAAGTGTAACAGTGGTTACGTGAAGTTCAGCAGCTGAAAGGCGAGAGGGCTTACTGTAAATAACGGGCTGTATATCAAAGCCAAAACTTAAAGGGCGACGTCAGATGAAAGTGGACGGAGGAGTGACGCGGATGTTTCTCACTGAGTGCTCCTGACACCGGGGCTCGTTTTTGGGCCGGTGGAGTTCGGCATGTGTTGTTAACTGTAGCATCTATTGAACAGTTACTGCATATTGTTTTTGGGCCACTGCCTACATCGAGTTGCTGCTTGTTAGATCAATAGAGCTGGTACCTTTAAGCACTGACTGTTTTTTCACAGCGTCAGTGTCGATGTTTTTCTGTCGTCTTTTTCTGTACTTTACTGTATGTGATGATGATGAGATTTTAAAGTCTTCACACTGCATTTCACTGTGTCAGCACTGAAGAAATGTTTTACAGAACTCAATTCCAGATGAGTCAGTGGAACATATGTGTATTAAATTTAAAGTGCACTGACCAGCATTTGCACATATATTTCATTTTTACTTAGTTCCAGGAATAAGAGGATATAGGAGATTCAGATGACTAGAAAACATGTCCTCATTTGATTTTTAACAGCAGACTCTTCGTTCGTAATCTCAGTCACTGCCATCCACACAAATAACACCTGTCAGCGCCTCACACCGATGATAACTGTTGATAACACTGCATGTCCTGCTCGCTCGGCCGTTTCATTTGATGGGGGAGCTCACCGACTAGCGCAGGTAGCGCGGTTTAAGTGCCTTCAACAGGACAGAAGCATCCTCCTCTTTTCAGTACTAGCAAGGCAGTGGTGATGTAGGTCAACAGGTATAAGCTTCCATTTACCATCCACAGCTAAAAACAAATAGAGTGGAAGGGATGGTAGTGGGAGCTAAGCCCATGCATAGCGAATGGAAGCGATGAAGAGGTAACAGGGGCAAACGGTTGAGCCACTGACTGTGTTTTTTTGTGCAGTGGTAGTAAGGATTAACAAAATTACTGGTGCACACAAATACCATTTAATGAATGACATTTAAAGCTGAACAGTGATCAGATTTGTGTGGGGTTTTGTTTTTGTTCAGATATAGTTATACATACATTCTGGCCAGCGGCCGGCTCCACCGATCTTTAACTTACAGCTTTTACATCTCAGCCTTAACCATTTTCCCATAGCACCGGGAGGGAAGGCTTCATGCAGAGCTATCAATAATGAACGATTAAGTCAAGGGTTTAACATGCTTGTGTAGATAATGGGGTGGAAAGGAGGAGTGCTTTCAGCCTAGATAACCATCGGCAGGAAGTACACAGTTTTTAATGGCCAGAGGCTGTAGACTGTGGGTTACTTTTCAAGCATCGTTTGTTACGGACACTGTAGATAATTACCTTCTCTAACAACTAACAGAGATACAATATAGTTAAATAAATCTGTTTCAATTACCTACCCCTAATTATAATAATAATAATAATAACCATGAGTTCTTTCTCTAAACATATGGGTTGATGGCAGTGTAGCTAAATACATTTTCAACAACCTTTACACTATACTGGATTTTGTACAGTATGTACTGTATGTGACATTTGCTTTGAAACACTAGAAGATGCCAGAGCCGTAATGGATCCCATCTACGCTGGGAACAGCTCAGGAGCTGCAGTAAAAAAAATGTGTGTTTTAATTTAAGTGGATGATATTTGTCAGTCAGTCCCGATTCAGCTGATCCATGATCTCTCAAGTAACATAAAAGTCCATTGCATGGTTCTTCAAAGGGCAAAACTACTAAAACACAGTGAAGTTTCCAGTGAGATTTTATCGTAGATGAAAATAAAACTCAGTGAAGAGAAGAGACACTATCAGACTCTTCTTTTAGGTCACCTTTTGCTTTAATGTTCACACACTTTCAGAAACAGTGACACACACACACACACACTCCTGTCCTCAGGACTGCAGAGATCTCATTTAGATAACTTTCCTGATCTCTCAGTACCTCCCAGTAGTTGCCCTTTCCCTGCTATATTCATCCATAAGGTCACCGTGCGGGGAGATAACAACCACTTCAACTGATCCTTTTTCTCGATAGTCAGTGAGAAACTTGACGTGTGCTGCTAAATATTACACTGGCAAAGTTTCTTGTACTTTACACACAGGATTATTATATATCTCATGAACAAGCCTTGTTCAAGCCTGTTAACCATCAAACGCATTCTTAATAATTATAATAATAATCAAACATCACAGTGGGATCAGGCTTTGTAACAGCGATCACCTCGGTGGGACAACTTTGGTGTAACTATGCAAATTAATACGTTAATGATATGACGCTGTGTAAACTTAAAAAATAAGTTTAAAGGCAAAACTAGTATGTTGTGCTACACAGGTTTAAGTCACAAAAGCAAAGAAATACAGGCTTTTTAAAAACTGGCCATGGTTCTACTTTATGGCAGAACACTGATGATTTAATAAGTTTACTGTCTCTAAATACATGGTCAGTTTAATTACTACATTTCAATTTGAGATGCTCTGTGAAAGTTTCCAGACCGTGACTGTGACAGAAAATACCGTACAGTGTGATCCTGACAGCATTGCAGTGTGAGTGTGTGCAGCCACAGCCCGTCCGTGGCTGCCACCACTGACTGTCTGCTTAGCAAATGGCCAGACTCTGTCTCATAGCCACCGACTGGACCAGCTGTTTTAGTTTTTTTGCCTTTCTTCCATTTTATCTCCTCCGTCACACTCTCTGTCTTCTTCTCCTATGATTCGCCTCGTGAAGGAGCCAGTGACAGGGCGCTCGGTGCTGCAGCTCTTGACGCCAGCGTTGATATACACACACGCTGGCATCAGTGGGCGACAGCTTAGTATGTGTGTGTTTGACAGAACAGCCAGGACACAAACATCATCCTGTGGATTGTGGGAACACAGAAGACACTTAGGCTCTCTGTTGTTTTTGTGGTTCTGCTGACAGACCGACAAGCGGGAGGAGGACATTGAAGGTCAGGGGGTGCTCAGATTGGGACGTGGCGGTCAAATTCAGTTAGACAAACAATGAAAGTGAAATGGGATGGGTCTGGGCTTAAGCTGTCTGGCCATGCCTTGGCTCGGGCTGCTGGCGTAGGCACTTTTTCGTGCCCTGTGCATCTCACTTTGGGAGTTATCAGAGCGTGCAGGCAGGGAGGGTCATACAGTAGCAGCAGTAGTGGGAACTTGCTGGGGGCTGCAGAAGGTCCTGGACCTGACCTGATTTGTCAGTTCAGTGATTACACTTCAGTGTCACCCTTCCAGGGAGTGATTGTCTTATTATTCAGCAAACATGATTCGGGCATGAGACTCACAACTTAATGTTCGGCTAAAAGAAAATTAAGGTGCACAATGGATTGATCTGAAGAGGCTGTGATAGTCCTGGATTGACATGTCTTCTCCAGAGCACTTTGATTGGTTAAAAGATACCATCAGTTTGATCCCAGGTAAGACGTGTGATTTAATCTGTTTACTTGTGGGCTGAAGTGAAAAACGGGACACATTCAACAGAAAACCTGGTATTTCACACGGCGAAGCTTCCTGATTATTCCAAGTGCTTCAGCGTGATTTAAGTGAGACAAACTTCTTAACGTGTCATAAACGCTGCACAAACAAGGCCTGGAAGTACCAAGTGAATGCAAATGGGACGGAACTAAACAGCACACGACACTAACTTATACAAAAATATACCATCAGGTTTTTAGTCTGAAACATTTGACCTTTTAATTACATGCAGGATTCCTCCTCTTCCCCGTTGCGACAAACGAAGAAGAGAATATTTCCCTCCTTCAGCTTGTTTGTCAGAAAGAAGTTGTGTTCTTTTCATGTTGTAATTTTAATTATGTATGAAATGTATTTGCATATTTGTGGCCGAGAGTATGTTTTGCATTGCATGTCGATAACAAATTGTTCTTCTAAATTACGATATGAGGACGCGAATCATCATGGCACTTTGAAATTCCCTTAATACACCCTTGCTGCGGACTAATAATGGAAACCAAAAATAGACGCGGTATATGTACGAGACATAATTGCAAACAGAACAGGTTCTAGTGAAATTGTGTGTTTGTGTGTGTTAAAGTGTTGCTGTATGAGGGGAAATGCCTGTGGAGGCTCAGATGGTGACAGATGGTTTAAAGACAAATCAGCCTGGGAGTCAGGATCTCAGTTTTGGGACTAGTCATTATGTTTGTTTTTGTGTGTGAACTCTAGATCATCTTCCAGTATCTTATATATTGTGTGAATCCTACGTGTAAGCCCCTTGTTTGTGCATGTGCACACAGAATGTGGCAGAATCCCTAAAGCTACAAAACTAGACTGAACACACGTGATAGACTCCCTCAAGTAAGCAAGTAAGAAACCTCTGCAATCCATACGTTACACTCAAAGAGCTGCCTCTACACTTAATCCCAACCGTCTTTTAATTATTGTGAGAGGGCTGCTGCTAAAAGTTCAGACTGTGACAGTGCATAAAGATGCACCCTCTTAGATGGTTTCACTGTGTGTGTCTGTGTGCGTCTGTGTGCGTGTGCCGCTGTGTCTTTTAGCAGTTGAGCTTGGCCTAGACAACTTTAAGCCGCACTAGCCTTTAATAATCTCATACGATCTCGAGACACCCCTGACCTACATGTCAGGTTTGCTTCACTAAAGCAGACCCTTTATCCTTTACTGTATATCTGGCAACCATGGCTTCGTCAGCTGAAATATCAACTGTGCACATTTTATCAGATGTAGCTTGTACACTGAGAAAAGTAAATGTAGTCTGTATGCAAGTCTAGGTTCAAATCTGTATGGCTGTATTGTGAAGAAGTTAAAAATAAAATGTAAACAGGGACTTATGCCCCTAGGATTAATACTATAAATACACCTAAGTGAACTGCCTTTAAAATATAATTCATTCTGACAAAACACTGGTTATGATGCTTTGAAAATGATGCTATGAAGCAACACGTTGCTGAGATTAGTGACAATAATTTCTGTGTGTGCTTGTCTATAATTAAAAGCATTAAAGGCTGGAGCGTTTCCAACTACACTTTGATCCATCAGCGCAAGATTGTTTTTGTGTGTACGTTGCTCTGAGGTCTAAGGACTTTCAGCTACTGCGTGTGTCAGCTGATGATTCATCGCAAGGCTTCGATCAAGTCCTGTTTACTCACTGCAGTGACTGCGAAAGGCAAACTCAGACTGTGACCTTCCGTGTTCAAGAGTATCTTCAAGTGTTGTTGATATGTTTTCATCACGTGAGAGGTTTGTTGTTTAGAAACATATATTATGTATTTATTATATGTATTGTCTTAGAAGTTACCAAGCTAGAATACGATCATGATTATAAATAAGACTTTTGATTTTGCATATATGGCCATAACTTTTATACAGTCAAAGTAGTTCCCTAGTATTTTAATATATTGATATATTTATCTTTTCAGGGGGTTTCGCATTATATTTGACAACTTTTTTTATATTTTTATATAAGTTACAGTATATCTTCTATATCTATATTGCAGTTTTGATAAATATGCATAAACATTTTCTATCTATGATTTAACATCTCTTGAATCCAGTATTTAGTGTGCTGCATTGTAGTCTGTTGTGACTGACTGTATACCTATCAAGGACCTCAAGCAACCTTTGGTTCTGTCACCTGTCCACATACTATACAGAATATTGGCGCTTAAGACTGTTTCTGCTTTCTACAGTGAATGTTTCACCTGGGGTACGACTACACTGCAAAAAATGAGGCCTCATAAAGCTCCATTTAGCTTAGTGGGACTACTGAAGAATGCAACAAACAAAAAAGCTTGACATAAACTAAAATGAGTGTGAAATAAATCTGAATGGACAGCAAACATTCTGCCTCTGCACAAGAAGTCATAACAGAGGGGAACATGGAGCAGGGGTGGGAGTGGCGGCGCATTGTCGGAGGACAATGCCTTCTAGATAGAACGAGACAATACACTCATTCACAGCCACACCAACAACATCATGACATTTGTTCCTAAGACTGGACATCATGCATCCGCACAAACCACTAATATACCACAACCAAACTTCAAACTACTTCTTGGTAATGGAGTAAAGACGCTGCAGCTGCTATGGCCATAGCTGCAAACTGCACAACAAACACTATCAAACCTTACGTAAAAGTCCCACATTCCTAACTTGGCATGATTTTTTATTCTTTTTTCATTTTTGCCACAGTGTATCAGCTATTTATTTCTTCGGATGTTTATGTTACATAACCAAAGTGGTCACTTGTTGGCATTCACTTACACTGCAAGGCTGTGCTTCACAAGCAACACAGCTTGTACAACAGTGCAATTATAGAACATTATCAAACCAGAAATTTATAGAGTCTGGTCTGATTGTTACTGTTTGATTGTTTTACTGACTTTATTATAACTAGAACGGTTATCAACACAGTAAATGTCTTACTTTGTTATGACCTAAATAAGGTTTAATGTCCTTTTGTTTGTTGCTGTGATGTGAGTAACACGCTGAAAGAAAATTAATAGTTACAAATGCAGGTAAAAGCAAATTAATGTTTAGTCATAAATAAATAAATAATTCAAAATGTATTATGTAGTGTACAGTATCAGCAATAAATGGTGAAGTTAGTCAATCAGTGCAGCAGTCAGAATGTTAATCTGCAACACTTCTCTCTGGGTTACCAGGTTTGCCAGGTTTTCCAGGGTTTTGCAGCATGTTTGGGAAGAAGAAGAAACGGCTGGAGATCTCAGCTCCGTCTAACTTTGAGCACCGGGTCCACACGGGCTTCGACCCGCGGGAGCAGAAGTTCACTGGCCTCCCGCAGCAATGGCAGAGCCTGCTAGCGGACACTGCCAACCGCCCCAAGCCCATGGTGGACCCCTCCTGCATCACCCCCATCCAGCTGGCACCAATGAAGGTAGAATGTGGATTAACGAGGCCTGTCAGGCCTGAGCACCGGGGTCAAACTCTCACCACGTTTTCTCTATCGCTCACATCGTCTTGTTTCTTGGTGACTGTTTTGCTCTTCATTTCTGTTTCTTCTTCATTCGCACCTACATCGTTACTCACACTCTGTCATATATGGACTTAAAAATAATACTCTATCTCTGTAAACATGCATTAAGCAATCTTGTGACACTGAAACAATGTGTGAAAGTTCACATATTACTGAAACAGGTCTATATATTTTTATAAGAATAATGAACACAGCCCAGCTTTTAGAAAAGTTAACACCTTTTGAACTCATAAGCAATAAATTCTGCCTTATTAAAGCTGAACTGGGGCAGATAACAGACAACTGAGTGATCTAGCAAGTGAGACTTGTGTATGATTTTAGACTAGTTAAAGTAGAAACAGAGCATTTACTTAAAAAAATCATGAAATGAAAAATCTTACATGCCCCCAGATATTTTCCTGAGGACCTGAGACCTGAACAGAGGTCAGTGAGTTTGATTTACACTTGGACTACACATAAGTAAATGTTTGATGGTTGTGTGAGAAGGCAGATATAATCCATAGACATATATAAACCCATTAACCTTCTGCCCCCTGCTGGTCACAAATTGCCTAATGCAACTTTTAACTCACTATCCCGTTAAACTTTATTATTTTTCCACATTTTCACACTTAAATAATGTATCAGTCACCTACAGTTGTAACGCAAACAATCCTTTTTTCATCTGGCTACGTGATTTCTCCTCCTTACTTCCCATGTGACCGTGTGTCTTGTCTCCAACCCTTCTGAGTGTCTCCTCTGATGTGTTGTTGTTCATCGGTTTTTCTTAACATATTACATTGACACATTTGATCGACTAGAGTTAAAGACATGCATTAATTGTCCCTTGCATACATCAGGTTATAATCGGCCTAATGAGTCTGGACAGGGTTAACGTGGCCTTTTAGAGGGTCACCGATGAAGTCTTGGACTTGTGCTTTACACCTTTTACACCCTTCTCCTTGAAAATACAGCACATGCACACAAAAACAACACATGCCCCTCTGAAGTTTAATATAGGGGGCACTTCAATACGTCTATAACAGTGGGAATAAATATACAAATGTGAGTATTACTCATGAGACTAACCTTTATTTTAATCTCTGTGGAAGCAGTTACACGTCCTGAGAAAAATATGTCAGAGATCCACACAAGTCCTGTCACAGAGAACAGCAATATGCCACAGGAGATATCTCTGAAGAGGGGGAAACAAGAAAATAATTCTCTTGCTCTCTTCACAGATATCTCCCAAGAAAGTCCGGTCATCCGAAACGCCGTTGCCCAAAGTATGACTTTCTCTTCCCTTCTTTTTTTTTTTTTACCCCACTCCGCTATTCTGTTTCCCCATCTGTCCTCTGCTGCCTGCTGCCATGCATTCAGGTGGAGTTGATGTGTGAGCGGAACAGTGACGAAACACTTGGGAACCAGTCCGCACATAATATAACGACATTGTCCACATCTCCACCGCTTTGTATCTCATGTGCATGAGTCTCCCTTGAAAACAAGCCAAAATTAGCTGCAGAGGCATGTTCCCCTGTCCTTCCCCTTGTTATGCCACGCCATCGATAATGATGATGGTGGTATTCATAATGATGGGGATGATGATGGGTGCTGAGATGTGAAGTGCATGTTGCCATGACAGTTGATTGTGCTCTGCTGTGGGTCACAGCTCTGTGGAAAATAGGTCATGAATGGTTTGCATGAATTAGTAGATCCATCGTAGTCACACCTTTTATCTGAACCAATCCAGATTATACTGTAGCCTTGATAAACTCTCTCCTCTCTGCTCTCCTGAAGTTATGGGACCTTTGTAGAAAATAACATTTGTAAAGAAAAGATAATGTGCTTACAAAGATACATCTGTGTGTGTGTGTGTGTGTGACCCTGACTCCCAAGGTGGGCTGGATTATTTATAGTGCCCCACCCATGGCCTTATATCCTTCCCCCTTGGCTGCCCTGACACTTGATTGACGTAAGGCTTTGTCTGCTTGACACATTCCCTCAGCTCGGTCCACTAATTTTGTGTGTGTGTGTGTTTTTGAACACACCAGGTGGGAATGAATGATTAAGAGGTGTCCGTTCTGGCAGACCTCCAGTGCTGTCCTCACTACATGGTTGGACTACAAAGGCAGAGAGTCCAGTAAAAGGCTGTACACGCTGGTGTGTCATGTCAGACAGGTTGGTGCAGCTTTGACCTCTGCCTCTTGGCGTGTGCTCTCATTGTTTATGCACAAGGCTCGTGGCCTTGTTGTCAGGCTGCTCATCTGGGATGAACAAACCTATAGCTTTAAGCTTTGTCTCTCATGGACCCAGCACACACGCTAATTTATACCCTGACAGCATTTCAATGTTTTGAACGTTGTGCCACTAATCCTTCTTCTGTGAGTAACTCTACTATAACTGAGCAAAACATCCTCACTTTTATGTTTCATGTCAGGTTACGTGATGCAGTTTGTTGACATATGTGGGTCACGTGTGGTAACGTTGCCCTCGTTAGCAGGGCAGCGCTGCAGCTATTCTTACTGGCAGTCTCAAGTTGCATCTGGACATCTTGGTGTCTGTAGGTGTGTTCGCGTAGTCATGCGTCTGTATGTGTACTGTGAGCGCTGAGGCTAACATTCTTATCCCTGTTTGCTCGTGTTTCTTGTAAATGAGATCCAATAACATGCTTCTCTGCAGAAACGATATTGAATCCACACATAATATGAATTCATGTAATATGAATCTCTCAAAATGTGTATTACGTTTATTAATACTTACGTCCTTGACGGTAAATGCAGCAAAGCAGTAACTGGTTATTTTCTTAAACTAAGAGTAGATTATTCTGTATTTCCACCTGGATGGTCTGTCTGTTACGAGTATTATGACAGAGGCACTGTATGGTTTATAATAATATCAGTTTCAACTGCTTGTGTGGGAAGTTCAAGTGAGAGTCATTGTGCGGCTTGAGTCTATACATAGTTGTTTTTCTGCAGGGCAGCGATAAATTCAGACTGTAACCAGCAAGTGAACCCCCAGTACAGTAGCTGTAATATGTGGTTGTTAATACTAAAATATGATCTACATTCGATGTAACGTCTTTCATAGTGTAGCGGTAATGTCATGAATTGGATTAATCAGCAGGTGTTTGACACAGTGGGCTTTATAGTGGGGTTGCTGCAGACCCAAACCATTGATATGATCAATTTTAAATGTATAGATCCAGTATTTAATTAAAAAAATTCTGTCAAATTCAATTTGAGCCTTGATGGACTGTGAATTCTACTGAAGGTAAACAGGAGACACTTTACACACAGTTAATCTTCATGTTTTCCTTGAGCTCACTTTGCTTTATTGTGTATAAGAACGTTCCCCAGAATGACTGTAGACCACCTCCAGAGCCTGTGCCTTAGCTTCAGCTGTTTCAGCTCTGGAGCTAGTGTAGGTGGTAATCGCTTCAGTGAACATCTCTACTGAAAATATATATAATATCTTCACATTGGAAATCCAAAATGCATCCAGAACTGTTAGGGACATTTTAATGTATTCTTTTATATTCATATATGTATTTTATGAATAAGTAAGCTATGGTCTTAACACACGGGCTGATAACTGCTACAGCACTGTGTACAACCCCACCCCCACCCTATGTCCCACCAGGATAGATGATAGAGTAGGAAACTTGATCATCAGGTCCCTAGTGAAACACACAGCCAGACTTGCAGCCACTTACTGTATTATGGCGGGGGGGAAAGGAGCAGCAGGGAACGGGGCTGGAGTGTATCAGGGGACCGAGGAGTTGAGAGATCCCGGGAAGAGGAGGCAGCTGAGGCCAGAGCTGAGGCCAGAGCTGAGGCAGGTGGTGGGAGCAAAATGCCAGACACAGTTACAGGTGGGGCATTCGATGTTTTCGTTTCTACCGAGCCAAGACTGCATGCTGGTTTGCTGGCCGCGCAGATATATCTGTGCAACAGGTCTCGGTGTCTCCTGTTTTCCATAGTGAAGACACGTCAGACTAAACCTTGGTGGTAAGTGTTCCATTTGGAAATCAAGCGCTCAAAGGTTCGCGTACACGGATGCATTTAAACGCAGCTGCTATATTTGGCGCAACACTAAAACGTGACATTCCATAAATCACAGCTGTACAGAGAGCAGGTTGTTTTCTCATATTTCTTGCCAGAAGGCAGGTTTACAATTGAAGCACGGCCTGGTGAGTTATTTTTGTCGCTTTCCTGCTTTCCATGTTACATATGGAAACTATGCAGCTTAGAAACTTAGTGTTTCTGATTTAACAGGGTCAACCAGTCCTTGCAAACCAGTGTCTTTATTGGATAAGAGTATTAAGAGTATTATGGTTCTGACATGTGCAGGCTGACAGCTGCTAATTTGAGGAGACATTTTTTGCGGTGTATTAATGATACTGGTACAGTGATATGCTCTTGCATGTGTTTAATAAAGTTGGACAGTAATTTAATGCACTTGCTTTATATTCCATGCTAACTTGATCCCAAAATGAATATGGGCAAAGCAGAACACACACACACACAGATAGAGCATCTGTCTTTCTTGGCACCGTGCTGAAGTGGATGGCGTTGATTTAGACCGAGCTCTTTCCTTCCTCCACTCTGCTCCTCCTCCTCCTCTGCTTTCTCAGTCACACTCTGCAAATCACGTTTCACTGAGGCCTCGGGGCCAAGGGCGGCGAGAGAATTTTGGCTTTCTGCTTGCTGCGACGTACAGCGTACTCGCCGGGGCCGTTCAAGATGTCCTGGCTAACAGCTACAGTACTTCTGATTGTGGGTTCTTTTGGAAGGACATTTAAGCGGTGGGTTTGAAATAGCGGAGCTTTGTTACAGACAATAAATGAGTTGTGTCAATGTTCTTTGTTTAGAGCTTACTGTACAAATTCGAATCATCATAAAAACACTTAGGTGAGTGTCAACTGAGTCTGTAACTGTAATGTGGCTCTTCGTGTTCTAAAGTGACCCAGAGTAGATTTCAAAAGCATTGACGTCACCGCTAACAAGCTAAATACGACGTACACAGCTGCTTTGACTCATTCAGCAAATGTATTTTCTGTAATCGTGCAGACTTGTACCATCCTCGTGTGGCCACATGGATAAACTACAACTCTTCACTACAAAGTGAAAATATTTTTGGCCCCTCACTTGATCTTTAATTTGAGAATATTTTTAATTTATAGTTTACCAAACCATGTCTGGGTATTTGATCAGTTTGCAGCACAGTATCAGGAGACCAGGCCGTGCTCCCAGTGTGTTTTTTTCTGCTAGTGAACTTGGTGACAGTTAATGTAACGTACAGGATGAATGCCAGATAAAAATGAACAGAGAAATGGTCTAATGAGGGGAAAAGCGTAGCAGAAACTGCTTGTTGAATGAGGATGATGTGTTGTAGGGGCCGGTAACTGGCTGACAGGGCTCAGATTAATGACTGCTGGTGTGTAATTAATCTGTAGCCGGCAGCTGTCTGTTTATCTGTCTTTGAGTTGACACGGCGATAACCGAGAGACGGCTAATTGATTCCCTCCTCTTCTTCTGGTGCTCTGTCTCTGCCCTCTCCCGCTTTAGATCACAAAGTTTTCCCGACAGTGACAGATACATTTGGAAACTCTTCAGAAAGCAGTGCCCACGGTAAAAACCATTTGGCTCACGTAATGGATCACACCGGCAGAGACACGACCACTGTCAATGCAGTTTATTGGTTTTATTCATGTTTTTTTGTATTATGTCTTATACAAATCTCTGTTGTTCTGTTCCATCCAGGCTTTATCGTGATAATGCTGTATTGAAGGAGGCTGAAGGATTTGGTCTGACTTGTTTGTTTTTCATTATGCCTCCCCCAATAATCCACTTAGTTGGACATCATCCCTCATTCCATGTGTTTTCACCCTGTGTGACTCACAGATCCTGGAGCTTGTAGCCGAGGCTCTAGCCAGCTGAGGTGAAAGGTGACTGGGTCACACTCTGAGCAGCTGGGAGCCGTGGGGTTTGAACGAAGGCATCACATCAGAGGAGGATAACGTTGCCGCGGCCACTCAGCAGCTTGTTTTAGGGTCTGCAGCAGGTGTATACGCATAAACACAGCAAAGTCTTATTGTAATAACAGGCTTGTGCTTTCATATATACTAACAGAAACATTTGATGTAAAACACTACGATGAGCTTCCACAATTTTCTGGTTCTGATTTTTATGTATTGTGTGATGTTATCCAGCTATTGGACACCTAGTGCACTGCCTTTAGTACGAGATGATGGTTATTAGCGACTGTAAGTAACAGGCAGCAGGATGGCCTGAGGAAACGGTCCGCTCACGGTCTATTAATCATGGAAATGCTCCATAATCCACTCCTTGGATAATCCTGTTCATGTTTGCCAAGACCTTCTCTGTAGTGTGGCTAATAACACGTCAAGAACTCGAAGCAGTTCAGTGAAATCCGCGGTCAAATAGCACAGGTGGGTCAGTCTGTCAGCCTGCGTACTGATCTGAGGTCATATTCGACGGGGTTTTGGGGTCAGGATTAGTCGCTGTAATTAATAACGAGCTGTGTGCCTCGGGGATTCTTATCACCACACGGCTTTGTTCTTCTATCAGTGAAATTAACAACCACATCCTTTTGTTGCACGCTTCTTTAATTCTCAGTAAGACGGTTCTCAGCGTTGACGTGCTGAGTCTGACCAGCAGAGGGCGGCACAGCACAGCAAAGAGTTCAGAGAGTTCTACTTGAAAAAACTTCTTTTGACATCACTTAACACAACAATTCATTATTTGAACTACTTTTTTTTACCTGCAACACAGAGTCACACGAAATTTGGAATATAGGCCACAATTTCCTTCAGCTTTTAAACTATACTATAAATATACTACTATGTACTATAAAATGCATAATGAATGAGAATTTACTATTTAATAAGGAGAAATGTTTATTCTTGAATTTGTGTCATCATGTGAGGAATCTAATATGTGGAACAGTGACGTTTTAGCATTAGCACTTTGATGCTTTTATAGTTTGCCTCCAGTAGATGGAGCCAGAGGACAAAACACCACAAACACTGTCCTCATCTGAATTGAATGAAAGATGGACGCTTTTTATACAAATAATATCGTAACTCATTGTTTATGCACAGCAGCTGTGGTCGTTGTTTTTATATGATCATCCATTAATCAGCACAGATCATCATGTTCGGTCTTTATCGAGACGCTCAAAAGAGAATGGTGAGTAGTCTCTTTGTCTGATGTCTCAAGGGCTTTTTGATATAATCTTTCTCAAGCAGTCAGCGAATAAGCTTTTGTTCACAAATTGGCCACTGATACGAAGGGATGCTGCACGTCACGAGCTGCAGCAACTGTGGCAGTAGTAGTGGGCGCGTGTGCTTACCCTGGTTTTGTGCGGCTAGATACCCATGTGTGCTTGTTCTCTGCAGTGTGAGTCGTGACAGAGGTTCACTGAGTACAGATGGCGACTGGGATTTATTACGAACAGAGGGGGAGTGAGAGGGAATTATGAGATGTGCACACACAATGAGAGAAATGTGTGCAGTGCATGTTCACTGATTGTACTTTGGTCTATCAGAAGATGTCAGACACAGACTATATGACAGTTCAGTATATTCAGCTGGAAAAAAAGACAAAGAACGCTAATGAAACTTCAACTGGAGAAGCATCGAACGAAGTGCATGTGAAATATAGAACTGTTTAGTGTAACAGAACATTTGGCTGCTAAATATCGCTTGTTGTTGATGATGTTGTATGTTGTGTCAGGGAGTTTCAGGTGAGAGATGCCAAGAAGATTGATGATGGAGATAAAGACTTGATCAAATCTGTCACAGATATCAAAGATACAGTACTGTTGATTTTTTGTTAACATTAACATGCAGGTGTAGTGCTTGTCAAAAAAAAAAAAAGCAGTTGTATAGTAAAATAGCAAACGTGTATATAAATAGTATAGCTGAAAATCAATAACAAAGGCAGAAAACATTTCAAATTTTACCTGTGATATTCCTCGTAAGTGATAAACAGAGCTCAGGACCACGAACTCAGCCAAGATACACGCAGCATCTGCATAGGACAAACTTCTGTGATAGGGATAAAAAGAGGAATCATCACGACAAAGGAAAAGCTCATGTGTATTTAACATGGTCCATAAAACAAGGTTCGGGCATGTACGGGTCATCGATTATTGAAGTGGTGCGTTTCGGCATAAAGCAGTTGTTCTACTTTCTCATAAACAGTGTGTTTGTCGACACCAAATACCAATTACTAGTTACTAGTAGTACTAGTTTTGTTTTGAATGGCGTGATAACGATGAAGAATGTCTTTGATTTTGATGGGCATTAAAATGTTTCCTTCATCTGCGCATTTCTTCCTGTTCTCCGCTCCTCCTCCTCTTCCTCTGGCCTCTCAGTCATCCCGGGACCCTGCTGGCCAGTGAAGCGCAGCAAAACCCGGGTTCTAGCTGGGAGTCACACGAAGGGCAAGCTCATTAATTATCGCTGCCTCTCTCTCTCTCCCTCCCTCTCTCTTCCCATCACACCCTCCTTTCATTACCAGCAAGGTTAATCCCCACTTATCGCCCCCTGAGCCTCATTTTTCATGGCTCCCTTTTTTACGACATTCCCACTCCAAGTGCGTCTCCATTTTTTCTTTTTCTTTTGGTGAATCTTCTTTCTTCCTCTTTACGGCTGTTACTAAGTTTCTCCTGGTTTTATGTGGCTACATCTAATTTTCTCCTCTCCTTTCACCACCTCCCTCCTGTGCTTACCTTGAACAGGCTGTGGTGAGTGGAGGGAGTAGATCTATTACAGCTTATCACTAAAGGACAGGCCAACGCCGTGCGCCAGTGAAATATGGCTGCTGTCACAGCCGCTGCTGAACACGACCTATGCACAAGGCTCGCAGAGCTGTAAGAAAGGGGTGAAGTGAGGAGAGAGGGGGCCTAGGAGGGTATCAGCTCTCTAATTCAAATTAATAGAATGATTTTTATGCTTGATAACGACCATTTGACATTGATTTGACACACAATTAACCTCGTCCCCGCTTTCCCTTCTACAGCCCTGTCACCTCCTCAGTTTCGTTTACTGCTTTGTTCTCTCCGACTCCCTCTATCCTCTGTGACTGCCATGGCCCCTTGACACAGTCGTATTGATTATGAACAAATGTAAATGATGATTTCTAATTTGACTACTACCTAACTACTGTTGCGTGCCAGTTCAGAACCGCCAACGTCCGTGTAGCACAACATCACGTGTCTTTATGTCAGGAGTCAGGTAAACTACACTAAAATGATTTTTTAAGGTTAACAATCTTAATGAGACATGAGCATTATTTTTCCGAAATGCTTTGTGCCTTTTTGTCAGAGCTCCCTGTGGACTGCAGCATCTGTTCAGAGCATGATAGACTGACCATCCGCAGCCTCGAACTCACAGATAGATAGACTTTATTCATTGCTCTTACAGAACATTTCACCTCGGGTGCCAGTTCGTGGCACCACACAGCCTATAGGACTCACACAGAGGAAAGCATCTGGTGTGTTTAAGCAGGGGGAGGGTAACAAAATGGAAGAGAGAAGCGATGTGTGAAAGGCTGGAAAAAGCGAAGCCATCTGAGGAGAAACAACTGTCAAACAACAGAAAGCCAAGAAACAAATGGGCACATTTTACAGTTGACATTTGACCTTGATGCCTCTATATATATTTTAATATTCTAAGTAAGCTTGTACAGGTCAATGCCAGATTATGCTCTAAAGCACAACGTCAGAAAGACGTCAGATGTTCCTGTGACTGACTGGGAATGAAACCACGATGCTCTTCATCGTCCCAGTTTTCCAGAGATGCTGCCTCAGCACATGTGACATGGACAAACTACAGCAGAGACTAGTATGAAAGGTGGGTGACAGACAGTCAGTCGTCACAGCTGCCAAAGAACCTGCTGAAGGGACGTTGTTAGGTTCTACAAATGCCTTTAGTGGAGGGAAAAGCATGTGGAAAGCGTGGTGCGTTTATGATATTCCAGATGATAAATAAAGTGGGTTTAGAGGAAGCTAACAACATTCTATAAAAACAGCGAGGCACAAATGCGAGAAACCGAACTAAAGTAGCAACAGCGTTGTCATAAATTACGCTCTGGTTTTGAGCGTGAGTGCAGAAGGAATTGGACGAGAACCGACATTGTGTATTTGTAAGGAATAAAAAGACGTTGATGGATTTGATGCTTGAGGTACTTAGAGGCTGTAATGCAGGGGAAACATGACTTGAGACAGTGAAATATGAGAAAATAAAACGTTGCAGTTTTGTGATCGTCTCAGAAAGCTTGGAAATAGATTATGTAAGATTTTGAAATTCAGATAATCCCCTCTGCCTCCACTCAGCAGCCACGCAGCCTGTTCCTGTTGTTCTCCTACAGTAATGCCCAAGTGGTGGAGGACCTCAAAGCCACGTGTCTGGCTTTTGCCATCACTTTCTTTATGTGGAGGCAGTGAAGTCCACATCACAAAAGCAACACATGCGCACGCAGAATGCACTGGCACGGCGTAGTTCAGTGACTACTACTGTACTGTAGCACCAGCTCCCCATGACTCACGACTCAGCCGTGTAAAGGGCTTAACACAAGGTGGGTGGGGATAAGCAGCCCCCCTGATGTTTAAGCTGCCTTTCCTTTGAAGCAGATGTGAGCCTGCGTGTTCAGTCTCTCTCTCTCTCTCTCTTCATTTGTGTGTACTAGCACATGCTGGCGCGCTCACGCACCTCACGAGCGCTAAACCGAACCTCACGACCGTTAATGTGCTGTGATCAGCCCACTGAAAGTGAAGCTCATCCGTTGTGAGGGAAATGGGGCAGGAAGGAGCTCCTCAAACCGACCACTGGGTTCCTTTAAACATCTAAGATGTCCGACCATTCAGCGCCGTGGTTTTTGTAGTTGCATCCACACTAGTTGTGTAGATAAATGCCTGCAGATCAGTCAAGTAATGATTCATTTCATACTTGTCTCAAAGCCCTGATACACATGAATTGAAATTCAAGCTTGAAGTTAACCAGACTTGATTAATTTAGGATTTCAATTCATCTCATTCAGTTTTCAGCGGAGAATGATTACACTGAAATTGAATGTACTGCAACCCAGCGTATCAGGGCTGTTTCCATCAGATGTAACTCTCTCGTATATTAACTGTGAATTTGTTTGTTCTCGTTGTAGACCATCGTTCGAGGGAACCGGCCTCCCAAAGACGCATCTATCAATGGCCTGCTTGAGGATTTCGACAACATCTCAGTGACGCGCTCCAACTCCTTGCGGAAAGAAAGCCCGCCAGACCCACACCAGGCTGGATGCGGCTCCAAACCCTCCAGCAGTGGGCATCCCAATGCACCGGAGGAGAACGGGTTCAGCCACTACTACTCCCGCTACTCCTGTGATCTTGACACCTCCAGCAGAGACTTCTCTCAGGATCCTAGCAAGCCGGGCTTCTCGATAGACGGGGACTGGGCTGTCGGAAGGCACTATAGATTCACCAAACAGAATGGTCACTCCCACCCAATACGCAGCCACTTCTACCCAGATGCCATGCCCCAAAAGTCAGACTACGGCAAGCTGCCCCCAGACTACCACACTTACCTGGAGAGCAAAGGGCGCTCGGCCGACGAGGTGGCGTCCACAGTGGGGAGCGGGGTGGGCTCCAGTGGCTACTACAGAGCATCTGTGGGTGGGTCGTCCAGCCAGGACTATCGGGACACTTCCGTGGGCACACCATCTCGTGCCTCGCTCCACAGCGAGCAAATAAACTATCCCGACAGCGAGTGGAGCTACGGCGGCCTGCGGGACGAGTACGAAAAGCGTCCCAAGAGCTCCTATGTGACACAGACCAGTCCCACGCCAGCTATCAGGCAGCGGTCGCGATCAGGCTCTGGGCTGCAGGAGCCAAATGTCCCCTATGCAGCAAGTGGGGCTTTCAAGAACCCTCCGCAGGCCCATCCATACAGCTCTTACACCTACCCTCGGCTCTCGGAAAGTCTCACCAACTCACAGACTTTAGCTAAGGTACTTACAAACACTACGTGATGTCATTTCTAACAAAAGACCTGCTCACCTTTGTAAACTATTGTCACAAGGACACTGACCGTGTTTAATCCAAACTACAGAGCATGTTGTATAGACCAGCTTTCCAAAATCACACAAACCACGTATTCCTACCACCCAGGCACCTGCAGTCTCTCAGTGATTAATATGTTAGTTGTGGATTGCTACACACATACAGCTACACACTTGTGCTGAGCAGTTGGAGGGAATGAGACACTCCACACATTTATCCACACAGACTCTCCTGCTTTATTGTCTGTGTAATGTAACCACACAGTGGCTTCCACTGGTGATTTTTGTCTTCCCAGTATTATTACGAGCTCTGTTTGCAACTGTGGGAGATATTAGGTCAGGTTATATATTAGCAGGGGGCTCGTGATGCTACCAGTCAGGAGAGGTCAAGCATCATCCAAAGTTGCCACTGCTTTGTTCTAAAAGCATGCGTTGAACTGTTTCCATCATCTCCTTCACGCGCGGAGTCCAGCAGCTGAGAGGAAAAGTAGGTTTGCTGATGTAGATCCCAGGGTGCCTTGATGAAAAACCATTTAACCTGCACGCTTCAGAAAATAGCAACTCATAGAAAAACAGCCAAGGAGAAAGCAAAAGTAGCAGGGGTTGAAGGTAATGCCGCAGAAGGTCGCTTTTTCTCACGTAGTATTGATTGAATGTGCTTATAAGAGATATCAGATTTTAAATAACGTGGTTCACAGCTTGTCAAACGCTGAAAGAATGAGACCTGATTTGTGTTTTGTAATAGTTTTTCTTGGTTTGGGTTAATCAGAGTAATAGTGAAGCGCTGGCTTGGACTTCCATCATCAATTAGACATAATTTGCCTTCTGTTGTTTGGAGATTTTGCAGCAGGCCTAAGATTAGACACAGCCAGAGGAGTTACCACTATTCTTCGCGGTTCCTGCACCTTGTAACAGACCCACCTTCTCTACACTCTTATTCTCATTTCGTTCCTTTTCAGCCTGCTCACCAGTGTAAATCCCTCTTTTTCCACTGCTGTTGTTAGGAGCCAGTGGGGACGTAACAGCGCAAAGATTTGGTCTCACCCACACACACACACACACACAGACACACACACACACAGGCGTACAGACAGATACTCTCTCTCTTCCTTCCTCTCTGTGTTTTGAGGCAAGTGTGAGCTCAGTGCTGCAGCTCTCAGTGACAAATTGATGTTGCGGCACTTTCCCTTTCTGCAGCCTTAGCATAAAACTGGCCGAACGATGTTCCACCACGGAATTCAATTTCACAGTTGAGTTAGGTTGTTGATTACCCTGCCAAACTCAGATTAATGCGCGTTTAACCAACATGGATCAGAAGACCCTTGGCTGACGGCCAGCTAGCGGTGCCGGCCAGCGATAGGAAGGCGCGCCCCAGCAGCAGCCCCCTCCTAACACTCACACACACACACACACCTGCCTGAGAGTGATTGATTAAAAGAGTTCACAGCATGTAATTATACACCATCCCAACACATCGGGGCTCCTCCTCCTGCCCTATCTCTGTGAATGTGTGTGTGTGTGTGTGTGTGTGTGTGTGTGTGTGTGTGAAAGAAAGAGTGATGGAGACAAAGAAACCAATAAAAGAAAAAGACACAGAGAGGAAGTTTTCAATTATGCTCCTGATCCCGTGAGAATTTATGATTAGAGGAAACATTTTTGGAAAGTAAAAAGCAAAAATTAATCACAGTTCACCTCAGATCTTTACTCAAGAACCTTTTATTTTATTTTCATAGGGTTTGTAATGTCTATAAAACACAAATGATGAATCTATTTTTGATTTGCTGTGTTCAGTTGTACACATTAGAACAAGGTCCACGATTATGGTGGAGACTGTAAAAGCACTGAGTTATAAAATGACTGGTGTGTTTTTTGAGTGTGTGTGTGTGTGTGTGTGTGTGTTCCATTGCATTTTATGAGTCAGCTCATTCACGCTAAGTCATTGAAATAGGCTTTAATGTCCCTGCTCAGACATAACTTTAAAACAGTGCCAGGTGTTTCTGGGATTGTAAGGAAAAGCTGTGTCCCAGATCTAGATGTTCCCTGAGCTACTTGATGAATGGAGTATGGTTGAGAAGCATTGTTGGGGGCTAATGGTGAAATACGGTCTCTGTCTCGTGGACTAAGTGTCCTCCATTAGCTCTGTCCACGGCTCATGGACAATGCGCGTCTACGTAGCATAGAGCTAATATCACATGGACAGTGTGTGAGCTGGTGCATTCACGCTGCGCTCTCTCCTCCAGGGGGACTACGATCGTCCGTCTCGTGACGGCAGTCCGCAGGTTGCAGGCGGTGACACCTACCCCCGAGGACCTCTAAAGCTACCTCAGAGCCACACCAAGCCGCCTGGCTATCCCCCAATGCATCTGCCCTACCCACCGGTCTTTCACCATTACAAGCCCTCACCCTACCACCACCCCCCCTCCCAGCCCAGCCCGCCATACACCCCTCAGGTATGAACATTTCACTGTTTCCACCTAAAATGATATACTTCAGTGAGTCAAATTAATCAGTGTAACGTTATCTAATGAGGCTACTCCACATGGTGCGTGTTTTATGTAGGGGGCTTATTCCCAGCCCTCATCACCGTACATCCCCCCTGGGGCCTACCCGCCCCCTTCCTGGGGGTCCAGCTCCGACACTCAACCCTCCCGAGTCTCCCATGAACAGTTCAGAGCTGCACTTCAGTTAGTCGTCAACCCAGGTGAGAAGATCCTGATGAACACGGAAATGCCTGCCGATGGTTTATGTTCTAGCGGTGCACAAGCCTTAAACCGCGTTGGTTTGCACTCAGGCGACCCCCGGGAATACCTGGACAGCTTTATCAAGATTGGCGAGGGCTCCACGGGCATCGTGTGCATTGCCAGTGAGAAACACAGTGGCAAGCAGGTGGCTGTGAAGAAGATGGACCTCAGGAAACAGCAGAGGAGAGAACTGCTCTTTAATGAGGTAACAGCTGACAGAGATGAGAAAAGAGATGCTTTAGGCACATTAACAACTAAAAAGTGCATTTTAACACCAATGCGCCTTCTTGTTCTCACGTAATGCCACAGTACAGCAAGTTCTGGTGTTGTGTGTCATGTTAATAATTAATCAGAGGTTCCATGTTAGATGCTGATGTAAGACAGTGTGAACCATGTGGATAAAGAGCCTGTATGAGATCAGACCTACCTGTCACCTGTTACTGTTCCTGACGTGGAGCAGCAGACATTCAACTGATGGAAATGTGTCTTATCTTGCACCAGATAAAAGTAAATGTCACCCCTTGGTTCAGCTCACATCTTCCCTGACATAACATTCACTAACACGTTTCCATAGCTGCATGTATTTACTTAACATTAAGTAGAACCCTAGGCAAGAAATGTATTCATAGCTGTTTCTATTCATGGTGCTACACTGAAATAAATCATATTGGCTTGTGATTGCTCGGGCAGAAGCAAAATGTGAATTGAATAAAGGGAAAACCTTGGGTTTCCTTTCTCCAGCAAAATTGCACTAGTTCTATTTTGGGCCTGTATGCGTGTAAGTACATGAAAGGAAGAAAATACATGCGAGCGTGTACAGTATGCAGTCGCGTGTGTACAGTGCGTCACAGATGTGAAGTGGTGGGGGTACTGCTGGAAACTAATTAGCCCTGTGTAATCCTGTTCATTCCTATATGTAATCCTATTATGGTTAAGCTTCCAGAACATGTTCACATTAGACAAAGGAAAGTGAAATTAACAAATAATTCACAACACATGAATAACTTCATTCAAAAGTGGATGATTACTTTGTAACATTTGTGACATTTACAGTGATTGAATCTGGTGAAAATGTTGAGACGGGTTATAACAATTATGTTAAATGAAAATAAAAGAGTCCGTTTATGAAATGCAACATTGCAATAAAATCACACTGGACCAATAGAAACCACAGGAATCCTTCCCGCCTTGTCCTCTGTGTCTTAGGTGGTGATCATGAGGGACTACCATCACGAGAACGTGGTGGACATGTACAACAGCTATTTGGTGGGAGACGAGCTGTGGGTTGTCATGGAGTTTCTAGAAGGTGGAGCCCTCACCGACATCGTGACGCACACCAGGTAATGTCTGCGGAATGGAGATACAAAAAAAGAATTCAAAAGAGGAATCATTTTAAAACATGGAGCATAGATACTGTTTTAAATAATAAGAGCATTTCCGAAGAAGACTGTGAACTTTATTTTTAAATGCCCAACAACTTTCGTTGATGGAGGTGATGATAAGGTGATAAATAAATCAAATAAAGATTTCGTGCTTTTTGAAACTTGTTCGCTTTTACACAACGTTTAGGAGAAACAACCTGTAATCCAGTTTCAGGCAACTTTTCCAAATTGCTTCTCCGTTGTTGAGTTTTCTGAGCCACCACCTCTTTGTTTTCTGCTAACTTTGTGCTTGGTGTTTAATTACAGTCATTTGCATGGAGTGTCAGCGTTAGCGCTATGTAGTGTTGGATTTTAATAACACGCTTTGGCGAGGCTGTGACTCGCTGCTGCTGTGAAGTATTCTGAACAGTCTCCCACACAGATGTTTGCCCGTTTGCAGGCATGAGTGCTTGTAGAAGTACTAATGGAACTCAGTAAGCAGGATATTATTGGGTTCACGTTTTCTCTTTAGCTCGTTTTTGGTCATCGTTTTCATCATTCGTTGGGTTTGTTGAATTCTAAGTGGAAATAAATGTAAAAACCTTTTAAATATTCAGCTTTATGACAGATCATGAGACCAAATGAGTAAAATCTGCTTAGCAGCTAATCGAACATTTGATTTAAGGACTGGATTCTATACCGTACGCATCCAAGGTTTTATTTTTTCCTGGGTAAATTACTGTGAGGGTCAACGCTATTTCCGTTAAGCCTTTGTTGTGGAAGTAACAGCTGCCTGCCTCACATTGTGCAAACCTTATCAGCTCACACTGAGATTCACACACATCTGACAAACACACTGGCAAGTCAGCAGCGGCTGCTCCTGAGCTCCAGTCACGTTCCAGTCGCACTTTGAATGCCTACCTGTGTGAGTGTAATACAAGCTTTAGATGCTCGTTAAAGTCATTTATTTCTGTGTGTGTCAAACAATTTTCTATTTCAGCGATCCTGTTTCGCATTTAAGTCGTCGTATATGTGAAGGACAAAGGGGGTGGGGGGGGGGGGGGGGGCAGCACTAGAGGGATTGTTTTTGCATACATCCCATACACTTTAAATTACAGTAGCCAGTTGTTTCCCCTCCAGCAAAATGCTCATTTATTTGACTTGATTGTGGAGTCAGACATGTGTGACAATAAAATCTGCTTCAATCTGTGGCCTGGAGCTGGTTGCTTTTAATGCGACGCTCGTGAAGAACAAACAGAAGTGAATGTAAGAGAGCGAGAGAGTTTAGGAAAATGTGACTGCAGCAGCAAGGTGATGTTGTGGCTGCCTCACAGCTGGAAGGACCTGGGTTTGAATCCTGAGGTCAGTTCCCTGCTTCCTCCGGTCTTAGGTGGACGTAGGTGTGACTGCTTGTCAGTGTCCGTGTGACAGCACAGGAAACGTGGGTAACAGAGGGACGTGTGACGGGGAGAGTCTGCACTCGTGTTTCTTCGTACATGTGTACGATGGCGGCTCAGAGCGCACACGCTTACAAATGCACAGCGTGGCCAGGCCAGCTGGGTGTACACGCAATGTTCAGTGGAGCTGCGAGTTCACACACACACACACACACACACCCCATTGCCCTGTCTCTCCATATGGGGCCCTGCTCCCATCATAACAGCTACAGTGGCTGGAGGCTACAGGGGATATGTTCACTTAGATTTCTGCTGCATATCAGTTGTGTTGGACTTTTTAAGATGACAGCGGAGTCTGTGCTGTAACCGACTCAGCAACTGTAGGTTGTACTACCAGTGTCTTGAAATCCTGAAATACCCTTTGCTGTATTTTTGTCAGAAATGAATGGACACTTTTTTCTAATTGTCTTGTCTCCCTCTATATCCACCAGAAGCAGGAAAAGTAACTGTATGTTATTAGAAATTGAGGAAAATACGTTTCCTTCCTTGTTATTGCTGATCCGTGCGTGTTTGCTCGTCCTCACAGGATGAACGAGGAGCAGATCGCCACAGTTTGCCTGTCGGTGCTGAGGGCTCTGTCTTACCTGCACACACAGGGCGTCATCCACCGCGACATCAAGAGCGATTCCATTCTCCTGACCAGCGATGGCAGGGTAGGTGTATCCATTCACACTTGGATGTCATTGAATCAGAAGATCCACGTCGCTCAACTCTCCGCCAGAAACTCGTCATCGCTTACAGGTCACGCCCCAGTAATTAAATTCTGCCTAATGTCTTCTAACCTGCTGATAAGACAGGATTAAGTCAAGGAGAATTAACCGCCAATACAGAAGATTATTGCGCGGGTCAGAGTGATTCTGTTCTGCTGTACAGTATGTCTACGCTACTACAAGGCAGAGTAGAACCTGTCCACCTGTGTTTTACTAGATCAAGCTATCAGACTTTGGCTTTTGTGCCCAAGTTTCCAAAGAGGTGCCTAAGAGGAAGTCCCTCGTGGGTACACCCTACTGGATGGCACCAGAAGTCATCTCCAGACTGCCTTATGGGACTGAGGTAAGAGCTACACGCACTGCACTGAACACTGAACACGACCAGCTACACTACTGACAAGAATGGATGTTCTGGTGCAGGTTGACATCTGGTCTTTAGGGATCATGGTGATCGAGATGGTGGATGGGGAGCCCCCTTACTTTAACGAGCCCCCTCTGCAGGCCATGAGGAGAATACGAGACAACCTGCCCCCGCGGCTAAAAGAGTCGCACAAGGTAGAACCGTCATGGCATCAATAGTAGTAGTGGCAGTACTTTGATAGTTAAGATCAACTAAAGGATCAGCGTTCGTGTGTTTTTTCACTACCTTCAGGTGTCCTCGGTGCTGCGCTCCTTCCTGGACCTGATGCTGGTGAGGGAGCCCTCGCAAAGAGCCACGGCCCTGGAGTTGCTCCAGCACCCCTTCCTCAAGCTGTCGGGGCCCCCTTCCTGCATCGTGCCCCTCATGAGACACTACCGCCACCGCTGAGCTGCCAGCCCGAGCCCGCCCGCTCCTCCACTAAAAATACACACTTACTGTACACATGCTGCCAGGGCGGCGGCGCCATCACCCAGCCAATACACCCCACCGCTCGGTGGCAGGCCACTAACACTCACACCTGTAATTGTGACGTAGATTAGATAGAGGAATATCTAAGAAATACACTTTAAAACAAATGAGAAAAGAAGACACACACAAAAAAAACGTCTACTATTTCACAAGTAAGAACTGAAGTAGTGCACGGTGCCAGAATTGGCTGGACATCTGGCTCGTTCTGCTGCAGTCACCGCTCTTCCCCAGAGTCTTCAGCTCCGTGTAGAGTTGTAGCCATTACCAAGGTGAAGGGACCTAAAGCCTTGGCGCCACAGAGGCCAGAACAGTCCGCTGTGTGTGGAGCAGGCGTTTTTCTGGTAATGACTGTTGTGCGGCTGCTGCGTCATCGGCCCGTTGGAAGAACACGCTGACGCTCAGCCGGCCAAATAAGACGCGCTCTCGCGTCTCTCCGCTCACGCACTAACAGTGAAAATGTATTTTAGAGAAACTTGTAAGTTTTTCTGTACAGTTTTGGTAATTTGCAGTATTTTATTGTGTCGTAACCATTGTGATATGAGCAGTATTAAAATAGTTTCTGCAGAGATCTTTCCTACTGTTTATAATCCAATTTTTGCTTAAAAAATATAAGAGGTATCCCAAACAAACCCCCTAAACCTAACTGTTACTAAAAAAATACTAAATATATTTATTATCTTACATTTGTAGACAGAACTTCCATTAAATGTTGGGGAAAAGGGTCATTTCAGAATTTTGTATGTTTAAAGTATTTATTTATTTATTTATTTATTGCAAATGAAGTTTGAAGCTTTTTTGGGGGTAGCGTGGCCTTTTTTGGTTCATTTCTATTCGTTGGCTTTTCATTTGCGTTTTCTGAAAGTGCAACAGCAAACAGTTATACGAGCTGATATATCATCCAAGCTATACCCTAGTCCTATTTAAAAGGTCGTGATGCCCTGTATTTATGACACTGTAACTACACCTTGCATTTAAATGTAGCACAGACTGGGAGTGGATTTGACCAAAAAAAAAACAAACACCTTATTCTACGCAGACCTGTTCTCTTTTTTATGAGCAGCCTCATCCTGATTCAGCTTCGTATCTGAGGCTCCCTCCTACATGTACCACACAGATTTCAGGATGCTGATAAAAGGTCTTGTTTTCTACTCACATCCTCACAGTCATCGTCTCACTGCTTATCCCACCTCAGTCAGACACACACTCACTATAAGCGGAACCATGCTGTCATTCCCATCTCTGGTCGGACAGGGAGAACAGTGTAATCCTCCTCCCTGCGTCGTTTTTACTCATCATTCACTGTGATATGTAAATATGACTGTGCGTATGTCAGAGTGTGTCTGTGTGTTTGCGTTGGTGTGTGTGTGTGTGTGTGAGCGCGCACTGCTGGCTAACCCTTGACAATGTGTCAGGACCTGAATGAGTAACACTTATCTGTGGTGTTGGATAGTACAGTGATATTGCATGTTTGTTATCAGTGCAGCCGGTTTCAATTAAAAAACGCCCATAAACACATTGAGATGTGTTGCATGTATTTTTCCTTCATCACTCTTTATAGTCTCCTCTTCTCTTCTTTCAATGTCTCATATCAAGCAGAGATTTTTTTTTTTTTTTCAAACAGCGGGCCGTCAGATTATTCAAAGGACGTCCTCTCAGCCATCAACAGTTTATTTTTCTCTTTGTTGTTTGGGTCTTCCATATTCTCTGAATTCAGCTGTGCTCATTCCAACTGTTTCACCCTAACACCACCTCCGAACAGAGACGCACAAAGACACATTCATGGATCAGTGTTGCTATAATATATGAGGTTATTTCTCCCTCTTTCCTCTAAGCCATTTCCCTCTGAAACACTATAATGGGATATTGATTTACCTCGGTCGGAGGATGGAGCTTCTTTCTCAGAGAGACGTACCTCTGCCAACGGCCCAGTAAATGAAAAGCACAAATACCGGAGCGGTGGAGGTGCAGGGCATCAAAGTGAAGAGTCAGTGAGTTACTATTAATAATGTTCACTAGGAAGCCTTGTTAAAACTACAGGTAAATGAAGAGTGTGTACATTTACACGAATGTTGATTGACATGACTATTTTAATTATTCCATTTTAACTGTAAAAACACAGGTAACATCAATATATAACATCAATATGCATTTTACAGTAACTATATTTCTCATTATCTCCAGTATCACTGCTGTTGGGGAAAATAAAACAGTTATTAAAACTAAATACAGAAAGATGCTATTTCAAATGTAAACGTGTATTGGGCTAAACAAAGACATGTTTTGTGGAAGTAACAGTCGTAATGTAGTTGAACTCGTCGTGGTGAGAGGCCCGGGCTGCGTCGGTGCTGCTGTGCGGACCAGCGTCATTAGTAGCATTAGTTTCACCTGTGACGCGTTGGAGCGTCTGCCGTGAAAACGTCGCTCGACGCGGAGTTGTTTTATTCGCGACCGTAAATATCTAAACCGCCTTTTTTTTATTTTAAACTACTGCCTCACTAAGCGTCAGAAGTGGCCACAAAACATAAAGAAGTAAAAGGATATTTGCGTCCAGGACATTTTGGGCTGAAGAGCATCGAGGTTAACAGCGGAGGGTGGGCCTCACGGAGCTCGGCAACAGGTGAGTTGTTTGTTTGTTTGTTTGTTTGTTTGTTTGTTTGTTTGAACCTGTGTGTTATTGGGCTGTTAATGTAGCTCTGGGTGAACTTGATGATCAAATGCTGACTCAGTAATCCTCAGTCGCCCCCTGCCTCTGACTCTTTTGGCTTGTGACAGTCCTGAGTTGTTGGGTTGAGTTGAGTTGTAAACGTTCAGAGCCAACGTGCATCTGTTGCCACTAGTGTATTTGACCTATTCCGCGGGTTAGTGCGTGTTGGGTTGCTCTGATTCTGTCGTTCGTGTGTCGCCATGACAACCTCAGCAGCAGCATCCGTAGAAGTGTGGGGATGTGAGGCCAGGTTGTGTGTTTTTACTGTATGCCTCAATCAAGTTTAACCTCCTGTCTGGTGCATGGACGACTTTCAGCGTAGTGTCCGTCTGAAAGTTGTGACGCTGATGATTGAGTTGTGATGCCAAAGGAATTAATACATTCAGTGTAGAGAAGTAAATGTCTGCAACACTGATGGAACTGTATTATTGTAACAGTATTATAGGGACCATTGCTGTACTTGTTGTGTCAAGCTGGTTTGGTTTTTGTTGTTTTTGTTAATTCCAGTTGCTACTCTGCCAATTTCAGCAAATCTTAAATATTGTTTAAATACTTTCAATTCACTCAAATTTTAGCATTTCAGCCTTTACAGTATTATCTGCAAGAAATGCTTCTTCTAGTTTCTGCAGCTTCTCTACTGACTGGAGCATCAGTCACCTCTACTTTGTCACAGTTTCATTAAATCATTGTGTTGTTTTTGTAACTATAAGAGGAAACACCCTCACAGTGTTGCAGGACAGTGATGGATAATAAAATGACAGGAGTGAGTCCAACAATTTATTTCAGGGAACACAGCACGAGATTGCATCAGCAGAGGTTTATGCATAGACTTTGTTTCTGAAAATATTCCACACTTATTTCTCTATCAACCTCTCCGTACTTTGATGAACACACACGGCGCGCTGATAAATTTCAGTACGCAATGAAGAAGTAGAACTTTAGTTAATGTGTTTCTTTCTTCCTTTTTTTTGAATCTGAATGCCACAGCACAGTACACACCACGAGACGCTGTCACCACTATGGCTGCATTCAAAAACCAAAAATCAAAGGAATTTTGAACAGAACGTATTTAGTGGCTATAGCTAATAGGTATTGAAATCATGTAGCAGCACTTCCAGAGAGAATAGGACAACAGACTGTTGGCAAAACACAGCAGAAGCTCAGGCAATATCTGAATTCTTATTCAGAGATAAGATGGATAAAACTGGCTAAAGTTAGAAATGTGTAGTTGTGACAAAAAATAAATTAGGGGAAGTGTAGACATTCCAGACCCCAGTGTCAGTACGACTTAAATATATTCTTATAAAAACATAATTTAATGTTTATTCAAATGATCCAATGCGGAATGTATGGCTGAAAGTGTCGACTCAGCAGTTGTGTAAATTAGGCTATGATGGGTTAACCCTCCAGCTACATCCACGCTAGACCAGTGTTTGAGCTGATCAAGTTCCAGTAGGGCCAACAGTAGAGGCTACATACAGCCAGGGCTCTTCCCTCTGAGCTTTCAGGCCTGGGACGACGAGGAGACGAGTCTTTTATCGCGTTAGGAGAGAGCCGAGGGAGCTGCTGACTACATGTTCTTGTACATGGAGCGATCTCTAGGGAGCTGGGGCTGGGTCGCTGTCAGCTTCAGGTGGAAGTGGTAGATGGTGAGAATGATGACGATGATGAGGCCTAAGATGAGGCCCAGGATGAGGGGGAGGGTCTCTTCCAGGCGCTCCCGCTGGTCAGTGATGCACTTATAGGCTGTGGACAGAGCAGCGACAAACAGAACGATGAGGCGGTAACAACCAGCCGACCAGGGTCCGAAGCGACTACAGTTAAGAATGTCTTCTGTGTTTTGAGTGAAGTGGTGACGGAACAGCATTTATATTAATTTAGCTAAATTAAGTTTACACTTCCACATAATAAAAGAAAAAAAAAACTGTCATATTCTCATGTTGAACTGGATCAAACCATAATTTAGAATAATGAATTATTTTATTAATTTTAAACTGTAAATGCTAATATTTATACACTGACTTAATAAATTGGGTATTTTTGTGTGTTAGATGATCTAATATGTCAGTGATTATCCTCACCAACATAGCTGCCTCTAGAAAGTTCACGTATCACAGTTATGGTAGTGATACGTCTGTTTATTATCGTGCGCGTGGTTTTCCCACCCGTCTGTCACGGGTTGAGAGCTCCGTGCCAGCTGGCTGTGCGCTGTGTAAATGGGCGGTTTAAAGGTGAAGGCCTCGCTTCCTGTGGACAGCAGTACGTGCACCAGGAGGAAGGCAGTGAAGCAAAGCACAGTCTAGTTTACAGCGGTGCAGAGCAAATGATTCCTCCAAGGTGATGCTTCAGAGGACGGCCAGGTACATTAAGTATGTCTATAAAAGCTGCATTGAGGGCAAAGCTATGACTGCACCCAAAGTCCTGGCAAACCCCACCTCCTCTCCTCCTCTCTCTTTCTTTCTTTTCCATCCTTCCTGCATCTCCACTCACTCTTTCTTTGTTATCCTGCCTCTCTATCTGCAGACCTGTGTATTGTTCATACTGCAGCAGTTACCCCCCAGAGAGCTGTGTGTGTGTGTGTGTGTGAGGGAGGGAGAGAAGTAAAGCTTCACACGCTTGTCCTTATGGTGTCTCATCATTGTGTTTTGTTCAAACTAAAAGCGGCGGTTGGGTCGTTCTTACGTTCACTGAACATGAAGTCAGAGGCGATGTCGAAAGGCTGGATCTGGACGTCGTACATGGAGACGGTGATGCCTTTCTGGTGATCACTGGAGATGAGGGTGAGGGTCTGCTGAGATGTGCACACATAGGAGTGGCCCGTGGGGGTCACCAGGGCTGACAGGTGGTGGGTGCTGGCTGTGTGCTTCCCAGCTGGGCAAGAAGGAAGAAGCGTGAATATGAAGAAAGCAGGAAATTGTTGTAATAGACAGTAGGTTTAAGGTGTGTGTGACAGAGATGGGGACAGTTCGGTCTGTGTTTGTGGGTTAAGGCGACTGTTAGTAATAACAACATTCTGACAAAAGTGGAAATAACAGCAATAGCTGCATAATAAAAAAAATAATTTAATCTGAAATGCCAAGTTTTAGTTTTTTTTTTTTTTTTATTTATCAACCCGTTGGTTTATCTGAAAGCTGTTGGGAGGTGAACGAGAGTTGGATGGAAACGTGCTGAGGAGCCGCTGAACGCGCGCTCGGCGGCGGCGGCGGCAATCTCACGGTTGTATGCGTTCATGAAATGCGACGTCTCCGAGGTGTCGTAGACGAACTGGACCTTGCTGATCTTCCACACCTCGGCGCCCTTGTCACGGAGCTCCTACAACACACAGAGAAACGCGTCAGGCCTGTCGCTGCGTGGGGGGAGCAGGTGGGCTTACTCAGCAAAAGCCGTAATTGGCCTCAGTCCTGCCAGAATCCTCAACAAAGAGTCGAAACCATATGATTTTAAACGTGCTGTATTTTGCAGCGCATGGTAACGTGATAATCTTGTCGTACAGTGCGTTACAGCCGCTCTGTCCGCCTTTTGTCGCCCACCTTAGAGAAGTAGATGCGGAGGGTGTAGGCGGTGTTCTTCCAGGATATGTGGATCTCTGACTCCGTGCTCCCGCATTTCCCCTCGATTTCAGCACTACGAGGCAAAGTGAAGGAAGCCTGCTCAGTTATCAGCTGCAAAAGAGAACAATGGAAAAGACGACACTTGTGAAAAACGTTGTAACCCACCAACTAAAAGGTAGGTCTTTGTTCACGTTGCGTTTTATACGAACTTATGACTAATAATCATGAAAACAGTTGATCAGATATGAGCAGGGAAATTTTAAACTATTTAATAGTGAGACTCATTGACGCGTCAGTATTTTACGCACGACAGCGCAAAATAAATAAATAAATAAAAATCCTAATCCAAAGCAAATATGGTGAAAATAATGGACCAAATTAGTCTTCGTGAATAAATAGCTGGGTGTATTACAAGCCGAATGACTCATTTCAGGCCAATTTACCACATTTGCAGCGGGTAAAGTACCATTTACGACCATATACATGTTATAAAATACGGGGATTCCTTACGTCTATCCCGTTGAGCGCGAGCACGTCATACGGCACCAGGAATTTCACGGCGAACTCGACCATGAGGCAGGTTGTTCCGTTCTCCCGGACCGCGAAAATGGCTTTGTCTGGGTTATTGGACAGACCGGACAGGTTCTCCCCTTCCTGCTCAGCCAGCACCACGGACAGCGCGAGCACACCTGGGAGCAGTGGATATGAATAGAATGTTGGAAAGTTGGAGGTGGGAGCATAAACCAGTAGCACGCACGCACTAAAACTTACAGAATCAGCAAAAGCAGAGACCCAGTGTGTCGCTGGTAAGATCTCACACAACACATCACTGGCGGAAAGGCAAAGTCAAATCCAGGTTAAACCTCTGGTGACTGAAATCTGCAGTATCAGGGGAGCTGCAGCCTGAGCAGCAACTCTGAGCGTCTTACACAGACCTTTGTGCTGATGGAAGACGGAAATAACACACTGACACGACTAAACACATGCTGTCCGCGCACACACGCTTGCAGTACACGCGCTCACCTCCACCTTCACACTGCAATGAGGAGTCACGACAGACGCGCACACGCGCACAGACTCACCAAACAGGCTGATCAGCAGAAGTCGGGCGCTGTTCGTGGTGCTGAAACCGACTCGTCCCATTTCTATCAGTTTCCCCAGCGCTGACGCGAGACACTGACTGACTGGGCAACCGGTGCTGAGCCCGCGAAAAGAAAAGGGAGGAAGAGCAGGGAGGCGGGATGCAAAGGAGGCAAAGGAGAGGAAGAGGAGGGATTCCTGTACTCGGCGCCCAGGAGTCACGCTCAGATCATCTCGAATGCAGCAAAAAAAAAAAAAACTGTTGGACGTGAGATCCGGTTTGCTCTGCAGAAGCAGGCAGCACCGACGAGTTCTGGCAGCCCAAGGCGACCTGCCTCTTCAAGGTTGACGGGTTTTAACCCAATGACAGCTGCAGAACGGAGTTTCCTATAAACATTCTCAGCGTCGGGAACCGTGGTCCAACTTGACAGAAAAAGTCCAAATTGAATTAGTGTCGTGTAAACAGGGACTCGGCGTCCAGTCTCTGTTAATCCCGCAATGCTGTAGTCCCCAGCTCTGTGCGAGCAGCTGTAGGTTGGGCTGAAGTGATGTATGTCTGGAGGGAAACGCCGACAACACCCCCTCCCTCCCTCTCCCCATCTCCATTTCTCCAAGGTTGCAGCTGAGAGTGTGAACATGAGGCGGATTTCAGCTGCAGATAAACGTGCGGAGAGCTTCCAGTCTGTACCCACGTTGACGAACGGTGACAAAACGGGACTTTTACGCAGCTAGATACCCTAAAAACTGAGGCGAGCCTTAAATGAGCACTTATGTCGGGCTCTTTTTTTCTCGCCCAACTCACGTTCACTTCAGACGCTTTCACGTTTTGTTCGTTTAGCTGATATTTATCAGTCACTGAGATGAAATATTCTGACAGATGAAAACATAAATGCTCTTGTCCCACAGCACCCCCACCCCCGCGTTGATTCGACCCCTCCCACTGCCAAAGGAGTAGCTGCTGCACCCATGGGAACCACTTTCACAGAAACTTCCACACTGCGCTTCACTCTGCAGGTACTGTCCAGCTGGCAGGTGCTGCTATTAAACATGTAAAGTGCTGTACTACACGCCGATGGTTTATTCCAGTGTAGCCTCTGATGGTTTGCCCTCCCAGATTTCATGTACATTAGCAGAAAGTTTTGAAAGCGCAAACAGCAGAATGTGAGGCATCGGTGCTTTTAGCGGGTCTGATTATTGCGCGTAAAGGCTTTACGGGTTGAGGAAGAGTTGAGAGTTTTGGATCAAGTGAGTGCCCTGATGGAAGCTGCAGGCTTGGTGTCTTTACACAGCGTTTTGATGCGGGTTTCTTTTAGTTTTGGATTCGGAAATGAGAGTCGAACTCACACTTTACGGAGCTGATGCTGTCGATGCTGGGTTTACTGGCGACCTTGAGATGCTTGAAGCCCTGAGGAAACGTCTCCGATCGCGGAATTCGCCCTGAAGCCAAGACCGGATCCTCTTCTGACTCTTTCGTGTCTTTTTTAAACTCCGGGGAAGTAAAGCGGCGTAAGAGTTTGTTGCTCAGCCCCGAGATGGTTGTGCTTGACGTGTGTGTGTCCAGTGCCCTAAAACGAGGAGCATCAACTTTGCAGGGAGGTGCTTCGTGTCTTTTCACGGTTCTGGATTTAAACAACGTGCGGTCCGGAGGAGATGGACTAAGGATACTTGTTGGCAAACTAAACCTTTTCTTGTAGTAGCTGTCGTGAAATCTGCGCAAACAGAAGTCTGACATTTTCGATCGCTCTGGTCCTGATTCACTTTCTCTTGAGTGCGCAAGGTTAGGAGTCAGCAATATGCCCAGGGCAGAGGGCGCACTGGGGTTCGGCGAGCTTCTGTTGCTCTGGGAGGGAAAGGGAATATTATTTTGAGGCTCGCATCTCAGGGTAAGAGGGGGCAGGTGGTGACTTGTGTTCAGCCTCTCCAAGGGTTGAGCACGTGAAGAAGTAGGAGGATGATCTGAAGTCCGTGGAGGGGGGTCAGGGGTTAGGATCCCGGAGAAGACCAGCTCATGGATGGCGGAGGAGCAGCAGTCCTTCTCTCTTTCAAACTCGTCTATGGAGTCCATCCATGGCAACCGGCTCTGCTTCATCCGATACCTTGGCTGCAAACGGAAAACTTGAGTGCGATCTTTATCAATGCATCTCTGAAGGACTTCAGGTTTGTTCACCAACTGTACAACCTTCCTCTCTGGTGTGTTTACATCCCCCCTGTGGAGTCGCGGGCGCGCACAGCCCAGAGAGCCTCCCTCGGTCTCCCTGGCCATCTTGGTGGGATTAGAGAGGGCAGAGATGCATTCTGTATGGCCCAGAAACTTTGCCACCTCCACTGCGGAGTTGCCAGCTTTGTTCTGCCTGTGAATCTGTAGACCAAGCCGCTTAAAAGCTCTCACTAAAAACTCGACAGTGGAGGAGTGACCTGCTACTGCGGCGTACATTAGCGCAGTGTTACCCCAGCAGTCCACAATCTCTGGGTCTGCATTGTTTCGGACCAGGATCTTTACAGCGTCCAGGAAGCCTTTCTCACACGCGTAACTGAGCGCGGTGCGCCCGCTGGCGTCCTGGCAGTTCACACTGGCCCCTCTCTGCAGCAGCAGCTCTGCAAACCGGCACCGAGAGTGGCCGTCGGGCAGCAGGACAGAGGAAACGAGGAGCGTCTGCGCACCCTCGGCTTTAGAATCCACCATTTCCCCGTCTTGAGCATCCAGGACAAACTTCGCCAGGTGGAGGTTATTCTTGGACATTGCCTCCAGGAGGATCTTGGCGACAGTTTGCCCGTCAGACTTCCCAGGAGCCTTAGGCATGATTTCGAATAAGATTATCTTTTGAGGGAAATTGACGAGTCCTTCACCAAACGACTGCTGACAGAACAAACCCACCGCTACCATTATATATAGCTGGTGAAGGGGAAGCCACGTAGTTGCCGGGCAACGCAAACATAAATTAGCGCGCTTTGTGCGCCTTTCTAATGGAAATACTTTGCTTATAATGACAAAGAGGCACAGCGACCTGTGTAGTCTGGCTCTCATATGAATTCACCCCCACCAGTGAATGTGATGAGACAGTGATGTTCACCGTTTGAGGACGTGGGTGGTTGTTTGCGCGCACAGACAGTGACCCTAAACACACTGGTCACAGCCCAGGAGGAGCAGACTGAGGACTAACAGTCATCTTTTATAAAAGCCGCATATGTGAGATACAAACGCGCCATATGTCCCATTTTACACCGTTATTTATTGGTACACGTACTATAAAACAGTATTAAAGGAGCTGAATAACAACAGTATTTTCATTGCTATAAGTTCAACGATACAATATAAATAAAAAAAACGCACAGAATGGTTTGACAGGTTACAGATTCAATAGAAAACCGAGGATACAGTAAAAACAAACTCAAATCTGTTACGTTGCCCTGCAAAAATAATTTGCTTTTTGACCAACTAGCCAAAGGTTACATGTAATCACACAACAGAAACATTCAACTAGTGCAAAAAAGCCTCTAACAAACATAATAATCTTAAACTACACATTATATCTAATATATATGTTCATTTATTTGTTTTATATAAATAACCCCTTAATTTGGCATTTTATCATTAATAAAATAATTTAAACGTCCTAACAGACACAGAGTGGCACGTTTGAAAGCGATGGAATAGCATATAAAAGCACTTGAACTCATTTATCTCTGCACTAGATATGTAGTGAGCTTCATACTGTGTTGTGTGATGCAGTAAGGGCAGACTGGAAAATGCAAAAGAAATGCAAACAAGGAAACCAGTGGTTGACTGACATCTTTCCCCAACATCTGATTGACATCCTCTGTCCCAGAGCCCTTGTACGACAGAACACAATTAGTCCAAAGTAAATAAACTACATACATTCCAGTATATACAAGAACATCCTGTCTACCCTTTACGCCAGAAAGCTGAAGGTTTTAAGAAGGCAGAATACCTAGGTGCGTCCCCACGTTGTGTATTTTGACAGAATTATTTGGTGAGTTAAAATCGATATTACACAACTGACCTACAGTAATGCAGATTTGATTTTTATGCCATTTCTTTGTCAGTGCAGTGACTTTTTGTCCAGCATAGTTTTCAGGCCTGATTGGATTCATTTTAGGCTTCTTCCCCATAAACCGTTACATTTATTGTATGTAGAAAACATACTGAAATCCTCGTGCAGATAATATGGGGCAGTCGTGTTGCAGGCAAATTCCTCTGACATATGTCAAGCAAGGAAACAATGAGGGTTACAACATGAGGTTGCTAAGGTGCAGTCAAGTAGATATTAAAGAAAAACTTCAATGCGTTATTGATCGGGAGACTGAGTTGATGGCTTTGTTGGATAAAGTTGTCTACTGCTGAAGGGCCAGTCAGTTGTGGATTACAGCAGAATGAAGCTACTGCGTGGTTTCATTTAGTTTCCAGTGTGTTACAGCCTTGCCTCAGTTTCCAGAGTTTAATTGTAAAATCCATTAATGCAATATTTAGATAAGTTGACTTTCAATGCCTCAGTTTTGTAGCAATACAAAAACTTCTTAAGGCATGAACACAAACGTTTCGGTTATTATTACTGTAATTTGTTACTTTTTTTAAATTTCGTACACCTTTAACTTTGAGGGAATCATGTGTTCATCTCTTTTGCATAGTAGACATGACTTTGAGCCTCAAATTAGGAATTTAATTTTACATGATGCTGTATTGAGTTTATTAAGAGTTTTTAAATTTGCTTATGATCAATTTCCACAGGTTTAAAACTGCAAAACTAAATGACTGTCATGGCATTTTTCAGTGCAAGTGAAACATATATTATATGTTGTTTTTTTTCTCCTTGTAGTTAAAACAAAGATGAAAGTGAACATCTATCCCTTCTGATCCATTTATTGTCTTGACCTAGCAAGATAGTCTTGTGTAGTTGCTGGAATATTAAATACCAGACGTCAGTAACACATATTTGTACAGTCAAACATCTTGCATTGTGGCTTTACTGTAGGAAACATGAGAGGATGCCACTATTTCATACAGTGATGCTTTTTCAATACATTCTTAGTGAAATACAGAAAACCTACAGTAGTGCACTGCTACATCTTCCACATTGTTATGATGGCCTATCACATACAAAGTGCTCAGGACAGTAACGTGTAGTCTACAGTGTCTTTCAGTGAATTAATTTGTCTGTGCTGAAATGACAAAACACACACACATTCTCTCCTCTTCTCGAGGGGTTGATAAAGTACAGACAAAAAAAAAAAGTCAGAGGGCGCAGATGTACGGTCATCTCACCTACAACCAGATGCGTTTGTGCATGTGTTGTATGATGGTGTCCACCAGTAGCTGCAGTTGTGTTGCCCATAGGATGATGGTGAGAGAATTTACACACAGCTGAGAAGGCAAAGTGTCTCTGTTGAGTCACGCTGGAGGTAACATTTCCCTCAATCAGTGGTAAAATCGCCTGTCGGACAGTGGTAAGCATCAGTGGCTCAATATGTAGTTAGTGGGCGGATAGAGACGGCAGGACGCAAGGGTGAATCAACAGAAACTCGGTGGAGCAGGGCTACGATGTGTGAACGTGACCGCGGTATAGGCAGAGTTCTTGAGGGCTTTCCGTAATGGCGTTTTTCTGTGTGTGTGTGTGTGTCTCAGTCTCAATCGCTCACACCAGTGTGGCAGGTCTTCGGTCCATCTCCTCCTCCAACTTCACCATCTGCTGCATGTCCTTGGCCTTTGAGGAGAAATGGAAACTAAATCACACTGAATGAACACTTGTCAAACTTAGCAAAAGGCAAAAGTTACATATGCAAGTTTGAGCTTCATATTGAAGTTATGAATATCCTGTATAGATAGAATTTAGAAAGTGACACCATTCTTTCTACCATAACAATAATTGTTTGTTGATGTTCCTTCAATGTCTTGCACTTACTATAAATGAAAGGTTTGGTAAGAGTTGCATATAGTGTCTGCATTGACAGTCACATACTATGAGCTGAAGTGAAACTGAGAGGCAGATTGTGAGTTGGCAGTTTTTCCTTGCTAATAGCTGGTGAGTCATGGTGATAAATGACTCAAGCTGCCAGTTGGCACAGCTGACGCTATGGAATCTCCAGACTAAACATGAAATGAGATCTAACAATAAGGGAAATTCAGACTGTTTCTTTTTTAAATCTTGCACTTTCTTTAAAAATTCATTCATTCCATTCATGTGTGATCACTGTAGTCACTTTAATGGCAGAACCCCCCCCCCCCATGCCGTTTTATAGCCTGTGTAGATAAAAGAAACAATGAAAAATAAGTAACATGACAGTCTGGAAGTTCAAGGGATGAAAGGAAGGATGATGATCATCAAAATGTGCACTGGGAGGAGGTATCAGAGGTAGAGTTGAGTCAGATGGAAATGCCTACCTTGAACCTGTTTGTTTGCATGGTGTGATTTCAAAAGCTGTGCCGAAAGAAGCAAATCATATTAACAACGCATATGTGCATACATGTAAAACATGTAGACAAAGCAATGTGTGTGATAAGCAAAATAACATGCACAAATGGAGACAGGGCTGAACTGAACTATACTTACTATGGGAAATAAACAGTTACCCCCAGACATTTTTACACTATACTGTATGATTTAAATGATGCCTGTGGTTCAGGTCTTTACCTGCTCATTGAACTTCTCCAGTTTCTCCAGCTGTTCTCTCTGGTTTTTCTCTAGCTGCTCCATCTCCTTCTGATGCTTCATGGCTAACTGCAGAGAACAGGAACAAAGGGGGGGCATTGAGATGTATTCTATAAAATGACATAGAAATCCTGGCTTAACATGGTCCGATCAGATCACCCTGGTTTATTCTGCAGCAGAATAAGGACTAAACTCAGTACTACTGCATCTAGTATTATTATTATTATTATAATTGGCACTTTAATTGTATTTAGACTGCAAGTAAGACTACAGTTAATAACACCCCATTAATTCATTAACCTTTATGAACGTTATAAGATGACAATTTGCTGTATAGTTGTAAATACTGCAAGTTGTAAATCAATAACTTACCCTCTTCCTCTCATCCAGGAATTTCTTTGTGTTGCTGCTGTTTAACTCTCGCACTCTCCTAAAAGAGCAAAAGAGAGAAGACGCACAGTTTTCATCATCATAGGTATTATACACAATGTAATTCACATTACAGTTCAAGATTCAACAGCAGGAAATTACAGTGTGATAATAGTCTGAGTACGGTATACATATGACCCACCTCTCTCTCTCTGCCTTGTTTTTGATTGTCTTGTCCTGGCTGATAGCTTTACTGTTTTCCATGGACATCTTGGCCTGGTTGGCACGCATCTCTTTGCTTTGCCTAAAATTGTGAAGAAGAAGCCACAAGTACTGTAAAGAAATCGACTGCATTCAGCAACAACCATCCTACTTGTACAGTAGCTGTGACGGACACAGGCTTTCTGCCCCTACAGGTCTGATCACCCGCAGTGAATGAGTGTATAGAATCAGGCTCAGAAGCAACTTACCGTTCATGGATGAGTTTAAGCTGCACGGTCTGCTGCTCCTGGACAGTGGTCAGGAGTTTCTTGAGGTGCTCACACTGCTGTGTGACGTGACAGTCCTTCATCTCCTGCTCCTCGCTGCTGTGACTGCTGATTAGCTCAGACCACTCTTTAGTGTGTTGTGCTGTGATGTCTTTGACCTGCACACACACATCAACACACACTTCAGTGCTACTGTACAGCACTTGTTACCCTCAGAGGAAACAACTGGGAGGATGGAGATAGGATGCTAGTTTAGGTTTGGTGGGAAGTTACTGCTGCCATACTTTGGTTTTGTGATCAGCAGCCAGTGTTTGGATTTTATCTTCTGTCTCCTTCTTCAGCTCTTGGCAGTTGTTTTCTCTGTAAGAAAATCACATGAGTGATCAAGCAAGTCAAATCTGGTTAACGTGAGAGACTTGTCTTAATGATCACAAAGTAAGTATCCCTCCAGGTTCCCAATTACTTGTGACGGTAGAAATATTACTTGTAAAAAGGATTCTCCACACTGTTTCACCTCCTTTGACTGTTGCACACACAGCAGACCCAGCCAGTGCAATGCAACAGTGCAACCGTGCATTGTTCTTCTTATTTTTTTTACTCACCCTCGTTTCTTGATGGCTTTCTCTAGCAGTTTCTCCAGGGTTGTCTTCTCCTTTTCATGTAGAGATACCATCTTGTCTACCTGTGTGCAGTGTGCTTTCTGCATTATATTTTGATCCTATTTAAAAAAAAAAAAGAAAACAACTATATCACTACTTATGAGTCGTGAGCCAGACATCTTTATTCAGTTTACAGATGCGTCTTATTATACAGGTTATTTTAATATAGTGATAATTTATGAACCCACCATGGTCTCTATGGCGAGTGCTGGTCAAAGGAAGTTTAGCAAGTCTAATTTCTTACAAAACTAATTATGTGGTTGGATGGAGTGCCTCTGTGCGGATGAATACAGCGATGAAGCAATGGTCAGTGAAGGATAAAAGGCGTCGCCGCTCTTTTGCTTTGTTTCCGTTGTTCTAGGCATCAATGACTGTCCAGGATGAGTGGCAGCCTCTTTGATTTATCAGACCAGTCTGCAATAAACCAACAACCCACCTTTGAGTGTTTCTTCTTTAAAGTGTTGAGCTCCTTCTGTTGCTTTTTGATCAATTTAAGGTACGTCTGCAGTGGGAGAGAAGCATATTTAGGTATCTTACGCAGGTCATGCTGAGAAAAAGGCTTTGGCAATCAGCATTTCTCATATGTAGTTGATAAAGTATTATTTAAATAAAAATAATCCAGCAATGTTTCATTAAGGACTAATTACAATTGTTTACATCTGCATATACATAATGTTGTTTAGTAGAGTATTAATTATTCACCAAAAACTACTGTATTATTCTTTATACACGTGCTTAAAAGTTAAATCTTCTACATAGTGAGATGCATGAGCTCTTTTACAGAGTCACAAAATACCAACCTTCATTAGTTTCAGGTCTTCGATGCTGACATTAGGCACAAGTGCAGTGTCTGAAAAGCAAGCAACAAAAAGTGATTCTGTGTTTGTGTGGATGTTTAAATGTTTCATGTGTTTAAGTCTGTTTGTACCTTTCTTGGCTTCTGCCGTGTTATTTTGGGCGGCGTTGGAAGTCTGGGCTATGTCAGAGCTGGCCTGAGGTGTCACACTGGCTTTCACGGTGTCTCCTTTGCCCTTTCCCTTCTTGTCGTTCTTTGAGCTTCCACTGGGGACGTCTGCTATGTCATTCTACAAAAGACACAGGAGGGCATTGAAGGGAAATGTTTTATTAGATGATTGCAGCCCACGTGTAGAGTTAGGTGGTTAGCTGTGACATCCCAGCAGTCTAGCAAAGTCTTTCAGTGAGTTAAGTGGTTCAGCTTAAAGTGTAAGCGTGTGTTTGAGTGTACCGTGTCAATCCCCAATGCTTTCATCTGATCAGCTCTCTTCTCTGCTATGGTTAGGAACTTCTTTGGGTCTGATAGAGCGTCCACGATAGCTAAAAATATAGAAAGGGCAGTAGGTTAAGTTTTCACTCAATAACATGTCATGGTTTGTCCTGTTTTGCCAGTAGAAGAGACTGTATTTGTATCACAAGCCTATCTTCTTGCGTTCTACTTGTATTTTTATTTTTATTTTGAGCCTATATTACCATGTTGTGTGTCTACGAGAATGATGACTAGTAGAATATTGAAAAAAGCTAATGGTTACAGTAATGGCTCCTCAGCACAAGGCCCTTGGCTTTATTTAATAGCAACTCCAACACAGCTCATGTGTTTGCTTCTGCTTCTTTTTAAACAGACTATTGCTGCAGATTCACTGTCATCTGTGCCACGCCATTACGCAGAACATTCAAACCAACCCAAGGCAGGGAGCAAGTGAGCAGGAGACAAAGCTGCATTGCGTTCCATTTCTCTCCTCTTCCTACAGGCTACAGAAGGTACTTCATTATCATCAATGAGTAAAATGAGGCAGTAAAATGAATGTCTGACATGAACATTTAAACAGCCTTTAAAGTTTGCATGCGAGTGTTCCTGTTCTCCTCACCTCCAAAACCGTCTGGCACGTAGGTCTTGAGGATTATTTGGCAGAAGATGGTGGGCAATGACAGAGGCTTGTTGCCCTCGTTCCTCAGTGAGATGTGCCGGTAGCCGGCCTGCAGGCCGTCCAGAGGCAGAATGCGTTGGCCGATCAGCTTGTTGTTGTCATCATAGACTGCGATGCGCAGTACGGCCAGATCTGGCAAGATTACCTAGAAGGGAGGGATGAAGGGAATAGGAGGGTGGAGACAGTAAAGTGGGAGAAAAAAGTGGCATAGAACATGTCACAGGATTCTTAATCTGTGGGATGTGTGCTTAACTCATTCTGGTGTGAATATGGTAAATCTATTTAGCTGAAATTGCAATGGTCTAGCTTTGCATTAAAGCAGAAGCAGGTAAGGTCAAGTATGAAACATTATCAGGGGATGGTCGTGGTGTGATACAGGGGGAAGGCATGATAGTATATCTATTAGTACACTTCAGAAGGAATGTACATCTTGTATGTACGTGAGTGTGTCTCTGTGCACAAGTTTCAGTGTGTAAACCCTTGAGGTGGGGGAGTGAGTCTTAACTCGCCTTGTGTGTGTGAAGATAAGTGAACAGAGAGAGGAGGATGATTAATGCCTAGAAGAAGGGGGGGAGGTAAGAGATAAGGCTGGAAAATACTCAGTATTAATGAATGGCTGAAAGCAGCCGTGTGTATGCTTTTGCAAATGTAGCCTCGCTGATTTACTGTGTGTGAGAGCTGCTGCTGGTTTGCATTGTTCGAGTCGTCTTGACAGTAGGCTGCATCCAAAATGTGTGGCAATATTTGTGGGGCATTTGGGTCTGTACTGTATGTATATTTGTGGGTAAATGTGGGAAGCACGTCTTACCAGTAGCTCTGCTTATGATGCCCCTCACTGATAGCACTGTATGTATGTGTGTGAGGCAAGCAGCACTGCGGCAGGCTGTGATTGATGGTGTGTTAGGAAGCTGGAGTCACAGTCATGGCTGAGAGGCTCCTCAATTTGCTGAGAGCAGCAAATTTTCCTTTTTTACTGTGTATATCCCACATCCCTCCTTGTTTCTCTTTCTTTTATTTAAGCATTTGGTCCATATTTCATTATTTATTATTATTATTATTATTTTGAGAAGATCTCATTGAAACCTTGCATCGACTGTTCAGAATAGGTTCAATTTATTAGAAACCAGGTGGCAATCCTCTCACTGCAACCCTGGCCCCTCTCGCTACCTTTCTGAAGACAAAGGGCTCTTCATTGTAGGCAGGGTTCAGTCCGTTGTTCATCACCATGCGTGTCCGAAACTCCTTCCTGATGGTGTCCGTGGGCAGGCCGTACATGTCAACCTCAACGTACGTGCCAATTTTCTTGTCAGACAAGAATTGTCCAGAGAACACCTGAAGTTAAAAGGGAGATATCAGCGCATGTTGAGGATAAGCACAGGAATATATTAATTATTCATTGTTACTGTTATTGTTAGAATCTCAAATGTTTGTAATTTTACTACCTTCAATTTTGTACGTTTTGTTGAAATGGAACAACACAAGATAATGACCTATACCTCTTAAAGTGTGGACACTGTTGTGCTGTGTTGTGAAATGATCCAGTGTATTGTGTAATAGGTCTGCAGTAGCTTGCTGTTTATTTGTAGACGTGAACATTTCTGCCTCTTTTTCCATTTCAGTGCCATATGAGCTGACCTGTACACTGCAGGTTGCAGCAATGACACCGTCCACTGGCGTCTCTGAGAATGGGTCAAACATCCGATCTGAACGCCGCATGAAGTCAGGCTTCTGCAGGTATCTGAAAATATACAAAAAGCTCATACAGCAAAATGAATCTATCTTTACGAGTAAATACAGAAATATGTTGAGTAAAATGCGTGCATGTAGATTTAATCAAGCTCTTAAGGACATGGCACTCAGACTTGATGTATACAAGTATATATACACGTTAGCTGTGGGACCCATCAGAGTGGCATTAGTGATAATGAGTGTCCGTAAGAACCATGATCTCCCCGTATGAGTTTCCAGCATTAGCAGTAAAATCTTTGCCCTCAGGGACAGTATTAGAGCTGAGGGACAAAGACAACGATGAAGAGAGGAAGAGATGGATGACTGCAGAAAGCCTCAGAGGCAAGTGAAGAGGAACTCACTTCACTAAAGCACTTATTGGCTCTCAGGGCAGACAGTAGCTATGTTGCTGCTGGCAACGAGTAATGAGATGTGACAAGCTTTAATTGATGAGCCTCAGAGAGGGGCAAAGAAGAGCTGGATAACACGAGTGAGGAACTGTTCTTACCCGCAGGACCCATTGTATTCAAACTTTCCCTGGTTCAACTGCATGGCCAGGTCTAAGAGAGAGAGAGAGAGAGAGAGAAAGAATGAGGCATCTAGGAACAGAGACACTGACATCAGTCAATTTACAGTTTTTCTATGAAGATTTAAGTTTTTTTTTTTTTTTTTTACATTCCCTCAAAATCTCTTTTTAGTCCCCTAATCCTGCGTCGCTGAAGCTTGCATGACCCCTTCCCTGCTCCTAGCAGGCCATATGGTCTGACCAACCTCTCTCGCCTCTAGCTACGGGACAGCAGCTGTCTTACAAGAGGCATTACTCGTGTTTAGGTACACGTGTGTGCATGCGAGTTCAGTCAACCATAATATGTACAGTTTATTTTTTTTAAGTTGTGAAAGATAAAATATATTTGAGTCAGGATTTGATTATGCCAGCCCTAAATCTCTTATTGTATCACAATATTGTTCTTGTTTAAGATGTTTATCAAAATTACCAGATGACAGTGTTGGGTGAATATTACTATCAGACCTACAGCCACATTGAGTGCTTGCATGTGTATGTAATTATGTGTTTTTAATATGAATATTCTCTGTGTTTAGCATTTGTATAGGTGTGTATGATGTCAGAGGTCCTATGTTGCGTGCTGTGGTACCTGGGGTCTGAAAGTTGAGTGAGACCATCTGGCAGCCTGCGTTCCAGAAGATCTGAGGCATGTAATTACTGGAGTCCACCCGGCCTCCTTTGGGGTAGATACGGCTCATCTGACGCTTATTGTAGCTGCGCTGATGCTCAGGAAAATTAAAAAAAAAAGAGGGAGCCCATGTGTGTTCTAGTGCATGAGTATGGAATCCAGTGCTTGTGCATACATCAAACAGACTGCAGGACTATTTTTAGTGTGAACAGCTTGGGTCAAGCATTCCCACTGGGGTAGAGGAGGGAGGCAAAGTGTATGAGTTTCAGACCAAGTCGCACAGTCCAAATGAACTCTGATTTGTAACAGTCCTTATTTAGGTGACCCTATTAACTTTATTTTGAGATTAATTTTATCATCATCCATTAATAGAGTAGGTATGTTAAGAGTCGTGGTAATTTAAGCCTCTTCAAGAAGTTACAGGTGCCAAAACACAGAAGCCTTTGCTTTATTATGATAAATGCTTAAGCACAGGATAGAACAGCTTTGTTTCATGGTTATTGTGCCCAACTACAGATGTTTCCAAGCTGATAAGGTAGTTTTTGATGTTTGGCTTCCACAATATTGTCAATGTGTTTTGCACCTAGGTAATTCAGATCTTTATACCAAGCTACAACATGGATAATAATATACTTTATAGCCAGTATATTATTTTAAAAGTATATATATATACACACACTAGGCTCCAGCATGCCCGTGACGCCTTCGGGGATTAAGCGGTAGAAGATGAATGAATGAATGAATATATATACACATTAAAATATATTTTCAGAAAATGCAGTTTACTTGATAATGCAGTGTAAAGGATACTTGACAAATTCTATGGCGTTGGTCTTAAGATAACCCAGGCCAACAGACTCGTTAAAAGATGACATGTTATGGTGGATGTTCCTTTCTAGAGACAGAGGAAGAAGCAATATAGTCCATGAATTAAGCAGTATTTGTTTAGACCTGGCTATAGAGAATTTAAAAAAATAAAAAATTAAGAACTAGGCAAGACATTGAAAAAAATGAAATATGTAAAGTTATCTTCAGGTCAGGTGATCCTTCATTATGAAAAATGTGCTTGTGTCGTCATAGAAGTAAATCTATGCTCACCTTCAGCCACATCAAAACTTTGAAACTTGACAGGCTGTGCGTAGTTGACCATAGCTGACAAATATGGATGGATGTTGGTAGTGGCCCCTACATATGTGTACTGAGCTATCAGAGCTTCTTCAGAGTCTTCTGCTACATCCCCACCCTGTGCAGGATAAATGCACAAAAATGAAATGTTTTCCCAATTGATTACGGAGCGTATGCGTGCAGTAGTAAGTGGGATGTCTTACCTTTTTGTTATTGTCTTGGTCGGATGCTTCAGAGATATCTGTGGCATCTGTTGCTTCAGAAATCTCTGTAACTTCATCATCAGGTACCTGGAAACACAAACATTAAATTAAATATGTTGCTACACATACTAAAAGTACGTGGTACTCTTTCAGCTAGCAAAAATGCATACATTTCTATATTTCATGATTATATTACACTATATTTGTATAGACTATAGTTGACCTATTTTAAGCCTTAAAGGAGAATTAGTCCATGGAAATGCTCAATTTCAGAAGTCACTTGATCGTCAAAGTGATGACGCACCTTCTTGATACTGTTGCTGGGTTCTTCCTCTTTGCTTGAGCAGACAGTGTTACTCTGGGACACACTGTTGGGTTCTTTCTCACTAATTGCCTCTGATAGACTGGGGGCCTCAGAGTTCAAATCCTTATCATCAGCTTCTTTTTCTCCTACATTCATATCCACAAACAGAAAAATGTATATTGGCATATATATATATACACACACACACACACACACACACACACACACACAAGTCAAAACGCATTTCTCTACATTTGACTTGACAACTTTAAGCTATGCAGCTGATGTACTGTAGCCTTTATTAAAATCTGTTTGTCAATCATGTCCCTATCATTTTTTGTTTAAAGCTTTCTTCATTATGGTGTCATGTAGCATACACACCAGCCTAAGTCACCTTAGAAACTTGGCGACTCATACTGTAAACTGTGGTTGGTAGTGTATTGTAGTGGTGTATTGCAGTTTCACCATTTCACTTGTATAAACACAAACAAGTCAAATCGCTGACCGTTCTCTGTGTCGTCTTCATTCTCTTCTCCCATGATTATGGCAGGGGTGTTGGTCTCTCCTGCTTCCATGTGTTTCTTGAAAGCCTCTAGCTGCTCTATATTAGACACAAAAACGCACATTTAAGCTTCAAGACATTGTAAAAATAAGCAGGAGGCATGAAAAGAATTAGAAAAGAAAGAATTATATAGGGACACGGAGTGTACGTACTCTGTTCTACTTCAGGTTTCAGACGTTTGTTTTTGATGAGGATTTTACGTTTGAGTTCATTTGGAGAAGGTAAGGGTCGTCCAGCTTCAATCTGTCAAAAGCATACATTTAACTGTGGCTCACTTTTATCCAGTAGTAATAAAATGATTATATATCTGAAGCAGATTAATCACCGGATAGTTCTCCAGAGGCTGTTTGAGAAGGAGGTCACCAAATATCTCTTCACAATATTTGGCCATCTTGTACTGCTGTGGTTTGCTAGTCACACACAAGTTAAAAGTGAAATGTCACTGTACTGTATATCAAGACTATCTTTTCATACAAGTAATGACAAAAGCAAATTATTATACTAGTACGTATTTTACCTGCAATGGTTTTCAAAGGACAGGATAACTGGGTACTCTGAAGTGACAAATGCCGTCTCCTTGATGGCTTGGATAACATCCTGCAAGAAATAAAGAAAAAAAAAAGATTAAGCATGAAAATGAGAAGAATACACAAGTCTTTAAAAGATGCACTATCACACTCACAACACAAGGGGGCAGGCACGCATTCTGAACCAGTGTTACTGTGTGTGTCGGTAGTCACCTTAAACAGGATGTCTGTACACATGGCTTTGCCATGAGTGATTATGGGCTCCTGGTCCTCTCCTTTACCATCCCAGCAGTCCAGTTCTACACACCTGAAAGCATGAGGGATCATTGGAGTGATCAGAAGCATGCATGCACACAGAACAAATTTAGTTCATCCTATCTGTGTTTCCATTGACGTAACAGTGTTCATGGGCTTTTACACATTCATGTGTGTATTGGCTATCTTACTAGACCATGGTGACACACTTATGTACCTGCATCCAGACAGAAGAACCTGGCGGTACATCTCTACTGATGACTTCCCCCCAAACTGTCGACCTGTCAGGTAGGTGTTGTGGGAGGAGCTGATGAAGTAGTGGGCTAGTGGTTGATCCATGTCCTGGTACAGCTCCAGCCGGTCCAAGAATACTGGAGCATTTTCATCTGACATCAGGTACCGGCAGAACCCATCACTGGACATGTGACCTGTGATAGAAGGGATCAGGGAAGTTATTAGATTCATACTAGAAGGTTGCAAACCAACTAAACCGTTTCCTAGCTTCAGCTTTCAAAATGCTGAGAGAGTCAAATGAAATAATTACAATTCATGAATAGAAAGCTATATTTGCATATTATACAAAAACAAATTATTCAGCCTGTTTTGCTTTACAGTTAATCTAGTTAATGGATAGTTTAGGACACGGCAATGATGAAGTATTGAAAGGTTTGGGCTACAAAACAGCATACAATATATTGGCGAGTGTGTGCCATTTTATTCCATTAGTAGCACTATCGGGTAACACACTGTTAATGTGTCACGCTAAGAACTATTAAGAACAATCCTGGTAAAAAAAATTATTCTAACTAGCCATGTGAGCTGAGAATCAGTTATCTAATGCAACATACTGTAGCTTCAATGTTAGACAGGTAGATGGCAGCACAGCCTCAATTATCTTTCTGCTTCCTGATTTTTTTACCCTTCTTTTTCAGCTCTTCGTCTCTCTCATATTTCTCGATGATCTGCATCGCTCTCTTGGGGTCGTAGAATGGGAACAGAATCTCATTTAACCTCGGGTCACGCTGGTTCTGTGGAGCAACACATGAACACAGAGTGTCACCCTCACAAATTTCCACACAAACAGTAGAACAGCGAACACAAAAAGCATATTACACTGACACACAGGACTGGGGTCAACCTAAAGCAACATAGGACAAAGTACAACCAGCAGTCATCAGAAGACCTGTAATTTTGCGGTTTGGTCTATATGTGGCCTTCTATTGAGCATCTACAGTAACTATGATGTACAAAACCAATTTTGAGCCGTTACATAGCTGGGTCAGCTGTGTATTAATACAACCAAAGCTGTGGCTTCACTGGTGGTCCCCGAGCATACTGCACAGAATTGTGCACGAAGCAACAGACACAGAAACCTCTAGCCTTCTCCGTTGTCATGGCAACACTAATCAGAAAGGCAAGCCGAGGCAGGAAAACACGGGGAATAGGATGAGAAATGGGCATGCAAAACGGGGGAGTTGGTTGAAGTTGCCCTTGCAAGCTGACTGAAAGTTAAATGTTGTGTCTGTCTGATTGGTGGAGTCTTAATTACGGTCGGCCGATGTGCAGTCTGGGCTGGAGGGCAACTTCTACCCACAGCAGGATGGGGGTAAAGCAGGGGAGCTGCATGGGTAAGCCAAATACACAAAAAAAGTTAATGATAAAGAGCTTACTTCATTCAGAAAGCTGACTAACTGGTCTACAGTTAAATAATCAGTTTTGTTCCCATTGCTGCAAAGGAATTAATTAGAAAGAAAAAAACAACACGTTATGCTTCTTTAAATAGACACCCTCACAGGCATTCACATAGTCAATCTTGAAAGGGATCATTCTTAAATGTTACACTTTTAGTAACAAAATGTTAATTGTCACTCTAAAATGTCGTCATTGGGCTGAACATAATTAAAGATGAACTGTGGAAGCGGGTTAGGCTGCCCAGACACAGTTAGTGCAGCAGGCACAGAAACATTTTGTCCTGATTATTTCAAAGAAGATGTAGTAGCCCACAGAGGATATTACAGAGAATATCATTGTTCTATATAGTGTAGGCACAGTGCACAATATTACTACTGTATAGTAGAAGTTTTATTACATTTTATTATATAGATTTATATGTGAATAGAAGGACAGTTTAGTAAGAAAACTCACATTTTCTTGAAAAGTTCCTCAATGTCTGTGCGAGGGCAGATCTTCTGTGTCAGCGCATAGAAAATGTCAAAGGTAAAATCTGATGACTCGATTTCATCATTCTGTGGACGATAAACAGCCCAGTCAGTTGTTAATATGACAGCCTTCACTGTTTCAACAGTAATAAACAGAATACAGTAGATGTATAGGAAAACTAGAGATTAGTCACTTCTGTCTGACCTTTCCACTAGGAAGGCCCAAATCCTTTAGAGCCTGAAAGATCCCCTTTTCAGTCTTCCCTGATGCAAATGTCCGTGTAATGCTATAAAGGAAAAGAGTGCATCATTCAAGAGAAAAATAATTTAGACAGATATTTGATCAAAATGTCTCTGTTTACTCACCCCCTCACAGGTATCTTTCCATTTACATTGGTCAGGAAGCACATTCTCATCCAACTAAAAATACAAACAAACAAAACAAAAAAAAAAAAAACAACAAAATGTATTATTAAAGGCAGAGTATCAAAGTAATTCACACAAGCCAAGAGCGTGTAGTAAAATACACTCACTGTTTCTTCAGGCAGGTCATTGGACAGACGTTGTTGGCCTTAAAGTTGTGAATCACTGACCTCAAACCCTCGATCCACTTCTGCAAACAGACAAGTGTTCAGGGGACACTCTCTGAATGACACATGATCGCACAAACACAGCAGCCAAAAGGGGTGTGCAGCATATGGAGGTGTGTTTGGGAAATCACATGATAGCAAGCATCACATGCACGCGCGCGCACACACACACATTAAAAACACACACAGCAATAAACACTGTGAGCAGTTTCAGAGCAGTATCGGGTGGTAATAAAAAAGGAGAAGAAGGCTCAGTATGTTTACGTCACTGACAGCATCAATCGACCTGTCACTGAGGATGACAATCTGAGCCACTTTGACCTTCTTGACTGCAGCTCTCCCTTCTTACGCTCCGTCTCTCCTCCACTTACATAACATTGTTATAAAACATTAAAGAAGATAATAGGTGAAGCAGGGCATGCCTTGTCTTTACAGTCCTACGTGCGTGCGTGTGTGTGTGAACTCCTGAGGTCTGCTGCTTAGGGCCACCTGATTTCCAGGAGGTGCTCATGGTGTAAACTACTGTATGCAAGACTGGAGTATTATACTCATGGGGTATCCCTACATCATCAAGTGTGTATTTCGACCTTCAGGCTCTTGCATGAATATCACTGTCAGCTCCGTGGTGGGGCACTCTCCAAAGCACAAACGTGAATTCACCCATCATCACAAACACACCCTATCATGGAATATGCGTGATCTCCGTGGTGCCGAACAACAGGCAATGACGCAAAACATGCATTTTCATTTGTAAAATCTGATTTTGAAATAATAAAAGCATGGAATAATGCGAACCTTATCTCGTAAAGAATACCATCATCAGCTTTAATACTAAATACTATGAAATATTTATGTCACCACTGATTCAGTTCGTGTTTGTTCACCCTTAAAATGCAATCGAGCCCAGAAATCTGAAACTTAATCCAGTTATGCTTTGTAAGTAGTACAAACAGTAATGTACAATGTCTGCTGCTAACAGGGTCAGCAAAAAGAGAAGAGAAATCCATCTATATGAGCCCAAGAGTGACAAAGACAGAGAAAGCAAGTTATGAAAAGACTGAGACAGACACTGTTTTTCTCACTCATTTAAGACAAGACATGAGATAGATACAGTGACAGTGTTTAGAGACTAAGAGCAAAGCAAAAAGGATAAAAAAACAAAAAAAACAAATGCAGTGCAGCAGGAGAGACATGGAGATGAGGTGAAGCAGGAAAAATGAGTCATTCCAAATGGGTCTATTTATCAGCTAAAGCCAGATTTGCCTTGTGTAGGAGTTTGCATCTAACCATTCACTAGGAAATTGGCTTTGTTTCTGAATTAAATATTTGCTGTACTGTACAGTACTGCTTTGTTTACATGGTGTAGAAACATTGAATGAATTGAGGGTGTAGTCCAGACACCCAGCAGACCACTTTTTCTGACCATCAAGGACACATGAAAGCTGTAACACATGGTGGGGCTCTGTAGAGTTCTGTTGACGTTGCATCATACCGTGTGTGAAGAGCTAAGTGGTTTGTGTGTGTGTGTGTGAGAATCAGACATGTACAAGAATGAATGAATAAATAAATAGATCACAAGTGCGACAGTGCTAAAACTGCACTTGGAGACAAAAGCTCTGAGCTGCAGACATGTATTTACCTTGGCTGTGTCTGGATTCTCAGCCACCATAAACATAAAGTTCAGGTTAACCAAGTCTGTGCCGCTACAGATGCAGATGATGCAGCCTTCCAGGTCTGCCTCAGTTTTTCCAGTGGCCTCGAATGATGACAAGATCTTAGGATCCTGAAAAAGAGAAAAGGCAACATTTTATAAGGCAGCCAAACAGAGAAAGAAACTGGTAGAGACACAGTCCACTTGTCAAATAATGACAAAAGTCTGCTATTATTGCAGTAAATAGTAACTGAAAATACATAGAATGTAGATGGAGCTTGGAAGACATTAAAACATTGCTTGCTGTTGTGGAGAAGCCTCTGAATGTTAATAAATATAATATACTGTCAAATATACTGAATCCATATTTGGATGTGGTCAGCAGTACTGGGAAGTATCACTAAACTAGTTCAGCTACGCAGGTTGGTGGATATAACAGTGCACTAGTAAAATGCTACCATATCAGTGTAGTGTGAAATCAATTTGCAATTATGTCCAACATGTCTGCTGTATTACTGTACGTCAGAGCCTTCCAGCAGGCCATTAATCTAAGAATAATTCTGCATATGGGTCATCTTGGGGTGATCAAGTAATGATGCGAGGGATCAAGAAAAAATAAACCAGACTATTATGGGTCCAACTGAAACTCTTGTAAGAAAAAACATCAACTGTGTCCTTTTACAGAACATTAGATATGCCATTTCTGACACGCATAATACCTGTAGTTACAGTTTATTTTTCTCAAACTAATCAGTCAGTGTTTTGTTTGTCACAGAAAATGGCAAAAAACCAACAACAACAACATTTAGACACTATCACCAACACAGCACGACTCCTCCCTCTCATCTTTTCAATTAGATTTTGGTCTGCTATCATTGTCACCATGGAACATAGTAATGTATTTTTGTAATATGATGAAATTAACAGCAACAGGCAACAGGTCCCGTCGTTTTAAAACCACAGCCAGAAATCATCCAATGCCATTCATCTTTTGTTGTTTATTGGATTATCTGAAATAGCTCTCAGGGTTTGTGTAACCATGTTAGCCTCAGAGGAGAAGCCCTGCCTCCGTTGTTCTTAGTCTGGTACAAACAGAACAGCGTGCAGCATTTCAAAGAGGTATTATCAGCCTGCAGTATCTGTATACGTGCTCTTATACATGTATATACACACGCGACCACACAGAGGACCAAACAAACAGACCCCCTGCTGTCAACATGACATACAGCAATCTAGTACAGCAGTGTCCCCTGGCTCTGGTGTGTAGTGGTTGGACCGATTTTAATCAGTGAATTTATATATTGAAATTGGACATTGATATTCCTAAAAAGGTTTAAAACAAAAGAGATAAACCCAATGCTAACCCCGGCCAGACTTGTATAAATATAAAGAATTAGATGAATTAGAAGATAGAGGAGAATTTATATTCTCTCGCTGCCCCTTGTGAAATCTGTATTTGACAGGAAAGGCAGGAGTTAAAAACTTAAGTCAGAGTCCAGTCAGTCAGTCTAATGCACACGCTTACTACACACACTAACTACACGCTAATTTAAGCATGAATAATGTTTTTGATGTGGCGGTCTCACCAGATTTGAACAGAACTGTCACTGTGAGAGGAGAAGAGTGGGGTGAGCAGAGAGGAAATTGTTTTTCCTGAAGTCTCACCTTTGGGACGGCACCGACACGAATACTGTTGATGAGGGAACATTCAAGAACCTGGCCTTCCTGCAGGAGAGATGCACAGATAAACACATCAAAAATGAGGAACACAAGAGGTCAAAATACAATTAGTGATTGGATCTATTATTATAGCCATTTATAGTATTCAGTACACAGTGGAAATAACACAACCAATCTACACAAAGATTATACCTTTCCTTCACTCTTCCATGTGATGAAAAAGCCATATTCATCCACCTTCATCTGACAGTTTGGATCAAAGATGTATGGGTCCTGCAGTGAGTTAATCACATGGTTAATTGACATTAGACAACCTGTTTAACAGACCCATGACTTATGCAACCAGACAAACAGATGTACAACCTGAACCAGGACACATACAAGTAATGTGCAAATATATTCTGTATATACGCATATATGCTATGTGCAGTGCTCAGTAAATCAAACACAAAGTTAAATGTGACTACCATGAACTTTTATGAGCAAAAACAGCGCTATTCATTACAGGCAGAGAATTATTCTGGGTGAGATATACATAAAGTACATACAGTGCTGTTTATCTGCATGTGTGTGCGTCTGTCTGCATGTATATGTGCCAGGACAACTACTAATGTGTATTGCTAATGCACAATCCTACTCTAATAGTCCATCTATCAATTCATGGGCCCATTCAGTCTAACAGCAGTGCTGCAACAGAAAATCTAACCTTATTGTGCTTATCTTACCCCAACATTTTTCACTCAGTTCAATCAGCTGCTGGAAGCTGTGACTGTGCTGATGAATGACTGTCAAAATGTGTGTGTGCGCTGGTGTAAAGGTTTTTTTTTTTTTCAAGCTACACACAGATTAAGGGAAGTCTGTTAGGTCCATACTCTAATATTAGCAATAGCGAATGATGTGACACACACATTACTTAGTATGTTGCTGGACTGAGATATGACAAAAAAAATACAATAAAGCAGATTTGCTATTGAGGCAATTCTTTTAAATGTTGTGTGATGTAATCGAAAACCACCATAAAACCAATAAAAACAATCCTATTTCCATTTAGGAAATAAACTGCAGCGAGTGCTATTAAAATGCCTGACAATCCTTCAACTAAATTAGAACTATTGCACAAAGCAAAGCCAACATTATAAAAAAGGTTGTCCTTTTTCTTCCACCGACTCTAGGAACACGCAGCTGACTACGTTGTAAAGCTAAAACCATCAACTGAGGGTCCAGACATCTCTCTGTGGAAGTAAACAGATAAAGATCACTAGTTGCAGTAGTTCAGCTCCCACTCAACATGTGTTATTTTCTCCTAAGTGCATGGGCAAGTGTATCTCACTGTTTAGATGAGTGTCTGCTGAGTCTTATTCTGTTCTCTCCATCTTAACAAACTTGCACACACACATTACACTTTTGCTGTTTACATGACCACACAAACGATGCAAAGCAGTCACACATATAGTACTTGCACAAATACACACAGATTTTTTTTTTCTGCAGAATATTCTTTACCAAGCGGCGATGACTGTGTCTGTGTTCTCGAATTTCTTACACAGAGAGGGCATATAACACAGTGGGGACATTCTGCTCGGTCTTCAAAACGTCTAAGGGCTGTTTGAGGCTTAAGGTCACAATTTGGGACTAAATTAGGTTTTTGGTCAGGGTTATGGTTACACATTCAGTTGTGATGGTTAGGGGTAGGGAAAAGGTTGCACTCACACTTCGTAGTACACATAGAAGGGTAAAGACATTCTGTTCTGTCTGATTCATGTCCAACTGTTAGAGGACTTATCCAATGCCATTTAAAATCAATACAAATGTCCCCTGAAGGCTCTCTATTTGCCAGGCAACAACACCACACTATTTCACCCACTCACTCATGTAGAAGATGAAAGACAGTAAAAGGGATGCATTTACTGCTTAGCGTTAGGAATAATGTGAAGTAAAAGCAAGTGACATCGGAGTCTGTTCTTACATTCCAAAGGTTTAAATAGCTTGAGTAAGAGAACTGTTTATACCAGATGTTAAGTATCAGTAATTATCCAAAGATTTCTGAATGACAAAATGTAATACTGTTACATATCTCAGATGTGTCTGTGCATGCATTGTTTCAGAAGCATTCTGACCCAGTTTAATAGCTTACTTTAACTTTAACACTGCTATGAATTTGGTGATGGTTTTCCAAAGTTCTTTCAAGTTTCCTTCTCTGCGTAACAAGGATCCCCCTCCCCTACCGCTGCCCATACAAACTAAGGGGACTTAGGGGATTTCCAAGGCTGCATGTACTTTATGTCTCAAAGTACTTTATGTGTGTGTGTGTGTGTGTGTGTGTGTGTGTGACACACTTTGCCTCTGCTCGGGAAAATGTCCAAGCTGAGTGTCCTTATTAAATTAGTCAGAGGAAATGTGGGCAAAGAGACAGGAAGATATACACAGGGTCATGTACTGTATACATACGCACAGAGCAAGACACGCATATTACACGCTGCTGTTATTAGTGAATATTTGTATATTTAATAAAATATTGTAAGATTGGTATTAGACTGTACATGTAATGTACTGTAACTTTTTTAGGTTTGCACATTTTTCTGCCCATTTTTTGACATTTTACCTGCTTTTGTTGCTGATATCTCCAGATATATAGTCTAATGATTTTAATTATAATCCACCCATAACAAAAATCTATATAACAATGAAGAAAATGGTTTATGAAAAAACAAATAATCACTGAGTGCACATGTAGATAATCCTTTCTACCATGAACCGCTTAACAAGCCTGATCAATGTGGCCTGCCCACAGCTACAGTCATGACTACAACAATGACATAGCAGCTGATGCAAGAGGCTCTGCTGTGTGTGTGCACACGCGCATGTACAGTAATGACTGACCTGGGGACAATCATTACTTTGAAGGATGATAATAGGTCAAAGCAAAGAACCCACGTCAGTATGAGCCATACTGTTGCAACACAGGCTAAGCTTTCATTTGCTTCCCAGAAATATAAATAACACAAAATCCTAATTTGAACCAAAAATGTCATGGCTTCACTCTTTTTTTTAATATTTCTTTGTGAAGCTTATCAATCAATGAAAAGCAGCATTGTTACTGTACCTCATCAAACCTGTCGAAGGATGCACCTTCCTGCATAAACTCAGGCAGGTGTTTTTGCCAGTTGAATTCGTAGGATTTTGTCATGGCTGCTCACAAACCTGGCAAAAAAATAAAAAGAACGAGACAGAAAGTAGAGAAAAACGATTAAAGATTGGATAACAGAACAAAACAAGCTCAGAGGTTTTCAAAAACAGAACATACGCTATAGAAATACATAAACAATAGGGGTTCGTCTTTCCTCTAGTCACAGTGAGATGATGAAATCACAGATTATAGCTACTGTGTCAAATTCAAAATGTCCTTTTTGTTTTTAAGCAAGTTACGTTAAGTCTGAATGTTCAGACTGTATTAAATGTTTCACTTACAGCAAAAGTCAAACAAAAGTGAATGATGGTTTGGACAGCCTACGTCTGTCTGTTTACATTCTTTGACATATAAAGGTAAAAAACTGAATTAGTGTGGCTCCTTAACGTCATTTATCAATACACATTTATTTTACATATTACACTTGCACATTGCGATGCTCAGCTTTTATAAAAGGAATATTATAGATGACATTTCTTAAATGTCAAACATATTTTGCATATTAAACTCAGATTAATAGATCCAGTAGAAAATCCAGCAGAGGATTTATCTGAAGTAAAACGACCAGGTTTAATCGATGATAAAACCTCTCTGAGGGTGGCCAGTAGCTGTTGATGTACAAGATCTTGGTTATAACACTCAATGAGGTGAACAAAGACTAAAGCATGCTGTATTTTAGCTCTAAAACTTCTCAGTGCAGTATATACAGCTGGATGACAAGTCAAAGAAAAAAAAAACCTCAATGTTTGACAGTATAGCAAATGACCACCATGTGCTGTCAGAACTACTTTACTGCACCCTGGCATTGCTTCTACAAGTCTACACAATTCTTCTAAAAGATACTCAATCATTTGGTGTTTAGATCATAGTGGTGGATATGGGGCTGTCTTAAAATGGACTGTCTGAAATCACCCATGGATGTTCAACTGGATTAAGACCTGATGTGATTTTTTACTTATTTACAGTGACTCTTTTCTCTAAGGTAGTGGCAAATCCTGCATTTGGCAGGTTTAATTAAAATATTGATTGACCTGAGTGATAAATCACAGGGCTACATTTAACAAGCAATCAACCACTGCAATCATGAAATCCTATTCTTGATACTCTACTTCGCGACACAATGTACAGTACAGTGTCACACATAAATGCTATGAACAGATAATCTGATATGATACAATATAAAGAGAAAGGTCAAAGCTCCATCAATACTTCAAGTACAATAAACAATTTTATCTAGAGATACACATACAGAGATTCCAAATTGTCACCCAGCAACATGACAGCACCACCTACTGTATATCATTTCCACTGTAATCAGTCAAACAGAAGAGGACAAGACGGGATGGAGTCCTGTGACAGCAACACATCATCATTGTGTGTAACCCTGAGGTGGGAATCAACAACATAGACTGAGAATTTTTCCTATTAAATCTGCTTTTCTCTTACACTTGGCTTGAAACCATCTGGATGTGCATTGTACTTGACTTCAAACTCAAATGGCAAGTCAGCCTTGATTCATGTGACACACCTTGCACGTGTAACATCATGCAAGACACCCAGCTCCAGGAGGGGAGGGGGGTCCTGACAGGAAACTGTAATATTGTTGATGGCACCCAAATATAGACCTTACGCAAGTCTCAAATGTGTCAGGCAAAACTGAGAGGGAGAGGCATAGTTGAGAACGTGACATACTATGTATAGTCTAAGAGTTCAGCCAGTATTATGTTATTATGGGAACACATTAAGGTGCGTTTCAATTAGGATGGTCTTTCAGGGCTAATCTTAATTTAAAATAATAACTGTACATGCAGAAAAATATCATACACTAAGAAATTAGAGATATTATTATTATTAAGTTTGGAATACAGAAGAAAACATTAGATAATAGATAAAGGCAGAGGGAAGACATAAGAGAAATGCAGACAGAAAGAAAAGAAGAGGCAAGTTCAAAGAAAAGCCATAAAAGCAAAAGAAAGGTAGGAAGAAGTCAGGGAGCCAAGGGTGAGAGAAATGGGAGCGATATGAGAAAAAACCAGTGGTGTTCAGGGAAAAACAGACAAACAAAACAGTTGTATGTGACAGAGGCTAGCTCGAGAGGCCAGCAGACGGAGTGTTGAGAACAGCAGGGGATGTCTGCTTTTGATGTGAGGAACATGGATCAAAGACAACATCAACATGGGCTACAAACTACATGACAAATGCAGGTGAAGCAAACATTTCGAAAGGCCTGCAGCCTGTCAAGAAAACATATAGTCATTAAGGAAGGCTGAACAATTATGCAGCAACAACTAATCTCACTCCTGTATCCAAACTCAGTAACAGATACAGCAACGTGTGGATACAGAGAAAACCAGAATCAAAATAAATAAAAAAGAATACAATTTGTGTTTTGCAGTTTGTGAGTCTGAAAACAAAAGTGTTATCAGCTAAAATTGGAAGCTAGGCCAGGTCAATGCACCAAGTGAAGAACAGAAAAGGCACCAACTTCATTGAACCCAGACCTCCACCATCTGCCGTGTCACACGCACGCGCACGCACACACACACGCGCACACACACGCGCACACACACACGCACACACGCGCACACACACACGCACACACACGCGCACACACACACACACACACACACAGAGAGAGTGGGGGAATGAAAAAAAAATATGCACAGTTCCTGTTAAGTTTAAGAACTGAGGGTAAGCAGGGAGCTCATACACAATACAGAATCTTAATACTCAAACAACTCAATGAATTTGATTTAGAAGTATTAATATTGATACGATAAAACAAATCCCTCTATCTGGGTTGTACAGTCCTGTCTGATGTTAGCCTAGATTTTGCCACTCTCAACTGTATGCATTAGGTAACATTTTCCTCAGTGGGATGAAATCTGTCCAATAGCGGCGCAGCACACTGAGGTTCTATAAGGCCATGCCAGCCTGCACACCGGGACTCTGAGCCCCTGGACGTGTGAATGTGCACGTGAGGAGCTGGGGGATACTGCAGGAAGCGAGTGAGGTCCGAGCCCCCTGTCCAAACCACAATGAGATAATTACAATAGATAGAAACCCCGTGAGGGACACTGTTCCCAGCCTCTTCATCTAAAATGGCAGCTAGAGTAACACCCAGCAGTCCCAAACCTCATAAACTAAAATTAGGCTACAGCTACCAGCCAGCGGTGGAAAGGTTGACTGGGGACACACTAAAATGGACAGAACTGAACAACACATACTGTATCTGACATGGCTGACACAATGACGAAAGCCGTCCTGTGCTGCATAGTCCACAACAGGTATTAAGTAAGGGGCCCACACAATAAGAACACATTGTGCAGCTCAGGCTAACCAAGTGAAATCACAAGAGACAGAGGGGGAAAAATAGACCTTTTTGTAAATCCTGTTTTATGGCTCATTTAATCTGGAATCACCTGATGTTCTGGATTATACCATCATCATGCATTCATTTAAAATCCTACTCCAGCTAACTGATCTGAGCCCATGTAGTGGATACTGCTACCACAAACACGATTGTCCCAAATCTTTTTTTAACTGTACCTGGAGTACAATTACAATGACAACTATTTGGGCTTTTTAAAAAACACATTAGATTTTTCTGTTTGAAAAGGTCCACAGACATGCACATCTCTAAATTGTGTGGGGTTTTTGTGGCTTAATGTGAGGTCAATTTGAAACAACCATGATTTTACAATATGAACACGAACATTTCCTGCATAAAATGTCCATCTCATGTCACGGATTGTTAAAAAGCCTGAGGATACAACATATCATGCTGCTTTACTTGCAACAATCTCCGGCAAGATAACAATGTACACACACACACACACACACACACACACACACACACACACACACACACGTAGGCTTCCGGCCATGGGCAGGATAGTCCAAGGTGAGTTTACCATAAATCAGGAGAAATCCAGAGGCCAGTGGCAGCAAACATCCGTAGACAGCATGCTACACATAGATGCTTATGTTCAGCCGGGTTGGTAGCCATTTCTACTATAATGTAAGTTGTACTGTACATGGCAGTCATAAAGGCCTAACTGAAATAACTTATAGTATAGTATAATTCAGTAGAAACTGTGTAAATGTGCACACTGTTGCTTCAATACGTTTTCTTTTGTTGATTGTAATTTGTAAATTAAAAAATTAAGAAAGAAATTAAAATTTCATAAGAACATCCTGCAAGACAAGTATCAACCAGAATACAAATGAAAACGGATGCTCACATGCACAAAAGCCTGGAACAAACTACAATATAGTACAACAGACTGAAGCGACATTCATTTAACATTGTAGACAATATTACATTCTAGCAGGTTTGTTCAACTGCATTATTGTAAGTTGGATTAAACTTACCCTTATCAAACAGAATCTAGTTGGCAGTAGGGTTTACTTTTCCTGCACATATCATTTAAATAGCTCTCATAGCGTGAGACACTAAGCAATATTACACAATGGTCCTGTTTATATTGGATAAACATCATATTTAATGTAATGGTAGCCTTTAACAAACTTTACAGTATTTTTGTTTAACTAGATGTCTGCTCTTTGAGCAAAAAGCAAATATGTACAGTAAGTGGACTCAAGGTTATATTCACTTATACAGTACCTGTTTTTAGACTGGACAGTTATCAGTAAGTAAACACGAACAAGGATGAAGATCCTGTGTGTGTGTGTGTGTGTGTTCCTTCGTAAGACCTCTGGTTTTGCAGCCACACCTTCTTGTGCTCAACTGAACAAACCTAATGAAGTGTATGCTAACTTGCAAGCTCAATGACACAACCTGGCATCCAGTGCACAATTCTGAAATAGTTTGGGGATGAGTGAGAGCTATAATGAACTTCTCATACACATCTGCATGTGAACTCAGGCCCTGCCTTGCCTCAAGCACTTGACTTTGTATGCATTTAGCAGCTTATGTCCATGTCTGTGTACAGTATGTGTCTCCATGTTTGTTTATGACCAGTTTGGCTTGTGTTTCTAAGTAAGTTTGAATTTGTCGTTTGTCGACCTGTGTTTTTAAAAGGATAGGTTCACACTTAAGGTAAAAATGTTCTAATTTACTCTCAGACTTTGGTGACAAACTAATTTAAAAAACATAATTCTTATATTTATCCTAGCAAAGACTTCACAATGAAGTATTCTGGTGCTTAAATAGATTTACCTTTGTCCTGTCACACACCATCAAGACAAAAACTGCAAAATCACAGATTATGATGGCCTATAACACGAGAACATCCCTTAACCCCAGTCTTTCCTTAGCAACAGCCTTTCGACCTCCAGTCAATACACTCAAGCTGACACACATACACAACCTGTAAAAATTCCCTTGAGCTTGTCACACAACTCAAGCTAAACAAGTTCTCCAGTGGAGCTGGTGATTGGCAGTCGATTGTGTCGGTGTCCGTGTCGGCTCCCAACTTGTCAACATGACGGACAACAAGTGGCAGCACACGGTGTACACCGCCACACAATGTTGAAGAAAATTACAAAAAAGGATACATCATTGTCCACAAATTGCTGAAAATGCTTCCACTACATTAGCCTGTATAAAGTTATGCTATGTTCTCTTTATATTTCACAAACATGTATCTGTTGAGGAGAAGAATGTGTTTTTCCAAGCCAAATCATGCTCTTCTACTGTCTTCTTTCCCTTTTATAGATGAGGATCACCCTTACGTACTTACACTCCTTGCTCTGGGGTTATATAATTAACTTCAGCCTGGCCATCTTCAGACTAATGCACACACACAGTCTACATTGCTTAAGAACATATGAGCACATACAAAAATATCAGGTGGGAATAAAAGAGGGGTAAGGGTTTCTTAGGTCTATTAGCAAGCATAATGACAGGTACTATATTTAAAGGGTTTGCATATTTGACTGTGTGTATGTGTGCCTATTTAAAAACATGGTTAGTCAGGGAGTTCCCTGAATGTAACAATGCAGAAGGGCCAGCATTTTCGATGGCCAGACAAAGTAAAGAGAGTAAAACAACACTAGGCAGCTATGTGTGGAAAATATCTCTAAAAGTAGTAGTTCTATGTCTCTGTATACTGCCAAATAAAAACTAAAACGAGAAACATTAAACTGTATGCGATCTCAAAACAAAAACTTAAAAAAAAAGGTAGGTGTCATGTACAGTATGTGAATGAATACTGAGCCTTTGTGGAGCTGCAGTATGTGTAGAGAGCAGTCCACGTTTTTGTTTTGACAGACTGACTTAGTTGACAGAGTAGTTTTACATTTCTGTCTAAATATCATTCCATCTTTTCCTCCTATGTAGAGCCCTTAACAAAATCAGATCTATTTGACATTCCTGTTATGATGTTCCCAAAGGCAAGTGAAGACACAGCCAAAACTCTACTCAAGTCCTTCTCCATTCTTGACATAAATAGATGAGGTCTCCCTTGGAGATGCCAAGGGTATGTGCAGGACAACATGCAAAAGACTGTTAATTTGGGCATGGAAGTTAGATAACTGGCGAGTTATACTAAATTATCCCCAAATTACTTTGTTACATCACAGAGTGCACTGTGCTTTGTGCCACAGTGCAGTGTGTGTGATAGTCTCATTTAGAACAGATTAGCAGGTCAAAGGTTCAGTTTGCCCAGCTACACATACCCCGAAGGGCTCTCCTACACCAGGTTTGCCCAAAAATGGTCAAAAAAAACAGAGGATACATATACACAAAAAACATTTAGGCTGACCCACAGTATGTGAAGGGCTTGGGAAGCTTCCAATTTCATTTAATAAGTAGTCCTCAGGCTTCAGTTTTCTTCACATAAACCAAAGTCTCTAGAAGTTCATATTGACCATTAAAGTCTGCACAATAGGAAAGCTGGGACAGTGCCTTAAGGGAAAAAAAATATTCCAAATTAATGCATACTCAAAAGTATAAAAAAATAGTAGGCTATACCACTCTCCCTATATTTGATAACATAAAATGAGGCACAATAAAATAAGGGATAACCTAGCAACGGAAATGATTAATACATTTTGTGGGAGTTTGAGATGAAGAGAGGAGGGCAGGAGGAGGACATGGGGAGGGGTAGGGGGAGCTCGCTCAGAAATATGAGATTTCTCACATTGCCCAAATAAGTACCTGTTAAAATAGAATTAGTGCCCTGCTGAGCTACAGATAAAGCAGCCAAGAGACAGGAGCTGTGGAAATAGAACATGTCCATATAGAGAGGAAAGCTGTAGAGAGAGGGAAGAGGAAGGGGCAGGGGTTAAATGCTTGCACAGAATGCAAGCTTTCCACTGGCGTATACCCAGTAAAGAGTCCCCAAGTCCCTGCTGACTGAGGCCTGTGCACAGGCCGCTGAAGTATTCCCCACAAAATTACACCTTTAAATCAATTTCATATTAAAGTGTCATGTTTACCAATGTTAGAAAACACTTGTGAATTCTAAACGGCTCCCTGTAACATCATTTCCACAGGAGTATTTGACCAGAGGACGAGCAGAAAGAGAGAGAGGAAAGAGAGAGTAGAAGAAAAACCTGTCTTGACAAACAAATACCCCACAGATGTTGCTCCTCTCCGACACCACTGGTCTCCATAGCAACCCTGCTGGCCAGTAATAGCCTGTAGCTTGCCTGGCTGCAGCGGCGTCATGCAGACGCACACACAAAATTTGCCACACACACATGCGGAGCACACACACAAACAAACAAGCACTTTTCAGCCCCTGAATGGGATCCCAGTGTATTTATACAGACAGAGGGATGCTCTTGCTCACCCAACCCCAACAACTCCCTCAGGCCTTAGCAAAGAACACACATCTCTAAACAGAGACCATCTACCCCAGTCATTAAAAGCCGTGGCCACACACCCAGATGCACCAAGTCCCTCGATTCTAGTAAACAAGTCCAGTAATTGGTGATAACAGATAGGTAGGAATTATACATTAGGTCTGGCTTGTGTTGATGTTTTCCTGGGAACAAGCAAAAACGGACTGGCTGAATTTTCCACTTACTGTAATATTAAGCTGTACGTCCATTTAATGACTAAATTAAGCATTTCTTTTCATTTTCAAGGCATCCTTGTAACAACTGCTAGTGGGTATGCACATTCAGATTCTGCACACACTTTATTACAGACTGAAGGATGCATTCAAAAGGTGTCCTTGGCATTATGACAGACCCTTGAAAAATGCTGTTTTAAACCAAAATCTGTCTGGTGGCATTTACTTGCACGATGTGGTTACAGTACAGCAAGTCCACAGTAAAGAGACATTTCGTGAAGGCAAATACAGACGGCTCACAAGTGGGTGCTAAACATGGTTAGAAATCCCAAACAGAAAAGCCAGATTAAACGCCTACAATTTATGGAATCCATTTTATCAGAATGTCAGGAAGAGAGGAACAGCTTACGATGTAAAGCAAACCATGTTCTTGTTTTGTCATTTTGTTGCTTTTTAAAATAGGGGTTTTCATTCAACTTATTTAAAAGTCTTATTCAAAGAGTTTTCTGTTGGACTTTCTCTATACTGTCTGATAACAGTGCATTTATGCATCTGCTCAAATGTCTTAAATAAAAAATTACACAACTCATGAGACAAACGATAGGAACATCATTTCTGTTCTACTGTATAAAGGTGATAGCAATTTGAAGTTCAATATACACTAGGCACTAAGGTGATAATTAGGTAAAGCCTTTCTACAGCATAAAGTTCTATACATTATGTGGGAAGGAAATTTCAGTACTTACCAGGTGTCAGAGTGGGACAGAAACCTGAGGGGAGGGGAAACAATGGAGCGCACCACTGGACCACTCTAAAAAGGAGGCATAAGAAAAGAAGTAGGAGGACACAATTTAATTAGTGCAAGTATAACACAGGGTGCTGCTGAAGTCATTATTCAGCTTGTACACTTACTGTAACTAGTATTAGGGATGGGGGTGACTTTGTTAGGTGACACACTGACAGACCATGTTCTTTTCACTGCTAAATAAACTTTAAATAAAAAGGTGCTTCCCTTAAGAAGAAACAGTGGTGGAAATGAGAAATGAGTGCAAATTAGAAAAACAGCTCCACCTCCGCAACTGCTCAGCCAGCTTCTGAGAGGTAGGTATGTCACGGAGGATAAGAGAGCCTGCTGTAAGCTTTGAATGTAAATGAAATGTACAGATGGGTCAAAGCGCTGTTGCTTTGTGGAGAAGAGCAGGAATGAAAGTATAAATGGAAATAGGGAAAATCCTTCCTTTGGCAAACTGTCTGATACTCTTATGTTTTCATCAAAGACAAAAGATATATTTCTTAACATTTCCTGTACTTAGCAGTGACTGTGAATTGACCGTGTCTCGCTACACTTCATCTCGCTTTGCCAGTGCAGGACAGGAACTGTGGCGGTAATAGTTTCTTTATACAATCACTTTGCAATATAAACATGTCCAGATAAGCATGACGGAACAATTTCAACAAGTAAGCGAGAACAAGTTTCAGTTCTGCAGACTGAATTTCCCCCTGGGATTGTCCTAGATTATGAATGTTGATTTTTGTATATTCAATAAAAATTGTCACATTTTGAAGAAGAAAAATGTTATTTGTTAAAGAGAGGATTATTATAATGATTATATTATGTACAACAATTAGACATCCCACTGCTTGGCAATACATAGACCTAATGCTATAATTTCCATAATGTGTCCATTTACGTACGTCCTTGGAGATTACATTACATCTGTATGGCAATTTTCTACATGACTCGATATGTCTTTGCCACTTGATCTGCTCAATTTTGATGGCTCCGTCATTCTACCCATTACAGATCAGCACAGAGAGTCAAAAACCAGCAAGCAGACCCTGGTAGAACCACATTTTACGGACAGGTTCCCTCAGGCTATGACCTGCCTGAAGGCCACAAATACAACGGTTCAACCTGGACTGTGGAACAGCTATGATGTCCCTGTTTAGACTCAGACATAATATCCTGTACAGTGTGAATATCAATATTGTTGGTTTACAACAATGCTGATATGTAAAGTGGCATATGAGAGCACCTTAGGTTATGCTGTTGAGTGGACATCCTGTACACAACGTACAAGGTATGGATGTTATTTGCTACCTGATAATTACCAGCCCTTTTTCTCTTTGGGTGCATTTCATGTACAGTCAAGAATTTTTAGACGTTAGTCTTCCTCTAGTAAGTAACTTCCAGCAATATAGTAATAATTCCTTAGGAATTTGAAGAGGCCAGTAATCTCACAACTGCCTACCAGAAGGTTTAAATGCTTTAAAACAGTCGTAGCTCTGCCATCATCACTCAGCCAGAGACATCTCTACAGGGGAAACACGCAGGGGTGCTGATTAAAAGGACAGCAGTGTTAACACAGCCAACCACACACACTCCCACAGGTATCACACAATAGGAAATGGCAGGGGAAGTGGCATGATCCATGTCACCTGGATTAGGCTAATCTAAAAATAACACGCAGGGACCATGTGCACGCAAACCTTTAGACAGAAATAAAATATTAAACGAAAGCAATAACAATAAACACTGCACTGTATTTCCAGTAGTCTTTATTGGGCACACGTATTACAACACGTAATAGAAATATCTAATAAGCCTCACTAAACAGTTACCGCAACATTTTCCACAAACTACTATTATGATGTTAAAACGTATCTGCGTTCAGCCTAAACTTTTCTAGAATTTACATCTGTGCAACAAAAAAATATATATACTGAGCCACAAAATGTCTCTATAATGCAGCACAGATCCTGAGAGATTAGACGGATCAAATGCTAACAAGCATGTGTGTCCACCACAGGATATCGCCCCGACCCACGGCCTAACACACGGTTCTCTGTGGGGACTCAATGTTGGCTTCTTTGATGCCATAAACAGCACCTGTCAGGGTATTATAAGAATAGCTCATTTTGTGCCTTGTGTGCGCCATCTTCCAATTCTTTGCTACTTCCCTAAGGATCTCTATGATGGAGACATCAAACAACACCATGTCTTTAAAAGGAAGAGCACTCTGAGAAAACCCTGCCCTCAGTGTATGATACAGCTGTGACCCATAGAGAGAGGCCATGTGCGAGGTTGAAGAAAGGTCACCATATCGGAAAGTAATTCTGTAGCCTGATCATAATACATCCAAGTTTGTTGGGTAGAAATAACAACGTAAAAACAGTGGGAACAAATCTCTTCACATTCAGTAAATGTGAAGCAATGCAGTGTCTAGATTAACTACTATCTTTATACGACAAACTGCAAAATATAAAACCTAAGTAAGTATACTGGAAATAAACGTAACATTTTTTAATTAAAACCTTGCCACTGATTTAAATTTCACCAAAGACAAAAAGAGAGGCAGGCTGAGAGCAGAGAACGGTGGAGGGCGAGAGAATAGCAGTCAGACAAAGATAGCTACACACACAAACACTTCACATACAATTTGGCTTTTCAAATTTTTCCGTTCTATGTGATGCTGTCAGGAGGCAGCCCCCTGGGGGCCAAAGAGAGACAGCCATGGAGAGGAAAACACAGGCAGAGAGAAAAGGTGAGAGGTAGATTTTTTTTCTACTTCGAGACTCAAAGACAGAGCACAGAGAACATCAGTCCTTTTGCCTTAGAAAATGACGGATGACTGCCTTTAACAAAGGCAAAATTAGCTCTGAGCCTCTCTGCACACATGCATTACACTAAGGGAGAGCACCTCTTCCTCTAATATGCTAGCTAATTAGTGGATTACATTAACAGTGTGGGATCCAAGCTCCATGACCATTGAGACATACTGTACAGGAACTGTTACAACCAATGGTAAGGAACCTCAGTGTAAATCAATTGCTATTATACAGCATAATTTAAATTGGCATGACATGGAAAACGGTATGGATGAAGACACATATCCTGTAGAACTTGCTCTTTTCAGATATCAAATCTGTAATGTTGCATTTATCACTGTACTGTAAATACTGTCATTTCACACGCTTTCACACTCTGGTCTTTCTTACAGTATATAAATATTCCATCCTGATTCTACACAACACGTGTGGTGAAGGGTTGTTAAATTAGCAGCCAAACAAATCCCCCTCCACATCCCTTTATGGTTCTTCAGTAATGCCCCCCAAATTCATGGCGCGAATACGAGAGACTGGGGAAAAACCTGTACATTAACACACCATTATCAAACCTTTTAGACACAAATAGACTTCAGTCTCTACGGCCCCTGAATTCACCAGCATATGGTGCAGAGGGTGCTAAAGACCAACATTACTGCTCCAATAAAGGGTCCAAAATTATTACTACACAGCACACAGTTCAGTTTTATACAGCATGTAGAACACCAGTTTAGTAGACTAAAAAGTCCCCCACTTCTAATAATAATAACAACAACGTGGCTGGGAGTGGAAACTGTTCTAATTGAGGATGAATGAAAACGCTGATGCATGCATTACACACAAATCAAACAATGGACAAGTCTCATGTTAAGTTTTATTGCGTATGACTGTCATCATGAAAGGACGGCAAAAATTGATTTATAGAACCACTTTATTCCACCTGCAAGGTGCCTTTTAACTAGGTTAAACTTTGCAAAACAATCACCTCTTTGTGTTCTATGCCTGACCACTTTACAGTTTAGTCATTAAAATAAACACCAAGTTACATGTTGCTCTAGAAACACAAACTATATATAGTATAAAAAGTAAGTCACTTTAATGTAGCAGATGAGATCATAAAGTAGGGAAGTAAAAGAGGTATGAAGAACACAGACAAAGCGTTTTTCAAGTTGCCTGAGTGGATTTTTTCTTACTGAAGAAATGACGAGTAACTGTTATAGCAGAAACTAAGCACAACTTGGAAAAAGTGTATATACATGATATACTGTATAAACTACAATGTCTTCATGTGGTATAAAAGTGTAATTTAGGTAAAACAATGTCTTCCAGCATTTGCCAAAGGAAGATTTACAACACTCCTTTTATGATATCCTTTGATTGTGACGCTTCTCTAAAGTTCACATTACTTCTGCAGTTTGTTATGATAGCCATCTAATAGATTTATGCGCTAAGCCTAGAGGTTTGTTTAAATGACATGTGAGAAGTGGCTGATGAAAAAAGGCTTCAGGCCTTTGACAAATATTTGGCACTGGTCAGTAATCCACATGAGGGAACCATTTGTCTGTTTTACCGTATGATTATATTAAGTCTACATTTTGTTTGTTGCCCTCAGTACAGGTGTATAGGGAGTATTTTGTATGTAATGAATTGTAAACTTATAACAAAAGCAAACAAAAAGAAGAAGAAAAACTCAGTATCACCCAAATACCTATGAGAAGTAAAGGCATAAATTAATTAAATTATTAGGAAATTTGCACCCACCATTCTCTTGTACAATAAACAAATGAAAAATAAATTCTTTATGATAAGCTCCACTGTTAAATGTTATATAACAGTTACAGAACTTAGTATCATGTACTGATTAAAGATGCTTTTCTGGCGTGCGCACGCACACAGAGGGACAGGGCTGTAGAAAGAGGAAGAGACAACATTCTTGCTGTTTATCTAGTCATCTGATCTAGCCAGCGAGTCATGTGTTGAAGCTCTGTTAGAGACTCGACAGCATGCTGTAGACTAACCCTTTCCTAACATCTCCCGATAGGTATTTGCCGTTTTAGTTCGTTCTTTCTGCATTTTCCATACTAATAGCACAATGAAACAAAATAACACTGTTCTGTTTCGAAACACTCAACATTTCTCTTTTCAACACATTTGTGGTTTTCTGAAAACTGAAAAATCTTTCTCATCATGCAAGTGTCTCTCCTTTGTCTCTGGCAAATCAAGCAATTGTTGTAAGAAGCCCCTAAAGCATCCTATGCTAGAGACGGTACAGGATTTTTGGTGAGCACAGCACAAGAGAATTTCGTTCTTTATGTCATCCCAACAAATCAATCAGTACGTAAGTAGACAAAATCATTGAAGTCACTTTTTGAAGGTTTCTTAATTGTACCTATTGCAATACTGAGCACATGACAAATGAAGTAATTATTTTGCTGACTTCAGTGATCCTCGTCAGTGTGTTGTAAATCCATGTTCTCGCTATTATTGTGCTGGCTGAGTAATAATAGCTATTCAGAAGAGAGTGGTACAAAAGTTTTGCATTCTGGGGCGAAGGTCGACAGTTTAATTGGAAGTGCAAATTGCATTCACATGTATGCCCACAGTGGATTTGCATTGAGCCACTGGTAAAGTGAACATGCACACAGTGTGAGTGTGTGTGCACTGAAGAAAGAAAAAGAAAGGTGCATGTACAGAAGAGGAGAAACAAAGTGCAGGGCTGGGTACTGGCGTTGCCATTTAGTTCCAATGTATTTTTAGAGCTATGCATGAAGCTGAGCTACAACTATTATCACTGAAGTGTTGTTTTTACTCCTCAAAGCCTGTTTCACACAAACCATGATGCTCCTTCTGCCTGCTACTGAATCAGCTAAGCTAATGCTGCCAATTTTTTGTTAAGAAAAAGTAAATATTGACTTGATGACTACAGCTCCCATCTGTTGGTGTGAGAGTAAACAGTTCCCTCTCTTTCTGTCCGCTTTGCTTTCCCTCTCTATTTATCTCTCTCTCTCTTCTGGCTGAGAGTCTGCAGAGAATACCCCTGTCATTACAGTCACCCTCCAGCCATATTTACCCTTGTAGTGAACACATACTCTCTCATCATTGACCTCTCGCTTTCCTTTACCAGCCAATAATGCACTTGCATATTAATCTACAACAGCTGGACCAGTGAGGGTTGAAGCTATAGGAGATGATCAGATACGCTGTGTTTGAAGCTAAGACTCCAAGGTGGAGTTGAGTGGGTTATCAGTGGAGAGAGCAGAGCGTGCTGCTGCAGGATTTACTAAGCCCTTTAGCAGTGTTACAGTCCAGTGGAACCTCACATCCATGACGGAAAACTGTCTGTATCTTAAAGTGCTTACCCTGTTCAGTGCTTCCCCTGAAGGACGGTAATAACTAAGCATCAGAAACCTGGAAAAAAGCACTACATTACAATACACTGTGGTTGCACAAGACGTAACAGATGTAATGCTACCGATATGAATTTACACTGTAGATGCAAATATTCTTATTTTATAGATTGTCATGGTTTGAAAATGCTGGATCCATGCAAATATTCACAATGGTAATTGATACAGGTATACTGTGTGTTTACACTGCTGCTCCTGTCAGACCTACTGTAGTACAGATAGTGTGGACTCATAACTCTTGCTGCACTCTGCTGTGGTGCTTGATAGTTGGACTAAAATGTTGCCTTTCAATGAGTTCCATCTCTGATTATTAAACAATAAAATTGTACCCTTGAAGACGGTGCTGCAAGCTGAAAGATTAACTGCTGTGTCACTACATTTTAATAATATTTTAAAGAAGTTAGATATTTAATATGCCACTTTAACATGCACCACTTTATCTTACTCCCTCAAATTCTTATTAAAATGAACTGAAGCATGGATACATCTGATAAACCACACCTCTATTGGTACCAAAGGGATCACATCCATTGTAGGTTATTTTATTCCCCACTGACTAGTGATAAAAAAAAAACAATCCTCAGTAAACTAGAACATTAATACATACAGTACCTACTGTAAAACATGTACACTCCCCGGTCACTTTAGAAAGGTTCACTAATGTTTATTTTACCCCATCACAGGGGTATTTAGGTGGTAGTAGGTGCTTTTCCATATGCAAATGCTATACATGCATATTCAACATGTACTTGAAATCAGGAAAATACAATTTGGCGATAATATTTTCTAAAAAACCTTATTAAGACAGAGCCTACAAGCATGCGTGATCCATGATTAGTATTAGTCGGATACCTGCAGACTTTAGACTTCTTCAAAATCCGTCTCACATTACGAGTTATTGTAGTGTTTTGGTTTCCCGCCATTTGAACCAGCAAAATATTAGATACGCACAGAAAAATCAGGATTACATAACCTGTAGGTAGTTTGAGCCTAAATGAGGCTGTATGTTTCACATATATTATGCATGAACTTTAATCCATCAGCTTGATGCATGTGAGCTTATTAATAAGCAATAATGAATTGGATGCGTTGGAAATATTAAAGAAGCAGTCTGTCCATACTAAATCCTGGGAAAATAACTTTTTCTCCCATTGCTCCTAAATGGTTATTAGGTGATAGTGCTTCAAGATAGAACATAACGGACTGTGAATAACAATAACACAAGACAAAGAAACACTGATGGTGAACAAGCCTCAAACTCACCAGTTCAGCATCAATAACATTCAGCGGGAGAAGTTCATGTCTTGGCCTGCAGAGACAAAAAAGGACATATGGTAAGAAGGGGAGAGAATTTCATAAATCAAAGAGGCCTGAATCTGGACTTATTTGGCTGAAGTCTAAAACCCCGCTATACACTAGGATGAGCAGGAGATGAGATGGAACCACAAAGAGACAAGTACAGTACATACCACAGCTCACTACTGCCCTGGCATGGAAAACAAAATAATTCATAATGCCCACAGTTTTACAACAGCCTTAGCTTGTCACATTTGAATAATAATGACAGGCGCTGTGATTCAACATGCTTACTACATATTACATATTCACAAATCTCTCTCTGAGGTCCCTCTGTGCAGGACTCCCTTGCAGTCGACCGACATCTTTATCTAAGCTGCTGGAAGAAGATATTGTGTCGTCATAAAAAACCTGTTGTCTTCAAATAAAGGGATGGAACTAAAGACCACTAAGCAAATCAAATTTAAAAAGCAGAAGAACTGAGGACACAAACGGGGCGGCATGCCAACCTTTCAAAGCGAAACAGAGATGTACTGTAAACTGGCAGACAGGGTGGATTCCAACTAGATAAAACCTTCAACCTTACAGCAATTCAATATAATGTTGGCAAGCATTCATATGAAAACATATAAACAGAAAACACAGGTTCTCTGTGTTCTGAGTCGTGCCCTACAGGTATAGTTAAGCCTACTAAAAGTATCACAAAAGAGAAACACTATGTAATGCATTTTGTAGCCAAATGAAATTATATCTATTACTACAAAGCAGTCACATTTGCAAACCATGAGAATGAAGTAGCAAAGCCGAGCTTAGCAATTGTTTGCCTGTAATCTGAGAAGTATTACCTCTTACGTTATTATGGGCTGCCATTTCACTCAAGAAAGAAGATTGTGTTTGGTTGTTGACTATCAGGCTAAATTCACAGAGATAATGAGAAAGAGTAAAGAAACGCATGTTTAACTTACGTTTCCAGTAACAATAAATCAGCCTATTTAACACTACATAACAGACAGACCGACGTAAAGTCAGTTTGTTCCTCAATTAACTTTAAACCAGTGACAGCAGGTCATAATCACAGTGCAGTATTTATACAAAACAATAAGTTATTACTAAAATCCTATTACCAAAATACACATTTCACAGGAAGCCCTGAAAATAACAAATCGTCTGTTGAACTCGCCGTGTGTACCAGAGATCAGACAATTACTCTGTGAGCTGGTCAAAAAACAACAACAACAACATGCACCTCCTCAGTTGACTTTTAAGCTTCTTAGTCCAGGTCTATTCATCAAAATGCTTCACAGTGTGGGTTTAAGCCAAAGATAAAGGACTGTTATTAAGTGGGCGAGGGTAATGTTTGCCTCTGTAATCACCAGTGAAACGTTTTCTGCGGTTATGTCAATAAACCAGACCAGAATTTATTTTTCTTTACATAAAGGTGGCTCTCATTCAGCAGAGGACACACTACGGTAGGGCGGTTAGGAGACAAGCTTCTGTATTTTTTACAATTGAAAGTGACATTGTTCAATTTACAATGCACCGTCAAATGTGTTGTGTATTTTATACGACAAAAAGGTGTACAACTATATTGTATGACTCATAGTGAAGGTGGACAGGATGTCAACAGTTGACAGGTGAAACAGCCACTATCTACATCCCTTCAATAAATGTTCATGTCTGAACCCAAACAAAACCATATACATAAAACATTATATATTACAGAACATTTACAAGAGTCAATACTGGTTATTCCTGAACAAATAACCCTTTCTACCTTCAGGGTGTGTGCAAGATAAGGCAGGTTTTGAAATTAGGAACCTGCTGAAAGACTTGCCCTCTATAAAAACGGGAGATCGGGACAGTAAACTGACATTGATTTCACCTACAATCAATGTCAAGGTAACAACTGCCGACAATCTATTACTCAGCATCGTTTTTCCGGATTCACGCACACTGACATTTGCTGTGGGCGCGGAACAAACAGCGTCTGCGGGGAAGCCAGGACTTTGCGGTAGCGTTAAATGAAAGACACCTGGTTGTTTGCACGCCAGCTGCAGCAACCACACTAATCTGCCTGTTACCCGACGAGCAGCAGTGGTCTCGGGATGAATCATTAAAAAATAAACTCTCTGGCAGCTCGGTGAGGTGCGAACATAACAGACCGCGCAGCCCCACTCTGTGTAAACACAACACAACGCCAACGAGCCGGTTTGTGTCGGTTTGCCCGTTGACTTTTATGGCCACCGTGCAGCGCGCCTGTCATCGGCCGGCTGCCTTCTGCTCTGTCCCGCTACAGTTAGCTCCGCTGGCTAGCTTCCCGGCCGCCGGGAACACAAACAACACCTGCGGTTCATCTAGTTTTAAAGCCGCCGCGGCTCTCGGTTGTGTCCCCAACTGCCCAGAAGACAAGCCACGACGCCGGGCAAAAGACGAAGTCCGTTCTCCGTGAACCTGCTAACGGTCTGTTGTTAATGCATCTAGCTAGCTAGCTAACAGACGCTACCGTCTCCAGCTGTGTGTGAGTGTGTGTGTGAGCGTGTCAGAGAGACGGACGCGGAGTGAGGCAGAGAGGATGTGTGATGTGTGAATGATGCGAGGGTTTGGAGTAAGCCTCTGGAAGCTAGCGTGCTGGAGATAAACCCGGTCCTGTTTCCACTGCGAAGCCCATACATTCAACCCCGTCTATGCTCAACGGGAGGTTCCGTCCACAGCCGTGACTGACATCTAAAGCATCTTTTTTTTTTAGGTCTTTTCTTTCTTACGTGGTTTGTGGCGTTAATCCGACGGCGGAGAGATATCAAGCTTTGGAGCGGTCCGAGTTCCTCCTCTGTGTGTCTCCCAGCTCCTGCTGCTCTATCCCGTCTCTCTGCCGCCGGAGTGTCCCGGTGCTCTGGTACCACAGCCCTGATGCGCTTTGATTAGAAACAACTCTTCGGCTCTGCTGCGCGCGCGCGCGCGCGTCCCCACTCCTCCTCCCTCCCTCCCTCCCTCCCTCCCAAACCAACGACCGAAACGTGCCTGCGCGTGAATTGCCTGCGTGCGCGCGCTTTTGAGTGTGTATAAAGCGTGTGCGCAAATGAGTGAATGAGTGCGCCGTCGGTTGACAGAGTGAGTCATCCAGCAGCACCGCACGCAGCTCCTCCCTGCTCTCCGAACAGCTGACTGCTGTTGCCGCCATGCGCCGATCAAGCCAAGCATCGCCTCCCGTAATACTGTTATAGAAGCCACCATGTGACTGGCGCTGAGGGCGCTCAGTGCCAGAAACTTAGCTTTTTTTTTTCTATTACAGATTTGTTGCACAAGTTGTTGCACATTTACGTTGTTGTCGTTTTAAATCGATAAAAATGACCATATTTGCCCAATAATATAATGACAAACACAAATCAACAGATGAGTAGTGTGTCCCTCAACCTCTTGAAAAAACGATGAGGGCCTTGTCTTCCCTCATCCCCTTAAAGGGGACACGGTGTTAGAATTCAGGGCATTGTTCCAGAATGAGATTTAGGTTAGTTTTAGTATTAACATTACTTTAAAGTTATATCTTGGATTAGGATTTGTGAGGCAACATGAAGTGGGCTAGGATTAACGTCAAGGCCAAGCCTGAGCGCGGTCAGTGAAGGTCCCTTCAAGTACGTGCCCTGTCTCTGAAGGTTTGTGTATGTGTGTGTCTGCTCAGTGCACCTTCTAAGCAGCACCCTGTGGTCCGCTTCTCTTCTGCTGTCCTGGTGTGTCTCATTAACGCGCTGGTAGAGGGCTCCTCCTCATCCCCGCAACAGATGGACAGACGCAGGGTGATAATATTGCTGGGAGTTTGGAGGGGCGTCACTGTTTATATAACCCAGAGGATCTTATTAAAAACCCACCCTCCTTCCGCCCTGAACTTGGGGTTAATTAGCTCACTTCCCAGTTGCCGGCATGCAAGGAGGCTTCTCAATGGTCATGGTGGTTGTCATGGGCGACCAGGCTTGTCTTATCTCCTGTTGTTGGGACTCTGCTCTGCTGAGGAGCTGACACTGAGAAGGACATAGTGTTTATGCAATCTGGAAAACACGTGCACATGCACACAGCGCACACATTTGTAGAAAACAAATTCACATGAACAAGGACCAAAGCTATAAACACAGACATCCACTGCACTCACACATTTAGTAATAAGCTACTTTTAAGAATGTGATAAGAGTCAAAAATCTGTTGACACTGGTCACTCAGAGAAACACATTTCGATGCTACAGTGAGCTCTGTGCACACAGGGGCTCCCTTCAACCATCGGATGCCATTCAATGCGAAAAGCAACATGGACTGAAAACTCTAAATGCTGTGATTCGTTTGACTTTGTAACTTTCAAAAGTCGAACAGACACACAAAGACGCCACGATCATGAACACGCACATGCACACATTCCTGTTTGTCTGTTATGAGAAAGGTGGTCTTGCATAGAATCAGGCTTGCTCCTCTCAGTTATTTCAAAGACATTGTTACCTAGGAGATGATAGGAAGTAGGTCATCAAGGCATTCCCCCGCATCCCTCTGAGTGAGACACAAATACCCACCTACATGCACACTTACCTACATACAAATACTATATCGTACATGTATAGTATACACACACAAACATATTCGTATCATATTCAATACATTTAATATCATAGTTGTATTTTATATCATGCTTATTCTATCTTTCCTCCATCTACTATGTCTGCTTTGTTAAAAAGACTGTGGAGTAAAAACAAACCCGCTGTTTCATGGACAAAAAAAGACAAGACAGTTGTTGACATGTTTTAAGACAGACAACATGTAAACAACCAACAAGGAAAGAAATAATCAGACCTACTGTACAGTGATTATTGAGGTCTGATTATAAGAAAGGTTATAAAATGATGAATGACTGACATTCATTTAACATATATCTATATCACATGCATATGTTTAAGATGTAAAACTTAAAATGAAACACAATATCAGAGTATGATCACCAAAGACAATTTAAGATACACAAATCCACTCCAGCAAAGTACAATAATAGCCACATTTATTTTAATTACAGGCAAATTCCCTTTACACTATATATTTTTTTTCATCAACTTCATGTTTTGTCCTTTATGCCATACATACATTTACATTTCCAGAGTGCATACACTTAAGTTGATGAGCAAGGGGGGGGCGTTAAATTAAATGCTTCAAGACATAAAAGAAGGATGTCCTGCATTTCTTAAAAGACATAGTCAAAAACTGCTCATCACAAGCTTTACTCAGTAGTGGTACTGTACTAAAAGTGCACACGGTCTATTCAATATCAGACAGCTTCATATAATATATTATAATGGCAATTTAAACAATGGTGCATTTCTCACATTCAACATCGAACAAGGCGGACCTATTCAAAGGCACAGGACTCTCACATCAATATCTTCTTTTTTAAAAGCTGTTTGTACTTCAATGTCAGGGAATCCTTCACCCTTACCTTATCTTTTTTTAAAGGGAAGCCAGCTGAAACATGGCTCCATATCAAATGACACACCTTAGAGTTAAATGGCACTGGGCAACTGGGAAGTTAAAAGCACTTCCTCAGTGTTACGAAATGCAAACAGGTGAACTATTAAAGAGGAAATAGTGCTGTGATTCGTTAGCTGATGTCAACGCTGGTTACTGTTGTGGTATATAGACTGAATGTTTAGGGCCTATTTAAAATAACTGAACTGTTTCAGACTAGTGGTGGATACTGAGATTAATGCCAGTGAGCAACGTTTCCTGTGGTCCCAGTCTGTGCACTAGGGAACTGCACACATCTTCCCCTCTAGGTAGACAATGAACCAGTTAAGAGGAAGACCATTCTATAAAACGACAGCAGGATCCTCTTCTGAGGTTGAATGTCCTGTTTTACTTTGAGGGGACAACAAGCAACGTTCCACTTGAGCCAGCTAATGTCGGATGTAAGTAAAAGGTGCGCGTTCACCTATTCTAGCCTTGATGAGCTCACACCACAGTGACGGATCAAGCCACACCGAACTCACTGTTCACTGCAGGATCTGAGAAAACTGATTTACCTTTAACAAACAACTCTGCTACAGAGCCACTGTAACATTTACAGTTGTTACAAACACATGCATGACATTGTAAAGCACAATTTCCCTTCACTTCCTCTGGGTAAAATTGCCCACAGACAACACAGACGTGTTAAAAAACTAGCCAAACAAAAAAAAAAACAGTAATAGCACTGCATAATATTACCATGCAAAATATCATACAAACCAAACAACGGTTAAAAAATGATGGGTTCTAAAACAAAATAGCAGCAACACGTAGGCTTAGTTCTGTGAGAACAAAATCAAGAACCAGCAAGCCGCCAGTGCCTCTGGGTTAAAGGAAAAGAGTTATATAGTTACAGAGAGCCTTCAGTGCAAATATGTACGGGTGAACCTACAGTAAGTCTTAGAAAGATGGAAGCGTTAAAGGCTAAACGTGTGGTGGTTGCTTTACAGTACATGGTGACTCCACTTAAATGACAATGTCCCGTGTAAGTGAATTCCAAAGCTTGACACCACATACTGTACCTCACTGTCCACCACATCTGTCAACGATACTAAAAAATTAAATAAAAAAACAAACTACTCTCTCTGTGCAATAGTTCAAGTAAGTTATTTCCTGCAAGTAGTGCTTTGTAACACATCCTGTGGCCGTACCGAACGAGACGACAACGTACAGGTAACATACGAATACACAAAATTCAGTATTTACACGAAACATTTCTCTGGACAAGACTGGACTCTACGCACAGAGGACCTCTACTCACCATTTCAGGCTCAGATTTCACCTATTCCCCGCAATCGTTAAACTTAGGACCAAAGATGGGACAGTCTCATCCTAGATCTGTGGTGACAAACACTTCCACCAATCATTGTCCCAGTGTGAAGCAAAACACCCAGGTCGACTCTCTAAAGGGGCGTATCATAGACTTGTTCCGATGAGGCCTCCTCCATGTCGTCCTCCGACTGTGACGCCTTGTGGTTGAGCTTTTCAGCTGTTGAGGAGGCAACGAGGTTTCCCTGGATGCCGCCGTCAATGAGCTTGGCCTTGTCGCTGTCCTGGACGAACTCTTGAATCTCTACCGGTAGCCGACGAAATTTGTCCTGATATTCCTGGTCCAGGTCGCTCTGCAGCTGCCAAGGAAGAAAATACATGTGATATACAGTATGTGTCAAGATCTTTACAAAGAATCCTTGCAGAGGTGATCAAGACAGAGCTTTGCTCTGAACATTTCACTGAGGTCCCAGCCGTACCGCAAAACAAAGGACCCGTGTGAAGGTCATAAAACCAAAAATGAGATTAAATGCACTAAAAATCTCTAGAGCGCAGAACAGCGCTGCAGAGTTGGGTAATAGCTCTTGTGTATGTTCATCGCTCTGAGTGACCCCTTTTCACAACACACGCAATCAGCTGAGCCATTAACAGCTTTAAAGATTTCATCCTTCACAGCCTTATTACCAGGCTTTGTGCGTGTAGAGCCCATGCTGCCGTTTTTTTCACTAGCGTTACCTAAAGAGCGGAAGTAGCCCTGGACGTGCTCAGCATCCATGTACCATCTATCTAGCGCACGCTCCCTACCTTCACAGAAAAAAGGCAACGCTGTTTTCTCCCAGGCATAGACTCCCCCAATGATTACAGATGACAAGATTGTATTCATTTCATTGTGAGCCAATAATTGCTGTAATGCTGATTTCCCTGTTTAACTACTCGACTGGCTCCCATGGGAGAGCAGTAATTAAAAGAAAAGCCTCTAAGATGAATGGTGTCAGAATCTCATGCAGCACAATACAGTCATGTCAGCATTATGAAAGATCAAAAATACCTGCAAGTTGCATCAGAGATCCATATTGTCTGAGAGGGCCTTCTTATCTAAGTCAGGGCCCTCTTCAGATTGACAACCTGTAACTCAGTGAATACAAATCCTAACAACGCTTGGTTGGCTGACTCAGAGGCAAACTTGGGTCTGCATTCGCGTGCTTGACAAGAACCCAGACAGAAAAGGCTAATAAACTTCTCCTGCGTGTGGGAATTCTCCCACACGCTCTCACCTACACCTACAGTACATATCCTGCAGCCAATACACCAGCCAAAGCACTCACAGTAGGCAGCGAGCAGCCGTGCACCATCTAAGGACTATTAACAAGAATATTCAAGAATGTGTGAGAAGACAGGAGAAGAGAGGCGAGGAGAGGATGAAGGTCAAGGACTGCCTCCCTGCTCAACTGACTTTCCAATTTTCTGCCCTCTCCACTTCAGTTTATGACACTGTGCGTCTATTAAAGTGAGAGTGCTGCATAGAAAAACAAGCGAACCTAGTCGCTACAAAGTACTGATGCGGGAAAGTAAATGAGAACATTTACTTCAGTGCAGCTGAATATTTACTGCGTCTTCATACAGCACTTTAACTTCAGAGGCAAATAAAACGCTTGATGGATGTAGATAGTTCTTTTTCAGATTTTGATATAATGCAAATGATTGATTGAGTATATGATATTTTAGCAGAATATAACAATTTAAATGATAATAATAAAACATGTCATCATAAAAACATCAAATGAGCCAACTCTCCGTCATTACCAGTTGAATGTCTTAGTAATTCAAAGAGAAATGATTTGTATGTTTACTTTTGGTGTTTCACATTTACTTGTAACATGAGTACATCACACTACGATTAGTGCGTAATTAGTGGATTTCGAACTGTGTGCGTGAAGTACAAGCAGTTGTGTAGTAAAGTAGTCTCTTATCAGCCAGAGACCTCTAAATAGCTACACCCCTCTTTCTGATGTTTGGAGTGGTACAGCCAAGCCTGCCGAAGCCCCAGTAAGCACAGCGCCTCAAGGTCACCTTCTCTGAAACATGCTTCCCCTCCTTCTTCTTCTTCTTCTTCTTCTCATCCTCCACCCTCTCTCTCTCTCTCTCTCTTTGTGCTCCTTTCATTCTTTGTCACTCTCTCAGTGGGTCTCACAGAGCGGACATCCAGCACATCACAACCAGATGGCTAAAGATGCACCACAGCTCATCTCTCTTCCCACTCTGCACTGCGTATGACCTACTTAGGGGTGGGACAGTCCTGTGTGTGTGTGTGTGTGTGTGTGTGTGTGTGTGTGCTTGCTGAGGCACAAACACCCTCTGATTAAAGCTGTCATCTTTTTCCCATCTGATGGCTCCCTGGCACATGTGAAAGAGGTGGGTGCAGGGGGCAGACTGGCACCAGCTCATAAAGACGTATGTGTGTGTGTGTGTGTGTGTGTGTGTGTGTGTGTGTGTGTGTGTGTGTGTCCTGTGAATGTAACTGCCAAGAAGCGACGGCTGCCTGTTAGAGTTTGGCAGCAGAGCAATTAAGACAGCACTTTGCTTTTATCAAGGGACTGCTTGAATTTTTTTAAATATCCAAAAACTATATAAAAAATGGACGGATTAGAACAGAGCATTAGAGCTTTGGCTTTATCATCATCACCTTCCATCACGCAGTTCATCACTCTGGCAGAGAAGAAATGGAAAGAGTTATGGAAACCCATTCCACTGGTTACCAGGAGGTGCTGGAGCTGGAGTTTGGTTAATTTTTGTCACGCTAAAATTTCCTGAACTAAATTCTGACTTCAAGCAACAGTGACAGACAACAGTATCATTATTTGGGGCATTTAACATTTTTGATTTAAAAATAGAAGTTCTAGATCTGGTTACAAGCTAGTGTCATCTAAAACACAACTGAATACTGTGCATTCGCTTGTTCTAATTTGTATGAATGGTTTTGTGTGTTTGTGTTGCATAAACACAGCATATACAGTACAGTGTGTGCATGTGTGTCTGCATGATCCAGTTTCTGTTTGGACGCCAACCACCAGCAGCGGTTTTCCAGCCAGCTTTTAAATCTGTCTCTCATCTCTGAAGACCTGTCATCTGTCAACAAACCGCGTACCCATACGCGCACATTTCCGTCTTTCTTAAAATACAGCACTCAGTGACCTTCTTCACCAGCTGTCCTCATTTTGAGAAGCTATCCAGGGAAGCGGAGAAGGCCTCCAAAGAGCCAAATTAATTCTTTGCTTTGAGCCGTGACATAACGTTTGCTGCACCATGAAAAAAGTCTGTGCTTCATCTTCATTGCAACAATAACACTGTTTGTGGGAAGAAAACACGTTTTGGCCTCTTAATGTACTGGATGCAAGTCCTGTTCAAACCATCTCAAAGAAGCTGAAAATCTGATCAACCCCAGCAACAGCAGAGCCGTCGCAGACACCACGTGTGACATGAACAGGTGTGTGTTTGTGTGTGTGCACGCTGACCTTGAGATAACACTGCATATCTGAACACAACCCAATTAGGCTAAAGCCAACATCCCATGTCCATGAGATAAGACAGGGTCACCACCCTGTCAGCATTACAGGCTTTTTGAAGGCAAAACGTGGTTCACCGTGAAATGCATTTAAGGTGTGTGCGCACGAAAGAGAACAGAGAGAAGAGTAGAAGAGGAAACGCTGTTTGTCATGACTATGAAAACGAAGTGCAGCAGCCCAGTGCAAGAGGAAGAACAACACAGGTAACGAAGGAGAGATGGGAGCAACTGCTCCTCTTTCATCTACGATGTCTCTTTCAACTCTGATAATTCATCCTCTGTTTTAGTTTTTCTTGGATTCTTCTCCTCAGGTCGAGGAACGTTAAAAAAACACTCCTGCATACCTCGACCATGCGTGTGCACTGCTTCCTTAAAAGGCCTGGTTCATAAGCTGAGCTAGCGTCTTAAACGTTAGCATGGGAAATTAAATGTTAGTGGCTTGTTTATTTTTTTTACATTTTTGTTAAACTCAGAGGTTATTTGAGTGACCAGTTTAAATATTGACCACAAGATTCTCATCAGCGTATATATGTCTATTGACAACCTGATAAAATCTGATTAGAATTAGGATAATAATTTCCATACATTTGAAATAAGATGTCCTTTGCAGCAGCATCTGCAAAAGTTTACTGAACGCTTGCAGAGATTCTGGTGTAATATCCCCACAGGCCTCGTGTAGCACTCCCTCAAGGTCTGTTGTGCTGGTAGGCAGTGTTCCCGACCTTTGCGGTCAAACTTTTCCTAAACCAACATGACGGCGCTCAGATCTGGTGAATGGGCTGTCATCACAGACAGCGTTCCAGAGGGAATGACGTGCTATCCATCGTGATTGAGGAGCCCTTGCACATGGTGGCGACTGCCTGCTCTCCCACTGTCATTCCCACACCATCACACTTCCACCACCATGTTAGGCATTTATCATTGTTTCATAAGTTCTGCCTCTAAACGCTGCTCTGTATGTTTTTTTATTTGTACTCATCAGTCCACACGCCTGTTTGTGTATCTGCTCTGCCACGAGGCCAGTTGACCACAGTCGCCTAGTGACTGAACAAACTGGCTTCTCTCTTGTTTCATTCAGTGGTGCAGTCAGTGCAGAAGCAGAGAGACATCTGTTGTGAAGGAGGACACGCGTACTGGTTAATTGTTCCCAGACAGATGTGCAGTAGTGGTTCCACTGCCAGCAATATAAAATATTGTATAAAATAGTAATTAGACAACACGTTTGTCCAATATACATCTCCACTAAACTCACAATGATAGAGAGATAATGTCTGAGGAGGGTTTCTAGCAGGGGCTCAGCAGAAAGTTTCTTAGACTCAGCATAACCCTTGAGAGCTTCATTAGCACATGTGGGCATGCATAATGAACACTCGTGCCCTGATCTAAAATAGCAGCTAGCGTAATAGAGCTGAGGAGTAACCAAGCATGCAACATGTACGCGCGCACACAATGGATTTTACCTCATAGCGGAAACATAGACGAGGGAACATAGTGGCTACGGCTACAGCCAGAGAGAAAGGGACAAATTGAGCCACACGAGGTCCTTGCTTTGTTTTTCCTGATCTCCACACCTATATATGTCTTCCTGTATTTTTGTCTCTCCCTCCCTCTCCCCTTCCGCCCGTCCCACCCCCTGCTTTCTTCCACCTCCAGTAATCATCCCTGGGATTGCGTCACAAGGCCTCAATTCCAAATTAACAGATTGCATGGGACTCATGAAGGATAGAGGAGTGCTGTATATGAGAGGTGGGGAGGAGCAGAGTGGGGGACCCGAGTTTCCATGACGACTGCACAGGACTCCTGCTTGTGGAACGAATGAGGGACTGTGTGTGCGTAGACGTGTGGTTCTGTGTGGTGATTCAAGACTTGCACAGTGGGGAGACACCAACACATTTCTCTTCTCCTTTTCATTTAACTGAGAATGAATTTGTATACACACCACACACTCATACACCAACACACACTGCAGTGAAGCATATTGCCTGATCACTATTTCATACACTATTCACAGCCAAAAACAGTGTGACGACGATGACTAATGTTACCACATAGCCCACAACAAGCTTTCAGTCTAGTCGAATAATAAAACCTTCAACAAGGCTGGAACAGTTGTCACAGGATGTCGAGCTATTGCTATTATTATTATTTAGGTTGTTTTGACAACTGTCGCAAACGTCACATTATTATCACTCAACGAGCTCATAACAAACGGAAGACATGTGGAAATGTGAACTTAACCAAACAACAGGACAGGATCCGTGTTTCCCATCATGCTGTGCACTCCTGACTCCTGGAGGGCGTTTTGATTGGATAATTAGCGGGACAGCTACACCTGAGAGAACAAGCTGGGTGTGACCTCGCCATGTTTCTGTCTCTATTCCTTTTACTTAGTATGTGGCTCTCACACTATCAACCAACTAGAACTTTAACATCTCTCTGGTAACATGCTGTATGTCTAAGGTTTCGTGCTGAGAGATACGCGAGATCTTAGGTTTTGGGTTGGTGAACGTTATAGTTGGAGAAATAGTTGTATTTTCTGCTCAGATTTGTAAAGGATAACTCTGTCTTTCTCTCTCTCACTCACTCACACACACACACACACACACACACACACACACACACACCATTTTTATATCAGTCCTGTCCTGGTTATTTATGTCCATTAGTACCTGGTGGAGCTCTCGTGTGTTTGTTTATCTGTTGTTGGTTACGACAATATTTCCCTTTGGCTCCCTTAAACTAATTTTAACTTTGGAGGACATCAGCTGCATCGCATAACACCTTTGTTATCAAGGGCCAAGCATTCATTGACTCGTATTCGTGCACTTGCACACAAGCAGATGGTGCCAGAGCTGTTGTTCAAGGTCAATGACCTGCTTACTTGGAGCAGTTTTGGCTTTGGCAGTGATTTGCTCGAGGACTCTTCCACTTTTTATAAGGAAGTAATGGAAACCGTAACAAATTCAGTATCACACTGAAACAAATAAACAATGCAATCAATCATTTGAATTTGGTTTGCTGATCCCAAGTTCATTGACATCACCAGGGGAATTTCAACATATTTTCTACAACAAGCCTTTATACAACATTTAGTAACAGCACTGTATGAACGAACACCAGTTTATATTTCAGTTCTTCCATTTAAATTAAAAATGCATCTGTAACTCAGAGCTTGGTAGGAAGCTGAAACAAACAAACAAAAAAACCTACAGTCAAGTTCTACTGTGTCCCGATTTGTGCCTCCTCACATGTCCTTACATAAACATCTGTCAAATCCCACTTGCCAATGTCTGAGTATCAATAATAAAGTTAAGTTACGATGTTGTGGGAAACACTAATTTCTAATAGCATAAATCTGTATATTTAGTAAAAAGGATCAGGAAAGAACAACACGAGCAGCGCCTCCCTCTTTCAGTGCTTACTGAGAATTAAACCCGGATGATTTCATTCAGCTCATACAGAGGCAGTGCTCACTCATGAAATCACTGTAATCAGGGTATTACTGACAAGGATCCTTTAGCATCCAATTAAGACAAGAAGACAATCAGCACAGGACCACGGTGAAAGGAGAGCACTTCAATAACCTGAACAGCGACAGACAGATACTAATCCAGTCCGTCTCTCGCTCCACCCTCGAAACAATCTATCTCACTACCTCCTACCTTTGTACTTCACCTTTGTGGAAAACTGTGGGAAGATCTACTGAACGTGTTGCGTTTGGCTGGAGGCCACCTCCTACACGCACCTCCAGAGCCTTTCAGTGACACGAGATGCTGTCACTCTTAGAGTGGGGGATTACGGACCTGATTCAGGCTTATCCAGTGGTCGCTGCTTTATGGGTAGATATAATAATTATACTTGAACATCTCTGTTTGACGGCACAGGCAGTGCGTACTGTATAACACTTGTATGTTTATGAATATGTGAAAAATTATTCTCATGAGCTTGAAAGGCTGTCAGAGGTGTAAGTGTCTTTACTACAAATATCTTGGTGTAAATCTGTTCAAGGACATATCAATGAGTGGGAATAAACCTGCAGCGTTATCTCATTACACTAAGGCCAATCTGTTGCCTATGTTGTGGTTTTATGCCGCCATGCCTTATTAAATCACACAGTGATTTTATGTGACAGCCAAAGGCTGATGCAATCACAGCAACAGAACTACACGTTATCAGGTAACGAGGCAATCACACTAATAAACAACGCAGCAACTGTGATATTGTGTATTTTGCAGGGAACCGTGTCGAGTACAGCAAATATGGCATTTTCTGATAATGAAATATTCTGATATTATCTTCTAATTAACAATAAACATGAAACAAGATTCCTATTCGACCATGTTCATGTAGCATTTTGCTCACAGTGCCACACAACCCAGAATCTGGACAAAACTTGTGGCAGCTTGCCACCCAGTGGTTGAAATCAGCAGTGCTGGTGTTCAGCAAAAACACTTGGGTCAAGGCGAGTTGGTTTTCTCTTCTAAACATATCACTTCAGAACACTGCGCATCCACTATTTATACCAACAGTATTCATAAAATGCTCATAAAAAGCTCTTTATATGCAGGATTTGTTCCTGTAACAAAACCAAAAAGAAAAGACTCAATGGTGAGCATGGGATGGAAGTGAAGCGTATGAGTAATAATAATAATAAGATTCAAGAATAATTAAACCTTTCATACCTTCGGTCTTTCATCCAAGATTTGCTGGCGAATGTCCTTGTGTTTCTCCTGTAGTCGCTCCTGTCTTTTACTCTGTGCATCTTCCAGCTAAACAAACACAGACACACAATGAAATCTTAGGAGCATTACTGTACCCACAAATAAATGAGTACTACAGAATTTGAATTTCAAAACGACTGTATGACCTGTTGATTGTACATATGGGCATATATCACATTGTGCATGTCTTCTTACCCGTTTGATGTACTGCACCACCTCATTGACAAATGATCTGTTGATCTCAAGCTTCTCTCTATGGGAAGAAGCCAGAGGAACTCAAACGTGGTACTTACTGACATCTAGTGGTCAGACAACGTGAAAGTCCACCAAGTCAGTATTTTGAGAAAAAAAGGCAAACACTTACTCCTCTGTCACATTCTTGTCTTTAGATTTGGCTTCGTTGATTTTCTCTTGTCTTTTCTTGTCCATTTTCTTCTTCAGCTCCTTCTTCTCTCTGCGCATGTTGAGACAAATGTCATTGAGTGAAAAAGAAACCACAAACGACGTAGGACCTCTATAGCTTTGCTGAGCACGGCCTTACTTCTCGCAGAGGTCTCTCAGCTTTTTGAGCTGGGCGTTCTGGCACTCCTCTGCTATAACGGTCAGTTTCTCAACCAGCTACAAGAAGAAGACACACAAGCTCAATACGTGGAAAGCAACAACAAGCAAGTAAAGCATGCGAGGAAAGTCTTCTTATTTCAAGTAGACACGTCGTTATTTTACATTATTTAGAGCTACTATCTCCTCCCCTGTGCTGGTTTTGTCTTGCTTAATTCACCCTGTCTGACACCTTCGCTGTGCTGGTGCACTGGAGCCGAACAAATATGTTTTTCCACACAGTACAACAGTCTGAGTTCACAACACATAATTCATTTCATGTGGTTTATAGTGCGTAAACCTTGCTGAGCTTTGGGTCAGTCAGCATATTACACAGAACAGCAGCTTAATGAAGGTGAATATTTAACTAACGTTTGGAACATAGCAGCAGCGTACTGTGTTAAAATAGTGTTAAAATAGTGGAACTAGCGAATTAAATAATGTGAAATATCCCTTGATAGAGAAACTGCATCAAACTTGGAGGAGTTCTGCTAATTGAAGTGAAGTGTAGCACGTCTTCCTCTGATGAAGTCTGTTGTTGAGCTAGTGTGTGTTTTGCGTCATTTAGCTGAAATGTAAAGCTCGTCCATGACCCGACCGTCACTGGGCTTCACACACAGGATCGTAAGGGTCGTGTGTAGATCATTTCTTCCCACACACTTTGGCCTTTCTGTCATTTTAGTCTAACCGGTCCCTCCAGATTTATATCACAACGTGTGTCCCATCTACTGTGTGTACGTGCGTATTTGTGCGCACCTGTTTGATGTGTTCTCGTTTCTGGTACTTCTCACTGTAGTACTGCTCTTGGCGGAGGGTAAGGAGCTGCTGTTGTTGCTGCTCCTTTAGTTCTGCAAGCCTCTGGCTGCATTCCAGGTCCAGGTCACACAGCTCCTGGTCCAGGGCTGACAGAGAGTGTTCGGATCGGCTGAAGGCAGAACATTTAAAAAATAAGATCAAAATTAAAAACCTTTCCTTTCTTATGCACAAAGAACGCAACCAATAGTAAGATGGCTTAACAGGATAAGCGGGGGGCTACCTACCTTTTCTTACCATCTCGTTTGTGTGTCTTGTACAGGGCAGAGCGCCGGCGCTGGTGCTGGCTCTGCAGCTCAGACACCCGAGCTGTGTGCTCCTTGATGAGCTCGCTGGTCTTGCGGTGGTGTTTCCGAACCAGCTCCTTCATCTCCTTGTACTGCTTCCTCTGCTCTCGAACAAATCCTTTCTGTTGCTTCAACTCCTCCAACGTTTGAGCCTCCAGTTCTGGAAGGGATAGAAACCACAGAAAAAGAGTTTTTACCACTTTAAGGACTTTTTGATAACATTAAAAATAAAAGGACTGTGGTTAAAATCTGTTTTGTATCATCTTCAAGACAACCCAAATCTGGCAAAAATAATATTTATTTCATTTCCAGTACAGTAAGGAATTCAACAGTATGAATAACAGCATAAGCAGAAAAAGAGTTTACCCGTGAGAACGCTGTGAATGATATCTTCAGTCTTCACTGATGGTTTCGATAAACCTTGTTACGAAAAGTTTACAACTTAGTTGTGAACAGTTAATAAACCATTGCTTAGTGTACAGCATTGCATATGTATGTTATATGTATACAGCGTAGTACCTGCAGGTGGATTCTGGCCGGCCTGCGAAGGGGGTTTCGGTGCGATAATGGGAGTGTGGCTCAGCCCGTTCTCTGCAGGCATGGTTACCCTCGGGTCCGACTTACATTCTGATGGGGCATCGCTTCCCGTCTCCACCTGCACATCACAAATACAAAACGCAAAAGCCTCACACTGATGTTTAAACTTTGCTTCGTTCCTGTTTTCAGAGGTCTCCTGCTGTACCTGCCTCGTGTAGAACAGTTCATAGACATAGCTCTGATAACCCACTCTCAGCATTGCTTCCAGTTGTGCAGCGCAGCAGACTTTAATTTCCCTCAGGCTCAGCTGAATCTCAAACTATATGCTCTTATCTCTGAGAGGTTAATGCAATTTTAAATAATCTGTGTTCTAGTCAGTAGCCAGATCTTCTCCTTCCATCCCCTGCTCGCGCCACATTCATCTCGGCGCAGTGGGCTCTGCCTTTACTCGCGCTATCTACGTCGTTTGGTGACTGTTGCCATGGTCACAGCATTATATAGCGCTCTGATGGCCATCCTCGTGGGTAATCATATCAGCTGGCAAATCACATAAAAGTAGGCCCCAAGGAGCAAGGCTTCCTTCTTCCTATTCACCTTCTTTAACGATCCATGTTAACCCTGCGTTCTGCCTCGCTCTGACCCTGAATATATCCCTACGTTACAAATCTTTATTTACATCTGTGCTCAGACATTCATTTTCAGTATCTACATTAATCTTGACGTATTGTACTCTTCATCACCAGCAACATGCACTTCTAGCAGAAAATGTTGTTTCTACTGTATATTTTCGATATCTTGCCTTAGGCTTGAACCTGCATTAACGACCTTTCAATAACAGAGACAGCGCAGCAGGTTTTAAGCATTAAAGTGATCTATTATGCTTTAATGTTGCCAACGTGTCAGCCAGCATATTTACATATTCAGCTCGCACCATTATCAGCATTCAAGTGGAGTTTTGCTTCTAGTCATCTGGTAAATTTTAAGTCCACTTTTCACTTTGTTTCAGTTTCCTAAAGCTCCGCAGGGAGAACTCAGGCTCATTAGCTGCGCGGAATGTTCAGCAGTCGGTTGCTGTCACGTTTTTGGCGGTGGGCAGGAGGCAGCTTACAGCACAGCTGGGTTGTCAGAGGTTGTTGAAAAAAGGTGATTTCTGGGACTTCAATACAAGGAGTGAATTTGACTTGACTACACTCGTAAACACGTACCTCCTTGTCGCCCTCATCCTCACCACCCTCCTCCAGAGTGAGAGCAGCCAGCTGATTGGCTCTCTGCTCCATTAGGTTGACATAGCGGATAGGATTGGACAGTGCTGCAATTACGTCTGAGGAAGAGGAATAAAGCAGATCAGCCTTTGTGCATTGAACATGATGTTGAATCCTCGAAGTTCAGTCAAATTTGACTGACCTGCAAATGTGTCTGGGACATAGTCCTTCACTTCTACATATACAAACAGAGCAGGCAGCATCAGGGACTGGTTCTTCTCATTCCTTAGGCTGATGTAGTGATAGCCTGTAGAGATTGAGGTGAGTGTTTACAAAAATGCAATTTACCAGATCAACCTACTGTACAGCATCGCAATAGCAAGCTTTTCACCAGTCTACACACAAATAAACGACGCTTTTTCTTTTTTATGCCAATATTTTAAACATATTATGTGATGAAACAAAGCGTTGTCACCTGGACGGATGGCCGACACAGGGATAATACGGTGACCTATGAACTTCCCTCCTTCTTCAAACACTGCTATCCTTAGTGAAGCGAGCGTGGGGAGAACAACCTTAAGAACACAAAATACAATGATTACTACTTTTATTACATGACAGAGCTGCCGTCACATTATACTTGGCTCACCTTCTTAAACACAATGGCCTCCTCTTCCCAGACAGGGTTGATGGCGTTACCCTGAGATGTCTTGGTCTTGAACGCTTTCCTCTTGGTGTCCACTGGTAAGCCGAACATGTCGATCTCCACGTACGTGCCTACTTTCTTATCTGTCAGGAACTGGCCTGAGATGATCTGGCAGGGCAGGCGTAGGAAGAGAAACGAGAGGGAGCCCAAAAAAATGCGATTAGAGAAAAACAATAAACATGGAAAATGGGTAATACAAACACAAGGAGGCCAATAACAACTATACTGTACACACACCTTCACAGACAACGTGTTGGCTACTATCCCGTCCACTGTGCTTTCAGTGAACGGGTCAAAGTGCTTGTCTGGCCGCCTCATAAACTCTGGTTTGAGCCTGAAGCCACATCTCCCATTGTACTCATACATGCCCAGGTTCAGCTGCATGGAAAAATCTGTAGTGTGACATAATGTGTTTGGGTCAAACATAATTTGTGAATGACTAATTGAGTTAGTTACACTATTTAAAAAACAGCAAAACAAACTAGCTGCCATCACCAATGGTTTGAAAGTTGAGAGCCACCAGCTGACAGCCGGCGTTCCAGAAGAGCTGAGGGTTGTAGTTGGATGAATCCACTCGAGTGCCTTTAGGGTAGATCCTGCTCAGCTGTAGCTTGTTGTATCTTAAAAGAGCTGTGTTAAGGACAAAGCTGTGCGATCACAGAAAACACAACCCCAACACTTACTGCGAAGAGGCGCTGATGCAAATAGACACTACCAGAGCATAATGCACTAGGGAAAATACATGTATTGTTTTATAAGCATTGCTTCAGTTCTGAGTGATTAGGATACTCGACAAACTCTACAGGAGATTTTGTCAGCTGCTCCAAAGCCTTGGTCTCGACGAAGGACGACATCTGGTAGCTGCGGTTGATCTCTGCGGGTGTGGATGGCGATAGGTGGATTATGTATGTCCACTGGATGGACTGAATATGCCATGGTCTAAATTTATGACCATAAAGACAGACATTCTGCTGATCTGGGGGAAGCGAACGTTCCATGGTTACATACTTTTGGAGCTCTCAAAGCTGTTAAACTTGACTGGCTGGATGTAGATGACCAGGTTGGACATTTCTTCCGTGGCGAACGCCTCACTGCCTGCTGTCCCCTGTACGTGGCAACAACACACGAACATGTAAACGCAGCGCAGAATGACGCTTAGTGTGCACTAGGGGGCAGCATTAACGCATTAAGTGTCATTGCTCGAGTTCGAACTGATCCAAACCTCATCCATTAAGCCCTTTTTACAGTCGTCATCATCATCATCTTCATCATCGCTTTCTGCCTCCACCTCACCTGAAACATGAGTCATAGGTTTCACAGAAATTGTGTACAATGAAACGTGTGCAGTCTCAATCTGAGGTAATATGTTGACCAACCAAACACACTGTACGGGTCAAAGTGACCTTCAGCTTTAGCATCAGCCTAATGAGGCTTCAACTGTGGAGTCTGATGCTGTTTACTGTGACTCACCAATGGACTTTCTGCCCTGTGGCCTTAGGCTGAGCTCAGCTCCCTCTGAGGGCTGCGAGGAATCTGCCGTCTCCTCTTTGGTCGAACCTGTGTGGAACAAACAGACTCAGAGCCACGGACTCGAACTCTGCGACACTACAAGGTCAAACTACGACAAGGAAAGAAAACAACCGCGGCAGCATGTTAATGTGACTGTGAGTGATTAATAATTTTACGCAGCACTGCAGAACTTTTTAATTATCCTGAAGCTCATTACCAGATGCAGTCAGACAATGAAAAACAATCGAGAATAATGTCAACACTGTTTCTTCTCGCCGGAGAATGAGAGACCGGTCACACGCAGATGTGACTGAGCTGATCTTTCATGAGCGGAGTCTTAATTGCTCTGCAGACACTGCTGCACTTTATTTTCACACTTACTCATGACTGTTTATTTTTACTGTTATAATTTATATTATATAGTTATATTTAATGTTTTGAATGTGTCGATAAATACAGCGCTGCATAGTTCAGCTCTTCTAAATTTACATCTGCATAGCTTGTCTCTACTTCCTGTTTGTGTCCTCCATTTGTTAAACCAAACCTCTGTATCTCTGGATGTGCCCACACAGATGGAGCAGCTCAAATTCCCTGTTCATACCAGTCAATCTTTTGTCTTTCACAGTCAAACACTTGTGCTACTTCATTTCTCACACCATGGGGCAGTGTGTGTTAGTCTAAGGATGAAGCTTGCAACGAAGACTCCGGGAAAAACTACATTTGATGGATCAAGTAACTCACAGCAAAACACAGACACATTAAAATGTCAAATGCTCAGCATGAATGTACATACATATGTGTGTGGAGCACACAGTGTAACAAGGTTTATATGATAGACGTGACCAGACAACAACGGAGAAATATAAGAACATCCATAAAGGAAAATTTACGCCATATGCCAAAAACACAACTGCCTCAACTCACGGACACATCGAAGGCCAGTATTTAAGACGCCCCAGTGACCAGCGGTGTGTGCGTATGCCTGACAGAGAGTGTATGCAGCAGTCAATAACACCTTCAGCTGATGGAGAGGGCCATGAAAATGATGAATGATAAACAGTAGCACAGTTTCAATCCAGTCATTTAGTCTCTGGATGGCACAGAAGTGCTGGTCCGTCGCACTGATGGATGCAGACAGTTACACGTGGTGTGTAACTGTCTGCACTTTACGACTGGACCATCATAACTTCACCGTCCCCGTAGGACTTGATGTCTCTGTTAGCAGGACCTGGTTGTGTGTGCTGCTGCAGTACCTGCACTAGGGGAGGAGGGCTCGCACACACTGGATGAGTCGCTGTAGGTGTTGGACACCTGCTCTGACAGCTTCTTCTTGGTGCTTCCGTCTGTCTTGTGATGTTTCTTCTTGTTCTTCACCAAAATCTTTCCCATCAGCTCCATCGGGCTAGGCAGGGGCACGCCAGACTCCAGCTGGAAGGAAGGTGGGGTTTTAATCAAACTGAGCCACAAGTTTAAAGGAAGGAGACACCGACTTTCAAGGGGTGAGTCACTAAACATGTAACGTCATAGTGGTTAAAAAACAAATCTTGTTCCGTCCTGCTGAGGTAAGGATAAGCGGCGAGCATTACAAAGTCTGTTGACGTAACAACTTTAAAGTTTACACTTTCAACAGTAGAGTCAGCTTCACGCACACCATCACAGAGCTGGCTAGAAATAGGCAGACCTGATTTATTTATGGGGTACACCGCATTTGGATCTCAGTGTTTAGGGATATTAATAATGCACCGGCAGGCCAAGAAAGTCAGCGGTGAGGTTGAATACACAGGCAACGTGTTTACAGCTTCTCAGCTATAAACCAAATCAAAACTTAAAACATTTCCTACTTCTCTTTGACGACTTCTTTCCAGAGCCAGGAACGTTGATTTCATACAGCCAGGTTAAGCCAAGCATTTCCACACAGCTTTCCCAGCAGCCGCCCACATCCATCTATACCTTTCTACTGTTGGTATTAGGAAGTGATTAGATGTCCTGTTTGCCTTGGCTTCCCTCAAACAATTCTACCTAAGTGGAAACAGTTCAACACAGCCGCAGGATGTGGCACATAATCCAACCTACAGTTTGCTTAGACGGACACACAAACCTTTATGCTCATTGGTAATAGGACGTGAAATACAGTTAATAGAACAGACAATGGTTAAATTAAAAAAAAGGCCAGAATAGATGATGCAGTAGGCCTTACAATGTACCCTGCCTACATTCACTTTTGGTCTGGACTGCGGTTTACAACTAATCCTCAGTGAGCCTGAAGAATTGGATTTATTGCCTTGTTTATAGCAGACTGTTCTCACCTTAAATAGAAAATACGCATATAAGCAAATGCACAACAGTCGGCAACACTGACAGTGTTGCGGAGAGATGAAACAGCAGGGGTTTCTCAGAAAAACTGTAATCCTCTTTATTCTCACCCTAGGCTCAGCTGGAACCAATCTCGCTATATTACCCTATCTACCCCTGGCCCTATGGGCTAACGAAGCTGATACCCCATTTGATATGCTGTATACACGGCTGTCTGAGCGCCGGAGGGGAGTGGTTGTCATTGCACTCACCTTTCCCAGTTATTACATAGAAATCTGATTCCTCAATGGCACTCTTTCTGGCTCTCTCTTTCTAACTTGGTGTCTTGTCTCCTCATCTCCCCCCCTGCTACATCATTTGAAAGGCTTCTCCCTGATAATACTTCAATGTCAAATCCAGTCAGAAGGCTGTAATTCTCAGCGGGCTGTGTCTTTGGCAGGCAGAAGTGCTGGGGGAGCTCCCTGAATATGTGAGATAATGCTGCGTCTGACTGTTGGGAACTTCAGCAGCTCTGTAGTGTTAAACCAGCAGGAACGCGGCATCCCTTGTGACTAACACTCGAGGACTAGGCAATACGTTCAAGCGTCTCTGTGCGCAGGACCGAAATGCTGTGTGTTTTCATGCGCGCGCCAGTCACCGAGACGCGTCTGTACTCCGCCGCACGGCGAATGTCTACATTTGCCTCACGTAAGCGCCTGCGTCATTACACACAAAGACGCCACCGGGGGGGGGGGGGGGGGGGGGGTGGTGGCGGGGGGGAAGAGAAAGGAGTTTGGCCACAAAAGGGACAAAGCAAGCTTTTGAGTGGTAGTCATGACAACAGAGGAGAGCCAGATAAAGGGCTGCCAAGAAAAGCCACATTTAGATTACAGAGTAAAACACTTCAATTGAATCTCACACGGCTGTCGTTCGCCGTGTCTCCCGTGATAACCGAGAGGTGATGCAAAGGAATAAAAATGAGGCGAATCATTACATGCTGGATTCAGTGGCATGTAAACAGCCACAGGTATGTGTGTGCTTGCGACAGGAAACGAGAAAGGCAGCCTGACAGAGGGAGCGACAGAGGCAGCAATAAAGTCTAGGAGCTCGTATGGATTCACGCTTCAAGTGACAGGAGGGGAAAGACGGTGACAACACATTTGGCCAAGTGCTACAGGGCATGTCAATATGTTGCTGTATGTGAGAACATTTATTTCCGGGCCCAAATGCTAGGATTACAGGTTTCAGACTAGACTGACTGAACATCATACAGTGGCAATAACATAAAATTAAAAAAAAGCGAACACAAGTAAAAGTGAAAATGTTGTCTCAAGTATTCAAAAAGTGTCATGTTGGGCCACGGTGTTCAAAGACGTCATATTTTATAGTATGTGCACATATGCACATTGATGTGTGTGTGTGTGTGTGTCTCATGTACTCACAGGATATTTCTCCAGAGGTTCTGTCAGTAATGCGTCTCCAAATATTGACCGGCAGTACTCTGCCATCTTAGCCTGCTGCTTTGGCCTGGAAGTCATCACCACACAAGACACACATACGCATAGACATCAATACACACTAAATATGGATTCGACTCCTACGAAGTCACTTTTAAACGTCAAACCTGCCGCTAAAGGTCTGCAGGTGTTTGCATGGCTTATAAAAACGGATCAGTGAGGCTGACAGTCACATTAGTAGCATAAATGTTTACATCACTAGCATATGTGTTCCTAACGAAGAGAGCTGCTGACTTACGAGTCCACGTGGTTCTCAAAGGACAGGATGACAGGGAAGGGAGAGGTCTTGAAGGCACACTCTGCAATAGCCTCAATCACCTCCTAAAAGACGAAGAGAAATGAAGGAATGTAATTCTTCATTCATAATTTCACGTATGAAAACAACGGATGTCACCATCAAGTTCGCACTTTTATCAGTCCGTTACAATGTTAGGATTTCACAACCCCTACATTTCCTAGAATGCCTGAAATCATCCCCCAGCGAACAGGCTTAGATCCATTTGAAATCAATAATTAATTATATACATGCAGGAAGATCCATTCCAAACGCTGTGGCTACCAGCGCTGGGTTTATCTTAGTGGCTGTGGTTCATATGCAGGTTTCAGGCCCTAACCCTAACCCTAACCCTAACCCTGAGCCACGCGGCGTTGTCGCTGTTAACCGCCACTGAAGACAGCTTAACATCTGATGCGCTTTCTGAGCCAGTGATTGTTTAAGTCAATTACTCCATCATTAACAACAGTGTCAGTTCGGTTAATGCCTTCATTTCCATTTGCTCCATCTCCTCCAATAAAAGTCTTTGCAACTCAACCTTCTCCATCTGCAGCCCTTTTCCATTCCGTCTTTCACAGCTCTTCTCTTTCTGTGGTTCTCTCTCACACTAATTCCATTAAGCTCGCTCAACTTCTTCTGTTCCTCTCATTAAATTTAAATTTTCTCTATCAATCAATCCACCCACTTCTTTCTTCTTTTTCTCTGCCCTGAGACTTTCCTCCTCTTCTCCTGCTACAGCATAAAACATTTTTTCTTTTCCCCTTCCCATCTTTTGAGACCTCAATTAGACGCCCCTTAGCGCTTCTCTTCAGGGCTATTCAGTGTGTCCCCCATCTCTTGCAGTTTGCCATCTGCTGCCCCACTTTTGGTTTTTCCCACTTCTTCTGTGACTCCATTTCACTCCATGTTTATTTTGTATATTTCAGCGTCTTTATCTGTGTGTTTCAGTCTCTTCTGTATAAAATAATATCACACTAAGACTGCTAAACATTTTCAGCAGTGAACTCCAATGAACTTCAAGCTTTTATTGTGAAGCAGCAAGTCAGACACAGAGGTTTATTAGAACGTGGTCAGCCCAGTGCTTGTCTTGTTCAGGGTTTTCTGTAGCAGGTGAGACCAAAGCTGAACTAGACTGAACCTGTAGCCAAATGGATCTTACATGTTTGGAAATGCAGATGATACAGTAGGTGGCAGCCAAAGCATCTGCACGTACTGTAAGAGCACACCAGACATCCTCCCTCCGTTCCCCACACGCAAGACTACACTCCTGTCACACACCCCCCCTGGCGTTACCTTGAAGGATATTTCAGTTGTCATGGTGAAGCCGTGCGTGATGACGGGCTCCTCTTCCGTGGTGCGACCCTTCCAGCAGTCCAGTTCGATGCAGCGGCACCCTGACAGGAGAACCTGCTTGTACATCTCGACCGAAGAGTTTCCCGCGAGCTGTCCGGCTGCGCGAGAAACCGCACACGACCACGTTAGAATGGACAAACCCACTTTTATAAATAGTTCCAAACCACCTGCCAGCACATCACTGGCTATATAGTGAAAACAATTTATCTGACACCATCAATTGTTATCTCAGGCAGGCAAATCTCATCACCTAGTCAACATTAGCAAGGCAATTATCACTTCAGATTAGCAGCGTGCAGCACGACGAGCAATTCCTCAGGAGGTTCATCTGCGATATCGTTTGTAATTTTTGGTTTGAATCTTGTCCTCGCTTTTCTTGGTAGAAAGTATCATAGCTGTCTCTGCCGCTCAGTATAATATCAGAATGAGTCATGGAGAGCATCAATAGCTTGATGTTTGTTTTTATCATCTGCTCATATCATAAGCTACAAGCATGGCTCACTACAGAAATTCATTTTTTCAACAGTATGGATGGAGAAATTTTATCCACTTGAAAGACTCAATGCCCCCCCCAGAATAGATTTGAATAGATGAATTCTAATATCTATTGAAGAGGAAAAAGCCATGCTAGCGCACTGCTGGGAGCCAGTTACTGTGACTACCAGTCTAAAGAAATATTTAACTCATGAATATCAATGAATTGTGTCTCATGACACGACTTGATTGGATAACCTCTTGAGAGGAAAGGCAGAAAAGCGGGCCTGGCACGCGCCGCTGCATTTGATTGACTGACCTGGAAGTTAGAAAGTCAGGTGTATTCACTTGTGAAGCCTTAATTGTATCTGTAAATGAAGGAGCGATCTGTTCGTGTGCAGACGAATAACGCATCTGTGTGTTCAACCAGTCAGGAGTAAAATCGAGTTGAGTGTGATTATGTGAGCGCCTCCCAGACAAAGAGCGCTTTACAAACACAACAGCGTCCTGACTTGACTTCTCCGTGTGTACCTGTGAGGTATGTGTTGTGTGAAGAATTGATGAAGTAATGAGAAAGGGGAAAGGTCATGTCTTCGCTCTGGTCCAGCTTCTCAGGGGGGATGATGCTGTTCTCCTCCCCACTCAGGTACCTGGCGAAGCCTTCCACTGAGATCTGACCTGCGCAGACACAACGCAGAGAACAGGCAGGCTGTTAAATAAGATTTGATCTGACTAACAAGAGTTGGATGAGCATCGTCTCTATATTTAATTCACCACTGTAGTTAATCTTTAAAACCTGCACCTCTGTGTTTCCTCAAACCTCCATTTTACTGCAGGTCAAATCATTGCATCATTCATTACAAATACCCAACGTTTGACTCATTTTCCCCACGTCAGGCTTTCGTAGTGTCCATTAACATTAAGCTTAAAAAGCTGATCTGCCCTTCATGTTGTTCTTTCCTAGGTTTGACTGCTTGTCAAGGTCAAACAAATTAAGCTTTGCCTCACTGCTGTGGCCACTGTGCTCATGTCCTCACTACACATGCTAAATAAATAAACCAAAAGCAGCAACGTTCACATTTCCAACCATCCAGAGTAAAGTCTTGCGTTTCCGTACACATTAACACACCCATCGCACACAACACCTGCACAGATTATATTTTGTACAACACGCACTCAAAGCACAACTGAAAGATATTTGGAGCCTCCTTCCTCATATGCACACACTCGCTTGACGTTATGCAAAATATGCTAAGCGATGCAAGCTCGGCGGGTGCTGCAGGTCCCTCCGGCCACTTTATGCTAATTAATGCGGTGCGGCCCTCTGCAGAGTCGCTGGACTAATTAACACTGGCTGCTGTCTGTGACATCTGAGCTCAGTCGCACTCAGCGTCTTACTCCCTGCTGACTACAAGGACCTTCGTGTGCCAGGCTGAGGCCTAACCTCTGCCCCACACAGACATACGTACAGAGTTTCCCTAGTTCCCCAGTCAGGTTAAACAGGGGAAATGGTGCTAACATCGCTGGGATAAGAGGTGAACTTGAGCCGAAACCTACAGGTGTTATTCTAAAGGTAAGATCTGAAAGGTGAAGTCAGCTCTGAAGGAAGAGAATAAAAAGGCCACATTCAAGCCAAATCATAAGGATTCAGTTGGGCTGGAACGCTTGAGATTTAACTATAAGGAGAAGCAGCATAAAGAGAAGCTTTTTCCTTTAGAATGAAAAATAAATATGCAACAACACAGTCCTGCACCAGCTGACTGCAAGTTGTAACAGGTAAAACATCTATTTGTTTGTTTTGTTTTATTTGTTTGTTTGACTGATTCACAAATTCAGAATGAAATAAAGAGAAAGTGAGAAGGAGAAAGAACAAAACAAGCTGCGAGTGAGCTCATCTTGGCCACGTTTGAGGCAGATTTAAGGCTTTCAATGCACTATCTCTGATAAATATTCATTCATGCACAGTATACCTACTGCACATGCATTCCCATAATCCTTCAGTGTAATCTAAAGGCACATGTGCAGTGTGCACAGAGCCACTCAGAAACCGCTCATTTTTTGGTGTGTCCTTGAAAGAGGAAACCTGCGCATGGACAGTGTGAGTGTGTATCTGAATGTGAGTGTGAAGGTAGCATGTGGGGCTCTGGACCCCTCTGCAGAGCAGATGGCAGCACTTCCTCCGGCTAGATAAATACTTCACATGGGGAAAATCTGTCAGTGGGACAGAGAAGGGCATGCGTCCAGATAGCCTGGGACAGGATGAACGCGGCACATCAGAGAACGGTCACATCACTCTGATCACGCCGGGCAGTCACACAGAATATGCGAATGAGGTTTAAAAAGTCATTGTAGCTAATTAAGGAACCTTTGATTCATTTTGTCAAGTAGTTATTTTACTCCTAGGAAATAATTATTCATGTTCTCGCCTTGAGCCACTTTGGGTCAAATGTGTGTAAAATGCGCGGTTGCGGTAACGAAACGTCAAAGTCACACAAATCTAATCCTTTAGTTGGATAATTAACAGAACACGATGTTATGGACTCAACCCATGATGTTGTATTTTAATAACATGCTTTCGAGTGCAAGTAAAGTTTGGTTTGGCACATCCCCGACCTTGATGTGTGATACCTGCAGAGGGATGTTGGCCGGTTTCGCCAGCTCTGTGTGCACTGACACTTCAGACAACACAAACGCACAGCGTGTCCAGGAGTGTTGGAAGCATCCGCAAATCATTCTGTGCCAACACTGAAAATCTAACACTGAACCAGAACTGTTCCTTCACTTATTTATAAAAAAAAACAAGCCTCTGCGCTTGTTTTTAACTGTGCTGTATAAATAAAGTTAATTGAATATTTGGTGTTTGGTATCAAGGTATAACAGACTGATACTGCAGATGTTTTGCATAGTCACGCCTGACCGTGAACAAATGAATCCCACAATGCAGCGACTGTGACACATGCAAATGCATCAGAACGCAAGCAAATAAAAACAAACATTCAGTCCATATGCTGCACTAAGTAATTCAGGACACATATTCAACAAATATTAAGCCCACTCAGAATGAAGAAAGCATCGCAAACACAGCAACTACAGGAATGTTACAAGTTGCTAAACTACTACTAGTTGCCTGGCAACAGAGTCCTGCTCACAAGCTGCCTTTTAAAGCAGCAGTTAATAAGTTAGCTTTACAGGTGCTGACAGCCACAGTCTGTTACCTTTGGACAGGCCAGTCCACCACCACGGCCTCTCACTTATCCTAGCTACTGTATATTAAACAAACAGATGTGAGAGCGGTGTCACGCTACTCTAACACTTATACAAGTAGAAGTTTTGGGAAATAATAAACTAAAGAGAAAGAATGAATAAAAGGCCAAGTGTATACAAGCAAATCAGCAGCGAAGCAGCCAGTCTGCTTCGCTGCTTTCCTGTTTTCCCCCCTCTTGCTTTTTCACAAGCTCTCTCGCTCGCTCTCTCTCCACTCAAGGATTCTACTCATGTAAAGCTAGACTCGTAAATAAAATGTCAGAGAGTATCCCCCAGTTAGGTTCGGCAGTGAAAGACTTTGGTGTGTGTGTAGGTGTGTGCGTTTAGTATTTGCAGACTTCTAACATTCTGTTCTTTGCTCCCTGCCACGTCTCCTCACTTTCTGAGCTATTCAACAACAGGCAGCAGGGCTGTCGCTATGGTAACTCCCCTGCCAAATTTATCGGCGGTAGGGGTTCCAGTGGGGAGGCTGGAACAGGTGGAGGTTGTGTTGATGCTGACATCAAGCTTTTTCTGATGATTCCTTACTATAAAACAATTTCTTTGCTACTGTGGGCGTGTTACAAGCATTCATGTGTTTTCATGGGGATGTTAGTGCTGACAGTTATTTGAGCCACTGACCTTTCTGTGCCAACATGGCATTGGGTTCATATTTGTCCACCAGCATCTGGACCTGCTCTGGTTTGAGAGGAGGGTAGAGAATCTCGTTCAGACGAGGGTCTCGCTGCTTATTGTTAATGAACTCCGTCATCTGTTCCACCGTGAGGTACGGACGACTCTTCGCCCCCCTGGGGAGACGAGAGGAGGGGTGAGGTGTGGGAAAGCATGCAATGAACAGAATTTTAAAAATGAGAAGATGATGGTGGGGATGGGCGATAATTAAAGCACAAAAGGGATGGAGAGCAATAGACGCGTAAGGCAGCAGAGGATTAAATGTTGTGTTGAGTAAATTATGAGATTTGATTAAAACGCCTTTCATATCTGTGCCTGTTCCACTAAATTATCATCTCCATATCCTCCTGGCTCTCATGCCTTCTCACATAACTGTGATTAAAATCTAGATTTATGACTTGGGAGCGCCCCTGGTCATGCTGGCACGCTGCCTCGGCTGATGGTCTGCGTCTCTCTGGACCGACGGGGCAGCTCTGCAGGACACACAGGCAGGCTTGAAAAGTCTCCACCAGCGGGATTACAACGTGCTTTTCTGTCCTAATGACCAGAACGGGTAAAAGCACGTGTTGCCCTGTTGACAGCGGGTTACTGACAACAGTTATCGAGCTGCTAGTCTGAATCAAGTAACACGTGGGTGAATAATACAATATAAAATAAGCTGCTCTCACGTTGTTTAACATTTACGATGTATTTTTTGGGGGGAAATGCATTAAAAAAAAACCTCGTTCCTTACACGTCAGAGAAGATGTGGTCCAGCTCAGGCCGGGAGCAGATGTTGCTCAGAAACATGTAATACACTTCTGGAGTGAAGTCCTCCTGGGGGATGGAGTCATTCTGCAGCAGACAACAGTAATACGGTCAACAAAAGCACATACACATGCAAGAAATTCCAACCAGATTCAATCAACTTCCATTGTACCAACGGAAGCCAGCAAGACAGAACACATAGAAATCCTAAACAGGAAGTAGCACCTAGACTCAAATGAATAAGCTGCGGCCACAAGGGCCCCTTATAGAGCTATCGGAGCCAAACAGGCCCGATAAAGGCCGGCCACGCTCAGCGGCAGGCAATAAGATTGTGCCAGCGAGAAACAGAGCAGAACCAAGCAGTATAAGGACGGGGCAGGAGGAAAGGCGAGGAAGGAAGTAGGAGGACACGGGTCGACCCTGCTGAGACTCCATGAGTCATTCTAAAAGCCTTGGTCTGAACTATATTGTGTGTATGCTCTGGAGCATGCGGGTTGTGAGGGATTAACAGCATTACCGTTTAGCTGTAATTACTTGCACGTTAGAACAACAACAAGTCCCACCAGACCTTCATCCAGCAACACGCGTCTGTACCTCCTGCCCTCCCTCCCGCTTCTAATTACCCAGCGCGGAACTTGTTCCGTGGGCGCGTAAAATACATTTAAATCTGTTTAAATTCTGCGTTTGCGTTGCTATTCATTCAAATATACACAGTAAAGCTCTACTGTGCGCGCATATGTTCCAGCGTGTGTTCTGGAGGTTCTCTGTAGTGATATCTGCAAGAGGTAAAGGACCAACTGCTTTTGTCATCTCTGTTGCTCCCAGTGGGTCTGTTTGTTTGTTACAACCAAGGCCATATCAGAGCAGAATAGGAAGTCATGTAGACATCCAGGAAATAAGCGAAATGTGCGCAGTGGCAATCAGCTGCTCTTTGAGGAGAATAGAGAATAAGCTCGGTGGTGGGGGACAGACTGATGTATGGACGGAGACGTTAAAGGAGCTTGGAGTTGAAGACAAGACAGCAGGAGAGAGAAAGACAGATGGACACAAATAGGAGCGGGTTCAGGGACGATGAATAAAACACTGGGAAAAGAAGGAGCTTCGGCATTTTGGAGTCTCACTCTGCCGCAAGGGAGGTTGCAGTTTTCCAGGGCTGTCTCCACTCGCTTCCTGTCTGCTGAGAACATCCTGAAGATACTGCGGAGACACAAACACGCACGTTCTGAGAGACCACAGACGACTGCACACACACAAAAAAGGAGTTTGTACTATGAGCTTGGATGTTTTTTAGTGGATACTTATTAGGAAATCCTGCTTCCTGCCTTCAGGTTTGTGAAGCCGCATTTTTCAGATGTTATTGACTGGACAGCGTGGAATATGCTGTCCTGACTCATCAGTCATTCTGAGTGTATGGAGACAGGGCTGCAGTGTGTTTGGGCTGCAGTTCTTTGTTTTATTCCAGCATGTGTAGATAATAAATGTGATTTAGTGTTGTGAACTCCAGCGCTGCGGCTGTTTAGGTCTGGTCCCGTTGGCCATAGCCCTTATTAATTACACGCAGAGGTATCTCAGCACATACTGTATTGCTCTGTGGGACAGCACAGTCGAGCTGACATTAGTCAAGATGACACGTCCTCCCAGCTACGAGGTTAATTCCCTAAACGGCAAGTAGTGTCTCTCTGTGTTGACACCCGCTGTTTTCCTCTGCGGCTCTGAGGGAGGTTATCGCAGAAATGCGCTGTTGCCTGCCTGGGAAATGAACTTGACTAATGGAGAGAGAGAGAGACTTAGATTTCAAATGAGCTGATGACAAAGTAACAGATAAGTACAAAAGAAAGTGGAACTCGAAGACTGAAATACCCAGGGGGAAAGTCTGGCACACTGTAAGCTGAAGACGTTAGTGACGGTTATAAATGGGGCTTTTCTGTGGCGTACTGCTTCACACACACACAGGTGAAATGAAATTAAATTAAAAGGCAAGAGATGGATGCTAGACTCTAATAAATTCACCCATATATGTAGAGAGTATGTGCACACTGAAGCCAAACGTGTCGCGGCAGAGTATGAGTCAGAGAGACTTACTTCTTGACGGGAATTCTCCCCTCAGGGTTGAGCTGCAGCTTCAGCCGAGTGTATCTGCATTGGACAGAGCACACGCTTTACACACACACACACGCAATCAGCACTTCTTCTCTGCGAGTAATGCACTTGCTCACATTCCACTTCCGCGCGTGTCTGAGTATGCGTGTGGCTGACGCACATAATCCCCCTTCACACACAGGCCAGGGCGCAAATTTACTCGACAGTGAACGCATCTACTGTATGACTTGTATCGACCCCACGTCCCAGTGACTGATTGTCTAGAACGTGTAGAGCTGTGTGCGCATCTCATGAATAATTGCCTGTGTTTACATGACAGGTAAGAATTGCAGCTAATCCCTGGAAGACACACACGGGCAGCACTTTCAATGCACCTACAACGCAGGCAGCGCAGCCTGGGCTATAAATAGCTCCTCTGCAACACGAGCCATCATTACAGGCTGGCCTTTAAGTGGCTACGGGCTAATAATTAATATCAATTTCAGCGTCCGCATAGGGCAAGTCAGCTGACACAGGTGCAGTAAAGCCACCAATTACTGTAATGGTTAACAGGGCTGGACTAGATGTTGGCGAAGAGGCAGCCATTCCTCTGCAGGGTGCTGGCGGAGAGCTTGCTGATGCTAAAGCTATGTAAGGACGAGGATAAAAGAGACTTAAGCAAGGAGGAAAGGTTCCCATCTGGCCTCATCTGCCTTACAAGTGTTTGTATTATTCATTAAGACGAGTGGGGAAAACAGATTAATTACATCTGTCTCCATCATCTCACTACTTTCCCTTTCTGTGCTTCCTTCGTCCTCCTCCTGCCTTTACGTCATCTGAAATGTGAAATAAAAACAACACAGCAGTATAGATTATATTTCGTTTGATTCCTAAGCGAACGCAATCCGAGGAGTCCTCAGTGCCTTACACTGATCATTTAATACCAGACTGATGACATGCTGAGTTCTGCTTTATTTCCTTTTGCCGGGAACATTGCCCATCTAACGCTGCCTCCCCAAAATCCATCACAGCTGTAAGAGGTAGCGGCGAGAATTAACCACATGCAGAGTAACATCAACATCACTTCGGGGATGAAGCGTCCTCATGCTGCAGCAGCGGCATGAGAGGGAATCGCCTTATTTGTAAGCAAGCAGCGCACTGACACCAGCTGCTGCTGCGAGCGAGCGGCGTGACCGCCGAACCCGCTCGGTTCTCTTCCTTTCAGCTCTGTGTGCGGACTCTGCGGTCAGTGGTCACTTTTATTGTTTCATAGGTCAGTTAGCTTCCTCGGGCGTGCGAGTTAATGGGGATTGCCCCCAACAAAATATGAACATAAACACACTTTGAAGTTTAGGCTCATGTTCGTGTTCACCCACTGGACCACAGACCAGTGTACGTGCTCCAATCAGATCGAGCCCAATCAATATGAAAGTTGAGCTGTAAGCCGTCAGACAGAGTTATGACGCAAAATCAGATGTTTATATAACAAGCAGACTGGGACAGACAACAGTGTGACACCAAGCCCAGGTCATGAGCGATTTACTGTCACTGCTAAAAATAGTCCACAGCATCTGAAAGCACACCTACAGATCTGATTTTCATATGTATCTTGAATATTAGGCATTTCCATTTGTTGTGTAACTGCTTGCGTGCGTGCATGCGAGTACGTACGCTTTCTCTAGACAGGCCTCTCTGGACACGTTCTGTACCAGGAGGTTAGAGGCCAGGTTGAACAGTTCTTCAGCCCATTCCTGCCATAAACAGACGGAAACAGTCAGAGAGAGAGAGAGACTACAGCTACCAGCTAAAGTTACTACTGTCATGTGTAAAAACTAAACACATTGTAACAGACAGAACCCGACTCAAGCGAAGGAGCGAAGCAATGGCAGGAGACGGAGTAGGAAGTAAATTAAAGCTTTTATTACAGAAGTAATGCACAACCCTAAATTTGAAACAAAAACACTGCAACCACAAGAACTAAGAATCGAATACGAAACACTGACTGACTATGACTTTCTTATGAGATTAACATGAGCTAGAGGTCGGGGACGGGAACACGGCTGCTAGTGAGTAAAGAACTTATGTAAATATAGATGAACCAGATTACTGATTAATGGCAGGTGAGTATGATGAACAACTAAGAACAAAACAAGAAACAAGACTCGAGGCCGCCACCTAGCAGCCGGCTGACTGGATTGTCACACACATACATCTAACAAACCTCTGAACGGAAATTAAATGGGAACTTGATTTAATAGTGTGTATTTATCACCTTTAAAAATAAAGAACTTGATCTGATCTCATTATTTTTATGCAGCAGTTTTACAGTTTTAATTAACCCTTGTGCTAAAATAAAGATCCACATCTTCATTTTTTATTTAAAAGTTTACACAATTTAAGCTGGAACACGCTGTAACAATAATACGTATACATGACACTGATTTGAATTCTCATGTAGCTTATTTACTACATTTGTTCTTTTTACCTTGGCCGTCTCCTCCTGGAAAGCCATGAAGTTCAGGTAGGTGATGTTGACCATGTCAGGGCCGCTCACCACTGTCAGCATCCGGTTCTCCAGCTTCCCCACCAGGGTGCTGACATCCAGCAGCTCCCGCAGCTTGGCATCCTGAAAAATGACAAACAAATACACAGGGGAGTTTTATGATAGGTTTCCTTCTACTCTGAGCAGCACAGCATCTTCCCAACGGCGGACAAACACTTAGCAGCACAACCAAAATGATCTCCACCTCTAGAAATGCAATTCTAGAGCCTTCAATGCTCACAACCTCCACAATCCAACAGAGTCAACAGGTTAAATTACTCTGTTGTAGGAATTCTGCTGTAACACGCAGGGTGCTGGCATCAGCCCAGCTCTCATGAGGGAGAACGTTTGTATTCAGAGGAGGTACCGTAACTGTGAGAAAAGCAAAACCAAATTAATTTCAGCAAATACACATTTGAGCTACTCATCTTGAAAATCATATAAAACACGAACCATAATGCCTCTGAGGAACAAGAGAGAAATAACAATAATCTCTCTCTTTCCTTTGCGGCCCAGAATGCAGGCAGCATACAAAACGATTGCTCCAGCTTAAACAAAACAAAACAAACAAAGAAAGCCCTGTAAAGGATTTTGCAGTGAAAGCAAATGAGCTCCCGCTAATTTAAGCAATCAAACAAAGAGTATTGTGTCCTGTGTCACGCTGATAAATGTCCTCTACACGTCCCTCACGCCCAGCAATCAAATTGCGCAGCAACAATCATTTTCATGACGAACTTTTCTGGGAAAATACATTTTTGCTATTTAAGATGTTCTGGCCTCAGTTTGTGTTCCTGCCTCCTACTTCAAGTATTGACTTAAAAAAAAATTTGAGCAAGAGAAGAAATGAGAATTGAATAAATGTGTTGATGCTACTTGTAGCTATTATATGAACATACAGTTCATCCCCTTAGACGTGTTCACAGCCCGCACAGTTAGTCTGGAACGGTGCTGCCGTCGCACATCAACACATCAACTGGAGAAACGTCAGCAGTCGGGAAAGGACTTAGTCAGAGACGAATGAGCTGGCGCGAGGAAGGAGGTTCCTGCTGGACGAGACCAGAGGAAATGGCAGACGACATGAAGAGAAGGAGTGTCACCGAGAAAGAAAGAAAAAGGGGCTCAGCCATGTGAGTGAAATGTAATTTGTGCTGGTGCTTTGTGGGAGCTCTCGGAGCCGCGGCTGAGGTCCCAGTTACCACAAGCATGGGAAATTCTGAGGCAAACAAGCGAAGGATGGGCCTTGGAACGAGGCTGTGGTTGAAGCGAAAGCATGTTTCACAACATGGTCCACTGTGAGAGCTCAGCAAAACATGGACAGATGTGAATCTTTACTAGTGTGGAAGCTCTTCTTAGCATTCAGGTGGAGCTGCAGCCTGCCGACATACACACTTCCTCCTCCTGCTTCATAGTTTGTCACAAGGCCTTACCTGCCACCAGCCACGCACTCAGACTGTGTCTCACTCTGTTGGGCACAAGGGGAAAGGACTCAAATTGGCAAAGGGAAGTCAGCCACACCTCGGGCCATTAAACATGCAGCACTGCACCTGTCTAAACCCATACACTCAGAAGCCACAGTCTGGACACCCACACAAGTGGGAACACACATCTGGAGTATAGTGGCAAAACACAAGCTGGCACACAAGCACACATATCACTGCACGTAACTGTGTGTGGGCACGAGGGGACGTCATAGGAAATGTCAATATGAATGATTGATGACGACCCAGCTACCTTTAATGTAGTGCACCGCAGATTTCTAAAACAACAGCCAATACACTATTGTAGGCAGCGTTAATCTATGGGACAACATAAACAATCCAGCCTCATCCACAAACTTTATATCCATCAATTCCCAAGCAAGCAAACCAACAGTTGATCTATACTGAAGCAGCATAATGCAGCTGAGTTCAAGCCTCTTATCCTGATGGTGCATTTATCTTTTATTACTGGCTTGCAAACATCCCACAGTCCACTTCCATTATTGTTATTTTTCAAGAACTCATAGATAACCTATCGTGCAAATGATGTTAAGACTCCGCAATGCGGAATTCCTCTATTTACACACACATCTGTCACGTCCACTAATCCTGTGCCAATCTGCGACAAACATCAGAGAGCCACCTAACCTTTCCAGATCCTTTGGTCACTCTCCCTTTAGCTCTTTGGAGCTTATCCTCGTTCATAATCCTGCCAGAAAACACCTGAGTCCGGGGAACTTATCAGCGCAGAGTTAATATAGCAGAACAAACAAACAGATGATGCCTCACAATAGAAGCGCCGCGATAAGTCGTAGCGGCGATATTTCATTATTATAAAGTGCCTCGCTTCAAAATGTGTTGAGGTATTTGAAAAAAGTGATTAGGTGTCAAGGAGAGAGGCTTTAATACGAGAACATGGAAGGTGCTGCTGGTGTACAAATTAATCACGTAAAAGTCCTTTTTCTTCACACAGTACCAACTCTGCACAGCACACTGTGTACAAAAAAGCTGGTCTCAGTAATTGTTGGACTTTACTTGACCCTGCAAGGCCGTGCAGCTTGTTAACACGTTTGAGCATTTGCGGCTTGATGATGTTAGAAAGTCCACGTTTTTTGCATTCATTTACAGCAAACAGCGGCTAGATTATAGTGAGTTCATTTGGAATTTAAAATCCGTTTTTAACAAAACACCCAGCTATGGGCCTCTCGACCCTGGAGGGGTACCAACACCGATAAACACAGCCTCACGGGAAAGCGTGTTCGTCAGGATTCAGAGCAGCGCGTCTTAGCGTATGAAGCCACTGCAGAGCGGTGCAGCGGGTTACGAGCAGGGCAGGGTTCTCCTGCTACTGCACAGCCTTATTACCTAACAGAGCGGCAAGATGCTGCCGCTAGGGCCACGTGAAACGATGGGGGAAACATGCTGGGGTTTGATGTGCTCATTCTGCCACAGACACGTTGTTTACATGCAGCCATAAGAGGAAAAAACGTACATAACGGCGGCTAAAGGATGATCTGCCCTAAGTCAATTACACTGATGTCAATCTGTGGTTGATTAGGGGGATGTGCGAGCGCGTGGGCTTCTGTTTATCAGCCAGCATGAGTCAAAGAGCGCACGGAGCATTTCACCTACAGCAAAGCTGATCCTAAGACGACTCCCTCTCCCGGATGCAGTCATTTACTTAAGAGGGTCACGCTGCATCTGCAGAGCATGTTTTAAACATTAGCCACATCATAAGTTACACCACAGACAGAAAGCACTGGAACATTGATCCCATTAGAAGAACGAGCCCAGTCCCACCAAGCTAAAGCTATTTCCCTGCAAATTCCCTTTCTAATCATTCCCACGGATGCATGTTCACACAACACAGATGTCACGTTTAAGCTCCAGCCTGCACATTCAGATACTGTATATTTTGCCCTAAATTATTTTTTTTTCTATTCGCTTCATAATCTCTGTAGAAAAACGAGCATAATGTGGCCACATGCACAAAATATATTTTTTAACACGTTCATTCATGTCACAAACGCACGCACACACGGACCTTTAGTTCTTTAAAACCATTTTACATTTTACAGCAGAGTATTTTTTGCTGCAGAGGGACACTGTGGTTGAGCTTTAAAGCTTTTCTGCTGATCAAACAGCCTGTTTGATTCAGCCTCAACTGCAGCGGCCTTTCATATACGAACGGTTCCGTGCTTCCATTACAGCTCTGCAGTTTCATACCATAAACTTCCTCTGCTTGGAAACCGCCTTGCTCGTTTTTCTCAGGGTGCATGTGGCTGCGTGCACACGGAGGATAAGCCACTGCTAAACCAATTCCATTGTAAACACGATCAAAAAGCATGAATGGGAACAGGAGGGGATGAGGTGCGAGGGAATCAGAGCGGGATCAGGAAGGAATCCTTATTTATGGTGATCCACCTCCTTCTCTGATGGTTTTGCATCCTCCCTCTCTTCCCCCTGTTGGTAACACTCACCGTCTCTGCTTCTTCTTCCTATTGTCTCGCATGGTCATCATTTCTTGGAGCACTCGCAGCGTCAGTGGATGGAGACCACTGCAGTTTCATGAGGCGGAGAATTGCCCACAAAGCCAGGAAGAAAAGGTCAGCGCTTCATCAGTCACCTATCGGTTGATGCATCGCTAAACACAGTATGTGTGTGAGCATGTCTTTATCTTCTTGTGCGGTCAAGACATTACGGTCGTGTGAGGACTTTTTAGCCAGTCAAAGAGCTTTTTTAGGGTTAAGACTCGGTTTTAGAGGAGATATGTGCATGTGTGTGGTGTGCCTCCGTCAAAAATCTTTGTTTGTGCCAAATGATGACTTCCTTAAGCAATCTGGCTCTGCTTATTGTCAATAAACACAGTCTGTAAACTGTTGAATGGGGTGTTGAATAGCGTGTACACGCCTGTGGAAGAGCTAAAAATAAAATGATTACATTAAAGCCATTTACTCTCTTAGGCTGAATATTTTCTCCTCCCATCCCAGGTGTAACATCGAAAGGTTTTAGTGGTTCAGAAGTGAACTAACAAAAATAAATGATGACGAACGCAGATGATAAGGACAGTGGACCTTTAGCTCAGCATTACTGGGTCTTTTCCCCTGGAACATATCTGCCAGTGACGGCAACGCTCATCGCACGCGGGGGAGGAGGTTGGACGCGCCTGTGGACTTACACCATCCTTCATTCCTGCTCTTCAGGAGGAGCATTTCATTAACCCCCGATGCGGCGACACGTGAAACGAGAGATGAAGGGGCGGACAGAGGAAAGACGGAGAGCGCGCACCGTATCACGCCGACTGCAACATGCCAGCACTCCAGCAGCGACTTGTGCTGACAGGCAGCCATTTTCGTATCTGGGTAAAGTGGCCCAACATTCACACCTAATGCTAATCATCCCATGGCACATAGTGAAACAGAGCATCACAGATTTGAGGAGACTGTGAAAAATGAATATTTTAAAAGAGCAGTTATACAACCACTGCATTTCTCATTTCACCATGAATAATACAATCACAGACTTATTACTTTAATTCCTTTACTGATCAGCCTTCATTTTACTACACAGCCAGAATTCTGTCAGAGCTTCATTATGCCTGTGGGGCAGCTGGACTGCGCTGTTCAAACTTTCAGAAATGTGTAGAACCGGCAGCTTTTACTGAAAGAGCCGTTATCATTCTAACCAGCAAGTTCTGAGCAGCTACTTTAATCATTTATTTAAGAACAAACGCTACTTGTCTAAAAACACCCAAAGACAACCAGCTACACGCGAACAGACCGTCAGGAGATCTTAAAGGAAGATAACAGTCACCTGCGCATTATCGCAGTGTTTAAGAAGAAAAAAAATGGCGACGTTTGACAGCTGTTGACAGTTGAGCGAGCAGCCTGGGCCAGAAAATGTCAGAAACTCCTAATTCAGTGTGCCACCTTGCATAAAACACCTCTGACATCTTATTCAGGCTGCCATGTCATTGAGGAGAAGCACCATTCTTCACTGGAGACATAAAGGACGCCCGACAGCGCTCGACTGCAAATTCCGAGATGCCTCGAAAACGAAATCATCTCACTTAAGAGTCGCCCAACAGCTGCTGTCACAAAGAATTGTCCACAGAGGTGATGTCACCAACCACGGCCTTTCAAAGCCTAAGTTCACATTGAATTATCGAGCATTTGTACTGTATGAACCAGCGATTTCTAATATTCTGCAATGCTGAACAAATGTTTTTCATTTCATTGTCAGCCCATCTTTCCACAAAACGAATATGAAAAGAATCTCTATTGAGTGCACATGGTAGCTAAGGGGCCTTTGAAAAGGACAATGCTGGAGAACTGGGAGGGAAATTGAACAATCACAGCAATCAAAGCTGAGAAATCTGTTAAACTCCATCATGCAAAAAAAAAAAACAAAACAAAACAAAAGAAGCGTAGAAGAAGATGTGAGTAACGAACATCACGGCTGGAATGATGACAAATGAAGCATAACTACATACACGTGTGTTTGTATAAATACACATTTGTATCCATAAATTACATTAACATAAGTCCTGTAAGTCCTTAACAGCTGTTCGGGTCCTCACACGCATGTTCACAAGAGCCAAGCCACAAGTCCCACAAACACCTGGACAAGACGCCAGAGAATAGAAGATTATACTGAAATTAATGAGAGAGAAAAAAAACAGACTATCATAATAAATGTCTGGAAATGAGAGACCTGCAGGGAGGGAGAATGCCAGCATGGATTAAGAAGGAAGATAAAAGCTTGGGGGGTGGGAGAGGGTAATTATACAGAGAAGGCGAAACTCATTTGAGTCACTGAGTCCCTTTGCACCTTCATTTCTGGGAATGTAACCAGCCTAATGTTCTTTTACAAGGGCACATGTTTTGTATGCAGCAGCAAAATGAGGTTGTGAATTTTACATGTGTTCACAGACTTGGCTCTGCGATAACACATGGGATCCAAGAGTCTGGGGGAGAGGTGGTCGCAAGGAGCCGACTGAGAGAAAAAAGAGGCAAGAGGACGTCTCGTGCTTTGTGCGAATCGCTTTGAAGAAAGATGGAGAGACAGGAGGGGCAAGGGGCAGGTTTGATGAGGTGGAAGTAGTCTCTTCCTCTCGCTGGCTCGGCTCGCGATGGGCAGACGGGAAAGGCAGAGGCACCACACGAACTCCAGCAGGAGAAAAATTATCAAGCGCTGTGACTCACCAAGCTCAGCACCTCTCATTAAACCAAGCACCCAGCAAAAGCGGGAACTTAGTAGCATGTAAGTCCAATAGCTGTGCTGGCAATTAAATCCAATGCGCTGCTCGCTGAAATGTGCTGCGAGTGTGTTGTGCAACGAAATGATCCACTGCCAAAAACAAAGATGAAAAATGTTACACACTGTTGCCTGTCAAATACTGAGAAACGTTTTCTTAAACACAAAAACATTTATTCCAGCTAAGCTAAATTTAACACTTGTTATTTGTTAGACAAAAATCCAAGAATAACTATTATTATAGTTAGAAAAACAAAGAACTTTTCCTTCTTTCCTTCCCTCTTTCCTTTCAATCACCCACTTGTTTTTCCATTTTTCGTTGTAAAGCACTTCCTCTATCTCAGCATGCCGCAGGTATTCTGGTCATTGCTCCCACCCACTCCCTGTGACTCACTGGTATCAGTTTGGGAGGTGGAGGAACCCTATTCTGTTACGCTGTCCATCAAGCTGCGGGTTTTCAGGCCTGACACTAAAATAACGCTGCTGGGCACCAAAAACCTGCAGGTTCATAGCTACAGTAATTATCCTGTAGTTGTACAAAAGACTTATTTAGTGTAGATTTCAGGAAATGCTGAGAAAATGCTCATGGCCATCATCCACACATGAATATGACACACACACACACACACACACATGCACTGGCATTTAAAACAGCACAGATGCAGTACACACCCACACAAAGACTAATGAATAGGACATAAATAGACAGAGAACAGAAACAGTCAAGACACTGTTGGGATAAGTATGTAAGTACTGAGCCACAGACTGATTTCTACCTGATGCCTCTATGTGACCGTGAACCTTTATCAGTCCCTGGAAGAAAGTAACAGTTCAGTTACTACTTTTGTTATTAACTGTGTAAACAGATAGAAAGTGGACATGACTATTTTGGCTTTCTCACCGTTCCTAAAGTGAGCCTAATCCAATTTCACTTTATGCTCTTAACCTCTTTTCCTCAAGAAACGGCCTGCAAAGACTCACAGTGCAGGCTGTTTGGAAAAAGGAACATTTCCAGCCTTCAGACGTCTTTCTGGCATCTGGCCCTGATCTGTCCAAAAAGCCAGCAGCCCCATGGAGACGGAGCCCGCGAGGGAAACAATGTCCACAGCGAGGGTCCAGGGGTAAATAATTCATATAATGTAAGACCCTGTTGGCACAGCGTGGCCTTCGGGCTATAGATGCTCTGCTGCCGCTGCTGCTGTAAGAAGCACCCCCACCCCCTCTCTTTCTCAAAAAAACACTCCAATCTGCTGAGCGCCCTTAACCGCGTAGAGGACACTAAGCAGCTTCCAGACCCGGTGACATCTTTAATAATTCTGACCAGAACCAATTGGGTTTATTGGGGGACATTCCTGCAGGACTAAAAGGGGAGGGCTGTGCAGCATCAGAAGTAGTCGGTGTAAAAGCACAGTGACGCTGAAGAGAAGAGGCTGCGTTTTGTCCTTCAGCTGATGACTTGCAGTACACGAAAACCTGGTTTTAGTCACTCCAGACGTGACTTTGTCTTGATTTGTTAAGTTAGTACGAATGACGCACAGGTGTTGTGAAACAATACAACACTCAGGAAGTGCACTGCTGCTAAAATACAGCTGTGTGTGTCTCCTACAAGCAGGTTAACCATCACAAAGAGACATGAATGAATGCGATGAAACACAACTGACGCACAATTCACAGCGGAAGCTCCCCGAAGTGAGATTTATTTCATTTGACAGAAAGATGCTGATTTGCATTCAGTGTTTAAACTTGACATAATCAGTGTGTACACTGAATCTAAAAGGCGCGTCTCACAGGACACACACTGTTACACCACAAACCCTAAGTGAAACGAAAGGTTTTTCACATCAACGCTCATCATTTTGGTGTGAAACTACTACTTCACGAGAACTTGATGCCACTGAGAAGTGCAGGAAGTGTTTTTACGCTGGGTCACTCAGACCTTCCCACAAAAGTCTCAACAGCTGTTTAGCACCATGCTATCAAGCCAACTCACGCATCACTGTTTGTTGCATTAGGAGCATCAGTTACTTGGTGACATAATATGGTGCATAAACAGCACTAATTGGGCCTCTATCCCTCTGCAAACATTAAGGGTCCTTGGGAAGCATCGTGCAGTGATAATTGTGATTTATTCTCGTCTGTAGTCATCATTTAGCCTTTTGCCATCATTAGTTTCGCTGTGACACAGACAGCCTGCTGTTTTGACATCCCCAGACCATCTGCCAAGTCCTGGCCATGCCAGTCAGCAACCAAGCAGCCACACACCACCTTCGCATGAAGCCCCATTAGGTTTGGCATCTGCGTGTTCTACTGATCTGCCATCAAAAGATTAATAAATGTTTAAACAAGCCTTTGGTTGTTTAACAATATCTAAACAGGCATTTCATTCTGCGCATGACGACTGAGCTAAAGAACTGAGCAGACAGTGATCCGGGGACAACCCCATTCCGAGATGCCATGGTGTTAATGACGCGCGATGAGAGGAATCAGCGCTCAATGCGGAACCGGCACCCATATCGGACCAGCTTTGATTCTGTGACCTTTCTCTGATAAAAAGATAATCATCAGTCCACAGCTGCTGTGAACCAAGGAACAGACACCTATGGCACAGATTAGCTTCATTTGCATGTCTGGCTTTCTAATGGAAGTCCAGCAGATGTGTCTGGAAACACCAACGTCTTTTAAAAAGCGCACAATCCAGAAACACGTGAGAATCAGAGGAAACACTGAATTATAACCGGAATCTAAATAGAGTCTATACAGCATTTAGAAACCTAGAATGTGTCTGTCCAACTGGCTCTGTGCAAACGGGCAAGGACCATCATAAGCTCACCACGCTAAACGCCTGCCAGCGCCGTTATATGGAGATGCGTCCCACAGTACAGTATGGAGGAACAGGCCTTCAGGCAGAGTGGGCTGCTTTGGACAAATGTCTCATCGCAGGCTATCGTATTAGACAGCATGAGAAAACAAGTTATGTCTAAATCAAGTGTGAAGTTTCTGTTGGTTTCGAACGGGATAGGATTTTAAAAAGTGTGAGTTCAGTGCTTGTTAAGTGGCCATGTTTTCCCACAGAGTGTTTCTGGTAAGTGTTACACTTGCGAAGCAGCACCTGGAGTCTGTCAGCTATCAAAGCATGTGGTGTCCAGAATGAAAGCGAAGGGACAAGAAATCCATGTAATACAGAATCCTGTGGAAACAAACAACCCAGAAAATAAAATCATCCAAGATGAAAAAAAAAATCTTCTGGCTGTTCAGAGCTCGCTGGTCTCTGGAGCAGCAGCATTTTCTTTACTAACTCTCCTGAGATTTACTATCGAAAACCAATTAAGCGTTTGGCGTGTGTGTGTGTGCTTGGAAGCAATTGTTGGAAGGAGTTAGAAAGGTCACTTGGTCTCTTTAAGTCCCAGTGCTAGAACGATTCCTAAACACACATTGGTCGAGTCACACACACATATACAGGCAGAGAAAGGACAGTCAGACAGGATATCCGTGTGCACTACGCCTCACCTAGTTCATTAATGGAGGCTATGGAGCTGGCTAGTGTGACTGAGGTAGCAATTAACAGAATTGTGAAGCGCTTGTGTCTCGTTTCATCCATCTCCTATGATCTGTTCGCAACATAAATATCTGTTATAAATAGACTGATGATTAGAGGATGGTCAATATACTGATCCCCCCCAATTAAATCCAAACAAATAGGTGAAGGAAGTGGAGAAACGCGTCTCTGCCTGCAGGCGTGTCTGGATGTTTATTTAACTTAACTTAACACTTGCGGTGTCTGTTACAAAAATGAGACATCAGCAGTTTGAAACAACCAATGACCATTACCAGCTCAATCAGTGCTGCTTCATTAACATCTGTAAACACTAGTAACGTATAGCAGATTAGCTTTCATTTAAAATGATTCTGCTTCCAAAATAATCACCTTTAAAACCTAGGAAACCGAAACCCTTGCACCACCCATCTTTTGTAATCCCTGGGAGCTGTTGTAATAATTGAATTTCCCCAATGTGGGATCAATAAAGGATTATCTTATCTTATCTTTTCTTATAGAACCAAAAAAGTTTAACTCTAACCAAACACTGCTAAGGCCTGCGTTTCTTTTTTGTTTTTTTTAAAAAAAGTCTGGTACATGGTTCATGGATGAAACAGAATCACAAGCTCAGTCCACCAGAATATTTTTCAGACTCCCTCACTCACTTTGAGAAAGTGAAGTCTGGAACAGCCAACAGATCTGAGCAAATGTTGCTCCAATTACTGCTGCCCAACGCTGTGTAAACCTATGTTTTTTTTAGCCTAAACAAAAAGACGAGAGGAGAGATAATTAGTGCTTGACGGGATCATCGCGTTCCCCTGTCGAATGGAAGGCGACTGTGTGTCAGTGCACCTCTCCTTGCCCTTGTTAGCTCATTCTCTACTTCTTATGGTTTCTATGGTAACAGAACCCATCAGACTGCTCAGCACTTATATTTTATAGTCACCTTCTAGGTGGTCAGTGTAAATTGACGCGTGTGTTCACAGACAGTGCAGCAGCGGCCGTGTGTCAATGTCGTTGTCATTTTCTTAGACACGTGCATGTATATAAAACCATTATTTGATACACTCACGTGAGAACTAGCCAGTGTAGTCAGCTTGATAAATATTGATTGGGATTCCTACTTGACGGGAAAGAGCAACTGGTTCCTATAACAGCACTGCACTTACTGACCCAACCAGTCCGCCCAGTGTTTTGTTTGCTTCTTGTTGCTCTTTTTCCTCTCTCTCAGCTGGCAGCCTGGCTCTGCTGGACCTTCTTTACATCAAGGGGCGTTTTTTCCCTCTCCTCTGTCACCTAGTGCTGCTTGAGGGGGATTTATTGGGTTTTCGATAAATTTTTATTCAGTTTTGTAAAGTGTTAAACATCTTAATACAAAGTGCCTCGAGATGAATTTCGCAGTAATTCCACGCTATAAAAACTAACTGTATTGGATTAAAGTGTTATTGTCCCTCACTCAACTTCAACGGCTTTATGCTCGTAAGGGTCGTGTGCACGCTGGAGCCAGCTGCCTTTTGGGAGAGGGGCGGGGTTCACCCTGGACAGGTCGCCAGTCCATCACGGGGCCACAGACAAGGACAGACAAAGATATTCACACCCACTGTGGGAGAAAACCGGAGCAGTCTCAGGCAGACTCCACACAGAAAGACAAGCTAAGACAAGTAAAACATTTATATGGATAAAGTCAGTTGTATAATAGGGGAGCGTATACATCTATAGAAGTGGATTGTAACTGTGCACTGACCTTCTCTTGCCTCTAGTCACTAAAGGAACAGATGAATGGTGTCTGTGTTAACGCCTACTTTTTCTTCACAAGCTAAAATGCTGAGTCTCCTGGCAGCAGGCCTGCTTTTTGAGCCTGACAGGTTCTTATTTGATCAGCTTCTGTTCCACTGGGACGACCTTTGCTGGGTTAACAATATGCAAAATGTCACAAATGATTCCACTGAGGGCATCAAGTCGGCAGCTTTGTATCGCTCTGCATCTTGTGATAAGCTTATTTATGTTTTTAATACTGCTGGCACTGTCACTTCTGCTTTTCACTTTGTCCTCCTCGCTGAACTCCGGTCAGTAACAGGAAAAATAAGTAACAAGGAAGTGAAAAGCCAACTCGTAACTAATGCCGTCCCTTCCCTTCCAGCTATTCGAGACATTCCATTAAAAAAGTGGGACTTTTACCAGCACAGGTGAACCACTGTAGTCCTTCTGACTGTTTCACCAAGATAGTGATCTGGCAGTTCGCTCAGGTAACTCCCCCTCTGCCTGACACAGGCTGCTCTGTTCGCCAACAGAGTCTCTATTTCATCTGTTTCATTCATTGGGTCGTTCTCCCCCCTCGTTCACCCTGGTGCGGCGGCTCTGTCTCGTGGTAGCGGGGAGCGGGAGCAGCTTCTGCGGCAGAGAGGGCGAGCAATGCCTTAATGAGATGTGCCAGCTTCAACACCTGGGGAATTCGTCCGTGTGTAGGCTTCATCGCCATCAAGAATCAAACAAAGCCCATCGGGGGCAACATGGTGGTGACGCATGCTTGGGGAGTATATTGGTTGATTTCTTGTGTCACCAAAAGCTTATTATATTATTATAGGATTAGTAGAATGTACATACTTCATATTACATTGACAAAAAATATTTTAGGTGATTACATAGAATTTCTGTATAACATTTTACAGTAAAAGCACAGGTTGGTATCGAGGTATCGACTGTCAGACTTGGAGATTAATGCTAAAAGGCTTGAGTTGTGCATTATTGCGTTATGCGTGTGCTATAAAGCAGTAAGAGGCAAGATGTTTAATAATAGCTTCCTCTCATATTACTGAGCTTTACATAGCTAAAGAATCCCCTGCTTCTATTAATGTTCTTGTGTTTAAATTGTGTTGGTGGGTCTTTCCTTTTATTTTAATCACAAAGCAGCTGTAACGAGACAAACAAATTCCCACAGGGACTAATAAAGCTTTTTGAATCTTGAAGATTGAGAAGTAAAGAGAAGCAGCTGCTTTTGGCTACTCCACCCTGACAAGGCAGAATTTAGTCTGGGAAGTTAAACAGGGTCAGACCTGGTGTTTGGATGGAAAACCACCTGAGAATAGCAAGTTCTGCAGCCTGTTATTTATTCATTGTATTACCTCGTTATTGGCATTCTCCTACTGCTGCATTAAAAGCTAGAGACACAGGTTCTTCTTTGCAGACCACTAACTTTACCTCTAGACCTGCTAAAACAGCTGAGCATCACAATGTGCATTATGCCACTATACCATGTCAGGTGCATCTGGTTATATATGGTAAGAGCTTGAAGCTAAATTTAACTTTGAACACTTCTAGGGAATCTCATGTGCCACTGTAATGCAAACCGAGCCTGTAATCCCCCATAGACTGCGCTGTGAACCAACAGAGGTCGTTTCCGACGCCTGTCTGCAACTCGTTCTGTTACGCACAGGATATTTTAAGCACAGTGAACTGATGGAACATAATATTTCTAAGATATATCTGCTTTTCATCTTGCCACGCTGGAGGGAGAGGGTGTGTGCAGGTCGTGGTGATTCTTACGATACATCAGTACGTTCGAATGGCTATGACTGTCAGAGAGGGAGGAGCTTTGTGTGACAGACAAAATAAAACAGCAAGAGCTTCACGTCTTCAAAAACATGATATAAAATGGTGTTTAAAGAATCTGAGATGAACTTAAAGCATCGCTCAACAAAGCCATCTCTACGTGTAAATAACACTAATATTATTATTATATGACAATTTTTAAATTGAATGCCTTCACAGCCTTAAACAAGCTGATAACACAGCTCATTTGAATATGCATAGGATAAATGTTTCAAAGAGGCCAGGTCTAAACCCTTCAGTCACTCGCTGTGTGCTCTGTGAAGCTGTTTAGCACTTAGTGCTTTGGGAGATGGAGCTTTAACCTACTTTGGACGGCCAGACAGAGCGATGGTGATAATGGCCTGCTGGCCTCTCTCAGATCCTGTTACACTGCTGGGGACACACAAGCTGCTCTGTATTTAGCAGCAGTCCTCCTTGCTGCAAGCTTAAACCGCAACTGAGCCGGCGAGTCTAAAATCTGAAGGCGCAGACCCAACGAACATCCGCTATGATGCCGCCGACTGCAACTGGTTCACGTTCGCTTTTATTCACAGACCAGCGACGTAAGCTCTAGGGTAGATGACATGCAATTTCAAAAATACTGTTGAAGTGCAGAGCTGAGAAAAACATGAGCATATCCCTCAAATACTGCATTTGATATTTAAACTGAATATGTAGCCTTTCTGTGTGTTTCAGTGGCTGCAGTACAGTCGCACCTTTGTAAACCATCCTCTCTGACCACACTCCAAAAATCTATTTGTTCCTCTCTCACTTGACCAACAAGCATTAACTCCTTTGAGGGAGCCACAGACAATTTGCATGCACAGTATTCGCCAATACTAGAACTAAAAAGCCGCATAAGCACATGTGAGTTATTAGATTATGTTCTGTCAGCATGTAAAACTCTCCAGCAGGGTAACAGTGACGGTGCTTGATGTTCTGCTTGCGTTATGAAAAAAATGTAAAGATCCAACAGCGGATACTGAATCATTAAGGTCTTGCATTTTTGAGACATATATTACAGCCTGGGCTCCAAGGCTCTGAGTACAAGCCGTACATTTCACAGACAGACATCTGCTTGGTTCTCAAAGAGACAGAGAGAAAGCATGTAATTCTGTCCATCAGACACTTACTGTGAGCAGCATGGTGAGAAGCTGATTACATTTTCCTTTTGCCAGTTCTGTTAAGAAGAAGAAAAAATAATTCTGACAGAATAACACTTCCACAAAGCAGAAGGGTGGGAGCAGCCTTACAATGTGCTCCTCGCGGTGTGAAAGGAGGCAGAAGGAAGTGAACGGAAGGTAGAAGTTATCGGAACAGGAGGTAAAAGTTCTTTCGGTGGTGAGGTGGCACTAGAGATTGCAGATGTGATTGGTTGTAGCTGTTCGGTCGGTGCTGAGGAAAAGGAACAGGCTGTGCAGGAACAAGCTAATCTGCTCATTTAATAAAGAGACAATATGAATGGATGCTTTAGAACAGTGAGCACATACAGTACTGTAAGAAACCATAAACCAAATTTAAAGAAAACCCTTCTCACATCAGTCGGCGGCCATTTAGGTCACATAGTGTCGCTTACAACCACATGGAGTGGAAACATGTGAAGTGGTGATTTACTTATACAGATAGCTACACATTTAGAGGTGGAATTTAGTTAACCTATTTAATATGCAAAATGTGGGTCAAACAAGCCTCTTCTTTGCACTAAATCTGGCAAATCGTCCAGCTACTTGTGGCTATATGAAGCATCCAGTTATTAATGTTGCGCTTTGCTCACCAGACCTGAGGGTGTGATTTATTTCTAGAGCCGCCTGTCAACCAAAGGTTGCCTCTTGTCAGTCTGACAAGCGGCCAATCTAATCAGCGTGAATGATGACGGGGTGGGCGCATGCTAATTAGCGTCAGCATCCTGACCATGGCGGAACAGAGGACATCGTTTTTTTGTGCTCTGTAGTCAAATCGTGCGTGTGTGTGTGTTTTGGTGTCTGTACAGCTCCATGTGTACTCGATGGCGGCGCTCCTCTTTGTGCGACGTATGGTGAGTGTGTTTTCTAGGGAAAAGTATGAATCATGACCGGTTATCTCGAGCCTGTGGGAAGGGTGGCACAAGTTCACGAGGGGTCAGACGAGCCGCCCACGCACTGCGACGCACCAGCGAACACAGCAGCGTGCTCCAAATATCGATGATGATGATGTTCGGACGAATATTCTGACGACGCTCGGAGACAATATGAAGCAGCTTAGGCTGTGGCAGAAAGACGAGCACAGAAGAGGTGAGCCAAAGCAGCCTTTCCATCTGGAGCTCATTTCTAGCCAGCATGTCAGTGAGTGTGTTGGCTTTCCTGAAATTTGCATGAATGAATGCCACTGACGGGGCCCTTCAGGGACAGCAGAAAGAGCCTTAATGACTAGAGGGCTTATAAATATAAAACCAACACATGCAACAACACAGCGCTAAAAGAATTTTAAAGATTTGCGCGATGTGCATATTAAATTTGAAGCTTCATCTTGAAACTGCCAAAAACGGAACTGGTACTTCGGGTTTTACGCCCTCACGATGCCTCTAGAGCCGACTATACTGATGCATCACTAATATTGATCAGTTCATGGATTTTCATGGTTAGGCAGCGTGTTTAACTAGATTAAAGCATACGTTAAGAGCTTTCTTGGAACAACACGGACGTGACCTTATTTTCACCTGAAATACAACACTATTACTATTTATTTCCCAAAAATGAAGCAGAAATGAGAAGCAATGAAAGTAAAGTAGCCTAAAGTGAAGAAAATCTGAAAAATCTGAACGTCTGTAATTTCTCCGTGTAACAGTGATGTTCACCCTCTTGTATTGTATTGAATGTAAGACTTAGGGTCTCATTTGCATAAATACCTAATCATACTATGCAAATTCCTCCTCAGTCAGAGATTTCTATTTTTGTACTGCATTTTGCGAATTCCTGCTGTAACATGTGAGCAATAATCTGGTTCCGCTGGGTTCAGCCAAGCGTTGGCTCACGACTTTGCATTTCCAGCACATTCAGCTGTTTAAACAATGTGTATAATCATTATTGTCTCAGACTTGCACTACTTTAGGGACAGTGCAGTGATTCTTGTGCAGTTCTGACAGGATCCTTGGACGTGTGAAGGATAAGTAGGGTAGTAATGGCTGGTCTGGTGTTACCTGGGCTTCCTGTCTAACATCTCTGCATAGCTCCTCCACTTCGAACCTGTTTCCGCCACCTTGCCTTCAGCTTATCTATGTAAATAAACTCTACTTGCTTTTCCTTCTGCTCGCTTTATAACGGCCTCCCTCTCTTCTTTCCTCTCGTCCTCTCCTCATCTCATCAACTCCTGCAGACAGTGTGTCTCACTGCTTCTCCCATTACAATGCCCAGGATGCATCACTGCTCCATCTCCCAGTAATGCATTTCCAATGCTTTGACCATCTTGTCATGTGGTCACGCCTCCTTCCTGGGAAGCATCGCCCTGTGAGCTGTTCAGAAATGCATGAATCCTCGCTGTATTGCATTCGTTCCATGGTTGCTCTCGCCCCAGAAAGAGCAGCAGTTCATGACCCCCCCCCCCGATCGGCAGAGTGTTAAACTGATAAATACTGCGCACGTACTGTAACAACACAAGACGGCAAATAATAAAACTAAACTATAACTAACCTATAACTACAATAAGAGAATGGATAAGACACCACAGAACCAATCAATCAACCACTTTTCAATCCACAGACGTGTGTGTGTGTGTGCGAATCAGTTCCAAATCAAAACTGTGGACTTACCTTTGGCATTTTGGTACATTTCCCATTTCTGGCATCCTTAATGTAGGCTATGTCCAGTAGGTCTGTGTCCTGCAAGCAAGAAAAAGCACAGCTAAATTAGCATCAACGTCAGCCGACTGCTACCTCAACTTAAATGTTAACATGTCAATGACCCTTCCCACTGTCAAACATGCCATGTGTGGCTTAATGCATTGTTTGTGAAGGACCATATGTGTTTCGGGACACATTAGCCTCAATTCTGGATGTCACGTGGGAGCTTTTCAAATAGATACAAGTCAGACGACACTGCCCTTCCAAATGTGTCATCGCTATGTTGTGCATGAAATTAGGACAGAAGTCCGAAGCCTCCACGTTGACTGATGGTCTGACTAAACAAGCCCAGAAAGAGAATGTTCTGCAGCAGGTTCAGATTAAAGGAAAATGAATATCGCTGTGTTGTTTCGTGGACCCCAAGGCAACGCACGAAAACGGGCTACAAAATAACGAATAGATTAGATGACACTGGATTTAACTAGCGGTTTTTGATTTGCCAGTTGCCTCAGCAAGCAGCCATTAAATTCATTTCTCAAGCATCTAATGATCCTCACAACTTGAGGGTAAAAGCTTTGTCACAGGCCGAATGAGGTTACATTTGTACATCTGTCTGTATGGTGAGAAAGTAAAATGTGAACAGTGAACAGAAGTGTTGTGGACGCAGCCTTTAAGAGTGTGTAGTGTTAGGTTTGTGCTTATGTAGAACGCTGAGCCAAATCACCATCCTGACAAATAGTCCCTCTCCCCAGGTCAGACATTAACTGCCTTAATGGACTGGGGCAAATGGTAAGCAAACTGAAGGGGGACCAGGTGTGACGTCGTGTTGTGGAGAGGCGCTGCTTGACCAGAGTCTTGACGCACTTCATTACAGTAGCTTTGTGTGAGAGCTGTGGGGTCATTCAATCAGCAAACTAAAGACTAAAACCAGCACAGGCACCGATTCTGTGTCTGTTCGCTTGGGCACCTCCACAGAAATAAACAATTCTGCTCCAACATGTGAGTGTTAACGTTCCGTGTCCATTATCTTTCATTTCCACAGCAGGCCATGCAACCTTTATGGCTCACAGGCAAATCAAAAGCGCTTTATTGTTAAAACAAGGTTACCAAGAAAGAAGAAAAACGTTAAACATCTTCACAACGCGGGATTTGAAGAGTTTCACACAAAAGATCCCGTTCTTCGCATTCTCATCACGAACAAAGAAAATAGACGAAGAATACAACCAATTGCTGGTCTTGGCACAACGGTTCAGACAATCCCCCAACAACCACACCAGGGAGGAACACAAATCCAAGTTTGATTCAACTGTACCAAACACAGGTGTGAAAGCACTCTCAGAGGCCTGTAAGGACGTTTGACACAACCTGGGCATTTGTATAGACCTGCTGTTTTGTGGGAATTAAACCGAGTCTTTCTCACACTGTCCAAAAAACCAAGCAGTTGGAAGAAAAATTGAATAAGCACCTGGGCACAGACTGAAAAGCTTCAGCTTGGGTGGAATTCAATTAGCGGAGACATAGAAGGTCGCTATAATGAATTTGGATTAGGATGAAATGCAACACGGAATATCATAGCCATGATCCAACCGAGAGGTTAACGATGTAAAGCCTCCTGTAGCTATTCAGAATCCAGCTTAATCTAAACAGATGCATAGATACAGAAACACTGACACCATAAATCTACTGTATGTGCATTTTACATCGAAGAGCTTCATGGTGTTTGTCTGGTCCCTGCTGCAGCGTCTCCTTCGGTTGCTCCATCTGTTCATCACTCTGGATTATCTCTCTCCCCAATTATCTGAGAAGGAGCCGGAACGTGAGGTGGGAAATTAACCCGAGCGAACTGTGCGTCCACTCAGCATTATCTGGCAGACAAAGGTGCTTGACTCAATCTCCAGCTACAAATGCCAGTATCTGACCATCTCAAGGCCATGACCGCAAAGATGATGGAAAAATGCACCCGCACACTGTTCTTCAGCCAAACGTCAACACCTGCTGTGATTCTACGTTAGATCCATTCCATCTTTATTCATCTTCATTTTTCTCTGCTGAATAAAATGGTGCAATAGATGCACAGCCACTACGTGTCACCAATTAACAGGTAGAAAATTAAAGCCAGACCAAATGATTCCTCCTCTCCAGAGGGTAGCATCAATTAGACTGTCCCTGTTAGCCCAGAAGGAGCCTCTGAGTCAAAGGTTAACGCCTACGCCAGGTCTGCAAAGCTCCCTTTGAAGTCTTTTCAGAGAGATGGAGCTCCGTGTGGGGGCCCTGCTGGAACAGCGGGGCTCCAGGAAGCAGCTTGCTGACGGGCTCCTTTTTGTGGCCTCTGGCCCTGCACTGTTAGGCTGGTTCAGCGTCACCAGTTAGGTGTTAACCTGTAGAGCCGACTCGTTAGACGTAAAGCAAACCATCCATACGGCTAAAACCTCTGCAGCCACGTGTGCCACTGCTTACTTATAAACTCGCTTAGTTATATATACTTTTCCTGTTTACCAATTAATATCTGCTCTTTTTTTTTTTTTAATCACACTTCTGCTTGTTTGGTCTTTCTCAGTCTTGTTTCCCTTCCTCTCTCAGGGCATTTTTGTGTGCATCCAAACAGCGAGCATGGATCCAAAGCCTATTAAGATCCGTGGCACGTCCAGGAAGCAAGCAGGGCCAGCGGGAGGGAAACTACTGAAATTAATGAACATGCTTAACCCGAACTGGCCCTGGGCACTGTTTTGTGCACCTCTCTGCTGTGGCGCTGCTGTTCACGTATCTCCAACACGCCGTCTTCCTTTTAAAATAGGGAAGCAGTGTTTATCTGCAACATCAGAAAATGTATGATTGATCTGCAAGTCATTTTGTTGTCAAAGTTCCTCTGCTTCAGGCACATTCAGAACATCTAAAAACAAACGACATGCTCTTGTGTAAGACCACAGCATCATTCTTTAAGTTCACGACTTTCATTCCACTTTGTGTCTCCTTGGTTTAAATTACTGAAGGTTGGTTGGTTTCATAATAATAGGCTGTGTTGCCCTTTAAAGTAATAAGCTTTTACAGGTTTAATGGCACAAGCAAGGGAGAGACGTGCAGAGAAAAAGGGAAGAAGGAAGGAAAGAAAAGCAGAAAAAGGAATAGAGGGACGCGGGGAGACTGGCAGCCACAGGTTAGCTTGCTCATTTACTAAAGGCACGGTCGACAGCCCCCAGGTTCAAAATGGATGTGCACTCCACAGGGCTTAGGGCCTCCGCTGAGCAATAAAGACAAAGAGCAAAGAAAGTGAGAGCAGGAAGGAGGGAGGTGAGGGAAGTGCAAGCGGAGCAGCCGACCGGTGAGACGTTCGAGACGCTCAGGTCCACGCTGTGCCACAAACAGGACGAAACGCATAACGTCAATTCATCCGGTTCAATAACGAAGCAGCAGATAATTAATCCACCAAGCGACATTTAACCGTTAATTCCACTGGGTCATGTTTTATCTGCGGCCGTGCACGTCCATGTCTTGTATCGTGTTGTGGCCAGTCACATGCGGTTTGTTTACAGGATCACTGACCATGTGGGGGAAAGTTAAGGAGGCGCTACACTAACGTTAACATGGGTGGCTCTGTTGATACTGTACACACAGCACACAAGTTAAAACGAATAGATAAATAAGCTGTAATTTTAAGATACAACTACTGTGTATTTTATTTTTATGCATAAATCAGACCATTACATAACCGGTTATACTACTGTCGTCTATGCATAAGGGCCCACTGACTCAGTGTCAGACAATTCTGGGCATGGCTGTAGCCCTAATTATAAAGAGAGCTATTACTTAGGCGGAGCAAAACACGCTAAAGCCGTGCAGGTGCTCTGCCTGTCCCCCTGTAAGTGGCCCTCCAGTGCCACTTGGCTACTGGGAAACACACAGTACACTGTTATGAGAGAAAATGGTTTGTGGAGAGGTGTGCTTGAACTTTGCTGACAGTCACATCCACTCCGCTGCTCCAATCTTGGGTTCCTATAGAGCCACTCTAACAGCCTCACAGTCGGTGAAGTAACAAGCCTTCTCACCTGAAGTGGCTGACTAAAGGGACAGTCAACAGCTTGTGAGCAGAAGGAATGTGAATTGCTGCACATCACATGTATTTATGCTTATATAAACTTTAAGGACTGCACAGGTGGACTGGATGGCGCTTCCTGTTTTGTTCCAGCTAGTCCAAGAGGAACTAGTATCAAAAGCTCACAGGAGGACAGGATACATTTTCAATTATTTTTGTGGATGAATAATTAAGGTAGCACAAAGTGAGAAGTGACAGAAAGGATGAAAGAGACGTGAGGTATGGTTAGTGACAAAAGCCTTGAGCCAAATTGGAGACTCTGGCATCGCTACAAGTCTGCCTAAGGGCCTATTTGAGCTGAGAAAGTAATTCAGCCTGGTTTTCAGCCCTCTGCATGTCTCTGCCACGACAGCATCCGAAACTGAAATAAAATCTTAAAACAGATCAATACTCAAAACCAACAGGGGAAACCAAACAAATTGAAAGAGCACATCCCATCAGAGTCGTCTGTTTTTCTGCAAACCTATACAAAGAGTAGCTGTATAAGAATAAAAAACACACCAGTACTGCAGCACTGAATGTAAACTGTATTGTTAACTTGCATAAGCTCAGTAAATACATGAGTTGTCTCTCGGTCAGCAGACAAATGTAGTGTTACTCTTGAGATGTCACTGAGCCATTTCTAGTACCAGCCATCATGCAGGAGCACCAGAGACGGAGCATTATCTAGAAAAGCATTCAGCAGAAATGTTCCCCAAGCTTTGACACGTTCGGTTCAGTGAATGGCACCGTGCTTGTGAGCGTCTTAAAGCAATGATGCGTGAAACTGCAGTTTTATCTGCCCCCAATTTTACTGTGACATTTAAAAGATGTGAACTCAGTTTGGTGTGTTGTCGTAAGAGTGCCTGGAAACTGGGAGAAATACGGACCTGTTCTGTCAAAAAGCAGCCAATATGCATTGGCATAATGCGCCTTTATTATACAGTAAAGGTCCTTTTGTATCTACTGCCTGCACCCTGGGTCCACACACTTAATACCTCACGCCTGTATTTTTATTAAATCTGTCCATGTTTCAAGGCCAGCTTCTTCCTCTGTACTAGAGGAAGGACAGTACAGAGGTGACTAAACGGTGCGAAACAAAGGAGGCAGGACTTTCAACAAAGGTCCCCAGCAAGACACATAAAAGACGCCGTTACATGGTCGGCTTCTCCAATCTCTAAGCCAACAGGATCCACCCAGCCTGTGTTCTGGACAACTAGAAATATATGGATCTAGTTTAGTATAACAGCATGTAACATCAATCATGATCCCACAGACGAGGAAAGGTTATAAGGTTTACAGGTCAGTGCATGAATGCGAGGACACTACGAGGAAAAGGGGGCAAAGAAGGAGGCAGGAAGCAACGGCGAGGTAGGAAAGAGGCAGGAGCGTGGATGCGGCTGATAGTGGTTATCAGCCGCTGACAGGCTCCACAAAACAACCAGCGCTGAGATAGATGCTCCAGGAAGCTTCGTTCTAGACACCAGCACACACATTCACGCTTGCACACACACCTGCAAACACAGTTCTATTACGATATACAGTAGGCACACGTTTATGCATGCATATAAGAAGTCCAACATATGTCTCTCCAGTGCCTCCATTGAACGTGTGAACGGCTCTTCTGCTTACACTGGTCACCGTTTCCCTTGGCGCATGCTGGACCAAACCGAGGAGGATGCCCACTCGCATACATAGTGACGGATGGAGCGTAGTGAGGGATACCGGCGGGAGTGTAGTCCTCTCTGATAGATGGCAGAACTGAGTGGGATGACAGAGAGAGCAGAGCCGCTTCCCTCATCTGTCTATCATCCTCTGTTGTTCTCTCTCCCTATCTTTGCTGCTGGCCAAATTTTTTGCTCCACATTCGTCCCTCCCTCCCTCTGTTGTCTGTCTCTGCCTTCGTCGTCTTGGACGTGCGTCTCTTTTCCCTACTCGTCTTACCTAGGCTCTCCCCGGGCATCTGCCTCCTTTGTTCCCCCTCAGCCTCCCTCCACGCTTCCATCACGTCTGCTTGTATCTTAACGGCAGCTCACATGTCGATGGCTGACGGTTCACAGCTTGTCTTGTCTGATCCCCCGCCGACAGACGCACCCCCCCCCCCCCCCATCCCTTCCTCCATCTTCTTCCATCCCTACTCCTCCTCCACACCATTTAAGTCGGCTCCTCTGTTTGCGTGACTTCCTTCGGTCAGAATGCGAATCGCTCTTATCTGCTGCGTTGGAACATCTGAGATTCTCATTAGAGGCCTGGAGCGAGTGGCGGAGGACAGCATACACACATGCATGTGTAAAATCCCCACAAAATACAAATAAGGGTAATAAGAAGACAAATCAGACACATGTAACTCATTCACACGCTAGAACACTAGTAAATTTACTGTTAACATCCTGGCACCACAGCGATGGTTAAAATGGACATTCACCCTAAGCACATACCTGTGTCCTGTGAGTGTCTAAACTCAGTGGCAGAGACGGTGCAGCTCTGTTGCTCATCTTCATCACATCTCCTCATTTACACACCTCCTAAGTGCGATCTGTGAGCCCTTTGAAGTCAGGACAAAGCCAACAGCTAAGAGAAATTCATCTTTTTACTTTCTCTTCTGTAGGAAAGGCTCCATATCTGTCTCTTCCTCTCCAAGACCCGTCCTTGAGCACTCTCTGGTTACCTTTCATCCTTCCCTTCATACTACAGTTTGATCAGAACAAGTGTAAAATAACACTAAATGCAGCAGGGAGAATTACGGCAGACTGGCTTACACACAAAAAGGGAAAATTCCAAATGTGATTTACTCATACAACAGAGCAAAAAGATCCTTTTTCAAATTAGTGTTGTAGTGCTAGTTGAAATCCATTGCACACACCTATAATCTGCATGACATCAACTGAATAGTTTGACAAATAGTTAGAAAAATATTTTGACTGAAACACATCATTGACACAGGAATGTGTTATATGCTGGACAAACTGATGTATTCTTTTAGTCGTATAAAAATACTGCATTGAGCATATTACACAGTAAATTCACAAACTATTATTTGTCATATATCATTGAGTGTGAGACATTCATGAAGACATTTTAGCAGAAAAGATGCCTTTAAGTAACAAGATTAATATCAGTAGCTGTAGCTTTAAGAGCACATCAGCACTAATCTAAACGCTAACCCACAGACCTATATGTGGACTGTCTGTGCCAGACAGATATTTAAATAGACCTGCCCTGACTGTGAGGACACAGACAGCAGAAACTGTGTGCTCACAAACTCATCTGTCTGAGATCTGCAGACATTTATGATGGGATTTACGACCGTCGGGCCTCCAGTGGGTGGACCTTGCCTGCAGTGGACCTACCTGAGGGCAGGTGCCAGACAGAAGAGAGCAGAGGTGTAGACTCATGAGGAAAGCACGTGGCTTTAGAGCGAGCAAGATATGACGGATAATAAATAATATCCATCACCTCTTTATGGTTTATGGTCCAAGGCCGGTGGCAACAAAATCCCCGGGACACAAAAAGTAAACATTTAAAAGCAATCCTTTTTCATTTTCTCACACAGTTGTCTGTGTCTCATTAATAAAGTTGACTTTCATCTGTCAACTGGTGACTCCACACATCTAACAACTGTGTTCACTTGAGCTGTAGCACCACACTAATGGCATCATTGTTAGAGAACAAACACATAAATCGGCCAGCAAATTAGTGTCTACTATCAGCCCTGCCGGTCTCGTTCCGGCTCTAGTCTCAACCCACCGCTACTCTGAAGTCAAGTGCCTTTTTATCCTCTTTCCTGTCAGAGAAACCGCAGGACGTTACTCTATGTGTGTTCGTCAACAGGTCCTAAAAGCTTTTGATCCAGAGAAAACAGCAAACCCGCAAAGACTGTACAAGAATCAGGAAGGTAGCAACGTCACTGCCACTGGTTGCTAATGTACTGATGAAAACTCACTCTGCGCGTCCCAGGCGTTTGCTTTTGCTGCTGCTGGATGTCCTCTCTCTAACATATTGGCAGTTTATACAGGCTGCTAATAATCCAAAAGATTCTTGGTCATAAGCTTCCTATCGTAAACTTTCAGAAATGAAGAGACAGCAGCTTATAATGAAAAAGCAGCAGGGTGGCATAAAAACCTAAAAACCCCAACCAGTGGGAATTGGCGGCCTCTTAAACATGAGAAGCCCATTCAATATAATTATTTCGATTAGTCTGCATCAAAGCATGATAACCCAAAGTCTAAATACAGAACAAGCACAAGTCAGCGTTTCTGAGCGTGAACACGAGATATGCAGCTCTTTTGAACACGCTCGTAAATGATTAACACGACCAGCGTCTGAAAGAACCACACACTCTTTGCTTTCCGTGATTATCTCTGCTCCACTATCGCGCTGATCGCTCTACGTCTGACTTTTTGAAATGAGAGTTAAAAACCCTTTTCGTTCCAGTCACCCACCTTGAGCAACTGGTCAGTCGTGTGCGTGCAGGAAGCACTGGAAATAGTTCGAAAGCAAAACGCCTGTAATTGCCTTATTAGCAAATGGGGCTCGAGCGTAAGCCACCCACCGCTCAGCAAAATGAATTAAGTCAAATGTGCTGAGGCCTTTCTATGAATATAGAGAAAACAGCCTGAAACATTAGTTGAAAGCAAGAGAAGGAGAAATAAATGACTGCTCTTTATATACGATGAGAAATCCAACTGAAAACGCAAGGCCAGAGGAGGCTTATCATCTCCATCTGTACTCTAACCCTTAGACATTAAAGCTTTAAGGGATTTTTCTAGAAGCCTGTAGAAACTCATGAGCCACTCAATGTCTCTCTCAGCATTCCTCAACAGGAAGCTGATAATCTCGTTGGCTTCTCAGATATAACTGCAACCTGATAAAATGCGCTACAGGGTCTGTATTTGGCAAGAGAATTGCGTGACAGCAGCAACGAGTCCTGATTAAAGAGATAGTAAACCCAACATTTGTGTGTTTGACTGTGAGAAGTTAACTTTTCATAAGATGCAGCTCGCGTGTTAAAAACGTATATTTGTGATTTTATTATCAAAAAATAAATCACATCGCTTAAAAAAGCAAACTACAGAAGAATAAGAGAGAGAAAGAGAGAATAATCTGCTCAACAGGAAGAACCGTTGTATTTGGCAGCACTTAACCCAAAAAACTTCAATGGCACGTGACAAAAAACTAGATATTTAACACAACAATAATATTTTATATCAATGTTAACGCTAACTTCACTCTCTGGGATAGAAAGGAATAATTTAAGACATCTAAGCCTAATTTTAATATTATTTTAATTTCGGTTCTTATCGTCTCTCGTCTCTCAGGCAGTATAGATGAAAGAGAAGCTTGAGCTTCTGACCTACCCAGCTCAGTCACAAACTGGAAATTAAAATGTAAGGAAATTGCCTAACAAAAGAGGTGAATTCTCTCTCTTTCTCCATCTACTGTGCTCCCCCAAGATCCAAAGTCAAAACCCAGAATTAAAAGACGATTTATACGCTTTGTTTCTGTTTTCAGGCTTTGGTGCACAACAACATGGTAAGTTGGTGCTTTTAAATAGTTCCCACATACAGTATAAAATAAAAAATATTTGCTGTGTGGGAATTATTATTTTAATTAGAAAAAAGCAGTGGGGGCATATAATGTAACATCAGACATTTCAGTCGGAGTTTATTATATTTTAATATTATCTATTTGCTGGAAGCAGACTGATCCACGTAGCTCCTCTGTCGAAGCCTGGAATGCCACAGGAAGGAAGCGTGTTCTCTTATTGAGAGCCTGTCTACGGCGAGACTTCAAAGTCTGTTGGCTGAATGCCTTTATTTGAAAGGGCTCCCTGAGAAAAGGAGCCACCTGGTTGGCACAGCGATGGCAGTCAAATCACAGCAGCAGGGTTTTGAGTATTTTGCGGCGTCAGAAAAAACAACAACCTAAAAAAAACAAAAAAAAAAAACTAGTTGCATGGATTGGATTGTCATGGCAACTGGGCTGGGTTAGCATGTGAAGTGGAAGGAAAGGACTAGAAGAAGACAAGAGAGAAAGAGAGAGAGAGTCGGCCTCTTTGTGAAACAGTTGACTCACAAATTTGAAATGCCAATTATTAACTAAACGCATCTGCGCATGAATGTCTAAGCTATAAAGTTTCGCCTGTAATCAATTTAGTGTGACTCAATGCCTGAGAGATTGAATTCATCCCTTCTGACCTGAGATAGCAGCACTGAGGTGTGCTCAGACAGACAGATGTTAGACGCTCAAGTGATGAAGCAGTAACCTGTGAATTTCAGTCAGGCCATCGTGTTGCAGCAGACAAACAAACCACAGCTTCCCACAGATCTAAGTTTGACTGCAGACGCCCGTTTCAGAGAAAAAAAAAAAAGAAAGAAATCGAGAAAAAGATGCAGAGGGTTTGCTTTTCATCCTTTACATAAAGCTGAGTGTCACACCATGAACGTCTAGTGTCTCATCTCATCCCTCTCTGTGACGCTACACACTCGTCACTTCTTTGCGCTACATGCAGCGGTCACCACTTCAGCTTGGTGACGGATGCAGACTTAACAAAATAAAAAATAAAAAGACAAGCTGACAGTGAGTGATTCAGCTGCGTTGTGAGTTATGATGCAGAGCTCAACCAACAGCTCAGCTCTGTCTCAGCTATGCAAATATCCAACTGACAGCTACAACAACAGCCTGGCCGACCGCTGCACATTTAAATCTATTCAAATCACGATCATGTCAGTATAACACCTCCAAATATGAAAGGACGAAGCTGCAGCTCGAGGGGCCGTACACTAAAAACCCTCACTTGCGATATTTCATGGTATCTGTTCAGCTTTCATCATTCACGTTTGGCTTAGCTGATTTTCTGAAGTGAAATGACTCCCAGTTACTCCAGAATGATGTCACATAATGTGCGCACTGTATGACAACAAGACGTTTCAGCCCTTGCAAGTACAGCGGGCATTAAAAAAACAATTTGCTGGGCATTGACAAAGATGAGCTATTAATTGTTCTTAACAGTTACTGCTCTCCTTCACCCTGCTCTAAATGTTATTATTGGAGCAAAACAATATACGAACCCAGCAGGTGATGCTGAATAGTCGATAAACAGCAACGATGAGAGAGAAGCAGACGAAGCAGTTGAATGTCTGTTTAATAGAAATAAATTGAATTCACTGGTATTGGCGTTATCTCTCAGGTATCGGAAAGTTATCAAAAAATTTCCCCACACGTGAATAAGACTCCATAATAGGAGTAAGAGGCAGCCGCTGCTAAAAAACAGGCAGCGGTATTATTACAGACATCCCCATTAAAGGTGAGCGCGTAGCTCGTCGTTCACTCATCCCTCGCTCTGCGCTACTACTCCTGTGACTGCGCGCCGCCTCTGTCAGACTAATCCCGAGGCCTCGGAGTCACACCACATTCTGGGTGAACTGTGTCAGATGGAACGTATCGAGACAATAGAGAGCTGTTGTGCATAGACGGCACAGAAACATGACATGAACGCTATAAATACCGGGCCCCCTGAGATAAAGAAGCTTAATCATCCTCTTCGCTCTGCAGACATATTTTAAACAGGCAGCACCTTGATTAGGCCAAACTGCGCTGCTGCCAGTAAGTCTGACTTTATACGAGCACTCGAGTATATAAAAGTAGTTATTTTTATAATATCATCTAAGACAATATTGTGTATTTTTATACACATGAATTATTAACTTTACTGTTAAATCTGCTAAAATACTGTACAACATGGGAACTATTTCCAATCCCACTGTTCCAGGCTTCCAAACTTCCAGGCCCTTGAATTGAGGATATATTAAACACATTCCTATTACTCTGTCCGACCCCAGCGACCTACTGCAACATAAAACCTCCTCCGTTGCTGCTGCACCGTCATCATTTACAGAACACGCGATTGGTTGAGCTTATCACTTGAATCCAGAACGCGTCAGTGCCTTTGCAGGTGCTGCCCGGTCCGTTCAACGCAGACTCAGCCGATTCACACCGAAGGCTCCGGCAGAGCCTTTAATCAGCCATGAGTCTCTGAAAAGACACAAAAAAAAAAGCCTTCTCCTGTTGCTCAGGGAAGGAAATGACCAGAACCATGTCATTCCTTTATCTCCTCTCTTGCTTAGTGTTTGTGTGTTTGTGTGCTTGCCTGTTGCATGAAGTTGTTTACCCACACAAGAGCACGGTGCAGTGAACTCAAAGAGGAAAAACAAGAGCAAGTCGAGTGGAAAACAAAGCCAAATCATTCAGGAGCTGCTAATCCTAAAGAGTTTGGCTTCGTTTTTCTTCTTTTAACTGTTTCTTTAGCTGTGCTCTCGACTCACTCTACAACTTCAAGTCCCCACACACACACACACACACACACACACACCGGCCATTGTAATACTTTGCATTACAATTCTGCTCTGCTAAGACAGTTCAACAGTTTACATTCAGTTGTTTTAGGATGGCTGCTCTGAGCCAAGCTGCTGTTCATGCCACCCAATAAAAACCACAAGACGGAAAAAAAACCCCTATCCTTGTTTTACATTGTGTTGCTGTTCCCAAATAACATCTCCTAGCATAGACTTAGCTGTCATAATATTTGAACGCTGCGGTGACAACAGTGGCCTTTTGTGCTTCTCCTCAGAGCCACTAAATAACCTCTATAAAAGATCTGTAGTGACACATCTAAGGCAGATTATCAATAACCCAGCGCTGACCTTTCTCTGTGAGCTTTAATGCTTCAGTGTTGATTGTACAGCCTAATCCTCAATTCGGTGACTAATACTGTAGTACTGCAGGTGAAAGTCCGGTCTCAACACCTTATACGTTGAAGGATCCTTCTCTGCACTGTCTCCAACTTGTGGCATTGTTGGCCTGCTTGTCAAAAGGTGGATTCCACCGGGAAGCAGCTAAACTGTGGCAGATGCAGGGATGTCCAGTAGACTTCAGCAATGTAAAAGTATAAAGAGGACAATGACTGTAGGGCCGCATGAAAGAAAGATGAGAACAGAGCCTGAAAGAAGTCACACATGAGGAGGTTTGCCTACGGAGCCAGATGCCAATTCTACATTCGCCTCCCGCCCACTCAACAAGCCAATCACAAAGAGATTTGACTCTAAATGATGTCACCAATTTCTCAACTCATTAAGCAAATGAACTGATACCGTACCACACACCAATCTAGGATTTTTTCTTTCTTATGATCATCAGCTTCCTTTCTGTCTCTGTCTCGCAGTGTGTGTTTCTCTCTCCACTGGTGCAGAAGATATAGGGCCTCACTGTGCCAGCCTATAACTTGGAAGAGGTCACAATTCACTTTCAGTGGATTGGCTGCAGATTTATGGCTCGTCTCACGCTCCCGTATACTGCTGACGGAGGTGGCGGAGGAGCAGCAGCTTTGGTAATCACAGAAAATTGCTGTGTTGGGGGGAAACAGATGTGTGAACTCTATGACAGAGAGGAAAGGAGAGGAGAGGGCAACAAATGTGTATTAGGCTTTACGTGAACCCATAACAGCCTCACTCATGTTCTGGATTTGGGCAACTCGACGCTCATTCACAAATGTCCCACACATACTGGTTGCCGACTGTGTGAGTCTGATTTTGGCCCAGGGTAATCTGTCTTCCACCTCTGAGCATCATTCAGCGCCACATGCCGAGTGTTCGTCTAGCGAATGTCTTCAAATTGGCACATCGCTGAAAGTATAAATCTCCGGAGAGGAAACGTTTAACCTTTTGTCATAACCACAGGCTACTCTAAGGGAGAACACACAAAAACACACACACACGCACAAGGAAACAATGATATCAGCTTCAAAGTGGCAGCATTTTTCCATAATATGAGCGGGGGCCGAAAGACAATGTGACATTTCCGAGGTGTGTGCTGTCGCACGGCAACCATAGCAACTAAACCAAAAGCGCTGTTAATTCGAGTCGGTCCACCTCTCAGAGTTCCCCCTGAAATCAGACTCAACCAGTAGCAGCAAAATTATTTTTAACCAACTAAACCTGTTCCAGTTCCTGGTTAGACATTATGGGAATGCTGTGTGTGGCTGTGCATCCACAAGAGATTGTGCGGATGCATGTGTGCACTGAGCTGGGTCCGTCAATCACTCTTAAAAGAGAAGCTCACAAATTCACAAGCACTTAAAGCAGCTTCCTGTTCTCCAGCATTTTCCTCAAAACCTGTTTGTGTGCTAAACTTAAGAGGCTTGTAGCTACAGAAAACATGAATCATGAGACCTGTTGTGAGTTTTTCTACGCTGATGTATATAAAAGGACTGTGATGAGAACCTGGCACAGCAAGGCCACCGCATAAAGGTCACTAAAATGAAACACTTGTTTCCTGTCACCTGTTGTCATGCTCACAGTCCTTCGGTATCGTAACCGTCGCTGTTCTTACGGATCCAACTGTGTTTCTGCTGTTTTTAAACTGCGAGTGTGTGCGAGAGAGATCATGCAGGAACATTAAAGCCAGTGAAATGGACTCTGAGCAAAACCCATACAAACATTACGGGTTATGGCCGCGTGAGTTTACATAGCAGTGCGCTTGTTTGAAAATATAGCAGAGTGCAGAAAAGGACACGAGGAGCTCTTGACACACCAGCATTCACGCCTGTTTCTATGCACACAGGACAAAGGGAGATTTTGTAAAGGTAGATCAGATTCTATTAACTGTCTTTAACAATAGTAGCTCTGTCCAAGCTCCTGTTTTGGCAAGAGAGTGGAGGAAATGAAAAATCAAATAAGTCTCCGGTCCTTGCGCCGTAGCTTATCTCCCAAGTTCCTGCCACCGTTGATTCCATTCAATTCCTTCACACGTAACTGAACTGAACTTTGCTCAACTCAAGACGGCTCCTTGTGTAAAGTGCCAGATGATCCCTAAACCGCATCCACCCAATTTATTGTTCTAACCACCTGAAGGAAACATCTGTTACTATGAATATCACCTCGTGCTCTTCATGTCTTGTAGCCGTAATATAAACGTACGAGAAAATTGAGTTCCCACTGTGCAGAGCGCCTCACAGGTGCTACTCCCTAATTACTTACTTAAAAACGCCATTTACAGTTGTAATACTGTACGCGTGCGTGTCTACCTCTCTGTGTAAGTCTCTCTGACTGCTTTCTGTGTTTTTGTGAGTTTCAAGGTCCCCTGTTGTGCAAAACCCACCTTTTTAGACATTCTGGTACATTGCATAGCTCAAGGCACCGTTCAGAATTCTTTACCTTGTAGACGCAGGCTAGGGTCCCAGATAGCCCCCCGCCTCAGCGTTGGACGACAAGGACACTGTGACCTGAACCCCCCCTACAGTACATCACACGTGTAGGCATCATGTCCCATTTGCACACTACACCACAGAAACAGCTTGCTTAATATTAATTATAACAATTTAATGCATGTTCGTGCACCATAAAATTTCCAAACAAGCCTTCTTCTGTGATCTCTAAACCGCAGCTTGACTGCCAAACATCTTTGCTTTTTGTTCGAGCTACGTCCAGTAATTGGGCGATGCTGCAATCTATTCTCATTTTATCAGGCCTTGTCTAATCAGAGCCACAGCTGAGTCTGAAAACTGTTTTGAATAGAACCACATTTGAAACGTTTGCCTGGCTGAGGTCCTGCAGGAAATAGTAAACTAAAAATGCAGGAAATAGTAAAAAACCGTTTTCATTAGTGTGGAGGTAAACACAATGGGCACACACTGAATACAGTTCTGCTTTGCTTCAGAAGAATCCGAGGAATGCTTTTACTCTGCAGGCCATCAAGCTCAGTGTCTAAGACACACACGCATGCACGCAATGGGCAGGGCATCATAGTTTGTTTAAATTGGTCTGTTGAACAGATGTGCAATATCATGACGAATAAACGTGAGCGAAAACACGAGACATGACATCTTTATAAACACACGGAAACACGCGCCTGCGCTCACTGTAGCACAGAGAAATATGGCGGGTGCCCTGTCTTTCTGCCCTAATAGAGTTTTGCCCAAGCTCAATTTGAGTTATTATGAGTGTGGCAGGACTGTTCTCAATGCTGGGAGACAGAACAGACGCCCACACATGTAAACACACACACACACATACACACACACACACCCACACACACACAAAGCCTCATAACAGAGGCACAGGAAATAATGACGAATTGATGCCAAAGAGCCTCTCTCAATTCTCTTAGAGGAGAAACACTCTCAGTGCTTGTTATCTCTGACCACAGACACACACTTTCCCACATGAACAAGCACGCCAGACATCAAAAGTGGTCCTTCAAATGTTTGCTTCTGTCTCAAAACCCCAGTGCTTGCTCATTAATTGTTTGTCAGAACAGTATATATGCCCTTAAGACATCCTCCATTTGCCTGAATCTTGTGTAGTCACTTATAGTGGGCTGCCAACATACTAGGATCCTCCTGCTGTTACCAAGCAGGAGTCGCCGTACGCTCATGAGTGCTGTGTGCGCGAACAGCGGTGTGTGTACAGAGGTACAAGTCCCGGTCAGCACTCCTGTCTACGCTCGTCTACGGATGCAGTGAAATACTATTATCCAGGCAAACATAAAATCAATGGTAGCTATTAATTAGTCTACCTCTGACTGCCCTCGCTGATACACTTATATACACAAATAGAACAGGCACGCATTACATCCACTGAGCTGTTCAGAGCTGCAGTGTATTTTTAAAAAGAGAAAGCACTGAATAGGATGACTGAAAAAAAGGCTTCTACAAATGCCACACTTTCAAGATGATGCCACACGTTCAAGATGAAACTGAAAGAAAGTGTCGAGTTACACAGACTGAAAAAAACCCAACAAATTTCTTAAAATTTCACAACTTCTTCCTGGTAGTTAAAAATAAGCACTGGCACAATACGCCATAGAATATTCTCACAGGTGTCAAGTTAAGCGGTGCAGGTGCAGCAGTTCGGGTTTCTGTCTGTTCACCTTCCGTCCCAGTGTGCTACCAAAGCTTCTGGCTGGAAGATGGGTCAGCGCATTCGAGCAAGCTTCACCATAAACAGATGCAGTGAAAGAAAACAGGAAAACCAAAGGAAAAACACAAGGTATGGTGATGGACACGACATCATCCATCACATCAACAACGTGACGATTCCTAAAAGCCGAAACACTTCCCAGAGACTTCTTATAGTTATAACCCTAGGTGTGCAATGTCGAACGATGGCGCGCACACAGATATAAACAATATATCTGTGTTCACTTTCAGGGTTCAGGGTTCGAGACTGTTGAGCCTCACCTTGTTCTGGTCAGTCCAGTACAGGAAGTAACCTTTAGGGTCGACTGTTAAAGTCACCGGGGTCACAGTGGTGGAATCCTGTAAAAGAAAAAGAAAAAAGACATCTGGAGTCAATGTGTGTGTCCTCCTGAATCTGTGCGCCACCGTCTGCGTCTTTAAATATCGGCCTTTTTTTGCGCGTGTGGCGAAACACAGCAGCGCACCGGGCAAACAAATGAATTCATTTCCAAGAGCAAAGTGTCGTTTTTGTAATAGCACATTCATACCAGACTCTGAAATGACATTAGAAGAGCTGTTTATGTAGTACGCATGCACACAATCCTTTCCTTCTAGGGTTCTCTCCCCACCATGACCTGGCTTCACTACAAATGTCCAAGCAGACTGGTGTGTGTGTGTGGGGGTGGGTGTGTGTTTGAGACAACTGTAATCATGAGCTGCTGATGTTTTTTTTTCACGTCTTGTAACAGACAAATCCATTCCCACAGTCCCCACATACAGACCGCTCCAAGTGGCACACATTCAAGCACACACACAGTGTGACCGCAAGGCATACACGGCAAGGCAGGTATTATTGGATGCTTCTATATAAAGACACAGCTTTATTCTGTCCGCAGCGGCTGTGGTTCAGCTGAACAGTAGCATATTGTCCTCTTCCATCAGCCAGTTCACGATCAGAGAGACAGAAATTCTCTGCACAGTAGAAAAAAAAAATCTTCAAAGTGTCTTCATGAGGCGTCTAACGATGTCCCTGTCACAGCACTGGGACACAGAGCTAATGGTCTGCATCTGCTACACACTTGTCGTATGTAGTTGTGACCCTGTGTAACTTGCATCATGAAAGGTTGGAGCGTGGATCCGTGTCTGTGCCGAGGGAGAGACGATCGTTAGGCATCATCGTTTCATTCTGTGTCATAATAAACCTAAACGCAAATCGACCCTTTTATAAACTAGCAGAGAAATGAAAAAAAAAAAAAAAAAAAAGAAGCAATAAAGGAAACAACGAGTGAAAAAGTAAACGAGCAACATGTTTGATGCAGGAGATGGTAAACTGCTGCATGAGAGGCATTTGCTACAGTATTTACCAAGGCAACCTGCAATTCCCATGAAATCTATTAGGGACTCGAGAGGAATCGCTTTGGTCCTGTTCACATGATCGCACAATCTTTGCAGGCTTGACTGAATGACAAAAGACACAGTTCATACCGCTGCACACACACTCACACGCACAAACACTTTATTTACAGCCTAAGGCAGGAAAAAGCCTTATGTTCGCAGTTCTTAGACATAGAGTCTAATTCCATTCACACCCTGCGTCTTTGATCTGCACTTATGTTATAATCCACAGGACAATTTCTTCCATTTAGTTTTACAAAGCCTCCTCCCATCCTCCATGATTCAATAACATTAACAACATTTCAGCAGAGTGTTTATATTTCCCATAAACCAAGTCAAGAATCCACTCAGTGGACAAAATGCGGCAATTGATGAATTATCCATGATGACAGAGATAAAGACAGAAAATGGCTTGGAAGTAGTGGGATTCTGCCTAATGATGTGAGAGCAGTCATTTTCACCAGCTTCTTTCTTAATGTCCTTCCTCTCCATGGCCACCACTACAAACAAATTAAGCCATTATGGACTCTTAGAAAATGATTTCCTCATGAGTCTGCACATTTACCAAAAACAAAAGTATTTAGAAGGTTGTGGATAAGGCTGCAGTGTGATTTGCTGGCACTGCTACTTCAGGAGAGCTGCTTCTTATGCTGATTACTGCCATTTGACCAGTTTGAAGGTTTGTCATTAATGGCTAGACCAGATTGAGCAGAAGGCCTGTTATTTGCTAAGGTACAATGAGATTAGTAACTGACTTGCAACTGCACAAACAACAAATTCTGAATGTCATCATTTTTAGTGAAGGCTGTGTGTCACCTGTATCACCTGACAGAGGGATGTTAAGAGCAGATGTCAAAATGATGTCGTTTTTCTTTAACACACGCTGGGGAAAAAAGTGCCGATCAGAATTGCAAACTGTATTAAATATGTTTACAAAGACTCAGCATCAGCGTTGACATATTTCAGATCTCGCCTGTCACTGTCAGTGGTCTTTAATAAGACGACGAATGTCGCTGTCAGAAAGGATTTGGAGCTCTGCCGACTTCCACGTCCGCTTAGGAGAAAGCAGCGACCGGTGCCAAATGCACGGTTGAAACCGACTCACAAATCATAACAAAACGCCAAAAACGCTTTAATGTCCAACCACGTCTTCCGCTTCAGCAGCAGCAGCCACTTGTCTGCAAGTGGTAGCGACAGTAGCAGAGGTCTGTGACTTTGAGACCTTTCGCAGACATTTTAAAACGTTCTCCGCTTGCTCTTACATCTATTTTCAGTCAGCCACTAAGCTCTGTGTGCTGACATCTGCCGTGCTCCTCGTCACTGCTTCAGGCACCCGACTCCTCAAAAGCCAGTGCGTCACCCTCGCAAACAAGCAAAACTTTACACCATTTCTGTCTCCAGCGAACGTTCAACATAATCTGCTATTGTATCTTCTGTTTCTTGTACCGTTTCTTGGGGAGAGGGATTAGAGTCGAGCCCAGACGCAATTTATGATAACATTTTATTGCCCTGTCTGTCTCTTTTTTTTCCATGAAGCAACACAGAGAGGAAAGAGGAAGGAAGGCGCACATGAGAAATTAAACAGAGAAGGCATCTGTGTGTTAGGGTGCATGTTTTCACAGGAAAGGCCTGGTGAGCGCTTGGACCGAGAGATACGGGCCTTACGTAACTAAGCTGTTAAGGGAAAGAGACACACGCTGCTTCTCACAACCTTGTAATGACAAGTTAACAAAATACTCAGGTTAAAGAGTGATGATTGATGAGCGCGCAAGACTTCCTCCAGCACCATCTGTCCTGTACTGATTCTCATGACTTTACCACTGATCCATGAAAACATTTGTGCTGTGCTTGGATCCCTTGGGATCAGTCAATATTAATATTTTACATATAACGGGACGTCACGTCTCATAAATCATCGTGTAGGGATTGCAGGTTGCTCGTGCGATCGCATATGATTCTCCTTTCACATACTGTGGGTCAATAGCAACGCACAGCAGTTCACTCAGCAGTTACAGGTGGGCGCGTCTGAGCATTTTCAAACAGAGCAGCCCATTCCTCAAAAATGGAAGAACAAACGGTGTATTTAAATGCTGACATAGCATATATGAAGCGGCTGGAATGCAAACAGTTATTCAAATGAGATGCGCTGGGGGGAAGATGTGCAACAACTATCACAGAAAGTCCCGTTTGGAATACAAAGAGCTTTCCTACTGAGTCACCGAAGCCAGTTAAGGTCGCGCAAATGAAACTCTAGTTTTAAAAGCCTCCACTGTATGTTAATTCCCTTCAGGTTGTGTTGGTTTGTTGTTTAGAGAAGACGCAGTGCAGCCATTGCTGTCTGTTAAAAGCCTGCTACTGTTGCGTTTTACCGGCTACTCAACGTCAGTGTGCAATCAATTTTAATCAAGGTCATTTCTCTACAGCTGCAGCCAGCAGTGTGGTAAAATGATAACAATATACATATAATATATCATATATCATATATGAAGGCCTTGGCGGGTGGTTACACTGCGATGCGTGTGTTCAGCCCAGACACACTAATTAATTGCAGCTAATTGATAAAACGTCTAGTGACGGGAAGGCAGCGACCTTAGTTCAAATGTTTGATTTGATTTAGAGAACGGACGCGCATTCTCACACACAAGCACGCACGCACACACCCACACACACACACACACACACACACACACACTTAACATTTAGTTACGGGACAATGTCAACAAAGTACATGTCACTATAAACTGCTGCTTTCCTTACGCGGACAATTCAACCTGCCGGCTACTGTTGCGTAGATTTTGTGATACGACCCGGTCTTATTTCCATGCACACACACGCGAAGAAACGACCAGACGGCGAGAGGATTGAGTGGCTTTCGTGTCATTACTTACATCGTCCCATTTCATAAATTTGTTGCCCTTTCTCAGGCTCTCGGGCACGGACACGGGCTTGAGCTGCAGCGCATGAACTCCCGGCTGTGCCCCTGCCATTGACTCATCCACGCTTCTCAGACGCGCGGCTGGAATTGAAATGAGTCCGTTTCCTCTCTTCTGGTCTTATTTCTCGTCCTCTCCTCTGTAACGCGCTTGGAAGCAGGCTGACGGAAGCCCGCTACTGCTGCCAGTATGTCATGCCCGCACTGACGGCGGCGGTGGCGCGTCTCGGCTTTGGAGAGCTGTGAAGGCGGACGCAGGCGCAGCGGACTGTGGCCACGGGCTGCCTGACTGAGCGACATGCAGCTGATGCGAAGACGAGGAGAGGGAGGGAGGGAGAGAGAGAGAGAGAGAGAGAGAGAGAGGGAGGAGGGGGGGGATCTGAATGAGTTGCACGTCTGGTTTCAAATTGTTCAAGTCCAATGCAGGGACAGGATCGATGCGCGAACAGATCTAGCGCCTCCGTGCGTTCGCGGCAACAGGGTGGCCACACGTTGCTCAAAAGGTTTTTGCAGATCTGACTCTGCAGCCTCCCGCTGTTGAAGTTATATTCCGGTTGTTTGGCAGGTGTGGAAGAGTGATGCGGACAGTAGGACTGTGCTGTCACCAGAATAAACACGGCTTTAAGTGCTGTAGCTGCAGAAGACCACTGGATCAACAGCTACTGAACAGAAGTCCACGTGTCCAGACCTGGAAGGAAATGATTGTATGATGGGTCATGTCCCTAACTTGAGAAATCAACCCACACCCACCAGCCACTGTAGCATGTACACCGATTTCTGTTTCAGTGCCCACACAAGGCTGTGGGCCTTCTTACTTCTTCATGACTAAACTTCTTCAAAGTTCTGTGAGTCAAGAGTGCGTCACGGCCTTTAGGACTTTAACTTTCTTATTAAAAAGAAAACAAGAAACTCCTCTGGGGTTTGTACCACGCACTACTTATTTTGTGCCATTTCCAAAAAGGGACTCCAGACAAAGCAGACGTGTTCGAGTCCTTCCTTCTGCGGTTTCGGTGACCGTCACACATGTCAGACTAGTCAAAACTGTCAAATTCTGACGGGCACTTTTTATGTCAGCTGTGAGAGCAGTTGGTTTGGGTTTGTTTGCTGTCATTAATGATTGATTAGCAGTGGCAGATTAGAAACCGTGGTCTCAACAGAAACAGTTGGGCGACCGCTTTAAAAAGGGAGAGAGGGACAGAAATTAAAGGTGAAACAAAAAAAAAAATCCAGTTTAAACACGATGAGTCATAATACGAAAGAAGTTCTTCTTTCAGCAAGAAAAGCAAATGTACAGGATGCAAACGCTTTGAGACGCAAAATGATAAATTGTTATGCTTCACGCCTCAGAATGCAGTATCCATCATGTGTCTTCCTATCAGCCCTGAGGTTTCAGCACTAAAAACAGCCACGGCACTCGGATGTGAACGTCAAAGCTCTGCAGCAAAGATAAGCATCAGATTGTCACTCTGTAAAGGCATTTAAGACAACGTCTCTCCTATTTTCTAAATCTGGGGCTTTTAAAATGAACATGTGCAGTGTTGATAAAGTGCTTCTGTTTTTCTTGGTGATGGTGATCACTCCTGTCTCCAGGTGATTTGTGAAGGTGAAAAAAAAAACGCACACACAGACCCACACTACGCATGCATGTGGTGTGCGTACGGTTCGTTGTTCTCGAAGCGATTGCACTGTCCTGGTTGAAAGAAGGGATCAAGCTCATCTCTCAGAACTGTTGTCCCCAAAAGCTACGCTAGAGATTCATTACATTTGAGAAAGACCATCTTCTTCCTAAATTGACCTCTTTCAGCGTTGGGCCAGATTAACCTGCCGAGGGTCTCGGGGCAACAGTAAATTGTGTTTCCTCCACTAAGCCTCCAACTACCCAGGTTCCTCCGCAGCATCGTCCCAGACAACAATAAAATTAAACATTAAACCTGGGTCCTCACGACACCAGAGAGTTTGGGGACCTGAGGCCGTTGTTTTAGTTTAGACCTGCAGATTGAAAAAAATGCATATTTCAACAAATCCCACGACGTTTGTGTCTGAATTACATCTGAGGACAGATCTTGCACAGTGTGTTCAACGTCAACAGGCCAGTACCACTGCTGGCTGAACTCACAGTTTGCACTCAAGGCCTGTTTGAGCTAAATGGCTCTGTCATCCCCACACTGAACATACAACCTTGCTCTTGACCCTCAGTCAATAAAGGCTGCAGAAACTGCCATGCACAGTACACAGTTCATTACCTCTAACTCAAGGCACTGCATCTGCTAAGCTGCACATTCGCAAGGGTTTGTTTGCTACAGTCAGATGCTTCCAGGCAGACGCATAGATGCATTTGAGAATTCAATCAATACAATTTATAGGATCAAGACGATCAATCAAAAGGTGAAGTAGTCTGGTCTACCGCCCACCTAAACCGTATTTGGGCTTATTGAGTTTTTATTTTCCATTTAAAGATCTAATTTGATTTGATCATTAAAATGAGTGAACGTCATGCGTGAATATATTATACAGTGTATTTTATAGTAACAGTAGTTATGGATGCATTCTGCACGTCACCTTTCTCCTTGTATCATTAACAACCGGAGCAGTCAAAGTTGAGTCTAACTAGGAATCTATTATTGATGACAGAAGTTCAAATGCAGTTAATTTATCAGAAATTCACAGACCTGTGCCAGCGCAGCTTTACGTAAACACAATGCAGACGAATCTGAGATGGTTTTATTATTGTTTTGTTTTTTAATCAGTACACTGGACTTTGGAGGTATGATGGGAAAAGGAGAGCCGAGACCTTTGGCGTATGAATGTATAAACAAAGCTGGTGGGAATGGCAAAGGAGTGATGAAGGTGATGCCTGCAATGTCCTCTCTATGAACCCAAACCCAGCCCTGCAGTACCAGCACAGTGCTTTAGCAGCACCTTCAGGACCCCTTCTGCTAGTGCACTTTCTGAAGTGTGCTTCAAACGGCTCACATAGTTCACATTGGCCTATTCTACCGGATATTTTAAACCTATAATGTCATATTTAGTCATTTTACGTTTTCAAGGTTATTGTGAATGAGAAATCATAGACACAACTGCACAACAGAAACCCGATTGACACTAGGAGTGGGTGATGCAGATAAAGGGTGGATTTCATTTTATAGTATTATATCACATTATCTTAGACTAAACTAATATAAAATGAATCAAATTAACTAAAAAACTGTGTCCACTGAAGACATATTCAAACCAAAAATGTTTCTGTGTGGAGTTTGCATGTCTGTGCGCTGCCCTTCAACCAGCTCCTGTGTGAGACCCGTGAGTCAAGTGAGCTCTAGCAAGACTTCACCTCAGCATTTTACAGTAGGTACTGACCACATTGCCAGAGATTGGACACGACAAAGCCGAGTGGTTTTACTGCTCTATTCCTTTTATCCACCTGTGCAAGGGAAAGCGTGCAGCAGTACGTCAGGGGCATCCCTGCTAATTTTGTAACCACACTCTATGTACTATGTGTGTTAAGAACCCATCAGCTTCGGAAATCTAAATGGGTACAGTTCAAAGAGTACTTATAAAACCGTGAGTAAGTTCTGGCAAGTCTAACTACTATACTCTTCAAAAGCACCAGGGATGTGGTTTGCTGCCTATAAAAAAAAACAAAGCTAGACTGAGACGTCTAATGCACAATGCAGCCAGCGGACCAACAGAGGGCGCTGTGGCATAACGTTGCGTGACTCCTGGCAGCTATCCTCTGCTTGCCATTAGGTGTAATCCTGCTCTGAAGCTTCAGTAACTTCATTGTCCATTCAATCCAAATTCCTGGTAACTAACATAACATGGAACATGTGCAGTGAAAAATGATATGTTAAAAACTTAACAGCTTGCAAAGGGGGCCCAGGGATGTTTGGTCAGGTCAAATCATGAGTTCGGAGAAAATTTGCAGAGACCTTGTGGGCAAGACAGGGGAGGTTTAATATGTCTGAATATGTTTCTCTCTGTGTTTCTGTGTAACTGAACACCTCTTCTACCTCTATTGTCTTACCTGAGATTGTGGAGGGAACGATCTGGCAGGTGTTCTTCCCCTCAGGCTGCAAACTTCAGAAATGAAGAAAATAGAGGGTGGTAGGTGAAATGAAAAGGACGGAACACACACACACACACACACACACATACACACACAGCAGAAAACGCACATTCGGGAAGCCTATACTGTGACACATGTCTGAGTGTGTAGCAAGATCACACAGTCCGTGCTGTTCTATATAGTGTAAACATGTCTGAGGGTGTGTATTAAATGCTCATTACAGAGGACTGGGTAAGCTCTGGGAGAGACTGGGGAAAAAACAAACAAACCCCACGGGGTGGCTCAGAGGGATGATGAGGGGCAGAGGGAGGCCTCTCCCAGTGTAATTCAAGTTCAATAACTGACCCTTAACCTCCCTCCAACTCAGGTTACACAGTTCTGGTGAGACAGATTATAGGCACAGTTACCTCACAGCTGTGGATACTATATACCTCAACAGAAGCCACACACGCTTACAACGACACACACACACACACAGGGCTGCAGACACAAAAAGGTCAGTTGGTAATGTCAACAATCAGCTGCGTATACTTGAATATCAAATGGCAAAGGGGATGACGGGTTCCCAATCTGCGCACCTTTCGGGATGATGTAAAGAAACTGGGACCACACAGAGCCCTTTCAAAGCCAGGAAGTAGAAGACATCATTCACCTGCGGAGCTACAGCTGGGTGAGTTTCAGTCTGTCAGAAAGACCTCATTAAGCGCACGTCAGAACGATCATAGAGAGAAAACACAGCTACTTCAAAGAACTGACAAACACTAGTAATTATACAGTTTACACCAGTCCAGATAAGGAGCAACCATCAGTCTTTCACTGGACTGGTTTGTCGTCCAAGACCCTGCAGTAAAATAACCCTAGACTGGTAAATATGAGGATGAATAATGAGGAACTGCATTTTGTATATGTCTGTGCCCAACAAATTTTAAGCTCAGTTAGTTAGTTGTCGTGTTGTTATATGTTCAGAATTGCTTGCAAGTGAAAACCGATCATTAAAGTTATTAAAAATCCCAAGTTCCAATTAATATTCGTGTAAATATATCCATCTGCCACATGAATTCAGATTTTGAAACATCCACATGAGGCCAGCAAAAGGGTTGCACATGCCATGGCTGTGGCCACAACCTAAAAATGGTTCACAACCCATGCTGTGTTAGCATAACCACCGTCACATGCTTGAGGCAGAGGCTGAGCAAGCGGGGCCGAACGAGAGAAAGAGATGTAGCTACTGAGGGCTCCGTTTTACAGTAAACAACAACGACAACACAAGTGCCTGGCCGAAACTGATCGCCGTTCACTGGGACCACTTCGGCCGCAGCTGGGCATTGCTTTGGTTACGAGACAGGCTCGGCCCCAGACATCTGTGCCTCTGGGCAGCTTTGGCTCCTATTGTGCGGTAGGACAGTAGATGGGGCTGCAGGTCTGTAACGCTACAACAGAACACAGTCCCACTGTTTAATCCAACTTTCGTGCTTCTTCTGTCATTTATCTTTTCTTTCTTTTTTTGCACCTGTCCCTGTGGGCTCAATATTTATGGATTGTTAAAACCAACACGGAATAGGGAGTTGACCAACATATCAAGTGTCAAGGTCTTGTCAGATAAGTCCTAAATTTGCACCATTACAACTTATCCTCTGGGGAAACGATGGGGCCAATTCAAACCATCCCCACACAGCTGGAAGGGAAGAGTCTGTTTTTTTTTTTTCCGGAGAAAAATAAAATGTAGAGAACAATGTTTTATATCTCTTCAGCCTTTATGTTCTCCATTGTCCTAGCTTGCCCATGTGGCATTCCCCTAATCGTCTTTAAATTACACAATGTTCAAGTGTCAACTCAAACTGGCAACACAAAGCAAAAGGCATCATTGTGTCTAAATGAAACCCAGCATTTATCAGACTTCTGAGCCTCCCACTGTGACTTTACCATTTAGTGTATTTGTTATGAGTAGATCTGTAGCAATGCACAAAGGGGCTATTGTCCTTGCGCCGCTTGTACGGCAGAGTTCCAAGGAGGACGCAAAACCCCTGTCTGCTCTGATAGCAATCTGCTGCTAAAACCCTTCTCCCAATCCCTACATGCAGCAATAACCCCATGCTGACTAAGCCTAGGCCAGGCTAAGATGCTGATCTAAGGTCAGTTTTGCGCTCCACAAATGGTTTTAAACGGAGGAACTAGGCGCAGGTCTGTGCCTTAGGCCAGGTATGGGAGTTCGGGGATCAGGCTGTGTGCTGTGGGAGAGCCTTTTTCCCTTCAAGTGGGCCTAAATCCTTTTAAGAAAGAAAATGTTGATGTTTACATCCTAGCTGTGACCCCCTCTTGGCCTCTTCGCTCAAGCATTCCTGCCATAGCTGTGACATCTAGCTAAGCTTTAGGACACCAGAGGGATAGGGAAAACAACGTTTAATCACAGCCACAGGGCAGCTCCAAGATAACAAAGCCACCTCTTAACCCTCCCGCAATGCGTGCACCCGTGTGTGTGTGTGTCATCATCAGCCCTTGGATAGCTACACGGGCATTTGGGGTCCACCGCCTGTTAAACCTGAGTCACCTTATTTTCCCAGATTATCCTATGCGGACAAATCACACGTTCACACGCAAGTTCCTCACAGATCAGGTATATTCAGTGTACACTCCCAACACAATGTATACCCAACATAAACCCACACTGCTGTCACCAAGAGCAGTAAAAGCCAAAAAAAAAAAAAAATCATGCAGGTATGACAGTTTTAACACAGTAAGCAATGGTGAACTGAGATATTTCTAAATCTTCTTGTCAGTTTAACAGTATGGGAGAGCAACATTTACAGTAAGAGCACATTTAACTGAAGTATCTAACCTGAATATCCGTACACATTCCCTGTCAGGTTCGCTTGGGCGAATGCTTTGTTTCGTGTAGTAAATGTTAATTTGCTGGTGGACGGCTGTGGTCGCAAGACTGCTGAGCTCGGAGAGACAGGTCAACACAGGTCGACCGAGTCCAGCTAAACAAACACACGCTATCAAAGAGGAAATTTCCCCTACAATCTGCAAGTTGTCTCTTCACAGCTAGTGTATCTTCACCAGATGATCCCAAGGGATGAGACACTGGCTCAGTGACTTTCAGGACTTGTGACTTATAAAGGAACGTGCTCAACTGTCAGATCAGCAGAGAGAGGAAAAAAAAAGGCCCAGTTGGCGTCTTGAAACTTTTAAGTCCCACTGTTTCACAAGAACCCTGAGAGTTTCTTGTGCTATAAAGACACATCTGATCTGCTATGTTGCATTTAAAATAAGCAGTCAAAGATACATTACATGTTCATTTCATGCTAAGTCAGACCCAGTAAAAGGACTGCACACAGCAAACTACCAGTTACGGTTTGGCTCTAAAGCCTTGCCTCGTTTCAAATTGCTTCCCAGCCATAATTCCTCCATCCTCTTTGACTCAACTACCTGACACCTCACCAGACAAAGGACACACTAGGCCATTTCCTATGCAGACATATGCATATATATATATATATACTGTATGCACACACAAACACAGTTGCACACACTCAGGGAACATATAATAGTTCGTATGGTTGCTATAGTTGCTGTTGTCATTTCTAGTGGGATAGAGCTACAGGTGTTACAGCTCATCAGTGTCTCTCTGCCAGGTGCCAACACAGCTTCAGTCCTTCTCCTCTAACTAGGAGACAGATATTCACATAGACATACACATAACACACAGCTTAGCACTGGATGATAGAGTTATTATTCAATGTATAGGTCAACTGAGGCTGGCATCAAATTTTGAAAGGAACTCGCCAAAAACCGTATCATCTGCAGACAAAATCAAACATGATGTATATTTTCTCTCAATAAACTCTATTTTAAATCACGCATTGTTAATATGCGCTCTATTTGTAAAGTTGCAGTGTTGCCAGGGTGCACCGACACAGTGCTTGTGCGTTTGTGTATGTGTGCTTTGCTGCCGTGTCTATGTAAGTATAGGCGCATATGCTGTGGTAACGTGTGTATCACGGAACAGGCCTCCCTCGCCACACTGCAGAGATGTTTTAATCACATAAAAGCCAACAGGGGGTGGTATGAATGCAGGCCGAGTCGCTTCCATCTGCCCTGTCCACTTAAATTAGTGGGGCCTCGCATCCAGCAGCATCTGGTTCCAATATGGAGCCAGGCGGAAGGGTGGGTGCCTCACTGTGCGGCGGAAAATACAGCCTACTGTACCTTTAAATAGCCCTCAGGAGGCTAGGGACGGATGCTGGCCCTATCGCCCTATCCCAAGATTCTTTGTATCTGGCCTAACACTTCTTCCCTTTGAAAAAAGACAAATGTACAATTAGGCAGGAATGCTTGCAATGCTGTTTTCCAAGTGTGCGTTCGTAGAGCTGGCCGGAGCGAACGGCAGATCGACTAGTGAGAGGTTTACATGTCGTCAACCTCCCTCACTGTTTCGCGGTGACATGCACCGTCTGACCCTGCCCAGGCTGGGTTTCTCCAGTTCTGCTGGTCCGTGTTTGGGTTAGCCTCTTGTTGTTCTGGTTCTGCTGCAGTTCCCTGAGCCAGGTCTCTGTCAGCGCTACTCTGTGGCACAAGGCTGCAAAGATCTCTCCTCCTCCTCCTCTTTTTCTTTTTCCCTGGATGAGAGGCACTTCAGAGCTCACCCATAATTCAAAGGTTTCCATCTTAACCATAATTCACACTGCGCTCTACCCTAACTAAAGGGGCTGTCTGTAACTACGGTGATTGCATGTTTGTCAAACGAATTGTCAGTGCAGCAGAATCAGGAGGAGGAAGACAGCCGGGCCAGAAACATGATGATGACACACTTACACACAGGACCGTGCACAGTAGAATCCTCCTATAGTATTATTTGATCTGTAGGAGGAACCTAAAACAACAATAAAGACACCGCTGTCTGAATAAATGCATACACATACTACAAAGATGTTAGCTGTTTGCTGGATGGGTAGTAATCAACTGGTTACAGAGTCTTCAGGATGTTGAGGAAGCTATCGTTTTGGCAGGATTCATGCTATTAACACTTTATCGCTCTATCGTATGAATTTACACCTATTACTCTACATTTTGTGCATATACAAATAAAAAAAAGAATGATTTTTGACTCAAATACACGCGTCAACAAGAGAAGGACAATCTACTGTACGTAATCCAGCGCGTATAAGATTTTAAATGGGAACAAAAAGGAAAAGCAAATGCTATAATCATTTTTATCATTATAAGATTTTAAGATTTCAAGTAAATGTTCTGTACAGAAAGCCACAAACTACTTAGGGAGGCCCTGAATTTCCTGAGCACAGAGAGACAGTTTCCCTTAGCCCACAGGGAGGAGAACATGGAGTGAGAAAGGCAGTGCAATCAGATAAGGCCGATGACAAGGCAGAGAGAATCGATGACAAACTTTTGACAGCTTTGGCCCATGTCTTCAGACCTAGCCTGCCTGCTGAAATATAGATCGCACTGCGCCTCTAACACACACTCAGCCAGGCTGTCAGGTCTGCAGATACTGGTGGATTACGTGAGTGATTAGACAGACTCTGACATGGGCATACAGAACAGAAACGGCCATCTGATGTATCTAGATTTGTGTTTTTGAGGTACGGGAATATGTGAACTATTACCTCAGTGCCATGGTTACAAAATCTCTGCCCTTTGACCTTGTGTGTTGGAGAGCACACGTGAGCCGCTCAACAATCAAAGGGCATATCCAAACCATCAAGAGGTTAAACGTTGTCTTGCTGCATCCCAAATGGAGGCTGCCACTAGGATGTGTGACTCAAACAATCGACCATCTACAGGCAAACCCACCCAAACAAGTGCTAAATGCCAGGTCATTTTATTAAGTTGTGACTTCCTTTCTTTTCCTTCCTTACATCAGCAGTTCAGAGGTCAAGAGGATCTGTCAGCAGTGACAGAGAGGATTATGGGTGTAGGCATTCCATTGGCAGTCATTACTGCCCTCAGTCAGCACCCGGTACTCTCTCTCCCCCTGTTTTCCTCATCCTCGTGTCTTTCTGTCTCTTCTCTTGCTTATCCTCTGACAGAGTAAGAAGCAATTAGTGTCACATTAGACACATACACGGTATATTCGTGTTATCCATCCCATAGCTGATGCTGAGCCTAATCAATTTTTCAAAATAAAAACATGCTATTTGCAAATCCATATATTTGGAATGTATCAGGTCTCCTGTACCCTCTATGAGTGCAGGTCCAGCTTTGTCAGCAGCTACCCCCCCAAAGTGCTACTCTGCATTACACCTATCCAAATACAAAACAAAAATCGGAGGAAAAGTGAGTGTGAACAGCAATGTGAGGTTTGGACCCCTGCACAAGAACCCCAGCCCAGTAGGATTCCTCACATTCCAGTCCGTGCCGGAGCTGGAGCTGGTAATAGATCTGAGCAGGCCTGCTGGGCTCAGCGCGTTGTGGCCTCAGTTTTCTGTACTCTGCACTCTGGAACCAGACAGCGTTCCTCCCCGAGAACAGCGACAGGTACTGACTTTCCCTCCCCTCTGTCGTCAAAAAAGCACACACGAATACGTGTCTTCCCTTCGCATCTGTAGCTGAGAGGTTAGATCACGGCAGAGAGAGGGCCTGGGTTGTTCTGACAGTAATGCAAGGGACACTTGTTTACCTAACCCTTTGGGTCACAGAGCAGTTTAGCAGGGAATGAATGACTTCATTTTAGGGTTTAAATTAAAGGGTTCCTCCTCTCTTGAGCATACTACACACTTGTGCATGCTTTGGAATGAAAAAGTCCTCACTCCTTTCTTCTTTGTGAGTGTAACGCAAAAACAGTCCACAGTGACTAAGTTTATGGTGCAGAACAGCTTCTGAGGTCGCGCACATTTGAATACAGTTACAACATTTTTTTAAATCTTAGATCTAATGCTTCATACACATTGTGAAAAATCCTCATTCACCCTGACATGGTGTCAGTTACTTCAACAGTTATGGGGCTATGCCATATTTGAGGGAAATTGCTACCTTATGCGCCTTTTAAAAAAAAACACTGGGTTTTGAATGGGACCTTTTAAACAGGGGGTAGTGTTTCATTTAGAGTTGGCGGTCATTTTGGCAATGTGATTTCACCACCAGGGAACCTTGGAGCCATTTACACTCACACATGGCATCAAGGCCTGCTGTGGTGGTGATCAAGTGCTTTGGAGATGCCTGGACACCATGGGAACACAAATTAGAGCCCATCTCTTGCATACTTCCCCCCCACACCAAAATGTTCAGAGCTATCGGAGCACGCTCTCTCTCTACAGCCTTTCATGCTGCTTGCTCAAAGCAGAATTGATTAAAGGCCCATTCAAACGACTTCCTTTTCGGAGCTATTATTTCCCAATAACCAAAGGAGAGCAGATTGAGATCAGTAGTCTAATCTGTTGTTTCCCTCTACTTCTTATTGGTGTTTTTGTTTGAGACCAGCAAAAGCGCTCACCCCATTTTTCCTGTCAGTCATCACGTTGTAATACTGGGGCTCAGGGCTGTAACTTTAGACTGCTCAAGCACTCACGCACTGGCCTTTTTCAGAGCACAGAGTGAAACAAGTCACTCTCCAAACCCTCTGACAAATAACCCATGCCACAAAGAGCCTGTAACTCTGCCGCCCAGGGAAAAATGCTTTGAAGCAGCAACAGAAAGGAGGGCTTCTTCGCTGCGGCCACTGCAGCACTGAGCGCGGCTTCAACTTCACAACAAGAGGAGGTAACTGCAATCTTTAGGACAATAGAGATCCCTGAAGTCTTTATCCTACAAACAGAAATGCAACTACTGACCTGGAGTGTGATGGATTCTATCCCAGGAGGCAAATAGCAGCAATTCTGCTGTCACTGATAGTACTGTAAAGGCAACGTGCAGAATACGTTTGGAATTGCAATATGTCATGCTTCCCCGGTGCAAAATTTAAAAGTTAAAAGTCAAGTTTAGCTACAAAAACACACAAGAAATAGAAAGAAGAAATGAAAAGATAAGGAGGGATGAGGACGGTTCATTCTGCGTCGGCAGAAACACCAACAGTGTCTGTCTTCCACGGGGCTCTAATCGGAGCACACCATCTCCTTTTAACTTCAAACATTCCTGTAAACACCTGCTTGTATCTCACTTCTGCATCTGTGTGGGTAAATACCACCCATTCTTGTTCCCCTGTGTACAGACAAGACCTCTGCTAGTTACCTTTGGACAGTTATTTCTTCTGTAGTCATGCATCACATCTCCTCTCAAGATGAAGAGCTTACGGGGATGAAAAGCAGACTGTCTGACTCTCCGGGGCGGGGGTGGGTTGGTGGGGGGGCTGCTGTGAAGACGAGACCTTCAGGTGAGAAATGTGCGGTTTTGGCAAACAAAAGTTAGATTCATCCTGGTGGTCCCGGGCGCCCTATCCAAACAGAGGTCCTGGTTCGAGCAGCATCAGGATCGTATAAAAACAATGCTATGGTATGCTCATATCTCTCACTTTAATGATTAATCTGATCAAGCCAACTTTTCATCCGTCTGTCGACGCCAACGTCTTAGGATCTCCTTTGACTTGTCATCTGGACAAGTATTAACAAGAAGTGTTGTGTCTCACATCAGGCTCACAATTACCTTTGTGAGACGCCTGTATCTCAGACGGTTATGATATACTGTGCAGCACAATATTAATGGGTAATCTAGGCATGATCTAAAACATCATCAGGGCATGCTTTGTGCTCCATGTGTGAAGCTGTATATCAGTGAAATCATCTGAGTAGCAGGGTTTAAATTTGATCAGGGATTCCTCTGTGCTCTGCTTACTGTTACTTTAAGGTGCTACGAGTCAGGCCAGACCGTTTCAAGTCACGGATCCAAGAACTGCCTCTAATACACTGCATTTGTAAGGCGCACTCCTTCATTATGGCTTCGATTGGCGGCTTAGCACTCACTTCTCACTCATTCCTGAGCAGGCTCTGTGCCTGCTCTCTCTCTCTCACCTTTGTCTGTCCCATGCAACTCTGCCTGACACCCACTGACCGAATGCAAACACTAACCCTCGGCCCTGGTGCCGCTGTGGTCGGAGATATTACTGTTCCTCCTAAATATGCATCAGCTTCAGACAGTAAACCGCCAGCAACCTTTGGATCGGGAATCACATATGACTTTTCTAGTAAGGAAACAAAGCTGGCTTTTGTGCTTAGGTTCAGAGAGCCCGCTCACTCTTGTCATGTACATGTGAAATTAATTAGGAGGAAATACTAAAACACTTGGGTGGAAATTGCTTTTCGCCAGATGTTCCACATATGAGGATCATTTTAGTATTCATAGTGGAGCAAAATGACTAAAATGTCTATTTGATGAAAGTCAATCCATGACTGGAGGCACAGTGAAAGCCTCAGGGTTGTTTCATTTTAAGAGCTGTTGGGTAAGGTCATTACTTAACCAGGTTAGAAAAGTTGTAAACGTAATGATTCTGACCAGACCAATGATCTATGGATAAACTAATTGAGGGACCTTTGCTCCGTTCCCTGCCCCAAATGGCGAGAGGCCAAATACGAAATAATAAATTAATCACGGCCGAATGTGAAATAGCCATCATCGCAGAGGTGTTAGAGGAAATCGGCAGCTAACAAATCACATGTCATGCATATGTTTCTAGCGTGTCTTGGAAATAAAGCAGCCTTTGCACGTCTGTTTGTGATGTCGTGGCATCCCCCCACGTTACGGATCTAAAAGGCACGGTCGCGTACTGTACGCTGGCTCCGCTGCACAATGTCAAAGAAGCGTGAGGCGCAAGGAAACTACTTTGATATACAGTAGCTCACCAGACTGACATCAAGAAGGAAACTCTCAAAGCAAATGTCTTTTAAGTGCGTTTAGGTCTGTTTTACATTATGCATATGCATGTTTTTCAGGTATGAATACACCAGCCACTGGGGGAGAGCTGGCCTGGCTGTCAGAGGCAACAGTAAAACGCAGCAGCTCTGGCCATAGCTTCTGTTGCACTGTGTCTCTTCTGCAAATCTAAACCATCTGGAGTCTGTTTATTGTATTACAAATGACACATAATCGTAATCTGGCATGTGATGAGAGAATCTGAATTAAAGACGGGGGCATGAAGCGGGTATTAACCTTCATTTGATTTCCTTTAAGGACAACATTTAATTTGAGGCTTCATTTTATCTACCTGATTATTCATTACAGTGAGCTCGCCCATAACCATATGCAACAGGATAAACTGAGGAAACCGCCAATTAAATCACATTCCAAGGAAGATTGTGGAGCTTAGTGTATACAGAACAGTTAGTTTAGTGACATAAATATTTACACAAACTGCCACGAATTAAGACAAATGCTACCAGGAAATAGGCTACGTTGTGAGAGGCCAGTGCTTGGGTTTGTCTAAATTTATTGGCCTCTGTTGAGTCCCAAACTTTCTGTTTCCCAGTTTTTCAAAGTGAATGGAACAAGACAACTGTCCCAGCCCTGCGCAAGTACACGCAGTAAATCACCCTGATAAGCCTGTTCTCCTTTTCTTGTCTTTTCTTTACTTTCAAATGTTGAAAGCTTAATGTGATGTGAACATCCATTTTCCATTGACATTTACAGCAAATACTCGCATAGATCATGTATCTCAAGCAGGCCGGGAGAGGGGGAGAGAGAGATGGGCGGAGATATAGTTGCATCAGACTGGCCCTAGTAGAAGTTAAAGATACATACAGTCAGTTAAATGTTTATACAGCTGCCCTGAAGCTTATTATTACCATGAAACCACACAGCTATAATGTCATTCTGTGGATGCCAGAGTACAATCAGGTCCTCTCAGCCTACTAACCTCCTCTGTCAGACTAGCCTGCTGTTCTGCTCCCTCCAGGCTGTACGACTGTGATCACAATCAGCAGGACACCGTGATAATGAAATGTGACGATGAAATGGGTTGTTCCAGACTAATTTCAAGCATGTGAAAGACATTTCAGTGTTACTGTAGATACGCGAATGAGGAAGTTTTAGGGTTTTTTGTTGTTAATTATAGACACACATTTATATCATTCACAGCTTTGCAACAGATTCAAAAGAGTAAATTAGCCCTCAGGGAAACTACAGTATTAAATACAAAAATGTTTATGTGACACATTATTTTCAATTTTCTGTTGCTACAATATAAGACATATGTGTGAAAGACAGCCAACACTGAAATGTGTGAATTTATTAACATATTATTATTATTACTTTTCCAGTAGGCCACAAAGGATGAAACAGATTCAGGGATACATCATGCAGTGGTTCAACCTCATCATGTCATTACTAATGCCTTCAAACTGCTAATGAAATATAATATAAGTGCAGCTCTTTCATCCCGACCAGTGAGTGATTAAAATGCTGTCGCTTTGTGTTCGGCTTTGAAGGTCACACCACTTCAGGATGTTTCTATTTATCTTTCTGGTTTCCTGAACCTTTAAAGGACGTGCACGGAAACGCTGCAGTTTAATTTAAGCTGCACGGACGCATTAATGTGTTTGAAATGCAGAAGCCGTTGCACTGACTACTAAAAGCAATCAACTATCCCAACCAAGTATTACAGTAGACCTACATAAACAACTATTAATTAAAAGCATCTTTGCTGGAGATGTGTCAGGTCCTGATTCCCCTCAGATACTTGCTAAGTGTTTTCCTTCCTCCCTTGGCCTGTAAACAGCTGCTTGTGCTTAAGCGGTAAAATGTAAATCTTGACGCTGGCTGTTTACGTAGCCCAAGCTTCTAATCATGCAGACGTATAATTGAGTGACGTGTGGTGTCTATATGAGTGGAGCTGCATTCAAAGGGCAGATCCCTGTATTTATGTCTCTCTCTGTCTAAAATGGAAGTCGCTGCCTCTCATCTCAACTACTTCACTAAATGGAGCATGTGTTTATATGATTCCTATTGTAAGTTGTTAAAGTGTGGGGTCTGTGAGAGTTAAATGTTCCTCATTGGTACAGTGACTTTCCAGCACGAGGTGTTTTACTGTTTCATGTCAGAACAAGCAACGACAAGGCTTTAAAAGAAACACTATCCATAGCTAAAAGTCAATTATTCTTCTGGTTTTAACAAATGCTAAATAAAATTGATTTAAATGGATAAAAGCCTCTGCCTCGCTGCTGCATTTAAGCTCCTTCATTCGCTATTTACACAGGCAAATAAAAGACAAACAAATAAACAGTGAGCCAGTTGGAGAAATTATGTGCAGCTTCTAGTCAACAGCTAACCTCAGTGTGCTTCTCAATATTTGAAACATGCATGCGAGATCTGGACCCTCTCTTGTGATCTCTAAGAGGCCATATAATCTGGAGGTGGACTTGTTGCTCAAATTAGTGGGTAGAGACGTGTGCCACATGTTTAGTATCCATAAATATTGAATCTGGCTTTCTAGCATGCTGTCTCTGACCTTGGTGGGTTTCCATTTCAGGACCAACCTATTCAAAATGTGCCATTTCCCCCGCAATCTCTTTCATGCACCATGTGCACGTGCTCCCCATGCTTCTGCTGTCATCCACATGTGGATTAATGAAGATTTTATTGGTTTCCAAATTAAAAAGCCAACTTTGTGAGAGTGTGGAATTAGATGCGAGTCACGGCAACAAATCGTTCTCTGGTTTTCGGGCAGCATCTCTGAAGATTATCTCTTTGTAGACATGCTGCTGTGTTAAGACTACAGCTAGCTCAAAACGGAGGAATGCAGGCCCTATGTCTAGCCAAGTTGCTGTTAACAGCGGGTGAAGGGCTAATAGTTGGATCTGCGGTGTCATCTCGGGGCTTCGTCTGCCCCCTGACTCCTGGAATGTTCGCGATGACAAGAGAAGGCTGCACATGTCCAGCATAACATGTGTAAATGGACCCACATACATACTGTGGCACGCAAAACGCTCTGCAGGGAACCTGGTGAGCAAAAGCACAATAAACTATGCCTTCTTCTCTTTCTCAGGACAACAACACATTCTATCCTAATCTACCTTGAATAACCTCAAACATTCCCCGTTGAATAGATTCATTATATTTTTGTTGTAAGAGGGGGGTTTCCATGCCGGGAAAAGATACATCCACTAGCAAAAGCAAAAGTACGTGTATATTGTTATTTTGGTCACTAATGTGATGGATAATATAAACTATTCTGGCTGTCAAATGAGAAATTATTATAATATGTGTGTATGAGCATTTCATAACACAACTATTATGTGACATGGGTGACAATGTGCTACACTTGAGTTTTTTTCAGGTGTTGTTAAAGATTGGAAGCCTCGGGGGTCGAATCAGACACCAGCCATATTAGTCCTCCCCACTGGATTTACAAAAACTCCTGTTTAAGCTGATAACTACAGTCTCCAGCTAAACGACTGTTATGAGGACGTACAGATGCTCTAATGCATTGTATTTTAACCCACTTCTGGGTCACGGGAGACTTCAAATGAGAGATCGCAAAATACAGTATTTACGTTGTGTCCGTTGAAAATTCTCTCTATATATAAATGAAGATCTGTTTCCTTCCTGCAGCCAGCAAAGTTTAACATTCCATCACTGCTGCACCATCACAAAACAACATTAGAGACTAGTGTATACCATGTTATAGAAATATGGAACTGAGGTTAAACACAAGTGTAGGAATCCCTGCACTTGTTTTGACAAAACAGCATTTTCACTTGAATAATGTTTCCTCTCACTATAAGCTGCAGGTCGCAGGAGTAGAGCATCTAGAAACACTGAGTAAGTGTCAGTGTAAACCAAGCTGCTCTTCAGTTTGATGAATTCGTGAGATATGCGAACACCTCCGTCTTGACCTTCAGCCCCCAGTTTTGCACTGCAAACTATTTACTACTATCACGAACAAACAAGCGTGCGCTAGAAGAAAATAATGAGGCTAGTGATGGCAGCGGTCACGCCGGGTGAACGCTGACTGGCCAAGGCAGAGTTTAACCTCTTAAAGGCCTCCGCGGTAGGTCGTTCATTTGGGTGTCAGATAGCGTATCTCTACTTTCCCTCTTTGGCTGCCAGGGTTTCACTCCGTGATGTTGTCCTTTCAATCAGCATGTAATTGGATCAGCGGTGGCGATTAGATAAGCATGATGTAGCTGCCTAGAAACAATGATATATACAGTATCAGATTCGCATGATCTTCTCAAACCACTCTGGGCATCACTGATGAAGCCCCTTTTTTATGGACACATTTCTCAGTTGCTGGCATGGCACATGGCAAAGTGTGCATGAATACATTATGTATGTATTATGTACTTCAACTAACTGCACACAACCTCTATATACAGAAAGAAAAGGAGCGAGAAAGCATCAGATAAAGGCCTCTGTTTCTAATCCTCTCACCTGAGTAATTAAAGATACTTGTGGCTTACTGTGTAAGGCCTTATCCACCAATCTAAAGCATCGAAACGCTGAGCAAGTTTTACCTGGCTTAGGGTTTAGAGTAGTGGAATCACCAAGGGATGTTTTGGCAACAAGACCTAACCTCCCACTATCACTCCTTAAGAATTTATATGACAATAGAGCAAATTTAAGAATGAATTAAAATGTTGGGCCCTGAACTGACTTCATGAGTGAAGGGAAGAATAAATGACTGAAACTGACTTTAATTAGGATGGATATTTACATTGCACATGAATGATTTTGCTAAAAAAGAATACAATAAAAAGATAAATCAACCTGGAAAGTCCGTAAAGGATGTGTAATTTACCAAAAGTATAAACTTTACTAGGGGAAGGCCAAGCCCCAGTGTACAGTACAAGCGCTCAGGTATTGGCATGCACCTACGGGGCTCTCTGTATTTTAATTGCTAAGTGGATGATCTGGGATTATCCCTCATAAAATGTTATTGTCCTGAAAGGAGACAAAGATATCTTGTGATCTCTGTGGGATTTAATCTAATGCCATCCCCGCAAAGAAAACAAGCCCCGTGCTTTGGCCAAAACACAGCCGCCTGCCCCAGTATCATCACCTAATGGCACTAGAGGGAATCAATGGGGGCTTTTCTTATGGAGATGACCCAAACATTAATGCTGACTACACCCTCCCAGATCAAAACAGCACAGCACAAGTTTCTCTCACGTTCTGGTGCTCTTGAGGCTGTTTGGCTTTCCACAATAAGTTAGCGATGCATGCTGCCAAAACCTACCACTGATATATTAATAAAGTGATATGACCTTAAATAAAAAGATTATTCTAGCCAGGTGGAAGCGTATATAAATCATTACCCCACTCCCCACACATACTGAAGTTCAGAAGGAGGATGGTCTCTCCACAGGGTCTAATCCTTTAAAGCCACAAAATCACGCTGTGTAATGCCATTATCTAATAGCCAAACCTATTTGATCCTCCTATTAACGCCTCCTGATAAATGATCTATTTATTACATGTACTTACATTTGCTCAGAGGAGTCAAAGCTCGCGACCACCTACAGCAACAAGTCACTTTAATGTAATCCAAGGGAAAGGGATCACTGCTACTTCATGGTATTGAACGTCACCCAACTAAAAGTAACCGTACATTTTAATAAATGATTTTACAGCTATTTTATTCTAATGTCTAGAACATGTAAAGACAGAAACCGTGTCTGTAAAATGTACTTTTAAACATTCGACAGATACCTCCTTTAGTGTCATTGCATTTATTTCCACATAGTGGAGAGTGATACAAGCTACTTTTCCAACTGTACTGAACCAAAATCAAATGGAGGGGGGGGGGGGGGGGGTTCCATGACCAGTTCTTATTAAAAGACCTCCAACGTGATAATGCTGCATTGTCAGACTTGAAAAAGTCTCCGCGTATGAGGCGCTTATAAGCGGACAAATTACTCACAGCCCCTTGGTGACATCACTGTACGACAAAAAGAGGACGCACCAATCAATAGAACCACGCACTGTGGCACACGGGGGAAAGGCGAAAGGCGCTGCTGGACTCACAGCAACAGGGTCCAAAGGAGCAACACTCGAGTGAGCTTATCTCACCAACAAGTCAGCTCTGCTCGGCTTGTGCTTCACTGAGCGGCTCTTTCTTTTTTAAGATGTTCAAACGGGATGCGCTGTACTTAGATCGATCCTGCTTCCTCATAGACGTTTATTTTTTCTAATTCTTCACGTATACTGACCAAGACCTAACCCGAGCTGCAGCTGAAAGTATGTGCGACAGGCGATCGGCGAAGGGCATGGGTTGTCTTTGGTCCCTCAAGAAAAAGCTGTGTGGATTAAACGCGAATTAATGTGGAATTTATCGGGGCCCAAAGGTGGAACGACGACCGGACACAGCGCTTCCTCGTCAGGTAAAACGCCGCTGACTGCTTTTCTTACACGTCTTAAAAGTCCCACAAACGGAACCTGAATCATATCAACACCTATAAATGAACTCGCTTCAAGCAGGAGCGTTTCAGTTACGGCTGCATAGCGTAAGTTCCTCCACTATATGTGCGTATGGGTGTGTGCGTAAAAGATAAAGCGGTTCTGGTTTGAACCTCGGGAAAAACAACAGCGATCAGGGGAATTGGGTAAAAGATGACATTTCTTTGGAGGCTGTACTACTCGGATATTGGGTTTTGATGTTTTTGATGTTCATGACCAGGGCTACATCTGGTCCTGGGACGCACGTCAGATCTAACACCTGCGAGCCTCTTGAAGTAACTCTATCCCTTATGATTATATGACAGTCAAAGCCTCTGCAAATAGACGCTTTTAGCGCCGTCTGACTGCCTCTCCTGCTGCTGTCTATTCTGTTTTCCTCACTACATTCTTGGGTGCTTCTTCCAGGATTGCATTTCTTTTCCTTTCATCTCACTTTACTGAACGTGATTTCTTATCTTTTCTTTGGAAACTGGGAGTCCTTGTGTCTGCTGCCCCCTGCAACTATCTCTGATTAACCTTTCTAGTGCCATCCACGCTTTCTTCTTCTCCTTTCATAACTTCCTCACCTTGAGATTTTTGATGTTACTGCCCATGTTAAGATCAGATCTTCTGTTCCCCTTAGATGCGCTGTATTGCCGGCGGGCTTGTTATTAACACCCTTTTTGTTCTACTTCAGCGTAAAGACGCGTCTTCCCCTTTTATCCTGCTCTCATTCTCTCGCTCCTACTGTGTGGGGAGATCACACACGGTTTGGGGAATGCTGCAGTGAAGCCCCTGCTGTGTCTACCTTATGTCAATACCTCAGCGCCAGTGTATTGACAGAAACGAACTTTCTCCACAGGGACTGACTGATCATGGTCGCCGTGGTCCGCTCTTTCATGGTACTGCTGCTCGCTCAGGTGTTGCTGGAAGGTGCTGCGGGACTTATCCCCGAGGTCGGCCGGAGGAAATACAGCGAATCCGGGAAGCAGACCCCAGAGCAGTCAGAGAGCTTCCTCAAAGAGTTTGAGCTTCGGCTTCTCAATATGTTTGGAATGAAGCGACGGCCGACGCCGAGCAAGCAAGAAGTGCCGCAGTATATGGTGGACCTTTACCACATGCACTCAGCAAACGGAGACCACAGCACTAAACGACCCAAGAGCATGGGGAAACACGCAGAGAGAGCCGCCAGCAAGGCCAACACGATTAGAAGCTTTCACCATGAAGGTATGTATTAGTGACATACCTTTACTTGTCAGCCAGAGAGCACCTCTGCTCTCTCAGACAACCAAAACATATATTTAAACATGACTCAGTGCGTCAAAACTCAACTTCAGAGTCTTCACTGTTTTATGGAGGGTTAGTCATTTACAGGTGACACGCGTCCCAGTTATTTGTAACTCTAAGACAAGTTCTAAAACAAGTTCGAGATTACTTATAACCCGCTCACAGGATTTACAAAAAGGCACCAATTAAACTGACGCCCATATAGTGATGCATCCTTCCCCTGGTGCAGCTGTCGCTGGTTTCAAAAAACATCAACGGGTGGCGGTATCCCTGGGGTAATTTGTTTCTTAATAATTGATGGTGTTTGCGTGCGCTCTGAAAACAGTTTTTCCAGACACGCACCAAAGGCGCAGGATAAAAGGCGGCGTGGCTTTGCGCAGGTCATAGTCATCCCAGAGTTACTTCAATCACACACGACATGACACTGTACCAACAAGCATTATGACAAAGTCATCGTGTCAGACTGAATTGTGACTCACTTTAACGGGACTGAAATTAGTCCTGGGTAAAGGGGGAGAAGGGATTGCGCTCCTTGTTCTTTCCATTTCACCCTCTCACCGCGTTGTGCGCCATTACGCACGTTCCAAAAACACCATAATTGCTCACTCACTTTATATGTTGGTTACGGGCTGACTGTTGTATATGGTGTTTCAGTTATGTTCCATTTTACTTCCAAGGCAACATGTGCTGGTCAGATGACAAACGCTCGCACAGTGAAGCTGGTTGTATTCTGTGCGTTTACGCCAAGTTCCCGATGAAATTTATTATTTTAAATTGCCAAAGCAATCAGCTTCTTATTTAACTAATCAGTCTAGTGTGGCACCTAGTTGTAATATTAAAATGATTTATGTATGAGAAAAAAAATCTTCCAAACTGTCAAACAGCACCTATGTATCAACCATTTAATTTCCTATGGCCCATGTTTCAGTTTTTACAACATACAAGTTAGTCCATAGGGGCTCTACACACATTTCTTATACAGACTCTTAAGTGTTCGAGTTTCCATCAGAGGTGAGTCAGAGGGGTGGTTGAGTGGTTGCTTGGGTGCTGTCCAGAGGCCTGGTGCAATGACACCCAGTGGCTACACTGACACACTACAAACAAGCCTGGCTCGGGCAGCCAAGCTGAGTGACTGCTCTCTGCCCACTACTACTGGAAACCTCTGTACCCGGCCAGCACACACCTTGACACCACTGGCCATTACGAACGTGTTCAGACTCAGACTTACATGTGTTCCCTTGGCTCTTTAGCCCTATGCTAACAGAGCTGTACGGTTAGTTGTCTTCCCACGTCAAGAGATGTGGAGTTGATGGCTACTTCATATAAAAAGCATGTATCTACAGATGTTAGTGTAGTACATCAAGGCAAACAGCTCTACTCATTCATCACATCTGCCTGCTGATATTAATTTCACTAGGATAAATAGTTTCACTGCTATCAGTTTTCAAAAATTATTATTTTCCTTGCCAAACAGAACAATTCTAGTATTACACCGGAAGTGGCTACGAGAGACAGGTCTGTGATGAATGACCCAACATTAGCCTTTATCTTTAATTTTTGGCATGTGACTCTAAAAGAAATTAGGAATGTTGATACACTCATATCTGTGGTTCGCACGTTTTTGACAAGTCCCAACTTGTTCACACAGTTGTTCCTCCAAAGAGAGACAGGCTGGGAGAGAGTGGGAGCAGAAAGAAGCACAGAAAAAGTGACAGAAGGAGAGAGGACGTAAAGAGGATTTGAGAACAGAGGGAGAAGGGGATTTGAGAGCTGAGGAAGGAAAGAAAGAGGAGGATTGGGGACAGAGGAGAGGGAACGAGAGTCAGGGGGCTTTCCCACATTAAATAAGGAGTGATAGGCCTAATTGAGGTCTTTGTGCCTCTGGTGGGAGGTTTAGGATGAGATGGTGGAATTTCCTAAATGCCTCCTTTGAAAAAGCACAGAGTTCAAAGTTTGTGTTTATTCTACCGCACCAAACAGATTAAAAAGTGTGTCCATACATAATCTACGAGTATCATGAAGCAAGAGTTCAAAGTGAGACGACATCAAAGAAAATGACAGCTTTTACTACGGATATCCATTAACTTTATACAAGGGAATCCCAATCAGCTCCAGTGGACGTATGCACAGCATGTACGCAATTTATTTTGAGTGAAACTGCCTTTAATCAATTTGAAGTTTAGATTAATAAAACAGTTGTATTAATATTTGTTTCGTTCCGTTTAAAATTTTCACATTATTGTTTGAATCATGCTTTTTGATACTTTAAATACGATATGATTATTTTGTCATGGGAACTGCTTCGAGCCGCACGGGTAACTCTCAAAAGGCAAATGTGGCATTTGACGTCAGTGGGATTAGCAGGTTTGATCTTATCAACAGACAGATGTTCACCGCTTCTGACTAAATGTAGGATTATTACATCTATTATCACATAATTATGAGTATTTGGCTGCTATTACATGCAAAGCGTTGTTGTACAGTACGTGTTATGCCACACCCACCCACTATCACCACGTGGCATCTCGTATGGCTGCACAGAAATAAGGCTGCGAGTTGTGTGCGAGTGACAGAGAGCTGCAGAAATCATCCTCTTCCCATCGCACTTTCTTTGCTCACAGGGGCTGGATGAAACCAAGCAGGTTTTAAATATAGAGGTCGATTCTCATCCCTGCACTATACATAAATTCTTCATTTTGTTGTAGTCATGCATTTTTCACCAGTATCATCTCACACCAGGTTTTTCTTATCTGCTGTCTTTTGTAGAGTCTATGGAGGCCCTTGCTAGCCTGAGAGGCAAAACAACCCAGCAGTTTTACTTCAACATCACTTCTATTCCTGCTGAGGAACTCATCACCTCTGCAGAACTACGTATCTACAGACATCAGGTCATGGAAACAGCAACCCCTAACAACAGCTCCAGAAACAGCAGCACTAGTGCTAATGCTGGCATCCATCGCATCAACATTTATGAGGTATTTGGAGCCCCTGCCACTAATGGCGGGGGACCTTTGGTACGTCTACTGGACACTCGGCTAGTGCAGGACTCTCTAAGTCGCTGGGAGAGCTTTGACGTCAGCCCTGCCATCTCTCAGTGGACCTCTGGAAAAACCCACAATCATGGCTTTATGGTGGAGGTGCTTCACTCAGAGGGAGCAAAGACGGATGAGGAGCGTGCCCAGATACGTAGTAAGCATGTCAGGGTGAGCCGGTCCCTGCACCAGGATCAGGACTCGTGGCCTCAGGCTCGGCCCTTGCTGGTAACGTATGGCCATGATGGCCGCGGGGACTCAGTTCTCCACACACGAGAAAAACGTCAAGCAGCGCCACGCAAACCTCGCAGGAAGCACCCACACAAGGCAAGCTGCAAGAGGCATGCCCTGTATGTGGACTTCAGTGATGTGGGATGGAACGAGTGGATAGTGGCGCCCCCCGGCTACCACGCCTATTATTGCCAAGGGGAATGTCCATTCCCACTAGCAGACCACCTCAATTCTACCAATCACGCCATTGTGCAGACGCTGGTCAACTCAGTCAACTCGAACATCCCCAGAGCCTGTTGTGTGCCCACTGACCTCAGCCCTATCTCCTTGCTCTACTTGGACGAATATGAGAAGGTCATCCTGAAAAACTACCAAGACATGGTGGTGGAGGGATGTGGTTGCCGGTGAGGAACTGACAGCAGTATGGATAGAAAGAGTGGGCATCAAAGACTGAAAAAGACAGTCAATGTTATTATGGACACCCGGTTTCCCAATGAAGACGTTTATTTATATGAAAAAAGACAAAACAGAGCTATTGCGGAAGAAGAAAAAAACTATATACAAATATATTTATGTCTACGTAAAGTTGGGAAAAATAAATATTTTAATCAGAGGAATATTCCTTTACTGGTTTTCAAAATGTATTTCTGATGTACATTTCAAAATGGGTGCAATACCACATGAAGTATATTGCTCAGATTTTTATTTTGTATTTATTTCTATTATAACCACTTTATTTGTAAATAAATAATGTATATTTATCGTGGACAAAACTTGGTTCCTCCACTTTTCAAAGATCAGCTGCTGTGACCCAGTCATTGTTGTTGTATCTGTTTTAGAGGCCAACATGAGTGGCTGACATGAAAAACTGAGTTTCAGACTCTGGCAGAAATTAGCTGCAAAAATACACATGACAAGCATTCACAGTTCTACACTGATTGCAAACCAAGCACTGAACTCGCTGGGTAAATGTAACTGGAAACCAACAACAATAGAAGTGTAACGAGGAAAGTGACAGGAATAGGTCAGAGGGCCACTGGTGTAATGAACTGTAGGAGGGCGTAGGGTCACGGGACGGGAGTGACAAGTTACACGCTGTCACATACGATAGGCTCCTGTGGGAGGACTAGAAAAACACCAGAGCATGCTTTGTCACTACAAAGATCCTTGGGAAGTGTGTTTTTTTTTTTTTTTTGGTTTTGTTTCTAAACAATATTACAGACAATAAAATAAACCTGCAGCACTTGTGAGGAAAGGATGATGCAATTTATACTTCATGAGGATTGAAATGAACAAAAAAAAAATAATAACAGATGGAAAATAGGCCCACAGCAAGACTGGCACTTTAATTATTAAAGATAAACAAACACACACCTGCACCTGTGCACATACTGCACAAGCGTGGACATATTCTGCCCACTTTAGAGTCCGGCTGCCTTGCTTTGGCTTCTCTGAGTCATAAAACTGTTTACCAAAGTAAAAAAAGTTTCACAAAGTCAGTCGGCAGCAGCAGATAATGAATTGCAACACAAGCAACATTGTCCACTGACACTAAAAACAACTTAAGGGTCATGTTTTATTCACTAACACAGTGTGGATGGCTGGCTGTCAAAAACCAAACAGATCAAATGTTGCAATAAGACTATTTGAAATATGATCACCTGACTCAATGTCATCATCCTCCTGGATGTTTTCTGTGGAAATAATAAGTTAAGCTGTAGTCCAAACCGAATTGACTAAAACTCCTCCAGAAACACACGGATGAAAATTTATAGTGTCGCCACACTAGCAGATCAGATAATGACAGGGAGAAGAGAAACAGAGAGGGAGAGTTTTGCGGAGTTTGACTGACTGCACGTTCTGCTGTGTTTGCATTAGAAAGGCTTGGGAGGGATCACAAGGCAGCTCAAAATGCTCTAAATAGAATGTTTTTTATGTGAGTGCACATTGGGAATGTGGAATGTTGGTTTTCAATCTCAGACACATGCGCACGCTTGCATGGAAAACCAACGTGGTTGTTTTTTCAATCATCTATTCAAGGGTTTCCTGGTGGGCTTTTTCTCTTCAAAAACAAATGAACATTGAACAAAGCTATGTTTGTTACCGACACAGTAAATCAGAGCATTTCGAACACAGGCAGTAAAATGACCGAAGTGTCATTTTTTTCAGACCTTGCTCTCAGATCGTGTCCGACTGCTCGTTCCTATGCTTCAGCCGCCCCCTGCGTGATGTGATGCAACTATTCATTTATTTTATACCCTCCCAACATGCGCACACACAAAGACGCACACATGCACACATCTCTTTCTCCTCCCAGCCTTCTTGCATGTGTTGTTTTATATTACCTAGCATCTCCACCCCCCCAGTCCCATCTGGTGGCCATTTCTCCTCTGTGGACCCCCTCTGTACTACAACCCCTCACATGGGCTGCACATACTACACCTCAGCACAGTAGCAGCACTACTTTAATGGACTTCAGGAGGAAGCAGCTACACGGGCACATTTAATGAACATTTGATAAAAATCAACACTAAAAACAGTAACCCCCCAAAAAAATGTTTGCCTAGAACTTCAGGAGTAATGTCAGGAGAGGGATGTGGGGAGTTTTAGTGTTAAAAACGTGTGAGATTTAGTGGTTTGCCTTTATAGTTCAAGTCCATAAACCTTTCATTGGGTTAGGTGGAAATACTGCTCCCAGGATGGGTGACACATGTGGAGCACTCCCCTCCTGCAACCCATTCCACCCTTAACTGGGTTTCAGTGGCACTGAAGTTGGCCACTCTACTCCAACTTCTCGGGCCTCTTGTTTAAGAGCTAAGTTAGCATCTGACGGCTCCTCTGGGAACCACTCCTGAAGCTCTCACTAAGAACAGGGGTCAGGGGTCAAAGTAATAAGGACCTATTATCTGCATCATTACTGACTGACTTCCAGGCTCATCATGTCATCATGGACTAGTCAGCCACCAGTTGGGACTGAAAACATGTTTGCAATTCAGAACTCACTCTTAATTCTATGAACAACATAGATGACATATTATTCATTTGCATTAACGTACAGATAATGAGATAAAAAATGAGTATTGTTTGTCGCTGCGTCTTCCATTATTTCGCACAAGTGCAAGATGTGTTCTTGGCACAAATCTCTTCACCTGCTGCACAGGCCTCTGCAAAGTCACTGTGTCAAAACAGATTTTTTATTTTCTTTCCTTCCCCACGAACATCTGGTAAACCAGTTAATGGTGTCCTTCTGTGTCTTTGTACATCGCACAACGCATAACCTATGTGCATGACACTGGTCTCTGGGACTCACTAGCATCACAGGGCTCATGCATTTTGTTTTGTAGCAAATCAAGCCACAACTATCTCCAGTTCGAAACAACCCAATTTCATACGGGTTTAAAAGTCCATTTTCCAGATTTCTGGCTGGCCCAGAATTGGAAAGTATGTACCACGCTGTGTATGTTTGATGAAAAAGACGGCTCAATCGCTATGGGAGATCTCACCTGGCTCTGTGCCAAAGTGGGACACGAAAACGCACAGAAGTGAAGAAAGATAGTAGCCACTTTAGAGTCTTTTCTAACTTCGGATCGTTTCTCCTTCATGTGTTGCACACTAATTTTAGAGCTGGTGTTTTTTCTGTGTTCCGAGAACAGCCAGCGAGATGACGTCCAACATAGCGAAGACTGTGGCATCTGTGCTGCAGCTCTGAACACATCAAACAGACGGGCGTCCACAGATTCAGGAGCAGAGAAAATAGGGGAATTACTTTTCCAGAAAGACTGCAGTAATGATAGTACTTTTACATACATACTGTTTTTGCCTTTTTTCATTCCACATCCTCATACAAACGCAGCAATTAAAGCATATCTGTGAGCAAATGTGACACAAGTTCACCAGTTTGACTGCTGGAAATGCTACACAAACATTACAAAAGGCAAGCAGGGAGTTATGGCATCAAGGCATCACTAACTTGCTTCTATGATATATTGTGCTGCTACCATTACTGTAAGCGCTAATCATCCATGCAATCACAGCAGAGCCGGCCCGGAGTGACATGCTGAAATCATTACTGTGCCTCTTACCTCTGGCTGGGACTCAGAGGAAGAAACTATTATATAGTCTTATACTCACAGTAGAGCAGTCTTACAGTTGGACTGTAATAAAGAGTTAAATGGCTGTTTGCTATTATAATACCCCAGAGAACAAGGCAATGAAATCTTAGTAGAGAACATTTTGGGCTCAGCAGCAAGAGAACCAATCACATTAAAACCAGAGATTTTAATGTGTCGCACACAGACTTTGATTAACTCACAAAACCACGACATATAAACATTGTGTGCAGTATTTTTCTGCGCTACAATATATGATATGAAGGTTAATTTTTTTAAAAATTAATGAATTTTATAATTAATAATTAATTACCAATTAATTTCTAACTGTTAATCTTTGATGGAATAGGAATGGACTGCAGGATGTGTATCATGCAATTTGTGGACTAACATTTCCTCAGAGGATACAGGAAGGAGTTCCATATGGGCCACATGTGGGCTCCTACAACAGGCTTAAAGGCTTGAAAATGCCGCTAGACACTGATCTGAGGTCAGTTTTGTGTTTACTCCTCTGATGGTTACAGTTAGGTTTTGGAGGAAGGGTGACTGATCCTGGAAGCTTGCCGAAGGGCGTCTCCTACGCCCCGAGCTTAAAAGAGGTTGTGTGGTTACGGGAGTTGCCTCCATCTTTGTAGCAGGAAGTGAAGAGATCAATCAAAGGAAGCGACATGACATCCCCCAGCATGCCTGTTAAATACATGTCAGTCTTAGACACGATAAATCTTATTCCTTTCCGCATACACTACTTCAAATAAATAACCTTCATTTGGAGATGACTGTGACAAAGCAGCTTGGAACTAATCTGTTCTGTCTTATTTATCACCAGTAGCACATTGCAATCTGTATATTTATCTTAAAACAGATGACTACTATTCCTAAACTATTCTATTTACAATCGATTTCTACAGCACTTATACACTAGTATAAAATATTACTTACATACCCTTTAATTTATCATTAGCCAGCAGATGGCAACAACCTATCTCCAATGTCATCACAGTGACACCACAAATTCTCCCCTTCTCTGTGTGCTTAGCAGCAATGGGGATACGGTAGACAATGTGAACGCCTTCTCTGAAGTCACAGCTCACGTCTTCATTGCCTGTGAGTACAGAGTGCATCACTCTCAAATCGAAGTGACTGTTACAAGTTGCAAAGTGTCAGTGTGGCACTATGAGGAGCTCCAGGTCTGGAGCCCAGTCCGCCGAGCATCCATGCATCATTGGCTACGTAAGGAGAACTGTTATGAAGTTTGGGGCCTCACTCGGTGGTCTGTGAGAACAGGCTGGTTCTGAACCTTTTGTACAGATTACCAAGAGGCTGCTTCCAGATGCAGTGCGCGGGGGGAAAACAGGCTCTCCTTCGCTGGGTGGTATGGGACAAATCCATTCCCCACACTTTTCTCATTAGTGTAATAAGCTTTATATAAACCACTGCCATTGTTAAGGACACACGCACCATCTCGATCCATCTGTCTTTACACCAGCTCTGTTTTACATCTGTGTGCTGGAGTAACGCAAGTCGGAAAATGTTCAAAACAAAAGCTCGCAACCGCAGCGTTGAACGCGATCCAACCCGTAAAGTTACACTCACCTCCCTTTAGTTTTTGGTGTATATTATCAGAAATAGTAGAATTATGGATTGTGTGTTCATTTCATTACTACTATTTGTTTATTTTGAAGGGAAGATTCATCAATTTAATTGCAGAGGGGAATGAGAAAAGCCTGTTTACGCAAAGAGCAGGGCAGCAACCTGAGTGGCCCAGCCAAGTTAGTTACGAGGTGTAACTCACACTCCTTCACGCTGCTCTCCCACAGCCTGTCAGCGGCATGGCAAAGTCTGCCTCACCAAGCTTCCTGTGACTCACTTCCTGTCCCGGCCCTGCACCTGCACTCCCCTGGGTGATGTCATGGCAGGTTTTGCTCCTGGGAATGTTCCCCATCTGGTATAATGCTTGTAATACTGCGTGTGTGTTTATGTGCATACATCCATCAGCGCGCAGAGGACCTTCATTCAATACGGCTCCTCGTAGCTTAAGTGACGACCACTTCTGTGAGCCTTTGGCAAAGACATGTCGTACAGACAGGGCAGGAATAGTACAGTGGTAGATGGAACATGGATTCCGTCCCAGCGCTTGATTAATGTGATTTTTTTTTCTCCTCCTTTCTTCTCTAATGTCCGTTTGCTGCCTTCTTGTGCCTGCGCATTCAATTGCTTGTAAGAATCCTTAGCGTCACATAATGAAAACTTGAGAGCGGAGCACTTCTATTTTCCAATAAGGAGAAACAACCTCTAGATGTCCTCAATATCTGTAGGAATAATTACAGTAGGCCTCTCTACCATCGGTGACCGCAGTGAAAATGATAGATTGAGGGGAACACACCAGTCGGACAGGCCCATGAGTAAATGGAAATATTCTATGCGAATGAATGCATTTTTTCCCTTATCCTGGCCTGCAAGAAGTGATGGTTTTTACTAAACCAACATTTTTTTGCCCTTTCCTCCCTCAGATTGAATGAGTACGTACGTGAAGGGGTGGAAATGCCATATACCTATCGTCGGTAAGGAGAAATCCATCCAAGGGTCAAGGGCAGCAGGCATATATCAATATTCATTTCCTTTTCCGGTACATTCACAGAGCTTTTGCCAGTTTCACTCTTGTACAGGGCTCATTGTGGATCATTAGTTCATCCTGGAAGCCGTCTGGCAACGTCAGCTGCTGATGGTCGGCTGTGGGAAAATCAGCATCGTGTCCTCTCCTTTAATATGCGCATGGATGTCACAGCCATCTGATAGATGTGACAGACCAGAAAGAGGTCAGTGCAACAGAAAAGGAAAACTCAGATGTGTGTCATAATTTGGAAGGAACTCAGGACTCAAAGCAGGATTCCTAATAGTACAATTATGATGTGCTTTTAATTAGCATCCACACTTGGGCCTGGAGAAATTTGAAATGCATACGTAGAAATATCTTTTCCTCATTAGAATGAGCCGCATTTAGAGAACCACAGTTTACTAACATTCAGAGGTTGACGTTGGACTGAATCTCTGTACTGTCACTGTGCAAACAGCGAGTGTTCTGTTGACTGGGACATAAAATAGTGCTGTTGGGTTTTGGGTTTCCAGAGTGGGATCAGGGCTGCAGTATATTGAGTCCATGTGGAGAGTGCGTTTTTAATCTGAGCCTTACCCACAGTCCTTCCTGTTTCTAATTTGGCGCTGCAGCGGTTTTGTCCTGAGGCCAAGAGCCTCTCTTCCACAGAGTGTCTATTTCCTCTGAAGTGAATAGTAGCAGGTGTGCTGGCCCGAGATCCCATGGAGACGTCTGCTTATGAATGGCCCACATCTCAGTCTTTCTCGCCTGTCTTTGTTTTCCTTTTTGTGCTTTTATTCGTATTTTTCATTGTCTCACATTGTTTTTCTCTTTCACATTTTTTCTTTCTTTGCTGTTATGTCTTCACCAGTCTGTGGTTATTCCTTTGTCTCTCTTGTCTCTTCAGATTTTCTTTTATTCTTTCTTTGTTCTTTTATTCTTCAAGTTCAAGGTATAGTGATACGGTAACTCATAAAGGAGCAGCTTGTGCTAATGAAAAACAATAAAAATCGAGCAGCAGCAACAAGGGCAGTACGAACCCTGGCAGACAATGGACACCATAAATCACATCAAAACATGACAATAAACTATCCTAACAGACAATAGCACAAAATCTGTAGCAGGTACGACCAATAAAAAAACTTTGCAATTAACAAAAGTGCACATGGTGCCAATGCCCAAATATGATCTATATACATTGATACTAAAGAAAGAAAATTGCATCTCAGTGAAAGAGAGACTGACTCGTGCTCGTGCTGTCATGATGCCAGCCTGACAGCTACGAACTCATCCAATCTGTGAACTAAGGAGACATGTTGTCATGCTGTTTCAAGAAGGCACTGCAATTGGAATTAACCTCTAGTGACCTTCACTTCTCCTCCCCTACTTGCCCAAAACACACTCCCTAATGAGCTGGGCTAGAAGGGATTCAGACGTTGCTTTAAGGCAGATACATTCTAGCGAGGCAAAGTCATATTCTCACTTATCTCTGAGGAAACCAAAAACAAAGCATTAAAAACAACACGCTGGTTGCCAAAGATCTGTGACTTTACATAGGGGTGAAATATGGTTGCAAAGCTATTACGGAAATGAGAGTCTAACCAAAGGGTTGTTTAACTGGAACACATGAACTCTTAATGATGTTTGTGTTTATTCAATTTTGCTTCAACATCATTTGCCAAAGTAGAATTTGTTGTAAACCTCATGAGATTCTGTTCCCAGAGGTTGGGAGTCTAATAGACCTACAGTACATTTCCAAGCACTCTGGATATAGTTTATAGTAATGGCAATAATAGCACCTATAATCGGGGCGTGATGTTTATCAGCAACTTAACTTTTGTCATTATGTAACCTATATTCAATCTATACAATTTCACACTACTAACTTGTACACTGAAGTAGCCTTCGACCCCCACTAACAATGGAAGTTGTCCAGCCCCTGTTCAACCCCATTCCCCTTTCTGCTCTTCTGATTCGGTGCCAAAGTCAACCACGGGCATTTACGTTTCCAGCCGTGGTGTTTCCGGCATCTGCACACGCTTGTGTTTACACAGGATGTTCAAACTTGATGCAGATTAAACAAATCCAATTTGGAGGCTGAGTTCAATCACCTCCTTTATTTCGACATTAAGAAGATGAAGCTGGGTTCCAGATCACCACTGCCATTTCCAAGAGGATTGGGTGGGGGGAATGATCTGTACACCAGTAAGTCCAGAAAGTATTTTGAGAGTATTTATATGCGGATAGATGTCATCCGCTAGTTCCCACAGGCTTGCATGTGGTTGGATTTGCTCAGTGTGGTGTAGGGTATTTTTTTTAAATCTCCAGCTCTCCCTGGCAGAGTGTTATGGGGCTTCTAAGAACCCATGGATAGTTTGGCATTGGTTCTGTTCCCACACTCGTGGTGTAAACGGAGGCCTGGCTTAGGGCTCACATGCCTTGACCAGACACACGTAGCTCGATTCAGTGTCGTGAACATCAAATTTTTTAAATTACTGATTACTTAAACTCAGGGAACACGGTATAGGTCAGATGCCAAATGTGCCACTTTCACTTTCTCACTTTAGGGGAGTAAGCTTCCAACTTTGGCTAAGGGCAGTCTACATACTTGTTTACCTAGTCCCCTGTTTGAGCCAAGCTATATCTCCAAGAGTTCAGGATTCAGGATGGGAAATTCTACAGAGGACTGGATTTCCAGGTACAAAGGACGATCATTAGTTTAACAGGATTTTTAATTGCTGCTGGCTCCAAATAAAGCCTTGAGTTTGGCCGGTGTTTGTGTCCTCACCTGGGCACGCAGGAGAGGTTCCGACCTTCCACAGCACCTGTTTGGCTGGAGTCCGACTGTCCATCTGGTCCTAGCTAATGCAGCCATTTCATTACGATGAAGCAACTCCTTTCAGAATGGCTAGCTGTCCATCTAATTGTATCACATTCTACGTGCTTTGTCATAGCATTCTTTCACCAGCTAAAGATTGCCAAAATCTCATCTGTCACATCAGAGGGGCCCTATTAACCCCTGACCCCTGGTTGGTGTGTGTGGACAAGGCCACTCCTCACACCCAACGCAGGGCCCATTAACACGTCGCCCCACTGTAGAAAAACTATTTTGACGGGCTGTAATTGGCGCTAAGTGATCGTGGACAAAGACTCCCTCTGTGCTGCCTGCTGGACTGCGAGGTACTGACCACTCTCTGAGCTTCACGCTTGACATTTCCTTTCTGAGTCCGATGTGAGAGGAACTAGAGAATCCCCTTCCTACAACACCACCTCCTCCATTTTGCCGTCCCTTTAGGCCCTTCTGCCACGGTGCTCCTTTGTAAACGTGAGATAATGAGGTTCTAGTGGGGAGAGCTGGCTGCATGGTCCAGATCTGGGGAAGGTGATTAATCCAATGGCAGGTCATTCCTTTCAGAGCCAGCCTAATTAGTTTATGTTAGCTGGAGAAGGTCAGGGGGCGTGTTTGACTGAGGCCTTTTCTTTAAATGCCACAATGGTGTGATGATCTGTAGGTGCAGGTGTAGCAATGGGCTGCTTTAATGCTGCTTAACTTCTTTCAGTTCTCACAAAGACAACTAAGTATTATACATGTACATATGAAATTTTAAAGGCAGTATCGCACATTCTAGACACTTTTGAGTTTATTACTCATAAACTCAGCTGTTACGATGTTCTACAAATAACTAAGAGAAATAAATAGGAGTAAACCCCTCAGTATTGTATGTGGGATAGTGGTTAAAACTGAAAAGACGGAAAGCTAAGACTTTCAAACAACTGCAGACTGTGAGGAATAATTTTACTGCTAATCCACCCAGTGAATTACAAACCACAGAATAAGTCACTATGTTAGTATATGACGGTCTCTCCTGATCCTATTTTACCGTATTTTATCTTACCTTGCCTTAATTTTAACAGGGATGTATATCCGTTTAATGTTTGAGTGTGATACAAAATGCCCCACTGCTGTATACAGCTTGTATCCTTAGCAACACTCAGATGGAACCAAGCCCAGCTTCTCTCACACAAAGCCGTATATTTAAGACAGGTCTAACTCCTTTCCGCATCGGCCATGCCATGCTCTCATCCCCCATATTTAACAGCCTGACGTCAGACAGGAGCAGAGAAGGCAGTAAAGGAGACTTTAATACTAAATCTCTATCCCTGTCATTACCGGCGTGTATGACCGCCTATCAGAGGCCCTTGAGTGATGTGGGAAACCCTGGGCCCTGTCCTCCCAACCCCTATAGGCCGCCCGTTCTGTCCAAACCAAACTAAAAACTACAGACACAGCCAGGACTGACATCAATGAGATACCAAGCTCTTTATGCTGAGCCCTTCTCACCACGCAAGCCATATTTCTGGATTCTCCATCCCATTAAGGCTAAATCAAAAGAAAAGCAGAGACTGGTCCTTTGATAGCTGTTGCAATTGGCATTACAGCTGGAGGAAGCATCCTCTCAAACTGACACTGTGGATGGTAGTAGAAAGAAATTAATGATCTGACCTTAAGCCAGTCAAACATGATGTATAGTAGCAGCCGCGGTTTTTATGTTCATCTCTACATTAATAATTGCTTAGACTGGTTTGCTTTAACCAGAATAAATCAACCACACCTTTCCTGACTTGCAAGACCACTGAAGCCACACACATTCTTCTTGAATCCACACAAAGTTCAGTGAGGTGAAACGGTAATAATTAAACATTACAACTGAGCATTAACATGACCCATAAATTAGGTACTGACTGCTTTTATATATAGTAAAAACATAAATATAAATAATGATTATGACTAACAATTCCACCAGATATACTGAGCACTTTATTTATCCGACACCTGTTGTGTGAAAAGCAATCTAAGCTTGCCAGCTCCCTCAGCCCACGTGATGCGGGTCTTTATGAGAGGACACCTGCATCACCCAGTTGGCTCTGTGAAAGCTTCTGAACTCAGTGAGGGACGGAGGGGTGAGCAAGAGGAGCAGACACAGGTTTGGTCCCGAAGGCCTTAAACTATCACTCCAGCCCATGGGTTGCCTTTGGCCTTGCTAACTGTTCCATGAAATGGGCCCCAGGAACAGTGCAAACCTCCCAGAAACAGGCTGCTCACTGTTAGCCAACAGTGCTGCCTTTGTGTGAAAATTGTCAAAGCTGGCTCTTTTCTACACTGCTCCTGCCTTTCTTTTGAGTCTCAGCTGTGAGCAAACAAAGCTGGCTTAAAGGTTTGCATGATGGTTAGCTAGCCTGTGTTACTGTTGCCGTTAATGACAGCAATGGAGTTTGTGTTTCTATGACCTGCAGGTGGGGCTTCAATGGCTATTGAGAGAAGACACAGTCAATGCACCACTAATGAGGCTGTCATAAAAAATAACACTACATTTAGATGTTAGTGGGTAAAGGAGCGCAAGGATTCATAATGTTATTCTAATTAATTAATATCTAACATGAGACTTCAATTAAAATTTAAATTTAAATTATGGGACTACGAGAATTTTTATAGTAACCAGATTTTAGGTTTGGGATTTTAATATGGCCCCAGTATAATATTATGATACTGTATGTTCCTGTAGCTAATTTTACCAACTTCCCTCTACATGCTGGTGGTAATGTGGGTTAACAATGTGTCATTTCAATACCTGCTAAGCGAGCATTAAGCATGTGATCCTATTTATCAGCCTAGTCCTATGTGCCATCATACTGCTGCTCTCCATTTACTGATTTGCAATAACTATGAATGATGAAAAGCAATGAAATCTTCACCACATAGATGATTCTTCCTAACACTCCTATTACAGCCACAGATAAAATGCTTTTATCAGCTATTTGTTATAGATTTAGTTGCTGCGGTTGAAGTGGACCATTAAGTCACTGCAGCTTTGGGTTCGCATGAACATGCTCTCTAGAAAATGTGTTCACTTTTAAAGCTGTGGGTGAAACCAAGGAGCTATACAACGCTGCAAAAATGAGCTATAGCTACAGCTGCCATGACACAGACAAAAGCTTCAAAGTTTTTATTAAGGGAGATAAACTTTGCTAAAGCAGCTTTTTCCTTTTTTTTCCCTTTTGGGCGGAAAGGAAAACCAGTAGCACTGGGTTTAACCATGTTTCACTTTGCATAATTGTTCCCAAGGTTGCTGTTTTTTATTTCTATGTTTTCTGTGCCAGTATATTTCATTTTCAGTGGCCAAACCAAATATTTGCAGCATGGCTAACACTGCTAAACTGAGATGTAGTTTGGGTAAAGAGACGTTTGCTTTGCCAGCAGCACTGCAGAGACAAGGAAATAAACAGATTCACTGTTCATCAACAGCTCCGCTTCTGATCCCGCCGTCACCCTCATTACTTGCTTGGGTGTGCAATAAATTCTTTAGAAAGTGCAGTGATAAACACACAATCATCCACTGATGTTTAATTACACTTCTGCCCACGCTTTGCGTCGCACTTAGCTACGTGCTGCATGGTTTCATGGTAAACCAACTGTTTACTACTTCTTAGGAACAGATGACACGATCTGGAGGGAGACAGAGTCATTTACAGTAGTTAAACTCCCTGCTGAGAGGCCCTGCTGAAGGCTTCTTCCACAGACCTTGCTGGGAAATATTTGCAATGGTTTCCATCCAGATCTGGGTCACTCGTTCCACATTCACTGCACAGGTGAGTTGGAGCAGGTTTGTTTGGCATTGGCTATTGGCTGTCCTTTCCTTTCCACAGGGCTGGGAAAGCAGCACCACAAACAGCTCGCGACAACAAGAGATGCTTTTGTCCATAGCTTACCATGGCAAAATGACACCTCCAAGCAGCCTGCTGCCAATGTTGTCCAGGTCTCCCAGGACAGTCCCTGGGGACTGCAAGACCCGCTGTGGGCCAGTCCAACAGAGGCAGAAGGAGAGTGAGAGCCCTCGGGAGAATAGGTAACTCTGTCAGCCAGTCGTGCTGCTGCAGCACGCAGATGAAAACAACCTCTTTCACATGAAGTGTGTTTTGGCTTCCAAGGCTGTAATCATGGATGATTAGCCTAAGAACTCAATTCCGAGCGGGGACTATTCCTTATTCCTGTCACACTGTCAGAAATTATATTTACCTACTACTTTTCCCAACTGTCCTAGAACATAAAGGCCAAATTGACGGATCTGTTCAGTCATTCAAATACTAATATAAAAGGTAAAAGTAACGTGCAGGTGACAAGGATCTTTATAAAAACTTACTGTACACCAGGTATTAAACATTTTACTAGATGTAGTATCTGCATTATCCAATAAATAGCATCACAAAACTAAAACAAGATTTTTGTCTTTATGGTTTAATTCAGTTGTGTCTCTTTAAATGCTAATCGGCCTTTAAATCTATTTAAACATAATCTATTTATGTTTAGAAAGATTAATCAGACAACATACTTAAGTTATTCATTCATATCAAGTTAGTTACTTTGAATAATCTTATTTAAATACTTTGTTACCTCACATTAAAAACTAAATCTATCATATGCAAGTGTCAAGCAGCATGACACATTAGGCTGATGTCACTCGTGGAGTGATCATCACCCCATAACAGGTGCAGCGTTCCCTCTTGTTTCCTTCTCTTTATCCTCCCTCCTCACACTCTTGTTTTCCTTCCCCATGTGAAAAACATTTGCATAGGTGGTCCCACTCTTTCCTTCTACCCCAAATCAACTAATTTAGTCCCACCCCTCTATCCTGTCTCTCTGACTCTTTATGCCTTTCTCATTTTAGGCCTGAATTGAAGCGCTGATTGTAAATATGTTGAGGTGTCAGCACCAGTAGAAAAGAGCCGCGTATTTCTGGATCCAAGCTGTGAGGTTGACCAAAGCATATTTTTATCATGAAAAGCCAACATGGAATGGGACGGCCATGTGCAGCTGCTGGTCTAATTTACTCTAAGCATGTACAAATAGGACGGCCCACACAGACCATAAAAGTGGAGTGGAGGTTTTGCTCAACGCGGCACTTTTGTCTGACCAAAGGCACAGGGACACTTTCCAAAAAACAAACAGATCACAAAAGAAAAGAGAAGAGAAAACACACAGGCACACTCACATAATAGTTTGAATACAGTAGAGCAGCTCACAAGAGGATAAATAAACTGTTTTTCCAGCACTGTTTACCAACAAAAATCTAATCTAATCTACAAAGTAGATTCAACCATGTAATACAATTAATATTTCAGTACGAGTGTCTCCTCAAATCAACGTAGCATAAATGGGCTTTGTTGAACACCTTGTGAGTATAAATGGCATAAAACCTATAACTTCCTTATGTATATTTATGTATATTATATATGTATATTTTTTCAACAAATCCTTAAGGAAGGTTCCGACCTTTGGAGCTGCCCCAACATCCCTTCTGTTCATTTTCCATACATTTTATTGCGCCAAGGAAAGTTTTATTTGCTCTAGAGCAATTTGCTGTGGAAACCCCCTGTAGCTCTTGTGACATCTGTACGTTTGAAGAAGTACGCATAACATGCCCACGCATGAATACACACACACACACATACACATACATTTACATATGTCTGAATGGGGTTCCCCTTTAGACACCAGATAACTTCAAACAGCAAACTAGGTGCTAATGAACTGGATCCTGACAGGGTTTGCTTTCCATGAGCGGAGACCCACCCAACAATGGATCCATTCACAGGATCTCAGCCATGGAAAGTGTTGGTAAAGTAATCCCACTAGAGTTTATGTGACCTTTCCTAACTCTGAGTACGTCCTTCTCCCCACAGGTCTTTAAGTCTCAGCCAAAAACAACACTGACCTGCATCAGCTGATACAGGCAGAGGCTACCTACATTTGCATGCTTCAAAATGGCACCCATTCACAACCAGTTGGCAAACTGTTGGGGGGGAGGAAAGGAACACAACGCCCCGCTTCCTCTTACACTGTACCTGTGAGATCAGTCATGGCTACTTCAAGGGTAGTGTCAAGGTCTGTTGACTTCATTTTGTCGTGCAGCACAGGACACGATTAGATGGCATCTTAACTTCTCTCTGCACAAGTAGCGGAATCACCCGACATCCTCTGCAGAGAACAAATGCAAGAAAAGGTGTTAATTCGTTTTTTATTGAATATTGGCAGCTCTGACAAACCTAAAGTAATAACAGCCACATTCAACAGAACTGACAAAAAAAAGAAGCAGCAGTTTATTATAAATGCTACCAACAAAATTAACTCCTTATGCTAATAAACTTTACACTAGTGGAGTATTGGTGTGTGATCATTGTCTTTCCATTGGTCTGTGTTTTTATGCTTCTGGAGCAGCAAAGGGCTGAAATACTGTCAGTGGCAGGTAAAGACAGACTCTGTAATAGAACTTGTGTTACAGTAGCCACTTTTCAGAAAGGAGTGCAATATTTAAACATGTGATATCCTGTTTCAAACCACAGCTTCTCCCCTAGATGTGAGGGTCATACTGCACTGACAACCTGTATTTATGGCTATCTGACCTGACTCCATGACAAGTTTTATTTCTATCAGATGTTTCCACACAAGGAGAGGTGAGCAGTAAAAGGGAATATCGGTCCGGGCCTTGTCAGACGTTCACTAAAAATGCAGCGTAACGATTGCACAGTCTATCCAAAACAACGTTGGAATCAAAGCAAATACAGGCACTTTCAATCAACACGTAATCTACATTTGGCTAGTCACTCTGTGGACCGCTACCCCGACTATCACACCTGAACCTGCTTGACTCTCATCACAACACAATTTTACTTGATACTGACATTTGTAAAACAAATAACCTGCCAGGTGCATGTTTGCCTTTGAGTTTTCATTATTATTTGTACAGGAATGGAATTTCATGTAAGAATAAAGCTGTTCACGTGAACATGAAGTGTGAAACAGGACTAAGACGTGACTCTGAGGGCCTTGAAGAGACACAACCAATCAGACCTGTAATTCTCAACAGGTCATTAGGCAGTGTAGGCTTTATTCCCCGGAGCCCTGCGCTGTCAAGAGACCCTCTTCACAGGGTTGTTTCTCAAGCCTCCTGACCCGTCAGCTCTGGCCCCAGACGATTAGACTTGTGGTTGCACTGGGTGGTGGAGGTGGGAAAGTCAGAGGGGAGGCAGCGGCTGAGGTAAAGACGATGTGGAACACAGCAAAGTGAGCAGTTAGTCAGTCAGTAACCTTATAAAAACATTTCCTTTGAACACTGTTTACTTCGAAACTTGCATTAAGTCATGAATAGGACCTCCAGCGGCATGTCAAAGGAGGTGGTGAGGTCAGTTACTTCTTGTTACATTCATTACTCTCCCTCGCTTATCCCACCTCCTCACTACATCCTTGCAAGATCAGCCCCCTCCGCCTCACCCCAGAAGCATGGGCCTCGGCAGCATGAATGGGGCATTGTGATGCGTCTCCGTCACGGCAGTGAATGTTTTCACTTCCATTTGATCCGTCGGCGAGGCTGCTAATTGGGTAAGCGTGTTCCCAGGTCACCGGGAGGTTTCTCTTTCCATAAATACAGAAAGCCGGCAAAGGCTTCTGCAGATGTTGTTTCCCACCCGCTTCCAAGTAGGTTCAGACCAGCTTCAGGCAGTAGATGTAATTTATTGTGTCTAAAACCACAGTCCAAAATGTTTCCTTCTCTTTCTCCTCATCGCTCTGAAGACTGCATTTTATCATTCCCTCAGGCTCTGTAGAAAAGTTGATATTTGTCCTTTCTTAGCTTGGTCTGTGTGTTCTGTGTTATAAAAACCACAGGTGTCATGGTGACATGACTTGGTGCTACTTTGTCTGTACTACATCCAGTACATCCAGGCCTGACAGGTCCAAATGATGTTATTTTCCATGTTTTTGTCCACCAATGACATCGTTTATGATGCTCAGGGTTTATTTGTTTGTTTCTGTCATGGAATTTACATTTCCTCTCTTACACAAGGAGTCAAGATGACCTCATGTGCCAGCACTAAAGATTAAGCTGCAACACAGAGTTTCGACATGCTCACAGGGATGTTTGCTACAGTACACTTCATCTGTAGGGTGTGGTCAACATGGTCAAGCGGTCAAAGTAAATGTCCTTCAGCTGAAGAGTCCAGATTTAAGGTCTGGTCTTGGCACGAACCCACAATGTTGGAGTGTCCTTGAACACTTGGCAATTCCAGGACTGCTCTTCAGCAGTTGACTCTGACATCTGCTGTCCCTAAATGGGACAAATTCCCCCCATGGATGTAACGTCTTTTATTAATGGCATATCTTTGATGCTTTAATGAAAAGTGTTGAAAATCACAATTAGCTACTTACTTATTACATTAATAGTGGGTTACTCTTTTCCATGTACTGAAGCTTGTGCCAGCACTCGCATCCTCGAAGCGTCGAGGGTTTCCTTATGATATAAATATTATGAGATGAAGGAATGATATGTCGTTATATTAAGAGTGCAATTTAAGTGTCAACCTTTATAGTTTCATCCATACCGAAAAGTGCACAAGTTAAGCTTGAGCACAAACCTGCTGAGTTTGTTAGGCAATAGTGCCACCGTGTGGCAGCGACTGAATATTGAAGCCCCTGAAGCAGAGGGAAAATTTCAGTCCACTTATATCTCACACACGTCTTCATCTAACCAATTACTTGGTTCAATTAAATGTCAAATGAATCAGCGTTTATACAAATACATGTATAACAGAGTAATGTATTAAAAACATACAGAATCAAACATATGGTTATTGCGACACTATCTTATTAAACCCAGAACAAATGCGAATAGTTATCTAAATGTTTTTCCTATTTGAATCCATAAAACAGGCAGCGATGTAATTATAGTTTGCATTTTGCTCAAACCTTTATTATATTACTGCACTATTCACAGTAGCAAAAAAGCCTTTCATTACGTTTACTGTAAGTGTTATGGTTGAACCGTTGGACAGGATGTGGGAAAAGGGGGCTGATTCATCTGAGGTAAACTATTATTCATCGTGTTCAAAAATAACTAAAGCCCCTGGTGTTTACATTTAGTGTGTGTTTGTGTTCAGTGTGCACACACCAATATGAGGCAGAGGGCAGAACACGAATAGTATTGTGTTTATTTGCATGTGTTTATAAATATTATTGTTAGCGTTGTTCTTCTCGGTAGCCAAGGCTAACTGTTGTCGCTTTGCTAATTGTTGTTACAGCTGTGCATTATCACTCGCGTCTTGCTAGCGATGCAAACGTTGCAAAATGTTTAATTGAACTGAAGCCTCGTAGCCTGAAATAATTTGAAGAAAGAAAGTTTTCCGAATGGTGAGACGCGGCGAGGTGTCTGCGCTCTGAACTCACCTTGCGAAAGCTCTAAGGTCCCACTTCCTGTTGACGTCACGTCGGCGTCGCGGTGTACCTGTCTGGACGGGGCGGGGCTTCAAAGCTCGACAGGAGCCTCGTTCGTTCCTTTGAGCTCGCTGCAGATTTCCAAGAATAGGTCAGGAGCAGAAAACGTGGAATCCAGGTAAGACTGAGTTCAGATCCTTGGTTTTGACGTGGCTGCAGAAATCCTATAACTAGTTTTATTTATACGATCATCAGCCAAGTCTAAAAAAATATCGCATTAAATGACTGAGCGTCTGTGTTACACCTTTACTGCTATTCTACTATTACTGTTGTACTAAAACAGTGCAGTTTATATGTGTATTCATGTGAAGTTCACAGAATAAAACTTGTTTATAGCACAGTCATCTTCATTACGTTTACAGATTTTTAAGACATTTCCAAAGCTAAATATGCATAATGCTTGTGAACATTGACTGTTATAGTAAAGTTTGTGTAACTGTATTGTTATTCCACGTTTGATGGTCTTCTTTCAGTGCAGACACCATTTAGCTACCAATACTACAGTTATAGAATACAAATTTCACATTCACTACTTGTTCAAAGAAAAAACTAGTAGATTGTCTCTTTTTTGCATCAGAGAAGCTCCAACTTACATTATAGTATCGTATAGTTCGTCACTAATTGTTGTGTTGTGCAGAGCAGCGTAATATTTTCGGACTTGGTTCATCTCACCCCAACACGCCTCAGCAGGCTCAAACTTTTAGACGTACCCTACATTGCATAGGCAGGGAGCAACACAAAGAAAGCAGAGTGTGTTATGGCTACTGGACACTGACAGATGAAACAGGTAATTCTGTTGAAAGCCTCAGTCCAGAGCGTTTCTGTGTTTGTGTAAGACTTGGTTGTGCGGTTCTGCTGTGTAATGGAGGGAGCTTGGTCCAGTGTGTGTGGAAGTTGTTGTTTTGCATGGTCTTTGGGGATTCGTGTTCGTGCTCGTCACACATTCCAGAGCTTTGCCCTTGCTGCTCCTCCTCAGCTCTCCTCTTTCATACCTGCCTGATATCGTTCATCTTCCCTACTCTCGTGTTTAAATCCAACAACGCTCCAGTGTTGTCGTGCAGAGCTGTACAGATGTGTATGTTTGCCGTGTGCTCACCGGTGTGTGTGTTTACTGATGTGCTCTTTGTAAATGTATGGACTGAGAAGAATACTTCACTGTTTATTGCATCATAACGCAGCATTATTGCAGAGGTGCTACAGGAGAAGTGAAGTCAGAATCTTTGGAGGCAACATCCGTGATTTCATCCCAGATGTTTCCTAACAAGGAGCTAATCATTCATCACTCATTTCATGAGAGGGAACAGTAGATTGATACCTTTCAAGATGCAAATATGTTATCGGTGATCTGGATATTGTTGTGCTTCCATCTTTTGAAAACAGAGCCATGATCAGGGCACCAGAGCACGCAGACACATCATGGGAGCTGGCTGTGAAGGTGGATCAAAAAGACGGAGAAGAACCCAAAGTAGTTAAGCTGAGGGTAAAGGGAGACTTGCACGTTGGAGGCCTCATGCTAAAGTTGGTGGAAAAGATGGGTAAGTGTCTTCCATTGGTGAAAATCTGCATTTAAGTAGGGAGATACATCTTAGATGCGTCTGAAAACATATTTGTTGCATTTTAAACAGAGAGTTTTAGTTTGATTATCCTGTAAATATCCCATGTCGGCCTTACATTGTTTTTACTCACACTGCTTGGATCCCTCCTGCTGCCACAGCACGACTGTTAGTCAAACCACACCCTTGTTTGCACTGCACTTTTGTAGGCTGCAGGGCCATTGTTGAGTCACAGTGGTTTGTGTAGCCTTAAGGGCCAAGGTTCACCAAGGAACTGATCTGATATCTCTCTACACTTCGCAATAAACAGAGCGCGATGGCAGCTTCGGCGAGGTTTGGAGGTTTAAAGAACATTAAACGTAATAGGTGACTAACTAGTTTGTCATCAGCAGAGGGATTTCCGCTCTGCGTCATAAGATGACAGCAAGTAGACTCATAAAACCACACTTTAATCCTGGGAGTTTATTGGGCGTGAGTTACGCTTTTAACTTGAGATCTGACAGTAATATGGTAATAACAGAAGGAGCAATGGGTTGTACTTCATCTGTGTGTCTGCAGAGGTTCACCAGGACTGGTCAGACCACGCACTGTGGTGGGATAAGAGGCAGTCTTGGCTGCTGAAGACTCACTGGACTCTGGACAAGTATGGAATTCAGGTGACAGCTAAGATGCCGAAGTGATGCAATCGGCTTTTGCAATTGTGCCCATTCCATTCATCGCAGGAATGATTGTGTCAGTGGTTGTACACATCGATGCTGCTTTTTAAAGAAACACATCTCTAATATGGAAAGTGTTTCTATACAGGCTGATGCTGACCTGCTCTACACACCCCAGCACAAATTTCTGTTGCTGCAGCTTCCCAATATGAAAACCATCAAAATGTCTGTCAGTTTCTCCAGTATGGTCTTCAAGGCAACGACAGAGATCTGCCGGATACTCAGTGAGTTTTTCAATACAATGTTACCTTTATTATTTCTGTGGGTGTCTTAAACATGAATGTACTGTGTAATCAAACATTTCAGACATCAGGAGACCAGAGGAACTGTCACTGCTGAAACGTCCCGATGATACATGCAGGAAGAAAAAGAAGAAAGACATGAGCTCACAACACGAAGAGATCTGGGACATTGACTTACTCAGCGGGGGACAGGGAGGCACAGGTACTGGAAAGCAAAAGTTTTTTGTTTTTTACAGCAATAATTAATACGTTTAATTATTAATTCTTTACCTTCCCCAAAGGTTCAATGTATAGTAAGACCATGACAGCAACCTATGACCCAGAGAACGGGATGCCGGTGTCTGCTACCAGTGTTTGGTTTGGAGAAAACCCTCTAGCTGACTGTCAGCCGAACCTTCCACCTGCTGAACTGGCCAAGATGTACCAGCCACTCTCGCTAACGGACAAAGCTGTCCTCAGTTCAGGGTATCATCCCAAAGCTGTGATTTTCTTCCCAGAACCACAGAACTAGTGTGCTAATACTGATCTGACTGGTTGTTACTATTATTGACAGGTGGTTGGACTCATCCCGTTCCCTTATGGAGCAAGGCATTCAAGAAAATGACAAGCTGTTGCTCCGCTTTAAATACAATGTCTTCTTTGACCTCAATCCTAAAGTAAGTAGAGTCTAAAGTAAGGACAGTCTTGGTTGGAAGCTGTTGCGATAAACTAGCGTGTTTCTCTCTTTTAGTACGATGCTGTCAGAATAACCCAGCTCTACGAACAGGCTCGTTGGGCCATTCTACTGGAGGAGATAGACTGCACCGATGAGGAAATGCTGATGTTCGCGTCACTACAGGTGAACTACATGACACGCTAGCTATGAAAGTGATGCAAGAGGCTTTATACTGTATATGTTTGCTATTCAAAACAGGAGGACAGTGTGTTACTTTGAGTATTAGTAGCTCTGACTATCATCTATCTATAAGGGGCAAACAGTGTTTAGAACCGTGCAAGGGCATGTTTGGACAAGAGGAAAATCTCCCTGGGAGGAGAAGAAAGAGATGCAGGAAGAGAGACTTAAGTAGAGGGGGAAGCAGTGGGTTAAGAAAAGCCTAAAAGCTCCATCATCCACGTTTGCTGGAACATTCTGGAGCATTTCTAAATGTTAGGACAGTGATTCAAAAATCACAGTGATTAAATAAAGAGATCCGTGTTGCACTCACCTACACAGTGATGCAGTGACGGTCCCACAGGGCTGCGTTCAAACCACTATCTGACTCACACCAGCCTTGCGTAACCTCTTAAATCGTGTTGTTGTTCTACAGAGCAACGTCCCTCATTAAAATGCTTTTAAAACTCGACTTTCCTTTCAGTATCACATTTGCAAGCTGACGATGTCAAGCGAACCGCTGACCCACTCCAGTGAACCGGAAATAGACGAGGTAGACGCTGCCCTGTCCAACCTGGAAGTGACGCTTCAAGGTGGACACGCAGACAAAATTCTGGTAAACGTGTTTTCCGTACAGCATTTAAGTGGTTTTCGACTCGGCACAGCTGTTTTCAAGCTGAAGTCGATAGGTAGGCCTCAGATGATTACACGTGTTAACGTGAAAGGGGAAAAAAATCACGGGAACACACAGGATAATTGACTGTTGTTTGTCACACCTCCAGGAAGACATTACAGACATTCCGCAGTTGGCAAATTACCTCCGGCTGTTTAGGTAAACCGCCCTTAAACTACACTATACTTCTACTACTAGAAATTACTGTAGTAATAGCTAATCCTTCACTTCTAATCATGTCACGAGCTGCTCATTGCTCAAGTGCTGTTTGAGAAATATCTCATAATCTCTACTGTGACATTTGTGCTGTTTTGTCTAATAAGTCTAAATAAAACTAAATTGCTAACTAAACTATATTGCAGGCCAGTTTATTATCATTACTGTTTTGTGTTCTGCTTTAGGCCCAAAAGATTGACGCTTCGGTCATACAAGGAGTACTGGTTTGTTTTCAAAGACACCACCATCTCCTACTACAAGAATGAAGAGGTCGCCAAAGGAGAACCGATAGAGCAGTTTCACCTTCGAGGTTGGTAAAGACACAAAGTATTTGCGTATTAGTTTTTAATACCCACAACCTTCAGGACACCTACAAGTGGTTATGGGACTAAGCAGTAAACATTTTATTCTGTGGTTTTGTCAATCTAATAACAGGCCTCTTTATTCGACAGGTTGTGAGGTAGTGCCTGACGTAAATGTCACCGACAGGAAATTCGGCATCAAACTCCTGCTTCCAGTTGCTGATGGGATGAACGAGGTGTACATCCGATGTGAAGACGTAAGGGCCCCCTCTTCATGATGAGTTTGTCTTTTAATTGTAGATATATGAGTGTGACCATTGTAGGCCTGCTGTTGTTTCTACCTGTGCTGTAGGAGACGCAGTACGCCAAGTGGAAAGCCGCATGCATCCTGGCCTCCAAGGGTAAAACAATGGCCTACAGCTCCTACAAGACAGAAGTGAAGAACATCCAGTCCTTTCTGAAAATGAAGAGCCTGGCGCCCCCTCCTGGTCAGGAAGCTCCTGACCTCGACGCAATGGAGATGAATCCTGAATGTTTTGTTTCTCCGCGCTACGCCAAGAAGCAGAAGACCAAGCAGGTTTGTGCAAGAGGGCATAATACTTACATTTAAGCTTGTTATAACGTACTATATTTCCTAAATCTGCTCCTGGTGATTTCTGCTAAGTTGACAGCTCGTATCCTGGATGCCCATCACAACGTAGCACAGCTATCCCTGACAGAGGCCAAGATGCGCTTTATCCACGCCTGGCAGTCACTTCCAGACTTTGGTATCAACTATTACATTGTCAGGTACAGTGTCTAGTGTATATTTATAGACTTTACATATATGCCATAACTAGTGAATTAATTACATTGATGATAATCTGATAAGGTTCTGCTTATATTTTTGTTTCAGATTTAAAGCCTGTAAGAAGGATGAGATTCTGGGGATCTCATACAACCGTCTGATCCGTATTGACATGTCCACTGGTCTGCCTGTTACCACATGGAGGTTCGCCAACATGAAGCAGTGGAACGTCAACTGGGAGATCAGACAGGTGTGAGATTGTTCTGCCATAAGCCTTGATTTCACCTGTTTCTTCATTCAACAAAGATTTTTTTTTACCGCTCCTTTAATTCCAGGTGCAAATAGAGTTTGACCAGAACGTGTCGATAGCCTTCTGCTGTTCGAGCTGTGACTGCAAAGTGGTTCACGAGTTCATTGGAGGTTACATATTCCTGTCGACGCGAGCTAAAGACCAGAATGAGACGCTGGATGAAGAATTGTTCTACAAACTTACTGCTGGCCAAGAGCAGCATAAGATATAGGACAGTGCTTCTTTATTTGCATAGACGTTACAATGTGAAAATGTCAGCTTTGCAATTAAACACCTGGACACTGAGCAAATCACTGCCAGGGAAAATGTAAAACTGTATCATGGACAGGAAAATGACACATTTCCATGTAAAGAATACCACTTTCGTCTTACGATCACTAGCAAAAGGTATAACAAAAAACTGCTGTGGAGTTGATGAAATTATCTAGTGTAGATTTGTTTTTCTCTGAAAACAGACGCTACTGTATGTAAAAAAAAAAACATTAAAAGTGTTTTTGAATTTCCTGACTAATTTAAGTTTAAGCTTTGTGTGTGCAAAACATGCTCTGTGTCTACTTGACGTAATCAGCTTCATTGGAGAAATTGGTAAAATGTAATTTATTGAATTTTAAGAATATTCTGTGCTGAAGAAATCAGCGTTCATGTTTTCCTATTGTGGCCTAGAAAGAGAAGCTTCCTTCACACTTCATGGAAACTCGTGAGCATGCATTAAACTTGTAAATCACTTCATAAAATTATGCTTTATGCATAAAACATGATTTAAGAAAGATCGGACGCTTTAGAAAACACTTTTATAGTCCCAAGTCACTCAACTGCAATTATGATGCTGTTGCAGAATTTTCTAAATTTCCCAACTTGGCTAAACATAAGCGCAGTTTAATTTTGTGCTATGGTGTCTGCTTTGTACCAAGAACACACAGTTTTTACTAAGAAAACATAGTTTTTAAATACGAATGAAATATGATGAACTTATGATGCATCATTTATTTCTTTCCTGAACAGTGCCGAATGCCTGGCTGCTAAATGGCAGCACACTAGTGGTGGGCAGGTGGAATTGGCACACTATTAATAAGCTGTTATAAAACACCAGGTTTTGTCCCCAAGGTGGGATATGAAACATACAGTCAACAAACCAAGGCTGGATGATGACGTGCTCACACATTTTCCACGTGTGCACCCTATGGACTATTAATTGTCATCAAATAAATAAACTTTATATAGTAATAATAATAGTTTGTACTTTATTTATATTTTAACATTTTATTCATGATTTCCAGTGTCATGCTACGTTAAACACTTGGTTGAGCTACATTATATAAAACCTCATAAAAGAAGCAAAAACGCTTCACATGCTACATGATTGTTCAATACCTAATAACTGTTTATCGATGAGTCTGGAATCTATACCTTCTCCCTGAGACATCGCACTTCGTTCCTATTGGCTGAAAAGCCCCCATACTCTCATGGAACCAATCATAGAAAACTGCGTCGAATCGAGGAAGGATGGACGATCTGATATCGTTTAGTCATCCTGGGACGCTAGGGAAACGATAGCTAACACGTGGAAATAGTAATCTGTCGTGTGTTCTTTATCCATCAGGGTAGTGCAGTGCCTTTTTGAACAGTGCCTTGACAACAGCGAGTCTGTATAATTTAGCTGAAGGCGGCATTTGCCACTTCACCTGACTTAGCTGATTCATTTGCCTGATCATGGCGGACACTGGAGACGAGGATTGTCAGTATAGAATCAAAGAGGGTGACTGCGTTGTGTTAAAACGAGGCGATATCTTCAAAGCGGTGCAAATTCAGCCCAGGAAGTGAGTCGAACTCTTAAATCCGGGTCATTTAACTAGACGTGTTGACCCGTCACTGCTTAGTTTAGGTCGTTCGTTAACAGCTGGCAAGCTGCGTGAACTGTAACTCCATTCATTTGTGTCTGGCTCACTCACAGGAAGGTGATCTTTGAGAAACAGTGGTTCTTCCTGGATAACGCAGTGGGTCATCTGTACAGCACCACGTTTGAGATTGTGTCTGGAGGGGCTCTGCAGCCACAGAGGTTCAAGGAGAACGAGAGCTGTAGTGGTGGGTGACCTGCTTTTTAAAGTTGCGCACCAGATGCATTTGGAGGCTTGGGTGGCGTTTTTATTCAGTCCCATAATAATAATCCCATCCCGTGCTCTCCGCAGATGCAAAGGAAGCAGGCACAGACAACAGAAACATTGTAGATGATGGGAAATCACAGAAACTGACCAGAGATGACATTGAGACGCTTAAAGAACAAGGTCTGAAGGGTCAGGTACATCAATAACCGCAGAATTACGTTCCTAAATGGGGAAGTATCACTGTACTGCCATTTAGTGGGTCAGTTTAAAAAAAGAAAGACGTGGTCATTTTCTTATTAAGTCAGTGCATTGTTGGCTTTTGCTTCCACAGGAAATCGTTCAACAGCTTATAGAGAACAGCTCTACATTCAGAGATAAGACCGAGTATGCCCAGGATAAATATATCAAGAAGAAAAAGAAGAAGTGAGTCACTTATTATGCTACCATAATGTTACTTACATCGATTTAGCAGTTATTAATATCAGCTTTTCCCAAACTTTCTTTTTGCCAGGTATGAAAATACTGTAACAGTTCTGAGGCCGACGTGTCGCATCCTGGCTATGATGTATCACGGCCGGGAACCAGGGAAGATCTGGTGAGTCACCAGCAGGTTGCGTAGAATTTCTTTTGAGAAGAAGGATGTGATTGTTTTATTTCCTATGTTTCTTTGTGATTCAGTCACCTGCGGTATGACACACTTGCCCAGATGTTGACTTTGGCAAACATCCATGCCGGCAGCAAAGTTTTGGTGTTTGAGACATGCGCCGGCCTTGTGCTGGGAGCTGTCATGGAAAGAATGGGGGGTATGTTACTTCTGCTATCATGTGGTAGAATTTTAACAATTTGACTACCATAGTTTAGCTATTTCTTCCTTTTTGTATTTTATAAAAACAAAGCTTTTCGTCTGTCCTTCGACACAATTACAGTCCATTTTCTTATTCAGGCTATGGGTCAGTGATCCAAATGTATCCAGGAGGGGGGCCAGTTCGGGCAGGTGTGGAGAGCTTTGGTTTCCCTGCACATTTTCACGATACGCTGCATGAATTTCCCATCTGCCACGTCAACGCTCTGCTGGCTGGCACTCTGGACACCACTGCAAAAGACCCCAGAGCTGGTAGGGTCCTTTCTCTTGTGTTCATAGACTTGCTGCTTTTGGTTGGAAAATAATAGCTGGACAGTAGCGCTGATTTGCCAGAGAAAACCAAACATCCTGATTACAAATACACAGGCCTTAGTTCTTCATGCTGATCAAAACTGATCCTCAGCAACCTTGGTTATGAAATGTATTTATTCTGTGACATATTCTACTCCAACATTATAGATGAAAATCTGCCAACCGTGGTTGCAGAAGAAGCGCAAGACCAGCGTGAGGCAGAGCAGCAGGTGATGGAGACCAGCGCTGGTGATGCTGTTGGGGAGGCCCAGGAGAAAAAAGAGAAGGAAAAACGCAAAGAAGCCAAAGTATGTTGACTGTTTACAAACCCATCATTTCTCTCTTGCTTTAGTTTTCCAATCTTCATGTTTGTAAGAAGACGTGTATTAATTTCTTTTTATGGCTTCTTTTCTTCTTTTTTTTAAGACTCAGGAAAAGAAGTTGAAGCTGGAGGAGAAGCGGAAGAAGCTGGCGGCTGTAGCTTCCCTACTGGAAGGCAGGAATGCTGATGGGTTGGTCTCAGATTTAGTTGTTCTCCTCTCCCTCCGCCTTTATCAGTTCTGAATCGCGCCACATGGTGAGCAACCGTAATTAAAATGGATCCATGGTGATGAAGAATTGATGAAACTATTGTTGGGCGTCTCCACGAAGCCAAACGACTAAATCATTTCCGTTCATCTGAGCTTGCGTTCGATGGCGAGCATATTGTGGCGAGCGAAGTGATGGCCCTGTTGTGCAAAATGTAGCATTTTTATGATTAATGGTCAAATTGTTGTGTTGATGACACATGAGGATGAAGTATACGTATTGATCTGGTTACAATATTGACTTTCCACTACATCATAGCAGCTGTATCGTAAAGACCACCACAGACTGTTTTAAATCAGCATCTTTTACTGACCTGCCTCCAGCTGAATATAATGTGAAATTAATATCCACAATAGAAAGGCACTAAATCTCCACAATAAGTCCCGTATTGTCTACCTACACATTCAATAGTAATGCGTATGTTAGACGCTCTGTCTTGTTGGACAGCTGTGCTTGATCATCTGTTTGTTTCTCACGTGCAGGTTAGTTATAGCCAGTCGGTTTCAGCCGTGTTCAGTCCTCATGGGCCTGCTCAAATTCCTCGCGCCCTCCAGACCATTTGTTGTCTACTCCCAGTACAAAGAGGTAAGAACGACACGACTTGTTGCGTTCGCGAGAGTCGGACCCTGAACTTTTTTTGTCCCCGTAAATTATGATACTCGTTGTTTCTGCCTTCTTTTGTTTGATGCTTGTTATTTCTGACTTCCCCCTTTTCATGCCTGCAGCCTCTTATAGAGTGTTACACAAAACTTAGGGAACATGGTGGGACAGTCAACCTTAAACTCACAGACTCCTGGCTCAGACATTATCAGGTAAGAATTCTGATACCATACACAGTATCCTGCAGTATTTTATCTCCTTTTATTTAATATTTATGAAATGCGTTTGCATGCCCAGCACCTTCAGTAGTATTAATGTCTCCTGACGGTATGTCTTTGTATGCGTGACCCTAGGTGTTGCCTAACAGGACACATCCTCTGCTTCTGATGAGCGGGGGCGGGGGCTACCTCCTCTCAGGGACAACGGTTGCCGTGGACCACTCCAAACCCGCAGGCTCCCAGCGAGCGGAGGAACCAGCACCAAAGAGACTAAAACTGACAGACGCTGAGGCATAAACAAAAAACAGGAGCGTCAGATCTGTTGGGGGCACGTTTCCAGTGACCTATAGCAACTTCCGCTTCGCTTCCACTTCTGCTGAACTGATCTGGCACATGTGGAAGAAGTGGAAAAGGTGTCTGGTTTGTATTCATCACAACACGTTTCAGATCAGTGCATAATGCTGAAGAGTGAACTAAACCTGTTTAGGTGACCTGAGCTCAGTTTGTGTTTCGTAAGGAGCTGCTGCATCATTTACTTTAATGTGTTTTACAACAGGTAAACTTTCTTTGTAATAATACTCTTCTAGTAGTTGATCCTCTCCAGTTTTAGGTTTATAACTTTGCTGTCCCTGCACCATTAGCTCTATGATCCTGTTGCTAATACGGCTTTGGTGTGAATAAAATCTGTCTGTGTACAGAATTAAAAAAGTTTCAACAGACCCAAGTGTAAACGCTTCTTTTGGTGGAATAATTTCACAAACGTGTGTTTGGTCCCAGTATAACTCTTTATTTAGTGCAGACTCTTCATAACAATTATTTCTTATATATATATGTCATATTTAAATGTTTTCTTCATATATGTATAAACATCAAGGCCATTCACATGCTCATTAATTTAACATCTAAATACCACAACGACATTTATAGGTTTAGGTGTTTTTAGCAAGGCTCTGGAGTTTTCAGGTCTTGTTTTTGTGTTTTTCTTATACTTGATGCACACTACATTGGCAAACATACAGTAAGACAGCAGTTATTATCCACTGATAGCTAATAATGTCTTGAAGAATAGTTCACACTGGTTTATGTGCTGTTGTCATGCAACTTGGCAGCGATTTTCTGCAACTCCATGTCCATTGCAGCAAGGTTCTCCAGGTCTTTCTGCTGGGGAAACAAAAATATGTAAGCATAGAGGAGAAATTCCAGTAAAATGAATAAATCAACGTGCCTCCGTCTCCCTAATTTATGCCCTGTGCTATAAGAGAGCGAGGTCTCAGTTGGCTGTAGCTTCTGTCTTAATGGGCATATTATGACTTTGATTGCTCTGGGAGGGTATAATCACGAGGTTCTTTGCGTGATTACTGCAGCAGTCATAAAACATTGGTGTAGAGAGTGCAAATACAAAAAGGGGACAAACACGCTGTGAAAACAAGGGCTGTGGAAAAAGGAACTGATATTAGCAAGGCACTAGTGGATTCTTAGTGCTCCGCCGTTGAACAAGTCACTGCTCATTTGAGACGTGATAATGTCAGGGATGGTTCTTAAAGTGCATTTGCACAGATGGATCTTCACTGATGCTCTGGTTCTGTGGCCTCCCCTGACTTTGCTATGTGGAGTGGAGATTTCCATAATGAATATAGCTTCTTAAATGTGTTTTGGTGGAGATCTGTGACGTGCTTCATGGCTTTACTAGGTCGGTTGCATATTCTAAGGGAATTCGATGGATATGGTTCTATGTACAAATATATATTTTCCAGTTATTTGTCACTGACATAACGACTGTTCACTACTAGAAGTTGACTTCAGTCGTAAAGGTTTCGTTTGCTGCCAGTGAGGGAAGTTTTACCTCTTGTGGACTGAGTGCTCTCTGATGAATGCTTATTTTTGCCTCGTCTTGGTTTGAATGGTTGGCCAGCTCGTTCATCTTATGGCTCAGCAAACCAGCCAGGTCATCCATCTGAGCAATGAGAACCAGAATTTGTCTGAACTGCACAGTGTAGCGCAAAGTAATAGGCAGTTATGTTATTGCTGTTTTTTTTATTTTCAGGTGAACGTGAACGTTTGCGTGCGTGCTTTACCTTGTTTGAGGCGGCGGCGTGTTGGTCTGAATCCCTTTTAAACCATGCAGGATGGTAATAGCCTCTGCTAATCCAGGGATTGCGCTTCTCTGCCAGATACCTAAAAAAACAGCCCAGTTAGTTGCTTTGCTGCCGTTAGTTTATCAGCACATGAGCACCACTTAAGAGGTTTGTTGGATATAATTTCAGTTCAGTCCTGCTTGTATTGCTGAACGCTGCAGCGCTTTATGTGGAAAAAACAAACTTGCAGACGTTTTTAGATATGATGTAAGAGAGAAGTACCTCAGAGCTTCATCCCTGCTCTTTGCAGCCTCTTCCTCCTCCTGCTCGTCCTCCTCTTCAGACGAGCCTCCGCCACGTTTCTGATATTTCTTCTTATGCTGGTATCTGTGTGTTGGTTTCCAAATACGCTTTTCTATTTCGCCATCGTCTTTTTCATGTCTTTTGTCAAAGCCCCAGTATTCCTGACTGCGTTCCCCTTCTTCCTCTTCTCTCTTTTCCTCTGAAAGCTCTTCATCTCGTTTGTGCTTTCTTTGGTGGTACCTGCCAGGCCTCCAGTTTCTTTTTTCCCTCCCTGTATCAAAATCCCAGTATTCCTGACTGCGCTCCCCTTCTTCCTCCTCTCTCTTTTCCTCTGAAGGCTCTTCATCTCGTTTGTGCTTTCTTTGGTGGTACCTGCCAGGCCTCCAGTTTCTTTTTTCCCTCCCTGTATCAAAATCCCAGTATTCCTGGCTGCGTTCTTCTTCCGGCTCCTCTCTGACTTCTTCGTTTGAGAGCTCTTCATCACGTTTGTGTCTCCTCTGATGGTACCTGCCAGGCCTCCAGTTTCTTTTTTCCCTCCCTGTATCAAAATCCCAGTATTCCTGGCTGCGTTCTTCTTCTGGCTCCTCTCTGGCTTCCTCGTCTGAAAGCTCTTCATCACGTTTGTGTCTCCTCTGATGGTACCTGCCAGGCCTCCAGTTTCTTTTTTCACTTCCTGTATCAAAATCCCAGTATTCCTGGCTGCGTTCTTCCTCTGGCTCCTCTCTGGCTTTTTCTTCTGAGAGCTCTTCATCACGTTTGTGTCTCCTCTGGTGGTACCTTCCAGGTCTCCAGTCCTTCTTGTCTCTTTCATCAAGGCCCCAAGATTCCTGGCTGCGATCGTCATATTCGTCCCCATCCGATGGCTCGTCGCTGCGTTTATGGAGCTTTTTCTTGTGGTGGTAGCGATGTGTAGGTTTCCATATGCGCTTGTCTTTTTCCTCCTGATCCTCATTCCAATGCCTTTTGTCTACATCCCAAGACTCTTGGCTCCGTTCTTCCTCTGGCTCCTCCCTTTCTTCTCCTTCAGGTTCCTCATCTCGTTTGTGTTTTCTCTGGTGATATCTTCCAGGTCTCCAATTCCTCTTCTCTCTCGCTTCGCCTTCTTCTTCCTCCTCAGACCTCTTGTCTTCCATACCCCAACTCTCTTGACTGCGCTCATTGTCTTCTTCATCATCTCGTTTATGTTTCTTTTGGTGGTATCTTCCAGATCTCCAGCTGCTCCTTTTCTCTCGCTCTTCCTCTTCTTCATTCTCGTGTCTTTTGTCCTTGTCATCAACCAAACTCCAGGATTCCTGACTGCGCTCATCTTCTGGGTTTTCTCTCTTTTCCTCTACGGATTTAAGGAATGCCTCGATGTCTTTAACATCTGCTGCCTTTGCATCAGGCTCCACTCCATGTCCTTTGGTCACCTCTTCATGAGTTACTGTTCTATCTCCACTCTTTCTATCCAGTGGGGCATGTTTAACCCCTATGACAGAACAATAGAAAGATCAATAAAAGTTAAACGATCTATCTCGAATAGCTCTAAGGCACATGTTATGGATTTGTCATTATTGTCAGCCTTGAATGCACAGGTGAATCACTAGTTTTATATTTGCATTTACTTTCATCAGTTAACAGGTGGCATGAAAACTGCAGACGTTATAAGTATTATCTGTCCAGTTTATGTATTTTATTTTTCCAAGGTTGAGTGACAATAAACATCAACCAGATCCATGTGCAACAAACCTGCTTGGAGAATTTCTTTGCATTCCTGGTCCAGCTGGGAGTCCGGCTGGGACAGAGCTTTGGACAGGACTTCAACCAAACACCGCGTTACCTGCAATAAAAAAAGAGAAACAAACTCGTGCGTTCAGCTCTTTGCTACATTTTCCTGGCTATACTGATTTTAGCATAATAATCACATTTTATCAGCAAAACATACCGCATCGTCCCTCTGTCCTTCTTTTAATACTGGAAGCGCTAGATTCTCTGCAATGGGACAAAGTATCCACGTTAAAATTCTGGCGTAGAAAACGCGGGTTGCATAAGGAGACGGATCACATGCAACACAGTGCGGGGACTCGCTGGTGCCTCTGTCCATGGTCCTGAACTGATCTCACGAACTTAACCGCACTGTGCAAGACAGAGAAGCTTCGCCTACCTGCCAGCAGAGCTCCCACGATGACAACAATGAGTCTCATCTCGGCGAAGTGGGGATTGGCCCGACAAGAATGTGAGGAAAGAAACTCCCGTCGCTCCGTAGCAGCAAGAGGGAGCTGCGCTGACTGGGCGCCTGCTGCTCTGAGGGCTGGAGCAGAGGAGCGCCTCAAATAAAGACGGGAGTGGGCTGGAGAAGCGTGGGAGGACGGCTTTAGGCTCCGGTAATGTCATGACTCATTAGACCTGCAAAGACGGTGACTTGAGTGAAATGTGAAGCGCGCAGGATGTCGACATTTGGTGGAAAACAAATTAGTAATGTAGGTTCTGTCACAATCGGTTCAGGTGATAGTTTAAACGTGTTTATGTTGGAATTAAATTTGAGGTCGTGCGTTTGAATTTAATGCCATGAGACGCTTGAAGAGAGCTACAGATGTGACAGGATCCAACTTCATGAAGAATTATCTTTGTGAGAGTATTGCTTCTATAAAAATGCATTCATTTGAGAATATTCATTTAAAAGGTTTTTGGATTGCAGCATCTAGTGATCTTTGACCTGTCCAGCAGAAAACATTATTTAAAGGCACCACTAAGTCAGAATTTAGTCCATCTGACTCTTCAATAATTCAAGAACCCTTTAACACAACCCATCCAGTTTCCCATTCTGGTGAGCTTCGGCACCAGTGGAGAAAAACCGATCAGTGGATCAATAGTTGTGGTTAAGACTCACATGGGTGAATTAGAAGAGTAAAGCTTTTCACTGTTATGTTACTGGTAAAATCTTAAAATGCATCTGAAGCCAAAAAAGAAAACAAGAATAATGGCTAATTGCGCTGACAAGTACAAGTAGTGATGTGAATTTGGATCTACTCTACTGTATGTGTGAAATAAACTACATGCAAATAGGCTCTGCATGAACAGACGAGCTGACATGTGCAGCACTGGAGCTCAAATGCAGCAGCATCAAGTCAGCGTGGCTCAGGACATTCAACCTGACAACTGCCGCCACCTTATTTTTGGCACTTTGTATGATTGTTGCCTTGCTTCTTGGTGTAGTAATTTGTTTTCTTTCGGTGTATAGTATTTTTTTTTTCAGTCTTGAAGAATTGGCTACGATGAAAAATAAGTTTTACTGTCTAATCTGCAGTACACGATCCTCTGTAGGCTGATGAATATTTTTTCCATGAGATGTTTACACAACAAGCTGACCTTTATGTATGGCACATTCACATTCAGTTTCAATCTTGTCTCGGAAGCCATAAGCCTACAAGCTGCAACAGCTGCAACAGCTGGAAGCAAAATGGGAAGAAAAACACCATGCTCCATCAATCTGAGCGCCCACATGCACTTCTTGTGTCTACATGACTGGTTACTGGTTCTTTGTTGCTGCGGACAGTTACCAGTACGGAGAAAGAAGTAACTACTGATCAAAGCAACAGCCCCAGTCGTGACAATCTTTAATTTGTAATTTGTGGACAGGCCTCAGTGTTGCTCTGCAGGTTCCTGTGCAGTCCCCTGACAGGAAGTCACGTCTGTGGCTGAGGCTCAGTACTTCGCTGTGAAACGCCCAAGCTCTGGATATCAAAGCCACTGAACCACTAAATGAAAGAAGCCCCCTTAGAACTACACATGCGACGTATGTGTTTTTGTGGCGTTTGCTGATATTGCTCCCAGTCTGATTAATATTTCAGCGAGCTGTGAAGATACAGGAGCTTACAGACAGTGGAGGGGGGATTTGAAACGGAAAGCTAAATGTGCGCAGAGAGCCTCTGTGAGCACGACTCAGATCGGTCCCCACTCTGCAGCAACACCACCCTTCTCATTGCGACTATTTACATGCAAGAACAAAGGGGCAGGTGGCTCCTGATGAGTACAATGCCCTCCACCGCATGAAAGTCTTAGCAGGGCTTTGGTCTTTGTAGGGGGGAAGCTTTATGTTTGGCTCCGACCTACACTGCGACTTTGATCGTGTTCCAAGAACAGTAGGGGAGTCAGTGGACAGTCCCCTGTAGTTAAATTCTGTACACTTACTTCTGCAGCAAAGCTTTCGATCTCACTAATTTAAAGTGAAAGTATGATATTATCTTAATATTACTAATATCAAGACAAACAGCTGAAGATTGACCTGTGATATATTTAACAGATTCATTTTCAAATCTATGGGTTTTAAAAACATTTGTTACCAGTGTCTGCAATTTTATAAAACTTGTTTTAAATGTTTTCTTTGTTTCGTGGAATATAAGTGGAGAAGCATATAAAGGGCGGATTACTGAATAAGATATTTCAGGGGAAAAGAATAATGAGAACCACTGAGGAAGGACAAATGAGAATAAATTAATAATGTACAGGCCAGTCAGGATGAATGATTCAATATTATTCTCTAAAGAATAATGAGCATGACGTCAGAGACAGTAGCTCCCATCATATTTGGCCAAATACTCAATTCTCCTGCTGCTTGAGATTCAGAAGTGAAGTAAAGTCAATCCATTGTAGCTGATTTCATCACAGTGGCTGACATATAGAAAAGTCATAAAGTCAACATCCATCCATGCACAACACCTGTGGCTTGAAACACCAGCAGCCGTCCAGTCCTGCAGAGCAGCTCATTTCTAATGTGGTTCGCAGTTTACTGCTACGTGCTGATGAGATGCCCAGGGTTAGAAATTACGCAATATTATCGCTGCTCAGCACATTAAGAAAAATTACTCAACAGCTAAAGCAAGATGTGATTAGCTGTGTTGCAATTAGAGCGTACACGTATTGTGAATTTGTGATTTGTTTTTATTGCTAAGCTACAAACAGTCTTTTTATTTCATGTGGGACTTCCTGGTTTTGTGTTCACACAGGTACCGTGTCTGTGTCTCTTTAATGATTTCAGTATTAATTCTGGCTGAGGTCTCTTTTTGGGCTTTGCTCATTTTGGGGGGGTTGGGGTTTTTTCCTCTGTACATTAGTTAAAAATAAAAAGCAAGACTGGGAGAAACGAATTCATTCACATATAAACAATCTAAACATAAGAAGAGACAGAAAAGCCGTCATATCTGAGGACGTTTATCTAGTTTGTGTACCAAACATCTGCAGCGAGCGAAAATGCAATAACCAGTGTTGCTGCTGCTGCACGTGCTCTCCTCTCCTGGGTTTTCATCACGAGTATTGATCTTGATGAATTAACGCAAACTAGCCCCATTACGCGAGTCTGTCAGGTGCAAATGCACAATTGTGAAAACTGATACACAACTGAACGGCAATTCTTTTCGACTGAGCCGTACTGTGTGATCTGAATAGAGTTGTTTTGCACAGTAACGGCCGCATGTTGACATGTATGTGCATCCACAAAGCCACAACACTTTGACAGAACAAATATAGTAATTAGAATATAGAATAAAGTGTAGTGTTTCCACCAAAACCCTTGTGGGATTGTTTCACCTGAGCAACTTCCCTGTAAATGAAAATCCATGTGGACCTTTGAGTCGGACACCCCAAATCCGAAACGAACACAGGCTGTGCATGTCATTGATTTTTTTCCCCACTAGCTGACTCTGAGGAAAAGCACCCGGGACACAGTGTGCTGCAGAACTGCAATTTACAGGTAATGATTGCAGGGGTCTTGATTTGTTTGGCCCAGTGCTTCCCCACTGAAGAACATCCTGTGTTACCTCATTAGGACTGCAATTACAGATTAAGCACTTTAAAAGCACATGCAGGAACAACATCTTTCTCTTAAAGCTGACAAGTGTGGTACAGTAGGAAAACTATTTCAGTTCTGCATAACTTATGTGTTGTTTGCTGAACCAGATTTGGGGCAAAATGTGCACAGACTGTGTATTTGGTTTTTTTAAGGATGATGTTTTGTAGCTTAGATCCTGACATGTTAACGTGGTATTAGAGATGACTGACGCTGCTTCTTCTGTGACCATCGGCGGTTTGGCCAAATTGACGCTTATACTAAGCGTTTTTCACAAGAGTGATAACGTTGAGGGGTACAGAGTCACGACCGAGACAACAGCGTGAAAGAAATGTGATTAGTTTGTCTAATTCTCCCTTCAAAGGTTTAACGGTTGTCACTAAGTATAAGGCTTCTGCCCTACTGAACTCAAACAAGCCTCCAGGGTGACGTCTTGGTGACATTTGACTTGAAAGCTAACCTTTATCCTAGATTTAAACAGCAGACAATAACTATTCTAGTTCATGTTCAACACTAAAACGTGATATGTTAAGAAGTTGCTATACTGAGCATATGAACGTGCAGCTGATGGGGCTGCGTGATGCTGTATAGTTAGAACTGGCTTGGAGTCAGGAGTTTCAGCTTCCTCCTACAGCTCACATGCAGTTAGTTATTTAGTGACTGTATTAGCACCCATAGGTGTGAAGGGTTGTCTGTGTAGGCGTTGGCCTTATGATGACCTGCCAACCTGTCCAGGGAGCATCGTACCTTCCACCCAGTGGCAGCTTAGAGCAGCTCTTACACCCTCACAATAAGGGTAATGGACGAATGGATTATTTACACTACAGCACTATGTTATTTGTGACAACATGGTTGCCAAAAAGTCAGGTTTCACATTTCCATTAGAGCCATTATTATTTCACAGTAAAATGGATTAGCAGCCTAACTGCACAGTTTGTAAATTGCCTGCACACAAACGGCAGAACAAGCTGCTGTAGCAGCGGCATTGGCGGATTAATTAATTAATCTCAGTAATCATGCAGTTATAAAACTATGACAAATAACAGTTTCAATGTGTCCTGTCAGACAGTGTCTTCATATTCAACATTGTTTAAATGACCAGGAGCTTAGTGTTCAACCACCTGACATTATGAATTAATTATGTATAATAATGAGTAAAGTGACCATTGTGGCCAGTGTGTGTGTGTGAGCGAGAGAGTGGATGTTAAATCAGACACAAGAAAAAACACTCTCCAGGTTTTTCGTTCCCAAAATTAGAGCAATACATTTTGTTACATTTTTGTTATATATTTCGTCTGAGCTACTTCCTAAACTGTTGACACAAAGAATCATTAAAAATCAGTTACACCACTTTCTGGTGAAAACCGACTCAGCTATAAATCACACAACAGATTATCTTTCCTTTTTTTATGAAGGAGATACAACACAATTTATGTAGCACTGGTACAGAAACAAAAATACATGAGATAATTATGCTCTTTGTAATGAACAAGTGGGAAATAAGTTTCTAGTTTGAAGCAACTTCACTGTACCTGCCTCCCTGTAAAGATTTGGAAACAAACTTGTGTTTTACGTCTTTACTCTGACCTCACTTTTCGATGGATTGGAGCTGGCGCTTGTTTGTTTCATAAAGGTCTGGGTTGTCGGCGGTAGACAGGCGTTGGCCATTCAGCCATTAATCTGATTTTACTCAGGTGGAGGAGTTTGGGCAAAAAACACACCCGAGTGTGAAGGTAGACATTAGCGTCTGCTGCTCAGTCTGGACACAAATGTGTCACGGCTCACGGTCACTCCAACAGAGACACACAAAGTCATAGCATGGCACAAGGTGAGGTGTGTGACAGGATAACGGCACAATAAATCCTTAGAGAGGTAATGATCATGGATGTCATTTATAAGGGGGACGGCCACTAGTGTTTTAGTGGCACTTTCGCTTCCCCTCTAGATCTTTTTGGGCTAAATGTCTGGCACAAAAATGAAAAGAAATGTAATTTGTGCAGCCACAGCATTAAACGCTCCCAAGAAAGGCTGGAATCATTTACTACTCGTCCCCTCGGGGTCTGTGTAGAGACACAGTGGCTTGTTGCATGAACAAATCCTTTATGTGCTGTGACATCTGCTGACTGAATGTTCTTCGCTGCTTTTAACCTGCGTGTTTACGTCTGCGCCTCCCGAGCCTGTCCTGTCAGACGGAGCGAGGACCCGCGCAGTCACAGATTTGAAACGCGAGCCTTGGTCGGACTACAGTCAGCTGGAGTGTAGATGCGAAGTGGCGGCATCACCGTGTCCGTCACTGCTGAAGTAATGAAACATCGCACGGTCGAGCACGATGAGAGTTCGGTGCCGTGCTGCTGTTGGTGTTTGACGTTTCCTGAGGGAGAATCGTTGGGAAGAAATAGGGAGACATCAGTGTAGGCTTTAGAAGGACTGTGTCAATTGTGTTTGTTTTGTTTTTTGTTTTTGTCTTTGTTTTTGTTTTTGTCAGGTACAGTTTGTATGATCCTGAGATTCTAGAATTGCCAATTGTCCTGCAAGAGTAAAATGAATTATTCTCCAAGTTTTGACCTCAATTGCCCTTTGTAAAAAAACCAGTGCAGTAAACAAATAATATCTCAAAGTGCAAAGTACTAGCTTGTATTGATGGTCCACGCACCCTCGAATGACTTCCTCCTCACACATGAAGCAGCAGAGTTTAGTTCAACAGGAGGATCGGCTGCTCCTGCCTTTTCACATTTATCAGCATCACATCACATTCTCTTCACCTTCTGAGGGAAGCGTCTTCTCTCTGAAGGCATAAATCCTTTTATCTAACAATCTTCACAGTTTTGTGCTGTGAAGTGATTGCGACAGTTTGAGCTCAGATCCTCACCACGAACAACCATCAAGCTGGAACAACTCTCTGCGCACTAAATTATATTTGACAGTAGCCACAAAGCAGCCAGTTATTATTATTACACCTGTTTAGACCAACTAAAAGTTCATCCACACAACTATTGGTTTGTGTTACTATAGTTCTTTATTGTGTTTCATGTAACCATGGAAACCATTTCCCGGTGCCAACTTATCAGTGATCATGGATAACTGCTCGTAAACTGAAAGCTCCTCCCAACTGTGTAAACGACATTGTTAAAATATAATAATAATTAACAAAGTATCTAAAAATATTCAATTTGATCATTGTTCCCTCAATTAATACGTAATGGAATGGAATGTGTGGTCACCTTGCTGGTAAAGCAACATCACAACTCGTATTAATAAGTGATTAATTTCCCAGTAAGCTGAGGATGACGCCTGCCCCCTCATCCACTCATCCTCATCACCACGCTGTCGCCTGTTGGTGTGACTGGATGTGTCTTTGGCTTCGAGCTCACCTCTCGTGGGAATAATCCCGATGGCTTCAGGGAGAGAACGTGCTGGACTCGACAATCGTGCATTTGATGTAAGTGGGACGGCGTTTTCATGTAAAGGCATCTACTAATGCTATTAGCAATATAAACAGCTATACCTTCTGCATAGTGGACGGATTAACTGAACAGTCTTTTAGGTTGCGTGTAATTTTTAAATGTTGTCAAACCGTCAATTTACCTACAATACAATAGAAAATCTGAAATGAAGCCTGTAAATAAGCAAAGCAGTCACCAGGAACTGTCTTAAAAGATGCTTTTACGCTGGTGTGTCTCCAGTGAGCTTTTGTTATCACGTTGTTTATGACACACACGTTTTTTTATGGTGTTGCAGATGGGTGAGCATGTTGATGATCAACCCAGAGGGAAAGCACTTGATGTGTCAGACGATGACAGACAGGCACCGGCCTACTGTGTGACGGATGTTCCTCCCTGGTACCTCTGTACATTCCTGGCCATACAGGTGATTTAATCTCTGGAGATAATTAATGAAGCTGGGAGGTCACGTGAACTTTTGCCCAAGCTTCATGCGTCTCAGTTCATCGTTTTTCTACTCCTTACTACTGCAGCATTACCTGACAGCATTTGGTGGCATCATCTCCATCCCTCTCATCCTGGCTGAAGGCCTGTGTCTGCAGCATGACAGCCTGACCCAGAGTCGTCTCATTAACACCATTTTCTTTGTGTCAGGCCTGTGCACCGAGCTGCAGGTTACCGTTGGTGTGAGGTCAGTGCGTTGCTGCCAGCTCATCAATTCGCCAATCGCTCGTCTGTATGGTCAAAGACTTGAAATCAGGAGTATATATATATATAAATACTTTACAGAACACTGTTGTGACATTCTGCAGGCTTCCGATCCTGCAGGGAGGTACGTTCGCCTTGCTGACGCCTGCGATGAGTCTGTTATCCATGCCGCAAATGTCCTGCCCAGCTTGGACCCAGAACGCCAGTCTGGTCAACACGTCCTCGCCTGTCTTCATAGAAGTGTGGCAGACGCGCATGAGAACAGTGAGTCAACGCAAGAGCTGGTAGAGCAAACAGTCGCGTTGTGTTTATCGTGTCGTTGCTTTTCGCTGCTGTTCACAGCTGCAGGGATCCATCATGGTGGCCTCTCTCCTCCAGATTGTGGTCGGCTTCTCCGGACTCATCGGCTTCCTCATGCGCTTCATCGGACCTTTAACCATCGCTCCCACCATCTCTCTCATAGGCCTGTCGCTGTACGACTCTGCTGGAGCCAGGGCAGGCAGCCACTGGGGCATCTCCGCTATGTCTGTAACTCCTCTCCCACATTGTCATGGCGACACTACTTCTCTAGTTTGGCACATTATCCTGTTAACGAGTTTTTTCATGCACGTAGGGCCACATGTCTGATCATCCTGTTTTCCCAGTACCTGCGTCTCGTACCGATCCCTGTTCCTGCATACAGCAAAGCCAGGAAACTCCACACCTCAAAGTTCTTTATCTTCCAGATAATGCCTGTACGTCTAATGATAATTCTCACTCAGATAGTGTAGGATGCAGGAGAAGCTTATTTTATTATTTTGACTTACATACATAAATGTGAAAGTGACCAGCAAATACTGCCACTGCCACTAATGTTAGCTATTGATTAGATCCTGCTGGGGATAGCAGTTTCATGGTTAGTCTGCTACCTCCTCACTATCTATGACGTCCTACCAAGTGATCCGTCTCAGTATGGTTATCTGGCCCGCACTGATGTGAAAGGAAATGTCCTGAGCGAGGCTTCCTGGTTCACCCTCCCCTATCCTGGTAGGTCCACGAGAAAACAAGTCAATGCTGAATAATAAGATGATTTCCAAACAATCCCTCATTGGACTCCTGCGGCAGGTCAGTGGGGAAAGCCAACTGTGAGCCTGGCCGGCGTGTTTGGTGTTATGGCTGGGATAATATGCTCTATGGCGGAGTCTGTGGGCGACTACCACGCCTGCGCCAGGCTGTCGGGGGCTCCTCGTCCCCCGAAGCACGCCATCAACCGGGGAATTGGGGTTGAGGGGGTCGGCTGTCTGTTAGCAGGGGCCTTTGGCACAGGCAACGGCACAACCTCATTCAGTGAGAATGTGGCGGCCCTCGGCATCACCAAGGTGAGAGACATAAACTATATCGACTGGCAAAAGAAAAAGCAAAGTTGTTTCAGTTGACCGTATAATGTATCGCTTTTGATTGACAGGTAGGCAGTCGAGCTGTCATTCTTCTGAGTGGAGTTTTCATGATTTTGATGGGGATGCTGGGTAAAATTGGAGCCATTTTCACAACCATTCCTACTCCCGTGATTGGAGGGATGTTCCTGGTCATGTTTGGCGTTATAACCGCGGCTGGGATCTCTAATCTACAGGTAACCGGCAGCAATTAATCACATCTCACGAAGCATTTTTCATGGTTTTCAACTGCTTCTAATTCGCCTAACGGTGTGTTGTAAACGCATTCTAGTCCACAGACATGAATTCTTCCAGGAATATTTTTGTTTTCGGATTTTCCATGTTTTCTGCACTCGTCATTCCAAACTGGATCACGAAAAATCCTTATTTCTTAGAAACAGGTATAATTCACAACAAAAAGTTATTTTTTTGTTTCCTGTTCATTTATAGCTGCCATGAACATGAAACTATTTAACTTAATACTGAACAACATAAAATAACTACTCTTCTTTCTTGTCTGTCACTCAGGAGTGAGGGAGGTGGACCAAGTGTTACACATATTGTTGACCACTCACATGTTTGTGGGAGGCTTCCTCGGCTTTTTCCTAGATAACACCATTCCAGGTAAGCTAAGAGCTCCATGCACATAGTGAATGCACTGCAGCCCCTATTTTTCTGAGCGTGCAGTTTTTTTCACTTTAATGTTTTTCTACTAGTATTTATCAATAAAAAAAAGTAATTGAAGCATGATTATTCGATTTGTGTTTTTTTTTATTTTATGGCATTTACCGGCTGTGCACATGTGCGCACACAAACTCTGCAGTGCACTTGTCTAACAGTTTTTCTAAAACCATCCAGGGACTAAACGTGAGCGTGGCCTCTTGTTGGACGAAGTACACCCTGAAGACAAAACCTTTGGAACTGAAAACATTTATGATCTCCCATTCGGCATAACGCCTTGCCTCTCATCCCAGACTTGGGTTCGTCATATACCGTTCTGTCCTGGGAGGGGCCACAGATCTCAGTCACAGAGCCCGGAGGGTGAGCGGAGCACAGGGGTCACTGACGAGTGTGCTTTATAATGTCTGAACTACAGTACAGGTCTGTAAAGGAAAAATAAACACAGCTGAAGACCTCTGCAGCTCTGATCTTAACGTTACATCCAGCTTCATTTGCTCAAACCGTCTGATGATGATGCTGATTAAAAACAAATACAATGTTTACAGAGTTACTTAACAGCAATGTGCTAAACTTATCTGTAAACTACATTTCATCATGTGAGGCTGTCTGCACAAAAAAAAAATATAAATAAGTGAACGTAACCTGCAGCTCGTATCCTGTGATCGCCAGCTAAAAGTGTTACTATGCTCCACCGTTGCTCAGATTTCTTCCAGTAACTCACAACAGAAAGCACACAAGACACAGAAAACTAGAATAATGCGCCCTTCATTCTCCGCTTTCAAAGGAAATTAAATTTAGCCTGGATAAATTTATTATCACACAGTCCTATCTCCACGCTCATCCAGGCTGCTGCTGACCCACAGCAACAGCCCCCCGGCTGTTATTGTGTGTCCTTCCACAAAAGAAAAACAGAGATAACACATGTCTAGAATCTTCCTCTTTGCCTTCCACGCCTCCATCTCGTTCTCTCTGAATTCATTTCCTCTGTATAACCACCTTTGACGGGCAGGTGGGACACGGTGTGTTGCTTTGATTTGTGGTGTCGTCAGTCGTCCCTCGGGCCTGTTTTAAACCCTGCTCACCGGTAGGCTGCACGCTAGGGTGTTATTTCTGAATCATACAAAAGCACAGCCATCTAAATGTGAATTGCACTTGAGTTATCCCCTCTGCCAAAGTCACATTGCAGAATAATTAATTTTGTAAGGTGGTGTTCTAGAAAAATATTCACACCAGGGTTTTATGTAACTCTGTGCCCGATATCTGCATTTCAATGGGAAATGAGAATGATACCAGCTCAGGCTTATCTGTGACATACAGCTTTTATTTTCTCTGCACGAAATCCACATCGCATCAAACAGCCTCTCAGCTTTCAGGCACTTTATGAGATTTATTGTAAGATATCGAAAACTTTCAAATGACGAGTTCATCATTCTGACAAAATGATTACTGGAACAGCGATTTGGTGATCAGGGTGAGAGACACGCTGGGAAATTAAGGGGGGGGGGGGGGTGATTGTGTATTCATGAGGAGGAGATGGACGATACTGCAGATACATGTAGGATACTGCACACGTCTGCTGGTTTCACGCATATAACAGGGTAAATACATTTCTAAATTCATTTATCAAACCCACATCCATTTCCATGACTGGTGCGTTTTATTTTGAAAGCTGTAATCTTCCTCCATGCCTTGTTGGCTGGAATGCCAATAAAACTGTTATGTTTTATTTTTAGCAGTCTTGTTTACGCATCACCATAGAAAATAACAAGGTACATTTCAACTTGATTTTAAAGATCCCCTGTTTTACCAGCTGGAGGGGAATGAAAGCTTTCAAAGCCACTTATAACGAAGCTCTTCCTTGATTACGTGTTTAATTTAAGAAACCTGCATGTAATTTTGGACATTCTGTGAATGGTGATGCATTAACAGCAGTAGAATATTATGGTGTAAATCAGATTAAGCCTATAGGTCCTTTAGTGGGAGGCCATAAAAACTGAGCATACACCTCCTGAGTCTCAGTGGCAGATAAATTCGATAGTCCAATGAAATACTGCCTCATTCCAAACCCTGGGTTTGAACGTGAAGGCAGAAAAGTATTTATATCAGATTATCGTTCATTACAATTACAGTTCGTGTTTCAAAGATGTTTTATTCCCTAATTACCCACAGTAGTGAGGCAACATGCACAGCAAAATACACAAATGTATGCTTATGCATATGTAACTGTTAATAGCAGTGAGAGTGTTTGCACTTGTGGAGAATAACCTAAAATATTCATAATGCTGCAGTCTTTCTTCATTCATCATCATTTCTCTATGCTCTATTATTCTGTCATCAGGTCCTAACATGTCGCTCTCCTCCTCTCTTTCTTGCTACATCAAACCACTTTTCGGGACTTGTGAGCATTCAGAGCTCTCACACGCGTCTGATGGCAAATTAATTCACCAGGAATGAACATGAATAACACATCAGAGTCAGATGGATAAATTTCACCCAGGCTGAGAGATGTCTTAGCTTTATCACACTGGGGTCCCGCTGATTTTCAGTAACAAAGCCAGACAGGAAATGACAGCCTACTTTAAGGAAAGGTTCATCCCCTGGTTAAAACTTTGATCATGATCATTGTAGTGATTAGCTTTCTCTGGCTTCTGCTTTTATCCATTACAGGAGAGATTCTGTAACATGATGAACAGCCCTTATGAACAGGCTTTAGCCCAGTCATCATATTTTCTAGGGAGATGGAACAGACACATCTTCATACTTTTCCTCCTTTCTTTTGCACAATGTTCTCATTTGAACACTGGAGGGGGCTACAGGCTGAACTTTGCTTTGCATTGCGCTTGCATAACCATAAGGTTCATAAAGATTATCCTAGGTCTAGTTATTGTCTATTTATTGGTTGTTGTCATGTTAATAAAATAATCAATGTGTACTTTTTTTGTTTGCACGTTTTTCTTAAATTGACCAGGGCCTTCCTACACACAGTAAAGATACTTCAGAGACCCCACCTATGGTTCTGGACAGCAAAAATTACATCATCCTAATGAACATAATACAAAAGTGTGATTGTATAAGTGTATTGGTATAAGTACTGAAGTGTCATTTCAATATTTCAGCTTTTTGACGAAGTGAACTCAGCTGAGAGGTCACGTTGTCTGCTCCGTCTGTGCCCGAGAAACAAACTGTGAAAAATGATCATCAGGTTTATGACCCATCAGGGTCAAACAGCTGAGCTACTATCACGTTTCCAGTTACACAGGAGGGAGCTTTAGTAGAAAGGTCTTTCTAGGAACTGTGTGTTTGTGTGTGTGTGCGTGTGTGTGCATGTTTTCCAAACTGTTGCCAACTTTTGAAGCAGCTGTTTCTGTCTGCAATCAGCAACGTTATATTCCTGACGTCACTATATAATATCCCCTCCTACCGCACCCATCCGGCCACATCTTCAAAACAACTCAATAGTTTCAACTACATTTGTAAGTATCGATTTCTTTTCACTGTACGTTCACATTCTCTGTTACATCGTTTTCATGCTCTGCCATTTTTCGTTAGCAAACCTACATTTCTGTCCATGTACAGTTTACGGTCGGTCCCAAACATGCGCTCAGCTGATGCGGCTTTGCGAACACCTCGTAAACTCCTGCGCTGTAGGTAACGCGGTCAAAGCCAGCTTGTTATTCTGGTATTTTACCAAAACCTACGAATCTTTTCTGACTATATTTGGCCGTAAATGATTACATTGTAAACCAGGTGAAAAAAGATCCCACGTTGTTCCACCCGTTCGTTATATAATCAAACTGTTGCTATGACAGAAAGGAAAAAGCAATAAAGAAAAAGGCATATTTCCTTGTTGCTAACAAGTAGACAAGACGTTCAAACGGTCCAAAGCGTGGAATTGAAACAAAGTCAGGCGATTTCTATCTTTGTTTATCACCTTTGGCGTCGAACATGCGGTAACACCGGCGTATCCGTAGGAGCGTTAACGCAGCACGGCTGACAGGCAGAAATCCGGAGCGGAGCGGTACGAACCAGCTTTGTCAAGTAGACAACGGAAGCTCGAAGGTTCCACGCGCCGCAGACAAATGCTTTCAAAGTTAAACAATTAACTCGCTTACGTGTGTTATGTCGCTTATGTTAAGACATCCCAGGACTGATACGTTTGATACTTTGGAATGCGCCTTTATTGTTTTATTGGAGTATTACGTCTTAATATCCCATATTCTTCTCGTCACATTTCTCCGCGTTGGCCAGTCCATGTTTTACTTTGAACGAAAGCACCGGAAGTCACGTTTAATTTCGGCGAAACTCACATTCACGCAGCCGGTTGTTAAAAGCGCAAACTAGACGAGACGCTTTGTTTACTGTCTTTCCTGGCGACCTGATTCAATAATACACTATTTTTTTGATAGCGCTCTTTCGTGTTTGACTCTGCTGCGTCACGTCTCGCGTTATATTTGAGCCAATCCGCAGTTTTAGCTCTTATCCGTGCGTTCGCGATGGACGCACCGGCAGGACACGTTTGCTTTCGCTCAGATCGATGCCTCTCTGCGGGTTAGGCGAACGAGTTGACTGTGAATTCTCCATCTTCCGGTCTCCCAGACACCACTAATTATTTCTACAGCCAAACAGGTAAATACGAATGAACTTAGCTGTGGCTCTAGTCGTTTTAGTTGCCCCTGTTTCGCTCGTTACTTGTTTGTTGTGCGTTAACTTACCTGGGCGAGGTCATGTAACTTTAGCGCTTCTAGGTCACGTAGTTTGATTGACGATACCTATTTGAACGAAGCATTAATATTCTCCTATAAATCATCTACATTTTATAACTTAGTATCGTTTACAGTGTCTTAAAGCTGTGTTTTCCGGCTTGGTCCGACCATGGAGACCACTCAGGTGACTTTGGATGTAAGAGCAGAGACATCTCCAGGTAAACATGCAGCTTCTAAAGCAAAACCCTGTGTTTGCCATCTCCTCGATCCAGTTTTCTATGATCTTGACTTGCTTCACTTCTGAGTCACTTAGGCCAAATAGCTGAGCGCCTGTTGCATCATGACCACGAAGAGTCACCTCACACTTCCCAACGTAAAACTAAAGCTGATTTCTTCAAAGCTTTGTTATAACCCAGCTGTCGATCCATCCCCAGGTGAGGTGATTGCAGTGGTTGGTAGCTGTGAAGCCCTGGGGAACTGGAACCATCAAAACGCTGTGATCCTTCACTTGAATGAGAATAATGAGTGAGTTACACATCACGTGTGCTCAAACATCAGATATACTTTTAAAATATGACCATATTTACACATTTCTACCTGCTACCTGCTCATGGTCTCCTGCTTTTGGATACTGTTTTATGTTCATGTTGCCTCCTTCACAGAAATACATGGACTGCAACAATTGCTGTACCTAAAGGTGTCGTTTCCAACTATCGCTATTTTAAAGGCTTCTTTCTGGAGGCAAAGGTGAGCAGACTTTTCTCTCAAATAGTTTTTTCATGGTTGCTAGAGGTAGTTTTTATACATAAAAAGGTGAGAAATCCATCCTATTTTCAAGATGATCAAGTTAAAAGCTGTCCAGTATTACTTTTACACAGGTTCCATAGTTTTAGCAGCGTGTAGCACTAATGCTGGGTTTACATTACTCTCAGAACATCTTTGGTGGACGAACCATGTTGTGCTTTCTATCTTTGCCCTCAGGCCATAAAAACTGTGGGCTACATGCCAACCTACAAGCCTAAAATATGGGCGGAGGGCAAACATCAGAACATGAAGATAACCATTTGAAAGTTATCTAAGTTAACTATTAATTTCTAAAGGTATAAATATTGTAAATTCAATGTGAAATTAAATGCAAAGTCTGTGTCTGTGCTGCACACCTTGTTTTAGGTTCTCATTTTTTTTGTCGCTGGATAATTTGCTTTTTACAGCTCACCAGCGTGAAGGGAAAGAGGCTTTGTCTTTTGTTGCTGTGTTGGGTTTAACCTCCTATCACTTTCAGGATTTGTGTATGAGGGGCTCTGCATCTGCGTTGATGCCTGTAGAAACAGCTTTAGGTTACTTTGGTGGAATAACTAGCTTCAGGCAGACAGAGCAGGTTGTGAGCTTGGCTTGACTTGCTGGACCCATCTGTACATAGATGTACACAAACATATCAGGGATTAAATACCCTGTAAGAAAAGATGGTGTGTGTGTAAATATATATATATATATATATATATATATATATATATATATATATGGTATATGTAGTGTAGTGTAGTTGCCTCGTGTAGTTTTTAATTACACTGACTCAGAGCTTGTTCAACCTGAATTGAGCTTGTGACCTTTCCAGCAGTTGGTGCAACGTTACAGTGTTTGACTTGTTTGTTCTAAATCACGTTTGAAATGAGACTCATTCTCGTGCAAAAACCTCATTAAGACTAAAATCTCAGAGGCATTTACTTAATTGTAGATCTGAGCTTATACAACATTGTGTTTAACTCCATTAAGTAAAATGTGTTACAAATGCATATTTTGCTCATAAATTAAAGTGTTTTTTAATATATAAATAAAATAGGTCAGCTGAATGTGTAACTGACAAATGAATGAAGTTTTTTCTTTTTTTTTTTTTTTTTTTTTTTCTTCACTAACAAATCCACTTTACAGATTTCAACCCTTGGTGGCTGAGCTGGGGATTGGTGACTATACCACCTCTAATTCTTTTCTCACACTCTGGTCCAAAGATAACTTTGAGACCAGATGGAAAAGTAGTGCAATGTATCTGATTTGACAACCCTAACACTGTTCCAAACATTGGAATTGCAGAGTGCAGGTGGTCCCTGTCAAGTGATAGTCAATATGTGGGAGACCCACCATCAACCCCGCACGATGATCCCCACAGGTATAGAGCTACAACAACCGGTGGGCTGGCTGGGTTTGGTGAAATGTGTTGTACACAAACCCCCATATAAATGTCCCATTGCCTGCCATAGCACTGTTTAAATAATGCACCCATCATTACTAATACAGGATCATTTCAGACACATTTTTTTTATTTGGGTATCATATTAGATATGAACTAACATATTGCCGCTTAACCCAGTGTTTTCACTCTCTATAATTTAAGTCGATAACCTCTGTAGTTTGCTATTTTCGTATCACTTTGTATTTGGCAGCGATTGGGAGGAATCTGTGGAATAATCTATAGCCATAGTGGAAACTAGCCCCCCCCACCCCCCGCTGGTGTAGAAATGTCATGATTATTTTCAATCCAGAATTGTTTCCAGATTCATAAACATCCTGCTAAATTAAACCTAATGGCGTGCACGTTGTCAAACTTATATTATGTATAAGAATGCGTTCGAAGCAGTATGTTTCTTTGCACAGTTTGCTGTCTTGAACCTAAGGCACATCAATCAGAGCAAACCATTTAAGGCTTGTCTTCAGCGTTTTATTTTATGTGGTTAAAATGGTACGTGTTCAGATTTGTACAGTGGAAATGCTCTGTTTGATCTGTACTTACGTCTGTATGGCGGAGATTGTTCTATCCTGTGTCTAATGTTGTTCTCTTTCATTGCAGCATCTCACCTCAATATTGATGATGGGCAATTTGGAACTCACAGTAAGTTGTGTTTGATATAAAAGCTTAACTAAGGAAGCTAATTTTATTACCTGGTGTGGTTCCACCATGTAGACGTTGCTGTACAGGTAAATTGCTTACTAATTTACTGAAATCCCTTCGGACCTCATTTGTAGTCATGTTCTCCACCGAGTGGGTTGTGACAAAAGAAAACCATTGTCGCCTCCCTGCTTTTGTCCGTACCCTCCAGTTGTCTGGTCAGCGTTCATGACAAACAAAGTAGATGCATGTGGTCATCAAATGCTTCTTTCCTGTGTGCTCCCTTGCTATAGATGGGGTGTGTTGTGTTGACTCTGGGTGGCTGACTTGCCAGACGGACATTCGCTTGCGTCTGCACTATTCTAAAACGTCTCCAGTTTCCATCACTAAGAAGAAATACAAGAAGTCCCGCTTCAGGTAGAGATGACAACAGGGCTAGATCTAAAACCAGCTGGAGAAAGTCTGACTTCTCAAAGTTGTTTAAATGTTTATTTATGTTGTGTCTTTTCAAAAATAACCTGATTTTCAATATTTTGTATTTCACCTGCCTGTACAGGATCAAGCTGATATTGGAGGGTATTGAGGAGGAGGAGGATGACGAAGAAGAAGTGCACAGTCCTTCATCTTCATTGATGTCCACCACTCTAGGAATTAGCATGATCAGTGCTAACGGGTACAAGTCACGCCACTCGCAGCCCGAGTGTGGCTACGCCCTGGAGCCCTCACGGTGGACCGAGTACAGCATCCACACCATGGACCCAGACAACCTGGAGCTCACCTTTGAGTTCTTTGAGGTTGAACTTCTGATATGACTTTCTTAATAAGACCTCATTTGTAATGCTTGACAAACACATAATGACATTTTGATTTGCATGGTTTTATTCAAACAGAAGTGTAATAAACTCCTAACTCTTTCCAGGAGGATCTGGGCGAGCATGTAGTCCTGGGGGATGCACATCCAGGGCATGTGGGCACAGCGTGTCTGCTCTCCTCTTCTTTTTTGGAAAATGGAAAGGATAACGGAGTAGTTACGCTGCCTATAATGGGTCGAAATTCCAGACAGACCATAGGAAAAGTCAGAGGTAAATTTTGTGACAGCTTTACACCAGCTGATGATGATCTGACTATATTGAAAGAGAGGGACTTTTGAAACATAACCTGTTTTCTTGTGCTTTTGTATTTTGCTATGTACTTGTAACAAACCTACTTTGTTCCTCTGTTCTAGTGGATTTCCTGGTGATTCGACCCATCCGGGGGCTTCTGTGTGACATGAGCTCCTCGTTCACCAAGTACTGGAAGAAAAGAAGTACTCTGAATGTGGGCCACAGAGGAGCTGGCAGCACACACACAGCGAAGTGAGCCACTGGCGCTAGTCTTTAGTTTGAATAGGACAATAAAAACTTGTTAGTTTTCTGCTGCTTGTGCCAATAGGAGTGAACTCTTACATGTAACTTGTCAACAGGCACCACAGAATCAGGGAGAACACAATAGCCTCATTCAAAAGTGCTGCCAAGCATGTAAGTAAGCTCATGGTCAATGTAAGTAGATAATTACATTTACATAAGCCTTAATTATGTGCCACTTGGTTACGTGCAGGGTGCTGCCTACGTAGAATTTGATGTGCACCTCTCCAAGGATGCTGTTCCTATCGTATACCATGATCTGACATGCTGCATATCCACCAAGAAGGTAAAGGAAGAGTCTTAATGTTAGGAATATAAAAGCAACTGAATAAGTTTTAATTAGCTTCTTGTAATTCCAACGATTTGAGTCACTCCGTTGTTTTCTTTTCACCCCCATGACAGAAAAAGGACCATAGACTGGAACTCATTGAGGTGCCAGTCAAAGATCTGACTTTTGATCAGCTGCAGCTTCTGAAGGTAAAAATCTGGACCTAGGGCTGGAGCTATGCAAATAAAACCCAAGCTAAAACCTTTGTTCTTTATGGGATTGCTTACAACATCTTTGCTTTGAGAAGACATCTTGAAAAAAAGTCAGTTCTTGTTCTAGGGTTGTGTAGTGAATTAGAAGAACTAATGGTAGCAGTTCGATTTATGCAAAATACAATGTGCAAGTTGTAAAGTGTTACTGGTGTTGGGGCAGCGGCATTATTGGAATATTCTCATAATGTGATTAAAATGAACTGTCACCCACTTGAGTGATAAGTAGAAGAATGAGTTGAGTTGAGTGTCTCATAGTGACTGAGCATATTTTGTTTGTTGACAGCTGGCACATGTTACTGCAATGAAAGCAAATGACCACAAAGGTATAGATCTAAGTGGTGTTATACAGTATTTATACTTGTATGCAAAATACTTTAGTCTAGTGTAAGCACTGGCTTACACTTATTTGTCTGTTAGATCTACTTGATGATGAGGATGAAGTTGATGAGCACCAGCCATTTCCCTCGCTGTCCCAGGTAAATAGTATGAGCCGTCTGCTATACCTTTGCAAATATATAATCTATGAGTGTCGAACAACCATTTCTCCTACATCTTTCCAGATCTTCCAAGCTATTCCTGAGCATGTAGGCTTCAACATTGAGCTCAAATGGATCTCGCAGATGAAGGTGACTGTTGTGTTGAAGCAGGAATTTGATGGAAAATATTAATCTTTTCATAATAAACTCATTATATTGCTGCTCTGAATTGACAGGATGGATCATGGGATGGCAACCTGTCCACCTATTTCAACATGAATCGCTACCTCGACATCATCCTCTCCTGTGTTCTGCAGAAAGGCGGCAGGAGACGCATAGTTTTCTCCTCCTTTGACCCAGACATCTGCACCATGTAAGCACAACAAGCAACTAAGCTAGTTTAGAAGACTGCAGTTTTCAGGACCACAAGGACTTTGGCTTGTGGTGGACAAAAAAAACAAAAGACTTCTCAAACAACAACCGTTGTTGAATCTGCTGACAGTTTGTCATGTTTCTGTCAGGGTGCGTCATAAGCAGAACAAGTACCCCATCCTCTTCCTGACTCAGGGAATCTCAGAGAAGTATCCTGAGCTGATGGACATTCGCTGCCAGACCACTCAGATTGCCATAAGCTTTGCACAAAGTGAGAACATTCTGGTGAGTAGTCAGAGGATACTGACTGTTGTTTACTGACACACTTGTTTCACATTAAGGGCATGGGACACTAGTCTAGCGAAGGACAGATAAAGCCCACAACCCTCATGTCAGTCAAACAGTTCCTGTCAAAACGCCTTGACTAAACCGACATGATGCTGTGTCAGCTGCTTCTAAGATGAGTGCAAGAAGTGAACACAGCCACCTTAATGTAGCACATTAATCTTAACAACATTATTTGCTTTGTTTGAGCCATAGTGACTGAAGTCATTTTAAAATTGTTCTAGACCACTTTTAGTCCTCACCGGATTTCTTTCCGTGGATCCTTTTAGGGCGTCAGTGCCCACACTGAGGATTTGCTGAAGAACCTCACCTACATTGGTGACGCGCAGTCTAAAGGCCTGGTGGTGTTCAGCTGGGGCGATGACAACAATGAACACGAGACCAGAAGGAAGCTGAGAGAGCAGGGCATTGATGGGCTGATCTATGACAGGTATGTTTAAAAGGGACTTGTTCTTCTGTGACTCCTCTGTTAAGACAATTGTAGAGCAGACTACATTCCACCATAATTTGCCTGTTACCCGACATCCTGCACTGATGACTATATAATGGACCTTATACTTCTTTGACAGACCTGAGTTATCAATTAATGTTTGGTTCAATTAGTGACCAAATACAGAATGCGTTTGTCAGGGTTATATGATATTAATCATTTGACTCCTGCCACAGACAGCTGATGATGAAAACACTTTAATTGTTCAGTGAGCACTTTGTAGTCAAGTGTGTCAGTGCTGTTCTAAGAAGCTGGGGTAAAGGCGTTTCTCTGGTCTTAACAAAGCTGCCCGGTCAGCAGGACCTGTTTGTTCAGCCGTTTCACTTCTGTGTTTCACTGTATCACTGTGTTTGCACTTTGGCCCAGACTTTTACAGACCCCTGCAGAACCTCGGCCTTAGCCTTAAAGCTAATGTTCCACCCGCTGGACTATGGGTGGTTTACGCTCAAACCCAAACATCTCTGAACAGTCTCCAGGTTGTTGCTATAACTATGCCTCTTTCTTACAGAATTTGTGAATGCTTGGTGCCAAATTTTGACTCGAGTTCTCCAGACTCCCGTAATGTCTCTCTGGTTCCTGTCTATGTTGTTAATTTACTCACTCAACAACCCCCTTGGCTGGTTTTTGGTTTCCCCCTCAATTATTGCCTGAGTGTTTTATTAAAATGCAGCTGGAACATCACAATGTTCCTTGACAATGATGCAAGGTGATGAACTCCTCACACAGTACTGCTGAAATGTTTTAAACACCTAGTTTAATTCATAATGCGTGATGTGTAAGAGGTTCGCTGTGACCACACTTCAAAACAAAAAAACATACATTTTCTATGTGAGGTTGTCTCAAGTATTTTGTCTTTGGCTGTTTTAGCAAGTCCCTTTTGTCCTAGTTCTCTGGCTGAGTTTGGGATCATGTTGCGTGATGAACTACACAAAGTGCTTGAATCTAAACCTCTACGGTGCCTAAAACATTTGCACAGTACTGGTGACCTACACCTTAATAGTGCAGCACTTGATATTTCAGTGGCAGTCATTGTTGTGGCTTTGGATTGTTTTACTTGTATTGTGGCAAACGTCACATTCGGTTTCCTCTTTTTATAAGCTTGTGTATTTATTTATTTGAGGTATGCTTTGAATGGCTTATTGGTTTCTTATGCTTTTATATTCCACCAAGAGTGAATTGCTTGTTTAGTGCATGGGAACATTTGTTCTTTACATGTTGAGCTGAAAATGATATATTTGCTTTCCTCTCAAACGATTAGACACACTTTTATTTCAACCTCGTCAGTACCTCCTCACTTATCAGCAGCTTTGTCTCAAGCCACCAGCTTGTGTTGCACATGTGATGTTTGACGACGGTCTGTTCGTTCTGTGGTTGGATTTATTTCTACAAAAGGTGGGACTGCACTGAAGTCTTTAGGTTAAAAAAATGCATCACACTGCTCTGTCCTTACTTAATGAGGCCATTTATCTTCATCAGACAGAGACAGTCCAATCAAAACATGTTCTACTTGACACTTGTCGTGACTCTTGCTTATCTTAAACTTGAAAATATTCTTGCGTCCCGTAATCCATCTTAGATTGCTGGACTGAAGACGGGAAAGAAGTTTGCTGACTTCCTCCTTCATAACTTCCACATTGGGGTTTATCTATCCAGGACAGACAGTCTCAGTCAGCAAACCATTTTTTTTTCTGTTAACATTTGCTGCCCCCAACCCCAGTCAGCTGTAATCCACTGTAAAGCATTTGATTCATCCACTGTACTGGGAAACCTGCTTAGATATTGTAGTACATGGGTTAAATTTGTCCTACCTTGTCAGACCTGTTTCTCAGTGCTCAGACGTGAGATGCCATGAATTTATAAATAGTTTCCAAATCTTTCTAACTATCTAGAAAAGGATCTGTCTCAGTGCAATCTACCACTGTTAAGAATGAACACTGCCGTATCTGCTGTGTTCATTGCATAACATCATCATCATAACATGGGTGCATGAAAACTGTGTGTGGAATAACTGTATGGTAACATTACCCCACATCTAACCAGCTAAGAGCTGAGCTGGGGTAATATTGTATTTAGCATTTTCAAAAAATCATTAATCTCAATTATAGTTTATTATATAGTGCTTACCAACATGAAGCTGGGAAATTTGTGTATGTTTTTTTTTTTTCCTTATTGATATCACTGCAAATATATAGTTGGAAATATTTTACAGGTACATGAGTCACTCGTACTTTAATGCATCTAAGCAAAATGTGTGTGCGAACATTCTAAACTAACTATGATTGATGTAACTAAGAAATGTACTTTTCTCTTTCTTCCAGTATCTGTGAGGAACAAGGAGAGCAGCCAAACATTTTCCAAGTAGAGGAGCAACACACTCTGCAGGAGGTTATCACAGAGGAGACTTTAAAGAGCTCCGCCTGTTCCTGTTATTCCATTCCCTGCTCCATGGTTCCCTGCACTGCCGCAAAGGCTCGAGCTGGCAGTGCTGAGTCCGATTCTGGCCTCAGCTCCTCATAAGTGAACCTGATCAACCTTTGAACCAGCCTCGCTGCATGCACACAGTAGACGGGACCAAGGTGGGGGGAGATAAACAACATTGGTATTTCAATTAAGGATAACTTTTAATTCCGCCTTCATATATCGTTAAGCCATCTACACACTGCTCAGTTACAGCTGTTGTCTTCTGTCTAGCATCTGCACATATTTCGTTATTTATGCTTTATGATAGTTTGTGGGTGAAGAACTTGAAGGATGTCGTTCCCTTGATCTTTTTTTGTGTGTGTGTGTGAATGGCTATTTCCAGTGCCAGGACAGTCTTTCAGATATTTAAGATAGATATTTATTAAGACAATATCGTTAATCAATTCAAGTTCATGTGCTGAAACTTTCATATAATTTTCCAGAAAATGAAAGTCTAAATAATTAATAATTATAAATACCCAAGTATTTATAATGTTGCACAATTTCAGTTTGTGTGCATGTTGCCACTCAAGCCATTGCTAATTTAGGTATGATTTAGGTATAATTCTGCGTATTTAGAGCATCCATTGTTGGGTTTGCATATGGTTGTATAGCGTGACTGAAGAACATTTAGAGGTTTTCATTAATATTTGCTGGCGCGTAGACTGGAGCACTTTGAAGAGGCCCAAGTGACGTATGTGTTTCATCTCTCTTCACGCTTTTTTTTATGCTTGTAATGATTATTCGCCAATATAGTGATATATAAGTTGCACACTGCATATTAAGATGTACTGTACATTTTAGATTTATGTGTGAATTGAGGAAAAGTGGAAGAATGTGTTATTTACAAAGGTGCACACATACCACGGCCTTAAAAAGGAGGAAAAAGCGTCAAGTCTTTGTTTTTTGTAAATCAATACCTCTCACCATCTGTTAAAAGAGGTGACATCTATACACCATGAACAAATAGTATAATTCCTTCATATACATTCATCTAACATAATACTTTTTACTGCATGGCAGATTATGTTTTGGCATTATTCACACTTGAAAACATTCACTATTTAAATGTTGTCATGTGTATTAGTATAATGCAAATGTAATGCTGCATTTTGAACCTATAAGGATGGAGTTGTGCATGTATCTGTATAAATGAATAACTCTAGTGTAAAATCTGTAAATAAAATCAAAGCGTAAATAAAATGCGAACCCAAATTAATTTATTTGGCAACTGACCTGCCGACCCTTAAGCACATCTTTGAACAAGTTGAAGTTTATCTCTAGATCCGATTGCATTTTCCCAATAACAATTTGTTGAAACTTGTGTTACATAATGTTGGACAAGAGTCAAACGCAATTAGTCAGTGAGATATTTAGACTTTTGACCTTAAGTATATTTGCTTTTAACAGTTTTGCATAAGTTAAGGATAAGATGCAGTAACACATTCACTGCTGCCAGTGGAATCTAAACAGATTAGTTAATGAATACTAGGACAAAGCGAGCACGTTGTGTAGTACAAGGCAGTCCTGATAAGATACAGTAGTGTTTTCTTATCTCGTACTGTATTTGGCATCATTTACCAGAGTGAACCTTAACACAGCAATCTTGTCATTTGCAACTGGTTAAGGAGTAGGAATTCAAAGATCTAAAAGGAAACATCTGAAATATTTACACCTAGTACATGTTAAAGAAGTTGAAGTAGTGATCTGACAAAGGAAAAACAATAAATACAGGTGCTTCATACAGACAGAGTATGTTTTAATAGGAAAAAAGAATGAATTCAGGTCTAAATTAAAGCCATCGGCAAACAAGTTGGAAAATATGGTTAAAGGCACATTTGATGACTGTGCTGTTTAAAGCTCTGTGTCAGCAGGTGTCACCTACTGCATGAAGAGAAAAACTAGTATGTTTGCAGAGCATAATTCCCCTCACCACAAGCGACACCAGTCACTGTAACTGTAATAACAAGACTGAAGTTTAAGTCTCTATTTCTATTTAGAGACAATGTCTCATTTTAACTGGGACAGATATTCATCACTGCAGACATTTTACATGTTGCAGCAGATCCACGTCTTCTGTAATAATAATAATAATAATAATAATAATAATAATAATAATAATAATAATAATAATAATAATAATAATAATAATAATAGTTGCTTTCTTTTCTCATTATAACTGAAAATGTCCTAATGGTTTTAATACTTTAGCGCCCTCTGCTGTACAGAAACGTGCACTCAATATGTTTGTTCAGCAGGACATTTTCCGACGCTAATACATTTTGTTAGTATCTTTTGTATTCACGTAACCATATAAATTAGGTATTTGTGCGGTCAAATAAAATGAATAAAACTAAAATTAAAGTCAAGCTTATAAATATATTTGCCATCGTAGATTACGTAACACGGGATGTAAAATAAATTCATGTTTTTGTTGGGACTTGTAGTTTTAATTTTCCTCGACGACAACGTTGCCTGTCGCATCGTGCACTCAAACTCCCATGATGCAACGGCGACACCTAAGCCAATAGTTGGCGCACGCCTACGCCAAATAAACCCGTCGACTGTAATCCTCACTGTGCGGAGTCCTCTGTGGGTCTTTTCAGTCCTTCATTTAAGTTTCGTTCCGAGTACAGCGCAGCAATGGACAACTCTGGGAAGGAGAAGGAAGCAGTTCAGCTAATGGCCGACGCTGACAAAAAAGTCAAGTCCTCTGGCTCTTTTTTGGGAGGGATGTTCGGAGGGTAAGGCAGCACTGCACCAAAGAACGAGCAGCTAGCATCGCAACTGTGCTGCAAAGTTGGCTCCTAGCCTATTCCCTCATAGACATTCTGTCATTATTATTCAAGCCAAACATTAACAGGCTGTAAACGTGTCGCTACGCGGGGGACAAAACACGTGTTGTTCGTTTGAATGACTCCTAAATGAGTTGGCTCGCTCCGATTGCTGTTATTTTATGTAAACAAACCTCCGGCCTGGAAGCTGCGCGCTTGGGTGTTATTAGCTAAAAATATCCACCGTGGCTGTCGTTGCAGTTTCACCCATTTTCCACATTACACACACAAATAATATACAGGTTCAATCCATAACTTTGTTGGAACAGATATTTTTTATTTGTTTATCAATTTAGTGTCAGCTCAGGGAAAGTATTTCTGAATCCAAGTCAGAAAACACTACTTGCTGTTTAAATCTTATCTCCTGTCAAGTTCATCACTAGCCAGTGACTGAATATATTGCTTTTAACAGACGTGGATTATATGATGTTGTTTCGTAAGTGGAAACACAAATACTTGAGTTAATCCCCCCCCAAACACTTCAAACCAAGCTTTATGCGTAGGGATGAAGGCAGACTGCTCTGGGACACATGCTGATAAGGCTTTAACAGTCTCCCCCAGTCCGTTTCATTTTTAGTAGTAGTGCTATGTGATATAGAGGAAAAGAAAAGCTTTGTCTGGAGCTGTGTGATGCAGTCTTCCTTTCCAAAGCGCTGTCCTGCTGTAGATGACCCCCAGATGTTAGTACTTGCCAGTGTGTGATAATTCTATGCAGGCTTTTTACTGGTAACTCTGTGACGGACCAACCAGTGATGTAATCCCCGGCTTTGATTGAGCGGCCAGAGTATTATTACAGCTTCAAGGAGCTCTCATGGGTCCACTTCTTGTCGTGGAAGGACTGAGATCTATAGTTCCTGTGTAGATGGCTTTACATAAGCCACTCCACCATCTGATCATTGCATCTTCCTGACAAATGCAACATCACAGCGTGTTACACAGTTTATCATCCTGTCTTATAATGTTGGTAGTAATTGTCTAGATCAGATTTTTTTAAAATGTATTTTTCCAGAGGACATCACAAAGTAGAAGAGGCATGTGAGATGTACTGCAGAGCGGCCAACATGTTCAAGATGGCCAAGAACTGGAGTGGTGCGTGATGCTGTTTTTCCTCATCCATTTCAGCACATTTCAGATGTTCAGATTTGTTTTATACTTGCAAAGTGCTGCAAGTAAGATAAGGCAGTTGCTGTTGTACTTTTGTCTGTGTACAGCTGCTGGAAATGCATTTTGCAAGGCTGCGCGTCTCCATATGCAGCTACAGAACAAACATGACTCTGCCACCAGTTTCATTGATGCAGGAAATGCCTACAAGAAGTCTGACCCCAATGGTAAGAAAGCGTGGCTGCTAAGTTTAAACCTGACATTCCGCCTTTTGTTTTTTTTTTTTCACTCAGTTTACTTCACAACATTTATACTTAAAAACATATTAGTTATTAAATACAAAACGTTAATTGAGTGTTATTGAGAGTATTTCATATTATTAACTGGCTATAAGGATTGCCTCACCTAAGTGTGTTGAAATGAGGCTGTTCAAGTGGAACATGACCCCAGACAGGAAAGCCATCAAATGTCCTGAGCTGAGATTTGTCTAGATGACCCAAACATGTTTTATCTCATCTCTGATTTATTTTTTACAGCAAATTAGAACATATAAAGCTGTATTTTAATATGTGGCACATATTGCTTGTCCACATCTGGCTGCTTATTTGCTGTTGATATGTCACGTAGGAGTTCTTGCCCTTAAATTCCCCCATGTTTACCATAATTGATTTATAGGCCTCTCTGCGGTGTCGTTTAAAAATCTCATGAGAGTGAGTGTGTCCATCGGTTTGGGGGGATGGTGCCTGGCTGAGGTGTTTGGTTTGTAGACCGACAGAGGGTGTTGTCTTGTGAGCTTATTTTACTCTTCATATCCTTGCTAAATCTTTTTTTTTTCCACCCAGCATCACTGATCTTGAATGAGGTGCTCTTTCAGATAACATAACTAACCATGTCTAACTGATGTCTAACTCCTTTTCCCTTTATGCTGCAAAAAGAGGCAATCAAGTGTTTAAATGCAGCCATCGATATATACACAGACATGGTAAGAAGCATGCAGAGACATGTCCAGCCTCACATCACCCCCGGAACTAAAAAAAACCCTGCAGTTATATCCACATGTTTGTTACCGTCATGTTTTTTCATTTAATACTGATACTTTTGTATTTGAAAGTGTTCGTGACGGGTATTCATTTAAAAAGCCAACACCTTTTTAACAACAAATAGCCAGTTGATTTGACCTGAGCGGCATTTGTGGATAGATCTAATACATAATGATTTGTCTTCCACTCATCCTCCAGGGAAGATTTACCATCGCTGCCAAACACCACATCAGTATTGCAGAGGTCTATGAGTCTGAGCTGGTGGATATCGAAAAGGTACCATTACATAGTCAGGAGCAACACAGTTGGAGATTCATGCTAATAAATACTCACATGACCAATATAAGGCATATGTCTTTTGTGAAACACTTAATATTCCCAACTTTTTTCTTTTATAAAGGCCATAGCACACTATGAACAGGCAGCCGATTACTACAAAGGAGAAGAATCAAACAGGTACGGATGAGTCTTCCTCACTCAAGAATCCACCTTATTACCAGTGTCCAGCTCTTACTGGGACATTTAAATAGGACAGAGCCACTGTTGGTATTAGAAGCAGCACTTGTGCTTTTCCTCCATAAACCCACACACGCTAATAAACACCCTTTTCTTAGTTCTGCCAACAAGTGTCTGCTGAAGGTGGGAGCGTACTGTGCTCAGCTGGAGCAGTACCAGAAGGCTATAGAGATCTACGAGCAGGTAGGTTCTGTTGTGTTTATGTGTAATAGCTGTACGCTGCCGATCAACGCGGATGACTGACTTCTGTGATATATTTTGTATGTGTGTTTTCACACACAGGTTGGAGCCAACACGATGGACAACCCACTGCTGAAGTACAGCGCCAAGGAGTATTTCTTCAAAGCCGCCCTCTGTCATTTCATTGTAGATGAGCTCAACGCTAAGGTGAACTCTGTGGTTCAGCCTCAGGATTCGGTTCAGGGAGTTGTGCTTTGATTAATCATGCCATGTCTCCACAGATTGCTGTAGAGAAGTATGAGGAGATGTTCCCGGCTTTCTCTGACTCCAGAGAATGCAAGCTGTTGAAGGTAGCGCGATGCTGAGGAAGAGCGCGTCTTACTTTTTCCCCTAAATCTGCTTACTTTCTGTGAGTAACCTACATTTTGTTGATTTAACAGAAACTTCTTGAGGCTCATGAGGAACAGAACAGCGACGCTTTCACAGAAGCAGTAAGTATTTTGATGGCATCCAAAAGTTCTCAACTTTTACAGTCGGTTCTTTGGTGAGTGCAGAAATCCCACTGCTTGAGCTTTTGTAGTGCAGTAGGATCCCTTGTGTGTTCTGAGCATTGATGGCTAGATCTCAGGTATCCAGTCTCCCAGGGCAACATGTTTATGTGAAGCCAGTGTGGAGTAACGCGGTGAATCACGCTTGCTGAGTTCCTAAAAGAATTTTTAAGGTTAACTCAAAGTCAGAGAGAGAGGAGTCACGTAAAATAAGGCATCACAGGAATCCTATTACTGTCATTTTGGAAAGTAAAAGCTCTGATGTGACCCTTGCAGGTAAAGGAGTTTGACTCGATCTCACGTCTGGACCAGTGGCACACAACCCTCCTGCTGCGCATCAAAAAGACCATTCAGGGTGATGAAGGAGATCTGAAATAAACAGAAAGCCGGGCCACGAATGCAGCACGGAGGGACAAAACCATCACGCATGCTTTTCAAACGCGCACCCACCTCACTGCGTATCGCGCTCGGAGAGGAGCGTCTGCTGGTGACTTCGAATATCTTGCTCACTGCTGTTCTGTCAGAATACGATCTTTGCTTTCCTCCAAACGCATCTGAAGCTACTCCGAATGTAAATCCTCCCGCCCTCACCTCTGTCTAGAGGATTGCTGCAAACCTTTTTCTGCTGAAAGCCCTCAAGGGGGGGGTTTCAAAGCTGTATAATGAAATAAACAAGCGCTGCATGTTTTGTACAGTTGTTTCCTAGTCAGATGCAGCTTGTTTTGGTGGGTTTTTTTTAGTGGTTTGTTTATTGTATTTAAAATAATTTCGATGTTTCAGTTTGTTGTACATAAAACCATCATAGTGTGTATGTGTTGTAAGAATGTACTTTTAACTTATTTGTTTGTTTTGAAGTAGAGCAGAAGCGTTAGCGTCAGATTTTTTTTTGTCCCTTCAGTCACAGGAGGGCGTCTTCTTGGCAACTTAGCCAATGATATGCACCATGTGGAGACTGTTAAACATTTGTACCTACTCACAGCCCACGAATCCCTGCATAGTCGTGATTTTGTTACTTTAAAGGTTATTGTTATTATTCAGAATCAGTTGTTGTAATAATACCTTTGATGCGGTTTATAGTTTACCTGATAAAGCTGTAGCTTTGAATGACTTTTTGAAGCACTGACATGGGAATCTCCTTTACTCCCAGGGCAGTAAACCTGGGTCGTTGTGCATCATCCGTCACTCATCTCGTGCTGTGTCGTGTCGTGAACATCTCATCGAAGGTTTACTGCTGCAGTAAACCTTCCAAATGGCCAGTTGCTAAGCATGTCATTGAGTATAGTTTAGTTTAGTGTTGCTTCATTCACTAGTGTGATCCAGACCAAAGTTTTTACCAAGAGGGCCAGTCACCCCAGGTATCCAGCTTCTTCGAGGTGGAACAGCAATGGACCTTTATCTGTATGCTTGTGCAAAAGGACAATAATAAAGGTATTATATTCCAGCTGTCAGTTGTACTGCTCTGCTTTGGACCTTCAAGCTGTAGTCTAATAAATGCTTAGCTGCCTTCAAATTAAAAGGTTTTCATAAGAGAATGTAGATAACACAAGCAATAAGGAAACACAGAAGAAAGTAAGGAGCCTCCATCACATCACATTTTTAATAACAATGGAATCTAGGTTTGTTGTCCTGTAGATTGCACAGTAGCTGCAAATATCATGTAAATGCTGAAATTGGGATGTTTGAGTCCCATTGTATGTTTTCCTGACTTTTACATAAAGTAATTGTATTGTTTGTTATCTTAGTAGGTCCTTAGTAGAAAAAATGAGAATGTTCAAATAAATTCCAATTCATTTTTGTAGAGAAGTGGATTCCAATGAGAGCAGAGCTTTACTTTGACACCCAAACACGTTCTCAATAGACATAATTATTTTCCAATGTGTACGAAAAGCTACTTCACATTCAGAGTCCTGTTCGGCAGCAGCCAAGGACTTCTGACAAGGCTCCAGAGCAGCCTACAGAACACCCAGCGCCTCAGCAATACATGATGAAAGGGGTCAGGAACAAAATGTATTGAATCCAATGGGATAATTAGCTTTAAATCTTAGGAACTGACAATCAGTTTTATTTGGATTCAAGATGGTTTGTGCCACATTTCACACTAGATCAGATACACATGGGTTATTTTGAATACTTTAAATATTCTCTAGTTAATTCTCTAATTCTCTAAAATGTGAATTGATAACAACAGATCCCTTTAATGAACAAAATGACATTTTAGAAGCGTGATAAACACTTAACATCACATTCAAGGCTGAACCTTAATCAAATACTGAAAGATAATAAACATACCCCTCGATAAGATGACACATTCAGACACTGCTTATCTGGAATTATGCATAAAAAACAAAACAGAATCAAAATGAATCTTAAAGTTTTTCCTACACAGCATCATAAACAACCTCTTTAGCATCACCTAATATACAGTCTTCAGTACTTTGCCGTCTGTCACTTTGGACGGTTTCTTCATTTCCTGTGGTGGTTTCACCTACAACCACAGTTTGAATATTAGGTAATATATCAAGGTCAGAAGTTGCCTTAGTCTCTGAAATCGGAGCTAAAATGGTCTGTGATGCAGCAGCTTCTAACACAGATGCTGTGGAAATATTTGGGATCACTGAGACTGATGCCAACGTGCCATTAGATACAGGGACGGTGAGAGCAGACGACGCTTCAGAAGACACAGGGATTGAATGAGCCATAGACACAGGTATAGAGAAGGGGACAGAGATCGCTGGACCGTCTAAGGAAATTATACTGGTCCCTGAGCTGTCTGTGGTTACAATGGGCTGGATCTGTGTCCCAGCGGGCACTTCGGTGTGGATCACCGTGATGGCGCCAAGGGCGTCTTGACTGACCAGGGCAATAGCTCCATGACCGGTCCACTCAGACGGGAGACTGACTGGCGTGGCTGAAACCTGAGAGTTTGTGCTGGCTTTAGCAGCAGCTTCAGGGTTTCCAACAGTTGCTTTACCATCACTACTTTTTCTCGCTTTGCTCTTTTTCTCCCCGGCTCCTGCTTTTTCTGCCTTTTCTTTCGGAGGAGTTTTGGGTTTCTTGTCCTCCACATTGCCCTCCAGCACGACGAGGTAGGTCTTCCAGGGTGCGTCGGAGTCGTGAATCTGAAGATGAACAGAGCTCACGTCATCTTTACAGCCGCATGCGTGTACATCTCTAGTTATTGTGCTAAAGCCTTCAAACCAAGCTTCTAAACACTGCACCCACTAAATCACAATCATTTAAACACTGCTAACCGTCGTGTGCCTGCGAAGCGTGGACTTGTCTGTAAAGGTGCGGTTACAGAGGCCACACATGTACGGCTTCTCCCCCGTGTGGATACGCTGGTGCCTCTGGAGGGCGTTGAGCTGCGTGAACTGCTTCTCACAGTCTTTGCACCTGTAGGGACGCTCGCCTAGAAAAGAACACGCCCATTAAGCGCAGCGGTACCACAATGGCCACAACAGCATGAAGTGACCAAAGTATGAGCTACGCCAACATGTTATAGATTTCCTTCAATTGCCTGTGTGTATCTTTAGATGCTGGTGGAGGGAATTCCTCTGAGCGAAGCCTCGTCCACACTGTTCACACTTGTATGGCTTGGATCCGGTGTGGATGTTCGAGTGATGTCTCAGGTATTCTTTAGATGCAAAGCTTTTCCCACACGCCTCACACATAAAAGGCTTCTCCCCTAACACAAGAACAGAGGGTTATCAGCAAAGATAAAGATCATCTTAAACACTTTTGACATCGCATCCCTCTTACCTGTGTGTGATCTCTTATGATAGGCCAACATGTGCTTCTGAGTGAAACGGGCATCACACACATCACATGCAAACGGCTTTTCTCCTGTGTGAGTCCTACAAATAGTAAGACAAACATGTTATTAAATTCTCTTGACATCCACAACTATCATCAATGAATCTGGTTGACAGTACTACATGCATTTACATAATCCCTTTTTCATGTTTTTATTTGATCAGTCATCATCGGTGAGTTCAGTACCTTCGGTGCATTTTAAGGGCAGAGTTCTGTGTAAATTTGGCCCCACAGTCATTGCACTGAAAAGGCTTTGTGCCCGTGTGTGTCCTCTCGTGCAACAACAGAGCAGTTTTCGAGCTCAGCGACTTTCCACAGTCAGGGCAGACATGTTGTGTGTTATTGCGTTCATGCACCTGAAACACAACAGAGGTGACGCTATCAGAAAAGAATAGTAACGGGACCTTTAGAAAATATTGCTGTCAGGGACTTGATTAACGTTTACCTGTCTCTGATGGCGAACCACGTCCTTCTTTCGTTTGAAAGTCTTCGTGCAGGACTCGCAAGCAAACAGCCTCTCGCTGCTGTGGACGTGCCTTTCGTGAATCTTCAGGTTGCTGCGGTTAGCGAAGGTCTGCTGGCAGGTCTCGCAGCGATAGACGACATCGGCTTTCTCTCCGTGGTATGTACTAGCCAAGAGAGCAGCACTAGGTTACGGCAGTGATGTCACTATTGGCTACTTTCTAAACTATGGATGCATTTTAGTGTGGCTGCAATTACATCTCAGGAACCTCAAATGAAAGTGAAGAGCACTCATGTCCTACCTGATGTGCTTCAGGTAGCTTCTCTCATAGTGGAACGTCCGCTGGCACTTGGTACACTCGAACTGAGCTTTAGATGTTTTTTTATACGCCTGCTTAGACTGACCCTCCTCATCCTCCCAAGAAGACAACAGGCTGTCTTCTGAATCACGACTCTTCAAATCCTCACATTCCCATTCATCCACATCAGAGGCTGGCGTTGTTGTGACAGCAGCCTCGTCTCCTCTTTCTGTTTGAATCTCTGGCTGAGCCCCTGAACTGCTCTCACACTCTCCTCTGTCGTCATCTGTGACTTGGTCCACGTTTTTCAAACCCTTCCTTTTGCTGTTTAGACTCTTCCGAAATATTTTTCGCCCACCCAACCTCAGGTTTTGCTTCCTTTCGGGTCTTTTTTCTTCTTCCTCCACTTTCTTTGCCTTAAATCTTTTTGGTATTGCTTCTTTCTCTGAGCTTTGTGGAGAGAGCTTCCGCTTAAGTGATAGGCCTTTAGGCCTTTTATCTTTCTTGGCACTATGTGTGTCCTCTTTATCTATGACTTTGGATTTCACCTTCTTTGTTGGCTTTGTTTGAATTCCAGCACCCATGGCCTCACCACAAACCACCGACAGGTCCTTACAGTCCAAAACCTGAGCCACTGCTTGAACATCACCTATCTTGTCTCTGGAGACTTCAACTTTACCAGTGTACACAAATTCCAAAAACTTGGAAAAGTCATTGGAGTGCATATTTGAGAGCAGCAGCCTGTCTGTGGCCACATCCTGAGAGAGAAGGACCTTCTTGAAGTAGCCACTGGACGCTGCAAGCATCACCTGGTGGGCCTGGAACTCCTGCACGTCCCCTTGGTAGTCCACCTGCACGGTGACGTCACTCAGCTGACCCTGCAGCCTCATCTCATGCAGGGAGGCGAGAATGTTGCCATGGTGACACTTAGAGGTGAGCTGGACAGCTTTGACCCCCATTATTCATTTGTGCTGCTGATAAAAACAGAACAAATGCCAGTGACTTGATAGATTTGAACTAGATGTGATTCAATAACTACGCAAAGTTTAGTTTCATCGCTGGGAGAAAGTAAATTAGAGCAGTGGCTGATAGCAGGTAGCTAAAACCCTAGCGTTGTGTGATTTATGTTGATTTAAGGCAATGGAGAAGCTAATATGTAGCTACGTGCTTGGCGTGTTTAATAATACTTTGATACGTTAAACACGATTAATAATTAGTTTTCTAACCACAGGCATTCGTGGTTGGAAAACTAAATACCACGGGTATTCAAACCCTAGCAGGGAATCTGTTACGGCTAACATTAGCATCGCGTAGACAGCCGTAAACAAGCTAGGTTAGCTCACCGCGAGTACACCACGAGCTCATACAAACGCGTTTAACGCGCGTTTAAACGCACCAAACCCACTGCACGCAGCGCACGAGCGAGCGGCAGCGGCAGAACTGCACAACATCGAGCAGGTTTTCTTACCGTAAGCTCGGTAAAACGGCTCCCCTCACAAATGCTCTCTGCGGCGGAAGGTATTTCCTGTAGAAGTCGCCCCAGAAAACGGCTCGTTTATGCGCGCAGCGACTTCCGGCGGCGAGATGGCTGATGTGGGATCAGTCCTTTCATTTCCAGTAACGTTTACGTTCGGCTGGCCGGGTCCAAGAGCTGGTCCCGGATCGTTTATTGATTTTGAGATTCTCGTTCACTTGACATTATTATTATTATTGTTGTTCTTCTTAATAATTTTTATTATTATTATTATTATTATTATTATTATTATTATTATTATTATTATTATTACTACTACTACTAGAGCTTACTACCAACAATGCTACTATAAATTTATTATACTATTAATACAGGTTTTACTGCAGTACCATGAGTTGACCTTGCTAATGCATTACTTCCATGTGGCCACGCGGGGGCGCCATTGCACAGACGTACACGATTCGACAAAGCAGCTATTATTTGATTGGAAAGCAATTTATTGTTCTTTTACAGCCCATTTGGTATTTTCTTCAGCCTGATCCGCTTTTCCACAGGATCATCTCACACTAAATAGTTTCATTCTGCCGGCATAATCATTACACTAATTAAACAATAACTTGCCTCCTATAAAGACTCACTTACTGTTCGCTCCAGATAACAGGAACAAGTCAGGTGACCGGTTACCAGCCCCGTGCAAAGTCGGCCAACACGTGGAAAGATTTAAGCTAATTGATTTACATTCAGACGAACATAAATCACCTACATGGTTGCAAAAAAGCTCGCTTTCATTCCAAAGGTGCATGGAAAGCTACTTGAGGATTCACTGGGGTGTTGTTTTTCAGCTGCCAAGGTTTTTTTTTTTTTTTTGCAGAGGAAATCCGTATACCTTACATTTGTCTTAATGAATTCTGCAAGCTAGCAATATGCTCTGTTACAGTGACTCATGCTGCTCTCTGGACCAGTGCTGTGCAGACTGGGCTCTGATCTGGAACACTGTGTTCCTCTGGCTTTTATTACATTATTCCTCTGCCACACACACACACACACACACGATACCATATTTTATAGATGGTATTTTCATACAACGGGCCCTTCCTGATTCACGGTTCTGATAAATCTGTGTGAATGGAACTCATCTGCAGATTTAATGATCTGTAACTGCTGAGAATCAGTATTTGCATAGATATTAATGTGGTGCAAATATACGCCTGGAGTGTTAAAGAAAAACAGGATCTCACAAATTCATGAGACATACAAACTAATTCAAAGCATATGGCCTCTGGTGCGAATTTTGACACTGTTATGCTGAGAGAAGAACATTTTTCAATACAAGTGCAAGAGAACCTTCTGTCCGTTAGTAGTGTCAGTCAAACCCATGTCATCTCAGTGTTTCTGCTTTGAGATGTTGTCACAAGATGCAAGATGTTGTTTAGTTAAAGAGGCCAGAGAAGTAGACTTGAGGTTTCTAAATGTCATCACTACATCTACAGTGAAGAGGATTAACAGCTGCATCGCTGAAACAACAAAAGGTGAAACAGTCATTTCGGAAACATGCCACTTAAATCTACTTTCCTCTGTGATATTGTTGGAGTTTTCGCATTTCCCGTGCGTATTTTGTGTTGTCATAAGATGCCGATTTTGAGGAGGGAGATGATTGTTCAAGATGGTGGCAACCTACAGGTATAACACGCTCAGTATCCAGCTGCATCACCAGTGAATTCCCACCGCTGCACCATCAGGCTGTCAGCGGAGAGGAAGCAAATACTGGCTGAAAGGCGATGGACTCAGCAAACAGAATGTTCTGTCGACGTTGGGTAATGTTTGCTCTGCTATGGGCGAACTCCTCCACGCAACTGAAAATACCAGCGCTGACGTTCCACAGCTCACGAACGGCAGGAGAAAATGTCTCTCTGTGTGAGAGAGAAAAAGCAAATCTCAAGGCCAAAGCCCATTTTGATTTGAGGCTAGAGACCACACACACACACACACACACACACACACACACACACACACATTGTAAAAAGAAAAACACAGTAGAATTCCAGAGTGTGGTGGTGACGGTTGCATCCGGGCTCGGTTTGTGTGCTGGAGTCGTACAAACACTTTAATTTGGATGCAGTGTCAGGCAGTCGGTGTCCTTGCGGGACCTCTCTGCAGCTATTGGAGGGCTAACTCACGAACCCAGCAAATGAACTGAACCCACGCTGGTAAACACCAGAGCATTACGTGGAAGTGTGGACGGTGGTGTTCCAACACAACCGCAGCGTTGCTTGCCTGGATAACCAACTAGCTGATGCCAGGCCAATCAAAACCTGGTCCAACTCAGTATTGTGTGCTGCCTCTCTTCCCCTCCAGTCAGTGAACTAATAGAAAACACATTTTATCAAATACATTTCGGTGCATTTTTTTTTATTTCTGCCTGACTGGAACACACTGTACTGATTTAATGCCGCTGTTTTTAGCTTCAGGTCGTTTTTATCAATGGGCATGAAACTCCACCCATTTTGTGCAGTAATGAAATGGGGCAGGAGTCAACTGTTGTAGGTGTTTGTGCAGCCCTGTCAAGGCCAAAGTTGCTTGAGCAGAATACACAAAGATGGTGCGTCTGCGCTAACTCCCCTTACTTACTCCTCCTGGTTCCCTTTTCACTGGCTACATGCCAGACCCCACTCAGTCTGTCCAGCATCTAGCTGAAACCCCTAAAACCTCAATGTGACCGTGGCGTATTCGAAAGTAATCATTCACAAAATCTTCGATGGGATAATGAGAAAATAGCCGACGTGCTGTCTGAGAATGATGAATGATTAACGAATATGATCACGAACAGGCGACATTTTAGCGACTTGAGGAATGACCACGACTGGTCCAGATTGAAACGTTTCAACAGTTTGTAACAGCAGGTACAGATTCTGAAGGAGCCTCGAACCTGTTATTGCCTTTTCATCTGGTTCATTCAGTTTATGACCAAGTGCAAGCCAGCGTCATGTCTGATGTTAACGGGCTAATCTGAGCTGACACGAATGAACGCAGTGGACGTTTCAGGGGCTACGCATCAGCACGTGAGCCTGACCGAAGAAAACAGCCCCGCAGCGACGCTCATGTGGCTGCAGACGGTCGGTGTCGTGCTCAACTTCACCCGCATGAACGAAACGCGGAGCTAAAACATCCCGTGAATGAGTTCTGTCCTCTCCCCCTCGAATATGCTCCATTTCACCAAACAGAGATGTTTTTCTTCTCGCGTCTGCCTCGCTTTAGAAAATACTTTCCCTCCATTGATGAAAAGATATCTGGCATTCGGAGATGGAATTACTTTCCAAATGGCCTCTGACTCACCGTCTCTATTCCCAGTGCTCTCTTTGCACTCACCCTCCCTCCATCGCACCCTCTCCACCTTCACGCGTCCTTGTGAGTGTTCTATTGTAACTGTATACAGCACTTAGCACTTCAGACGGCAGACAAACCAGCTCAAGGACAAGCGCCCACTCCTGCGATGCTCATAAATAGACTATTTGTTCAGGCTTACCAATCACCTTACCCACCAAGCCTGTGTGGGTGCTTGTGGCTCGCACCGAAATAGCTCTCTGCAGGCTGCTGCCGTGTGAGGGTGGACCTGGGCCTCCAGCCTGCAGTGAGAGAGACCCGTTTGCTCAGGGAAGTGATTGTTGAGCCTCTGAAAATGAACAATAATGACTCACAAAGTCTGTGCCTTTGTTACGTGCGATCCGATCATCCAAAACAGGTGGTGTCACCTCCACAGAGTTTCCCAGAACGCAACCCCCCCCCACACACCCACCCCCTCCGCCTCTGTGGGACATGGCCGTCAGCACATTCCTGGAGAGCTGGATCCCCAGAAGCAACAATTCCTCCTTCCTCTGTTCCCTCCCTTCCTTCCTGCCGCCCTCGTGTCCTCTCCTTCGCTTTCGCGGATTGCATCACTTGTCTGCCTCCTGGGCCTCCTCGGCTCGGACCCTTTAATCACACATGGCACGCACACGCACAGAAGTAAATGTGTGTACGCCGCGGACACACACAGATGCAGACACACACACACACACCCTTTGTGGGCAGGAGGCACCCTCGCCAGTCCTCTTACTGGTTTTGTGGCCTCAGTTGGAATTTTATGGTTGGTTTGAGCAGAGGATTCTGGAGGGTTTCCAGCTGCCCTCCAACAACTCTGCTCTTTTCTCCCTCTCTCAATCTGTTTGTTCCTTCCCTTCAGCTTCCCTCTCGTTCTCTTTCTCCTTCCCTCTTGCTGCCTCACTCACTCGTCCTTAAGGTCAGAAATATCTTGAGGTTTTGGTTTGATCCCTTTGGATGTGCCGTCGTGCTCCCTCTCTCCGTCTGTCCCTTCCTTTTCCTTCTCCCCCTATTTCACGCACACACACTGTAAAGGTACTGCACTACTCGCTCCCATACAGGAAACACATGCTGGGATCAGCTTAGGCGGCTCCGTGCGCCTCGTAGCTGCACACACGTCCAGTCAACACACTGCCCAGCCGGGTTAACCCGGGGGTCACCTAGTCTCTGAGTTGTGTAACATAGCAAACATCCAGCTCTTGTGTAATAACAGGAGCTCTGGCTGCCTGAGAGAACGCAGTTGTAACGTTCCTCAATGTCCACCAGTTAATGGAGAAAAACAGTCGGGACACTGCCTCTCAGTTTTGTTGTGTATGAATTTTCCATCTTCATACATTTTCCATTTTGAAACATGTTTTGTTTACCTACTTGTCGTCCTCTCAATAATTTCCTTTACATAACTTGCATGGTTGTGAAACACCTGCGTGTTTGCCTGTTCTCATTAATAAAACATTTCTCTTTAGCGCCGCTCGTAGTTCAAATCTCTACAGGATACCTTTAATGTCAATCCAAGCCTCAGGTTTGTAAGGAACACGTGACGCATCCAACCTTTCAGTCACAGATACGCAAACAGATAATTGCAGAGCAAGGATACATGCGAACAACAATGACAAATATCAATGTTTTGTTTGTTACAACTGAGCATCGTGTTCTCCAGGAGTGTAGTCTTGGTACATCCGGCCTTAAGGGGGGCAGTCATTCGCAGGGGCATGAACTTTGACAGACAAGATCGCTGCTGCTCCACTTTTTCAGCTTATGGTTAGCACAAGGTAAAACAAACCACACATAGTTCTGTGGAAACTGCACCCCGCCGCTTGACACAAGCTTATTGATGTCTCCTGACGGATTGTTTTTCAAGCACGCAACTAGATGTCAAACATACAGTAAAGCGTCAAATTAGCTTTGGGGGTTGCATCGCACAGATCTGTGCGCTCCTTGCTGCATTTGTTCATTTTCTTTGGGCTGCCTCCCAAAAAGCGGCGCAGACCACAGACATGAAAATACTAGTGTGAAATGAAGCCCAGTCATCCTGCCAACCGGCCCAACCCATGTAACACAGCCTGACTGCAGACATACAGTAAGATGTTAGGATTTCAGTCGTTCCCATCATGGTTTCTAAATTCTTGTTTATTTAATGTGTAATGTGGATTGTTTCATTTCCACAGTCTGTTGTTTGCTTAGGAAGAGATTTAATTCTAGGGAGGTTTATGCTGTACTTTCTAACCAAACCTCGATTTTGAATGACCTTTTGACTTTTCGTGCATCGGTATAAAACTGTTGTAATCCCAAGAAACACAGCTTTACTTTAAGAGCCATTTTCCCTGTGCGTGAACTTTGCTCTTCCTCAGCGTCCTTTTAAGAATGTCCAAAAATGGAGAGGAGCGAGGGAAAGGAGCACGGGATGAGGGGGGAAGGTTGATGAGACTCATGACGGACACGTTTACTGCAGAACAGGACAACTATGCGAGGCAGACAGGGAGAGAGAGGATGAGGTAGATGTAATGCCTGTGTCTTTCTCCCTCAAACACACACACACACACACACAGAAAGTGAAACGTTAGCAGGATCTCTTCCTCTCAGCTGAGTGAAGTCACGGGACGAGGCACCAGTCCACTAATTTCATTCCACCCTGGCTAGGAATTTTGCAGGGGCACATGCATCTCAGCAGGACTGCAATCTCTCCGTGCCTGCGAGCCGTGCTGCAGACACTGACGTGTCACTTTTTCCAGAACGACTTCTCATTTGATCTGCTGCCACCGAAATGGCCTTCAGCCCGAGACAACTGTCACTGTTTATCCTTATTATGAAGATAACAGGCCCGTCTGCTGAGGTTTGTGGTGTCAGATGAGTGGAGTGTGGAGGAGACTGTCAGAGGAGAATGATTCATTGTGCTGCGCTGTAATTGAATGATCCAGCGTTCATCGTGGGCATGATGGTGAGATCATCAACCACCATTAGACCTGGAGCCGCTCTCCAGGACAGCAGTGCTGCGCTAACTTTTAAAGAACCGTGCTAATGGTTTTACACGTCTCGGCCTGTTACCATTTAATAACTCCTCAGTTTACGTATAATGATCTTCTAAATCCACAACGGCAAACAAGCAACTGGAAGACGAATCCTTAGTATGAATTAAAACTCTGACGATGATAGATTTTAGACGGCCTCCAGTCTGTAATTTAATACGAATGTTTTCACAAACTGAGTAGAAGCACCTGAGCGAATAAATCTACACGTCCTGTATAAATCTAGTGGAAAATCCCTACAGTGGTTTCAAAGATGCCAGTCACTCCTACGTCTGTGCCTCTTGCACAACATTCAGTTTAATGCAGTGTTTTTGCAGTAAAATTATTTGATTTTGAAAATAATCTGTGTAGTCTGGAGGCCTGATCCATGATTTTGTTAATGCCACAGTTGAGTGAAGTGTTGAAACTGGAAATGCTGTATGATAACGCACCTTTAACCGGAACAAACAACAATGACGTGGAGCAGATTGTCACTTGTAACGACTTGCATTCAGATTGTGTCGCTCATTATGTGGATTCAGCAAAGTCATTTTGAGCACATCAAGTGGGTAAAATGTAACTTGGAGAGGTTTTAGTGTAATGATACGTGATAAGAGGATGTGTGTCGACGTCACAGCTATCTATGTGCTGTGTGTGCCTGCAGTGCGTTTCAGTACGGACTGTTCCTAATGTCAACAGCACAGACAGTGATACACAGATTTGTAGATCTGAGATTTGTAGATTAAAGCCAAGTGAAACTAAGACAAAGTTAGTTTTTGCCTAATTATATATATCAGCCCTTTTATGTGTGCTTCATTCTATCATCATGTGAAAAGAACGTATGAATGTAAGTAGTTCTGGAAAGGAGAACCGGAGGCACCGCGGGGGTCACCTTGACTTTGTCGCTGTTGCGCAAATCGGTATGTCAGACAGGGAAATGTTTTTTCTTCACACTTGATTAGCAAGTCTCACACCAGAGCACAGAGGAACAATTTACCTTCTCAGCACTGCACAAAGTAAATACACAGGCTGCAGTCCTAACCTTGCCCACTGCCACCTTTGCCTTCCTCTGTGTGTGCTCAGGTGATAAAAGGCACGAGGACAGGAAAACGACTGCAAGGTACACAGGTGGATGGACAGAATGATCTAGTTTGCCTCATTAGAGAAAAACGTTATGTTCCTGGCAATTCTAGCAGAGCTGGGCTGTCATGGAAACCAAGCAGCTTTGTCACGGACTAATTCCTAGTGTGTGTGTGTGTGTGTGTGTGTGTGTGTGTGTGTGTGTGTGTGTGTGTGTGTGTGTTTTCTGCCTGCCTCTGTTCATTTGCTCCTCATCAGGGCCACTCAGATCACTGATGTTCTACACCGTGAAAAGTCTGACTCAGACACATATTAATCACCAAAAATGGTTAGGAGCAGAAAATGCACGCGCACAGATAGGCCAGAAGCATATGGCAACTGGCTCCACGTGAGCAGACTAAACAGATGTGCCCCACAACGTTCACTTCTCCTCAGACACTATCTACAAGTCCCTCTTCACGACTTCATGGGTTTCTTCTCATTACATATCAGGTAGATTATGTCCGACTCGACCTTTAGTCTCACAGATCGGCCGATGTACTTAGCATTACCTGCTTATCTCTTCCGCACTGGGCATACGGAGGAGATTGGCCAAACTTTGTAAAGATGCGTGTCTGGCTGTCGCAAAGGGAAGATGCGCAGATTTAACCAAGATGCTCCTGCTGCACAAAGTGCTTTCGCATTTGAGTTTGAGGACAGCGAACCCACATAAGTGCACCGTGTGATGCAAGGTAGAACAAGTGATGAGTGACCCACTGGCTCATCGTTCCTTCGCCTTTGCCCGCAGCGGTTCCATCAAAGCCTC